>JAWZYU010000011.1:19107500-19810000 GCA_038380435.1 Ryuthela nishihirai
GTAAGTTTACAATTTTGAGAGGATGTACATATTTTTTAATAAATTTTAAATAAAATGTATTAATATCGATTGCACATACAATTTCCTAATATTGTAAGAGAAATATTTAATTCAATATACAACATTTTAAAACTATAATATTTTCGTTTCCATATTAAACATGTAATTATATTTTTATGTCGTAATTTGTATTTTTTAAGAATATTGTTATGAAATGTACCTCTTCAAGATTAATGCAATATATTAAATAATATTCAACTCAACAATTGTAGATGTCTAAGATAGAAAAGTATATGAAATGACGAATGAAATATAATCAGGAATTATAGCATTTATTTTCCAATAATGTAAGTTATGCAATGATTCAAATTGCATTTAGAAATAATTAAAACTCCAAAAGATTTTTAGCAACAAATTACTTCAATAGGTATACAAGAAGCTTCTTGGATACAATCAAATTATGAAAAAATGTTTTTTTATTCAGTCCATCAAGTTGTCCCATTAGTCTGAAATATGTGTAGCCTAATTGAAATTGGTTTTAAAATTCATTTCTATTTATTATTTAATTCCTCAGTTTTATAAGGTTTAATGATTTTGTATTATGAGTAGTAACTATTAGGGCTATATCATTTGCAAAAGCATTCAGACTTTTAAAAAAAGTTCAAAAAGAATTTTTTAAATGAAGTTTGCATAAATCATTGATATTGCCACCCGCAACGTTTCCTCTTCAGGGCATGCGACATGAACTAAAATTATATTCCGCGTTTACCAAAAATAATTATCCATACATAGTTATAACACATCTAGAACTACATATCTATACTTGTCGATCTGACTTCAAACAAAAATTTGTTTTCTAACAGATACTTCTGAAAGAGTGGCTCAGAAGATTCGAGTTCGAACCAGGAACAACCCACAAGCTAGTAATACACATCATGTACTCATTAACTGTATCTGTGATGAGTAGAGTATTTAATAATAGAAAAATGATTTAAACAATTACAAAAAATTATTTAAATTTATTTAAATTTTCAAAAACATAATTCCTCCACCAACTTATAAAGGTGGATAAATTCAATTATAAAGTGACAGTCAAAATATTAACGAAAAGTGACAAAAATCAGATTAACATGAATTAAAATGATTATATTCTGATTGAAGATATATCCATAACGAAAGCGGAGTGCCGCTGGACTACAGTTGTGCACTCTGAAATAATAAACAATTATTTCGAAGACAGGAGACCGAACACGGGACCTATTAGCACCATCATCCCGCACAGAATCCCTTCGCCGGCTGAGGCGAGGCAATAACTCAGGCAACCCCGGGAATTCTCCAACAGTAGGGGCCAATCAGATGCCATCCCCGGGCAAACGCAACGTCCGCAGTTATTACACAAGTGGGACGGAGTCTTGTTGCCAGATCCCAAAAGTAAAAAAAAATGAAAATACAAATACCAATAGGTCCGCGACCTGTTAATATATATATGCAAGAAAATGAACAGATTCTAAAAAATCCTCGAGGTATGCCAAATTATATTGTTGTTGCTGTTTGCGCGAACTTCTAATGCACTTATTTTATTCAATAATCAATTATTTTAATCAATGGTTTGAAATAATACTTATCAAGTTTTAACTTACTTCTGAAATAAATTCTTGGCTATTACTATTATTGAACAATCATATTTCCATAACTTATTAAGGGCTAAATGAATATTGTTGAAAATCGTGATGAAATATATTTGACTGAACCTTTATCTTCCGTTATATTTTACCATAAAAATATCATTTTAGATTTCTAGATCCGATTTTCTAGATCTATTTCTAGGATTTTCTAGATCCGAGTGTGCATGAGACCCTAACTGGAAAGTTTCAGAATTTTGCAGTTAGGGTCTCATTCACACTCGGATCTAGAAAAAAATTGAGGTTGTTGGTGGCAAGAAACGCAATCGAGCTGGAAAAAATATAAGGGGGAGAAACACAATTGAGCCGGATAAATGTAAAAGGGAGGGGGGGGGGGGCAAGAGAATGCAGTATAACATTTCGTCCTCCTTTTACAAGTATTTAAAGCATTTCTTGAAAATAATAAAAGAAAATTTAATAAATAAGTTTAATAATTTTATCTCTATTATTATTAATAGCATCCTGAAAGGAAGTTGGGGGGGGGATGTCCCTTTGCTCCTGTCCCCAAGATCTGGCTCTGGTCTCATTGGGGGGCGGGAGGGGCTCAGTCGGTAGCGCACCAGGCTCGTAATCTGTAGTTCCCAGGTTCGAGTCCCAGCAGCTGGGTCAGCGTTGAGATTTATCTCCGAAAAATTCCCCGCCCTGCCCACGGTCAGTAGGGGACACCGATGGGCTTGGAAAGGCCGCCGTCCGTCGGATGGGACGTTAAGCCGTGGCCCCGTGTGCGGGAGAGCCATACCCTGTGCACATTAAAGAACACGCTGGATGGCCTTGACGGGAGGCTACCATCTGTCTCCCAACAGCTGTTCCAGTGGGTCCCATCCTCCAACCTTCTCTGAGCCTTCGGGGGTCCATGTGATCTGGCCATTTAGCCCATGGTGTGCAAAAAAGTGCCGCTCAGAGGTAAAACAACCCAACCCAACTGGTCCCATTGACATAATATGCAGTAGAAATTTTTTGTTTGAACTCAATAGTGTACATTAAAGCGTTTAATGATACTACAATTCACTGTCAGGTTATAATGATGCTTCAGTACTGTTCAAACTTATAAATAATGATTCTCAGATATCAATAAGCTGTAATATAATGAAGCTGTAATGAATATTAAAATTTATAATGATGTTGCAATATGCAATAAAATTTATAACGATGGATGTTAAAGAGATAACTAAAGAGTAAACGAAGTATACATAATATCCGTATTTAAAACAGGAAGCAAAAAGGCTGTAAAAATTATCGCTGAATTTGTGCTTTAAACCTAGTTATGAGAATTACTGGAAAGATTATAATATAATAATAATAATTTATTCCATGCAGGGACTACAGTAAAGCCAAGGTACAGGTAAATTTGGATATTAATTTTAACTTCAAGTGACTTGATGCCCCAATACATGACGCGGGGGAGGCTGAGTCAGTAGCGCGCCAAGCTCATAATCTGTAGTTCCCAGGTTCCAGTCACAGCTGGGTCAGCGTTGAGATTTATCTCCGCAAAATTCCCCGCCCTGTCCACGGTCAGTAGGAGACACCGATGGACTTGGAAAGGCCGCAGTCCGTCGGATGGGACGTTAAGCCATGGCCCCGTCTCCAGGATAGCCATATCCTGTGCACGTTAAAGAACACGCTGTATGGCCTTGACGGGAGGCTACCTTCTGTCTCTCAACAGCTGTTCCAGTGGGTCCCTTCCTGCAACCTTCTCTGAGCCTTCGGGGTCCATGTAACCTGGCCATTTAGCCCATGGTGTGCAAAAAAGTGCCGCTCAGAGGTAAAACAACCCAAGCCAAAAGCCCCAGTACATTTGAGAAATTAAAAAGAAATATTGAGGATAGTACAAAAACATAAACTATTGTACAGGAATTGCATAATTATTTCATACATATAAATAAAATATACGAAACAGAAATGAATCAATATAAAAATATCAGAGAAAATGCCGGTTTTGCAGTCTGACAGGCCATGTATTTACAATATTTTCATCCTTAAGCCATTAAAGGAAAAAACATTGATGTGGGGGGGGGGGAGGATCTTGGTTCTGCTTACTTAGAGAAAATATTTGACAATATCTATCGCGAATTATAAATTGTTCTAAAAGAAAGCGGAATAAGTGAAGAACTCACAAAGAAAGTATGGAGTGTGTTTATATATATATAAGGAAATAATTTTCAACTGAAGATTAACAATAAACTTTAGAATTTGACTAATGTTACTAAGGGCGTAAACAAACATACTTTATCACTAAAACTTTTCGAAATTTTTATTGACAAAATTTGTTAAAATTTGGCACAAAGAGAATAAAACATGTGGAGCCATCGGAATGTCTCTATAATGCAAACATATTTTTGCGGATGAAACTTTCCTCTGATCATCACTTTTTTTGCATACAATGGGCTAAATGGACAGATCACAAGGACCCCAAGGGCTCAGATAACGTTTTGGGAGATAGGAGACCAACTGAACAGCTGTTGGGAGGCCACCCAGTGTGTTCTATAATGTACACAGGGCATGGCTCTCCCCAACCCGGCGCCACATCTTAACGTCCCATCCGACGGATGGCTGCCTTTCCATGACCATCGGTTTACTCTATTTACTGAGGACAGGACGGGAATTTTGCAGAGATAAATCTCATCCCTGCCTAGACGGAACTCGAACCGAGGAACTGCAGATTGCGAGCCTAGCACGCTCTACCGACTGAAACTCGGTGCCCCCTACTGACCAAGGGCAGGACGGGGAGTTTTGTGGAGATAAATCCCCGCCCCCACTAAAATATGAAATACACGATGAGGAAATTGAAAGAATAATATGAGGAAAAGGGTATGATAATTGATTTAAATTCTTAATTACATTGGAATAAGAGACAGCAACGGAGATGATTTGGAGAATGGATGGAATGGAAAGCTAGCAAGAGAATTCAGAATATATATATAGGATAAGTGCAGAAAGAAAATGAACGAAAAGGAGATTAACAGTAGAGCCGGAAAAAAACTAGACATATTATTGCATTTCTACACTCGATTGCATATAATAAGATAATTTGAAAAACGAACTAGGGAAACATTTTAAATTCCTTCATTGAAAATACGCTCACTTCTGAATGCCAAACATGGACAATAGCTAAAAAGAATGATGCGGGTATTAAGGAGTGGGGGAAGTAAACCCAATGAGATAAAATTAGAAGGTAGTAAATTTAAAAAGTGATAAAGGAACTGGAAAATTGGGAAATAGAATTATGGGTTAAGGAAATGGTAAATGTAGAGTTGAATGAAAGTTTAAACAGCGAATGAAAGGCTGAAACGGGGAATGAAAAGTTGAAATGGTGAATGAAAGATTGAATGAAAATAAGCTAAAAGACTGAACTGGACGTACTATAAGAAGGAAAAATAAGACAGGCGAGCGAAAAGAATATAGAAATGGGAACAGAAGATTTAAGGACATATTCTTGCTCCATCCTCCCTCCTCCATCAACGGAACAAGGAAGTTTGTGGAAGGATACTTCTTCAGACGTTTGTTCCCTTCACTCCCGTAACTTGACATCACAAGAGATCTGACTGACACTAAACTGGACAGTCGTGACAGCAAGTGATTGGAAGGGTCAGCGTAAAGTCACCTGATGGTTGAACGCTGGTTGCCGCCACGAAAGTTTGGAAGAAAGAGAGACCATCTCTCTCTCTACCTTTCCGGATCTCGTGGACGCGGAATAGTCATATCAGGAAATGAACAATTTTTTTGTTTCATCAGCAAGGTTGTGTCTTTCTGGGAGATTGGTATAGGCCTAGATTCGGTTTGCCGGGGATATGGAACCTGTTGAGGAGCGAGACCACGGTAAAACTTTTGTATATTTCGTGATTTAGTAATTTGAAAATGCATATATAAATCAACAATCATTGTCCTGTGTCGATAACTACCATATAGAAGTTAATTTCTTGACTCTTAGGGAACTTGAACAATGAACCTGAACAAAGGTATATCTAGTGCAAATAACACGTAGTAAGTGATGCCTGTGTAAAGTGTTTATATAGAAGACCTATGAGAAGATCATTTTCCTACTGAAATATTAGAGAATTTCCATATATGTCAAGGAGAATCTTAGAAGCTCTGTAAATTCTAAAACATGAATTTAATGGAAAAATGTGACTGAACGTAAATGAAATATTGTAATCAAATCCATTTCAGTCTCGATTTTCAACACTATTCATCCAGTGTTTAAAGAGTCATAGAAGTTAGGATATTTAACAACAATCTTGTGTTATAAATATCAATCAGTATTGTCTACTTTTGAAACAATCATCACGCAAACTTTGAAATGTAGATGAACCGGAATTTAGTTTTTTTTTATTGTGGGAAGGAGGGAGGGAGGAGACAGAAATGTTGAATTTAAGTTTTAATCAATTTTTAGGTACATTCGTAAGACCCATTATTATTGTGAAATGTTCTTGCTTCTGTAATTATCTAAATAATGAACGATCATTGTTGAAAAACGAGATTTAAATGGATTGAATATGATCTTTATCGTCAGTCACATTTTTACATTAAATGCATATTTTAGAAGTAATATAGCTTCGAAATTATGTTCCCATTGACATAACATGGAAATTCTATCATTTTTCAGTAGGGCAGTGCAGGCACGTACCCAGGATTTGAAATTTAGTTGGTTTTTTTGGGGGGAGGATAGGTTGGGGAGACTGAGAATAAGACTTGAGTAGTGTTTCGCAATTACTAAAATATTCCAACAAAACAGAAAAGTTGAAAATTTTATTATATATGTGATGAGATTTTATAGTTTTCTTTTAAATCTATTTTTAATGTCGGATATAAACTATGGGGCTGAAATAAAATTAAACAAAGACAACTGTTTAGAATTTCAAAGTTTTGATTGTAAAAGAGGGACCAAGAAATTGGATTTCCAATGCAGTATAACATTTCCCTTTCCGTTTTACAGATCTTCGTAGAATTTCTTTAAAAATGCATGATATACAGATAGGTTTAATATTTTTTGCCTCTATTACCATTACTAGCATTCTGGTAAGTGTTTGGGGGGGGGGGGCACGTCCTCTTTGCCGTTCCCTAGATCCCTCCCTGTACTGTGGGGCGGGGGTGGCTCAGTCGGTAGCGCGCCAGGCTCGTAATCTGTAGTTCCCAGGTTCGAGTCCCAGCTGGGTCAGCGTTGAGATTTATCTCCGCAAAATTCCCCGCCCTGCCCACGGTCAGTAGGGGACACCGATGGGCTTGGAAAGGCCGCCGTCCGTCGGATGGGACGTTAAGCCGTGGCCCCGTGTGCGGGAGAGCCATACCCTGTGCACGTTAAAGAACACGCTGGATGGCCTTGACGGGAGGCTACCATCTGTCTCCCAACAGCTGTTCCAGTGGGTCCCCTCCTCCAACCTTCTCTGAGCCTTCGGGGTCCTTGTGGCCTGGCCATGTAGCCCATGGTGTGCAAAAAAGTGCCGCTCAGAGGTAAAACAACCCAACAACTCCCTGTACTGTACTATATTGCGATAATCGTGTTACAATAATTAATTACGCATATGATGCTGCAACACATAATTTAACCTTTGATACTGCTAGACTATGCATTCAGACTTATAAAGACGATAGAACTTTAAATATAATTATTTCTGTAACACAAAAGTTTCCACAAACAGATTAGTAGTCTGGAATTGAAAAAATAAGATCAGGTTTCTCTTGCATATAATTATTTTTCGTACCTGATTAAATTTAAATTGATATTTCATTATTTTTAATCGATATTTTCTTTTTCTATCAATGAGCAGCTTTAACTTACATCTGTTTTTGCTATTAGGTTATAAAATATTGTAGATTTCTGTGCTTATGTTTAATTTACTTATTTCACTTTCTCTCTTCTCGACTTTGGTACATAATCCTTGGTACAATATCAGTTTGTCATTCTACAGGTTGTTTAAATAAATAATTTAAAAAAAATCATTAGTAAGGAAAGCGCTATTCGTATAAAAGTTGTAGCACTGGTTTGCAAAAAAAAAATTTTCTCTGCCTTCCAAAATTTTGTCTGATTTTTTACGTTGTTGTGGATACTGAATCCGATTCTATAACAGCCGATCACTTGCAGTTTTCTAGAGATATGGGTTTTAATTAAAAAACACACAGAGAAGATAAATATATTTTTTAAATATTTATTTACATTGTAAAAAGTTAAAGCTGACACTAATAAATCCTGATATATGTAAATATTTGCGCTAAAATTATTTTGTTGTCTTCTCTCGCTTATATTTTATCTCTGGAGCCTCTCGCTGCAGGGTCCAATAGTAGTCCACCAACATACTCTCGTTCCATTTACCGCTATATCGTTTTTCCATTTCGGATATGCCTCGATGGAACCTTTATCCATGCTTATCCGAGACCCACTCCCATCAAATGTGGAAAAATAATCACATGTGAATGTAAAAAATGCAGTTTAGGCGACATATTACATCCTAATACTCTATATGCCCTCCCGCGAAACTAGTGTCTGATATAAACATTTGAATGCCAAATTCGGATTCAGCATCCTTAAATCTATAAGGTACATCCATATTTTTCGAGGAAGGATTTTCATGCAGACCAGTGTAATTGCCACGTTTTTTGGTGACTCTTCACAAACAGATTTCGCTAAATATTATTCGTATTGTTTTATGTTGAAAATCATAAGAATAAAATGATTATTGTAGTTGATAAAAAAAGTCGTTGATTAATAAACAGTGATGACACTTTTGAACGACATGTTTCCTAATATATCTCCTCATGTGTTATAGTTATTTGAAACTCCAAAAATTTTACCAAATCGCTTAAATGCATATTTCAAAGAACAATGAAAAACTCTTTCGTCGAAGTTCAGCAAATTCAATTCTTGAGCGACAATTTTTATTGATCCCTTATTTCTTAAGCAAATCGGTAATTTTTTCAACACATTTCTTAATCTATTTCAGCTGCTTCAGATTTTTATCACGATCCCGCCGAATGCCAATAATTCCAAAACTGCGGTTAAAAGTGCCACATTTTGTAAAAAAAAAAACCTAATGATCAATACCTTACTGAAGCAACAAATGGAAACACATGAAGAGTTACGTCTATTAAATGTTTTCCCGTCCTCTATGAATGCAGTGATCCTCGGACTGCCAACGTTGTTTGTGAATCGGTATATGGTCGCCATCTAGTGGGGAAAACAGTAACTAACGTTTTTTTTTTTCAGTTAATTGATATCGAATCAGTTTTCACATCTTTTAGATCAAACTCTTACCCAGTATTTAGGTTCGGGGGCAGGGGGGGGGAAGAATTTAATATCGAGTTTGAGAGGGGGGAAGCTGAGAAGAAGACTTGACTAGGATTTACCAGTTGCTAAAATATTACACCGTACAGGAAAAGTTAAAGTTATATTCTATGTGGAATAACATTTTACACTTGTTTTTTAAACGGTGTCGGATATATACTATGGTGTCGGGTATATGCTTTTTTTTATAATGGAGTCGGGTATATGCTTTTTATAATGATGTCGGATATATGCTATATATATATTTAATAAGTGTCAGATATATGCTATATATATTTAATAAGTGTCAGATATATGCTATGGGGTTAAAATAAAATTATATAAAAGCAACTATTTTGAATTTCAAAGCAGATAGACAAGTCTGAGATTTCATATCAGACAAACAGA
The DNA here is from genome assembly GCA_038380435.1 of Ryuthela nishihirai. Lineage (NCBI taxonomy): Eukaryota > Metazoa > Arthropoda > Arachnida > Araneae > Heptathelidae > Ryuthela > Ryuthela nishihirai. The sequence continues at coordinate 19,116,846 of JAWZYU010000011.1, forward strand.
TTTTCGGGAAGGACCGAACCCTCTGGTAACCCCTTCCCCTACGTACTTCTTGTATTAGGTCATATATTTTGATGTTGCTTCATTAGTGCTGTGAATTGATATATTTAATATTTATAGGAACTAATTTTAGAATACATCATATTTATAATATCCATTATAAGCTTATAACAATTGATAATTATAAGAAAGGCGAAACAATAAAAAAGTGCATGTAAAATCACAATAAAAGTACAAAGGTTTAAACAGAAGAATATTCATTCAAAAACTGAAGTTATTAAAAATAAAGAGAAATAAACAAAACTTTAGCTGCGAAACAGATACACAGAGTGATATAAATTGAATATGATAAAAATTCCTTAAGAATGAAACTTGATTCAATTAAATCCAAACAGCAAATATAGAGTTATATGCTTTTCGATAGATCAGGTCATTTCTACCTATGATCCATAATGCTAGTTTATCCATCCCATCGTATAAATGTAGATGGGTATTTATTATTTCATGTCGTTGGAAAAGGGAATTATTTAAAGCTATTGATTCAGACATTTCTACATAGAAAACTAAAAAAATCCTGAGTTAAATCAGCCCCTCCTCATCTGTCAAGTATGCTAACCACTACACCATCAACGCCTAATGTTTTGATTTCAGATAGTGGGACATATAAACTTTCCTGCATTTTGTTATCTGACTCACTCGTGGCGGCATCTGTGTCGAAAAAGTTTAGAAGTTACACTAGCTCAAAAGATAAGTGTTAGCTGTTGATGGTGTAGATGTTAGCATACCTGGAAAGTTATTGGAAGATGTGGGTTGGAATCCCACTCACGGTAAAACCAATTTTTTCAGCTGAATGTTTCAATAGTCCCATGTCTACAGGAAATCTCTTGTGATACTTTACTACCAAATGTCGTGAATGTTTCTAAATTTTTATACTGTATCACTTAACCAGCGTTGTTCAATAAAGATAGGTGAATTAAAAGCTGGAATGAATTGTTTTTGAAAATTTTCTTATCGCTAAACAAGTATTGTGCAGTGCAATAGTTTTTCAGTGATGGAACACTTGATATTTAATATATATGTGGAAAATTTGGGGGAATAGTTACGTTGATATATTTCGCTCTAATATAAACAAAGTTGTGTAATGTAATAGATGGTGTACATTTCAGTATTGTAAGAGATTGGATTGTTTTACCTCTGAGCGGCACTTTTTTGCACACCATGGGCGAAATGGCCAGGTCACATGGACCACGAAGGCTCAGAGAAGGTTGGGGACCCACTGGAACAGCTGTTGGGAGACAGATTGTAGCCTCCCGTCAAGGCCATCCAGCGTGTTGCCTTTAATGTGCACAGGGTATGGCTCTCCCGCACAAGGGGCCACGGCTTAACGTCCCATCCGACGGACGGCGGCCTTTCCAAGGCCAGCGGTAGTCCCCTACTCTGACCGTGGGCAGGGCGGGGAATTATGGGGAGATAAATCTCAACGCTGACCCAGCTGGGACTCGAACCTGGGAACTACAGATTACGAGCCTGGCGCGCTACCGACTGAGCCACCCCCGCCCCGTATTGTAAGAGCTATAAACTGAATTAAATAACTTTCGTTATTTTAGGAAACATTCGAAGTATAACGTCTTATTTTCGGTGGGAACAATTAAATATTTTTTCGGAATATCTGCTAATTAGCCTTTCAGCACTGGTTGAGAAATGTTGGTGTACATTAATGTACCTGGGCGCAAACAGATCTATTAAAAAGTGCCTCGCTAGTGAAAAAAATATTGAATGTTCTTTTAGATCCTGCTATAACATCGGTATACCTTCCTACACAATCACGAAACAGCGAAATTCGTACTAAAGGTTCTTAAAGTTTTAAATGAGGGGAAATGGAAAATCATTTCCGACAAATCCGAACTTCAGTTTTTCATAAATCGTCCAATTTTTTACCTGAATATGGTGGCACAAAGGATAAAAGAAATAATTATATTTTAATAAGAAATCATTAGGAATAAATACCCACACAGAGATGCACGAATTTTAAAATTATGTACATGTGATTCTATAATTCTGCTAATTATTAACGCTGCTGTAAATTGTCTTGTACGTTATAAGTGCCTTTTTCTAAATCAGGAGTCCGCAAATTGCTAGGGCGTTCCAAGAAGAAATTAGCAGGCGTCGAATATTTTCGAAATGTTTTCCCCACCACAACTCTAGCAGAGGAAAGTAAAGGTTGCAGTTCAACTGTTTATTCCAATCTATCCGGGATTCTGTGAGGTAACAAAAAAATTCAATTTTACATATTTTTAGCTATCATAATAAAACGCACAATGTAACTTAATGTGTTTTAAATTATGATTTGCAAAGTGTTTACTCTTATTTGCTTTTCAAGTATACTATACTTTATTACCCAATACAATAATATTTTAAGGTGAAAAGAAAACTTTTTACTCCTGAACCTACTGCCTCAAACAAAAAAACTTTTGAAACCTCTGCTTTATTTTATTATAAAACAATTACGGGTTTTTAAATTTCTATATTTAAACACTCTAAACAATAAGAGAAATTTTTAACTTTATTTTTAAAGAAAATAGCAATGCTGTGGTATTTTTTGTAGGATCATCGACATACGAAAATGTTTATTAATAAATCAATCATTAAGTACATTCTTGAAGTTTATTAATTACTATTAAGTACAGATGTATGATTTTATTCACATCAATTCTGACTTCGATCACAATTTCGACATCAATCAAGAAATTAAACAAGTTTTGTCGTCGAGAAGCTCTAGCAGGTGAAGAAGACGAACTGCCAAGTAATTCTCAGATATAGAGACTCACAATTTATAAACTTGAAGCATTGAAGATTTAAAAGAGAAATAACTATTTCCAGCGCCTAGCCGCTACTGAACATGACTTTTGTGCATAAAATGAACTAAGTGTCCCGGTCATAAGAACCCGAAACTCTCAGAGATGGAACGGAAAACGGATTCACTGGAAAGGTGTTAGAAGAGAGATGAACTCATCCCCACAAGGTCATCCAGTAGTTTCTTTAACTTGTATAGGTTATAGTTCTCCTGCACACGGGGCCACGGCATAATATTTCATCCGTCAGACGGCGCTTTTGCCAAGCTCATCTGTTTTCCCTTTCTCACCGAGAGTGGAACAGGAGTTAGCACAGGAAACGTCTAAGCAAGCCACGTGCTGACTCGAGATTGCGATCCCCCAAACAGACCATTATTTATTTTGGGCATATATCCTGTTTTTAGCAATTTTGCCAACTCATTTTTCATTGTTTCTCTTTTTAATACATCTTCTTCATTATAGTTTCATATATAGATAGGCTTCTGTCAGATCACTCTGTGAAGTGCACTGTCGGGTAACATAAATGAATATACAAGGCCAGATCTAGGGAGGGGGTAAGGGTCCCTTGAGAAGTTAGTAACTGCAGCGGAAGCGAAAAAAAATAATAAACATCAAATATATATATAGACGATTGTGAGCGACTGACAACTGAATGACTGACTGATTGATTGACAGATGACAGGGGATCACGTTAATTCTAATTATGATGCACAAATGGTAGTGCTCTGAAAATTTGCATCTAGGGATAATCCTGGGTCATAGATCTCGAGACAAATCCGAAATTTGACATTCGACGTGTCCTTTAAAGTCACGTAGAGGTCAGGTAGAGGTCAAACTTTGATCTACAAGTACTGGAGAAGTGAAAATTGTTGTCTTGGGATGTTTCGGGTTGTAGATATCAGAAACATGATTTTGGATCCAGAGAGTTCTTGGGGTCAAAGGTCAACTTTAGATCTATCGGTACTAGAGTGCTTTTGGCTAAATTTTCAAAAACCGAAATTAAAAATTCCAATATTAGATTTAAAACATACATAGTGAGTTTTCCAGTTTTTTTTTACCTGTTGTTTATTTTTTGCTAACACTCATTTGCTACTTTTGCTAGTCTATTCACTTTCCATTTACAACAGATTTTGTTAGCAAAGAGTTTAACGAAACAAAAGCTTTGCGGAAAAATGGAGAACTTTCTAGGAATAAGATCACTTTGACACAGAAAATAAATCATATAGCATCATCGGTTGAAGATTCCCTTGGGTATGAACTCCGGAAAGTGGCGTTTTCCTTCTTCTCCCGTCGTTTCTGGAAGTGCTTGGGGAATTCCTCATACTGAATGATGACATTCTGACAAACAGGCGTTTCGATCGGTCGCTAGTGCTCTTTTGGAGGAACAGCAACACGTATACCGCTTACAAAGTATACTGATTTCTGTTGCAGCTTTGAACTTAATTTTTCTTTCAACATTCATCTTGAGTTTCGGATAAAAATAAGCAATCTCTCTTTTGTACGTTTTCAACTCTTAGTTTTTTTCTTTTGCTTAAATTTCTTGTTAGTTGGTTTCGGTGATTGATTCAGCTCATTTCTGTAAGCACCCGTATTTTAAGATTATTAGAGTATTCTTATGGCCTTAATAACAAGTAGATCGTAAAACTAATAAGTAAATCAAAAAATCTAAGAACAACAGAAAAAAAATCGAAATTATATCCGGTACGAAGGCGAAATTTTAGTTTTGGTGGGAAAAGATCGTATTTGACAAGACACCCTAGTAATGTAAAATGGTGAAATAATCACATGAAATGAAAACCATTTTCAAATATATGTATTAGATATTTTATTTAGAACAAACAAATATTCTTAGTGTTGTTGTAGGCAGCTAAGTCGGCCTACCACCTCCATGATTTTCCTAACATCTAGAGAGGATATTTAGAAAAACTGTGTGTATGTAATAATCCTTTCGCTCTGATTATTTCGTTTCAACTTATATTCGTTTTTTTGTCACATGGAAGTTTAATCTGATTCTTACTAAGAATAACAATTTGAAATACAGTGACTTCGTACATAAGACTAACTTTATGTTTTAATTTCAGTTGGGGTTGCTTTACCTCTAAGCGACAGTTTCGTGTAATTTTGATTTGAGAATGGACTTCATGGTCACTTTACAAGAACTCCAAGAGCTCGGAGTCCGATAGGGACATGGGACTTACCGGTCATCTCTCAGAATAGATGGAATCCTCCCGTCAAGACCATCCTGCATGTTCATGGATACTGCTCTCTTAAACATGATAGCATAGCTTAATGTCCCATTCGAAAGCCGACGGTATTTCCAAGACCATCGGTATCTCCTTTCTCACCAGAGTGAGGTTTGAAATCTCATTGAATGTACAATTGGCATTCGAACCTGGGAACATCAGATTACGAGTCTATGGCGCTACCTACTGAGACAATCTTCCTGCTGTTCTAAATTTAGATGCAATACTGTATAAATATATATATATGTGCACCAAAAACGTACTTTGTACTCAGCAAAACTTTATGGAAGTGTTATTAATTCTGAAACCATTATGTTTACTTACCTTTAGGAGACGTTGCCCATTGCCATTGCAACTACCAATACCAAAAGGGCCTATCACCCCTCCCCAAAGGTCAGAGTCAGTACCAACTTTGGCATTGAAGTCACCAAGAACAAGTAATATCTCCTTTTTTGACAGAATTCAAAATATCCTGAAATTGTCCATAAAACCTATCTTTCTATTCCTCATAGGCATCCTCAGTAGGGGAATAACAACAGGCAACATTTAAGTCTTTATCAACACCCCGCTAATCGCATGCATGGGCAAAGACATTTTACACTCACTGCTAAAAGCTGAAGCCATCTTCATTGCTAAGACTTCCTCCTATGAGATTATGGCAATGCCCCTAGAAACAAGGGTTCAGGTACCTGCGATGGCCTCAGATCAGGATTATTCACTAGCTGATAAATCGTATCTGTGAATCGTATCACCAGCTGATAAATCGTGTCTGTGAATCGTACCACCAGCTGATAAATCGTGTCTGTGAATCGTACCACCAGCTGATAAAACGTATCCTGTGAATATCTTCATTTGGGGCTGTTAACCTACAAGCAAACAGAAAACATAGCAGAAGATATTACCTCAATTAAATACCACCAGTGCAGTAAATTCAGGATCAATAATCAACGTCAGAGCCATTATTCCATTCAGGGTGGTATATATGGTCAGCACCAGGACCCTGAATGGTTCACATAACTCCTCAGCAGGGTAGAAAAAAAAAGAAGCCATAGTAGTCCAGATCAACAGGCTACACTGATCTGGCAGGCTGTCCTTCCATTCTCTTCCACAAGAAAGCATCTCTTTTGAAAGATACTAGAGGCCTGCACCACAAGAAAGCGGGGTCGGTACTTTAGGTGCTAGGCCTGGCCGGTTCTATGCATCATCACAGGGTGTTGGTGCATAGCTCTCCTTCCAGTGGTTATAGAGCTACCGTTTACAGATCGATGAAAAGAAGCATTCGATATTCGCCAGAGATGGTTTATCACCTCTGGCGAACATTCTAGTTAATACTAAGAATTATTAGTACTACTCCAATAATCTAGCGGTTAAGATATATGGATGCAAAGCAAAGGAATGATATGTTAGAATAGTATATGATTTTTAGTTCGTTTTCAATAAAAATGAGCTAATATAATAATATTCTTTTCAGTTAAAAGGAAACTAATGTTATCACTTTATCATCTGTCTGTCCATCTGTAGATAGCGAATTTTTTTGTTTTCAGAGATAAATTAAAACATTTTATGGGTTGAATATCTATTGATGAAATATTAAGATTCGAACTTTCAGAATCTCATTAGAGCTATAACTGCACCCTCTAACGACGGAAAAAAGTTGAAAATTCCAAAATTTCAAACGAATATTGCAAACGATGTAATTACGTTTAGAAATTCGAAACTTAGGTGTTGAAATGTGAATGCCATGAAGTTTGCATTGACAACAACGATTTTAACTTTTCCCCCAAGAGGTGGTGGTCAATTTTGTAGTAATGTTTAGGTTAGTTTGTAGGTAGGTTAGTTTGTAGTAACCTAAGTTTTCTCCTTCCTAGTAATGTTTTCCCCAAGAGGTGGTGGGCAATTTTTTGTGGTATAAGGGATAATTATTTGTTTCTAGACATAAATTGAAAATTCCTTTTTAGGTTGGATAGGCATGATTCGCGCTTTTTGAATCTTTCAAAGGTTTAATTGACTTTTGATTTGACTTCTGACGGTTAAAATTTTTGAAAATTTCAACATTTTAAACGAATGTTATAAACTATCCATTTGGGTAGAAATTTGATATTTTAATCGTGGAGTGTGATGATCGAGGGGTTTACATTGGCAGCAACAAATTGTCCCTTGACTCCAGAGGATGGTTGGGAAAACGCAACTTTTGTTCTGAGATATTAATGAAAAATTCCTTTTCAGTTGAATAGGCACTAACGAAATATCATAATTTATTGTTTCAAGTCCTCCAAAAGGCTCTAATTTACCTTCGTTAGAGGCAGCTAAGTGTAGAAAACACAAAACCTGGAAGTAATATTGCAAACGATACATATTTACACTAGCAATTAGTAATTCTGGTGAATATATTGATAAAAAAAATTGTTGATTTAAATTCATATGTACTTATTAATTAATTAAAATTCGACCGGTTGCTTCGTATTTTTATAAATTTATTACTTAATTTTAAAATTTTCAGTACTATATTAATATAATAATAATGAATAAATTATTTTATTTTATTGAAACTGAATGATTTGCCTCTTAAATCTATGAAATAAGAAAAATCAACTTTTTTATTATAAGGTATAAATGAGAAACGCTTTTTGCATTACGCATTACAGTGCTAATATTATTATTTACATTTTCCAATCACCCATTAGAAATGAATTACTAATGTTAAGGTTGCAAAATTTGGAAAATAAAAGACTTCATTTTCTTTGATAACGAACATCCAATATTCGCCAGCGGAGATTTGTTATCCTTCTAGGTACAGTCGCTGAAACAAATATCCGAACACTATGGTTGATTTCAGAATTCAGAAAAAATATCTGGCAACAATTGTTTTAGAAATTAGTGATCTGGCAACCTTCGTGTCACGTGACACGAAGGTTGTATGTCCAGGTGAAGTCACTTCAAAAATATAAAGAGCCCACAAGCACACCAAAATAATATTATTTATATATCTAAAATATAACTTAGACTTTTATATAATGTGGTAATTTAAAACATCCTCCCTCCAAAAAAATATATAATACTAGGAGCTACCACCATTGACGCTGTTAATGATCTTAAATGACATTACTTTGAAATGGTGTCATAATTGGTCAGTTAAAGTACCTAACTATTGAAGGAAAAGCTGTCAACAGCTAAAAAGCAAAAGATTAAAAATGAGTTTTTTCGTCTAGAAATCGACGACAAAAAATTCCTTGTCATTTGAACGCTGTCAGAATGAATGATGACGACGTCATCGACACGTGTTTTACATCTCCCAGGAAACGATGGCAAGACGTTCGCCTAAATGATTACCAAGAAGGATCATTTTGAAGCAGAAAAAAAAGGCTTAACGAAGACTTTATAGGGCTTAATCGCATTAGTTATGAACAATAGCTTTGTGAATGAATTTTAAAAGATTACATCAGTTGAGAGCCATCCATGAGGTGCGGACAAAAGGCCTCAGTTGCATACATTTGAGGTAGCAAAAAGTCATACCATTTTGACATTTTTGGTCAGTTCCAGTGGCGAAGCGTAATTTTTTGAATAGTGAAAGCAATTTCCAAAAGCATTACTGCAACTAAATCGGAGAGGCTCTCCGGCATTCGATGTTTCCAATCACTGAACTGAAACGCCGTTTCGATACTCGATGTTTTCCAGGCACTGAACCGAAACCCAGTTGCGGTACTAGATGTTTCCGAGTCACTGAACCGAAACCCAGTTCCGGTACTCGATTTTTCCCAGTCACTGCACCGAAACCCAGTTCCGGTACTCGATTTTTTCCAGACACTGCACCGAAACCCCGTTCCGGTACTCGATACTCGATGTTTCTGAATCATTGAATGAATATGCCGTTCCGCTACTTTTTTTTTACTAATCTTTAAGTGAAAATAATTCTCTGCTTTTTAAATAAAATATTATTGAAAATTAGCATTATACATTACTTCTTTTCTAGGGAAAAATGTGGGGCTATCGTGGCCTGAAAACAATTTTGTTGTGAGAGTCGGATGAGGGGTGAGAAAATGGCTCAAACTCATGAAATAAGTCAAACATATTTTAATTTAATTTCATTACTGGGAAGTTAGAACAAAAGTACAAATTAAATTTATAAAAGTTTATATTGCTTAAAGGCGATATGTAGATATATTTGTATCAGAGCTTTACCTTTAGAAAAATTTTTCATTAAAAATCATAGTGAAGAAAGTATTGAGCTCTGTGAATGTGGATTCCTATTAATATAGCGTGGAGCTGTTTCCATTTTTTTTATCCAGTACCAATATATGTATATATAACTACGAGTTACTTCCTAGTAACGAAGGAATTAAAGGTGCAATTTTCCCTATCATTCAGAAATTTTATTTTTAAGATTTCGTTTATTCATCGACGCCCCGGTGGCCGAGTTAATCTTAGGAACTTAGGTTCAAGCCCTAGACAAAAGGCATGGATATTATGCTGACAGTCTTATGTACGATTTATGTGGAAAACAACTGCTTGAGAGAAAATTTATATATTTTTTTCTTTAACTGGCATTAATAAAAATGTGAACAAAATTTTGAAAACCCATACTTCCGAATATGTTGACTAATTTTGGCTAAGCCACTGATCGTATATGAAAGAATTATGCATAATCCCTGAATTTTATTGTTGTTATTTTTCATTTAGTTCACATTGTGCTTGACTAAAGGCATAATTGTTATTAAAAATGCACTGCAATTTCTCCTTCCAATATTGAATTCTATAAATAGACATGTGTGGAAGATGCAAAATTTAGTCACCATTCTCTAAACATTCATGTCCATCATTGCTTTGCCAGATTTTAATCATTTTACAACTGAGCGGTATTTTTGTGTACAAAATAGGGTATAGGTCAGGTAACAAGGGCTATGTTACCTCTGAGTGGCATTTGTTTGCACACAATGGACTAAATGGCCAGGTCTCAAGGACCCCAAGGACTCTTGGAAGGTTAGGGAGAGGGGTCCCACTAGGCAGCTGTTGGGAAACAGATGGTAGCCCCCATAACAGCTAAATGGTCTTGACGAATATTCGCCAATACTATTTAGCGTGTTCTTTAAGTGCACAGGGTATGGCTCTCCCGTACACGAGGCCACAGCTTAACGTCTCATCCGACAGACTGCGGCCTTGCCTAGCCCATCGATTTCCCCCTACTGACCGAGGGCATGGTGGGAAGTTTTGCAGAGAAAACTCTCAGCGCTGGCCCAGGCGGGACTCGAAACTGGGAACTCAGGTCACAAGAACTCCCCCCTTCCAGGGCTTATAGTTGAGAAGGGGAGAAGGATCCACAGCACAACTGTTACGAGGCAGATCGAAATCTCTCATTAAAATCATCTAGCGTGTCTTTCAACGTACTCATAGTAGGGCTCTCCTGAACACGGAGTCATCACTTAATGCCTCATCTGACGGATGGAAGCTCTTTCAAACCTATCGGTGTCTCATTTCTGGCCAAGAGCTAGTTATGGGTTAACGGAAATAAATCATAGTTGGGATTCGAGCCTGAGAACTTCAGAATTCTAATCTGACGCGCTACAAATTGAGCCATCCACAACAATAAATGCCGAACAACGAAGTCTGTTTGATGACATCTGATTGGGAAGTCAGAGAAATATATGTAATTCATCAAAAGAAACCTTTAATTGAAAAGTAGAGATGAGTTCGTTCTCAAATTCTTGAGCCTACTTTGGGGAAAAAAATTCTGACCATCATAAAAACTTATATCAAAACGCATGTCGCTAATCACTTATTTCTATTCTTATAATATTAATTAAAATTGTTTTATGACAAAATTGAATGCTAATTCTATTTGAAAGAAAACTATTAGAAATACTAACAGCTTATATATTTATATATTATATGACAATGCTACCAGAGAAACTGAAATTTCTCTGGTAGTATCGTCATATAGGAAAGAGTCATTAATTTACTAAAAAAAATAAGATAATAGTAAAAAATAGTACCTACTTTATGTTTATTTTATTTTTAATTACTTAAGAGTGATTAATAGGTTGAAATTATGATCAAAATTAGTTTTTATGTTTGCCTCTTTTTTCAAAACTTTAAGAAATATTTGAAAATTAAATTATTCTGAGCCCGAAGTCGCATATGCTGTGCTATATTGTTCCCCAGCCCTCCTGGTACCGGCCAGGCTCGGAGTTCATCCTGAAAAAGCTCGACCAGAACTCATCGCTAGTGAGAAGCATATAAATATTTGTATTGCATTGGTTTGATTGTAGCCGTTCGTAAATTAAGTAGAAATGACGGACCGCAGAGCACTGGACGTATGTGATCTTCACTTACAAATCTCGATTCAATCTACAAACTGATTCTTGACGTGTTGAGATCTGGAGAGAACAAGTAACTTGTTATTAACCCTCTAACCTTAAAGAACGACACCGCTGTGGTGGCGGTGATTTGATGATCTGGGTCGATATTATGTCAAATGGACGCAAACCTCTCCACGTCTTTGCCAGAGGCATTCTGACTGGTTGGAGGTCCAGGGACTCTAGAGGCTTTTCTTTCAGCCATATGTGAGTCTTTTTAGAGATGCTGTTGGCCCCCGAAAAAGAGTAAGTTATTTCGATGGATGCCAGTGCTTGCCCTCACAGGGTTCAGACAGTCGAGGAATTTTCGAAAATAAGGATATTCATCTGATGGAGTGTCCAGTCTAATCTCCGGACCTGAACCCTATAGAACATTGGTTCTCAACCTATTGTTTGTGCTGCCATAATAGGTGGTTCGCGAAGTCAACTTATTTTGAGTAAGTTATTCATAACCTTTTGTCAGAATGTCAAGTACAGGTTTCTCATTAATAAAAGTCATTGTTGTATCCACCAATAATGCTATATCATGGTACAAATAGAAGTTGTAGTTAAGCAATTGCTATTGGTCTTTTTCGTTCTCTTTTCTCAATTTTAAGAATATGAGATATTTTTGCATTTTATTCTGAAACTTGAGATGTTGATTAAAAATATATTTAATGATAAAGGTTTGTAAATTGTAGCTAGACTTACACTGGAAGGAGAGCTGCGTTCCAATCCCTGGTGATGATGCACAGAACCGGCATGGCCTAGTACCTAATGTTCGACCCCTCCTTCTCGAAGTAAAGGCTGTTAATACCTTTCAAAAGAGATATTCTCTTCGAAAAGGGAAAGGTAGGGGAGGGCTGCTAGATCAGTGTAACCTACAGATCTGGTCATCTGTGTCACTTTTCTTTCTTTTCTCCTACCATGCTGAGGAGTAGTCAATTTTAAAGGGTTCTGGTGATGACCATTTATACCTACTGGACTGGTTTATGGATTTAAATTTGGTTATGGTTCCTGTACTTGCTGCACTGGTGGGACTCTGTTGATGGAAAATTTGCCCTTGTTTGCCTACTGTTTGCCTGACAAGAGGGGGGCGGGGGTGGCTCAGTCGGAAGCGCGTCAGGCTCGTAATCTGTAGTTCACAGGTTCGAGTCCCAGCTGGATCAGTGTCGAGATTTATCTCCGCAAAATTCCCCGCCCTGCCCACGGTCAGTAGGGGACACCGATGTGCTTGGAAAGGCCGCCGTCCGTCGGATGGGACGTTAAGCCGTGGGCCCGTGTGCGGGAGAGCCATACCCTGTGCACGTTAAAGAACACGCTGGATGGCCTTGACGGGAGGGTACCATCTGTCTCCTAACAGCTATTCCAGTGGGTCCCCTCCCGCAACCTTCTCTGAGACTTCTGGGTCCATATGACCTGCCCATTTAGCCTATTGTGTGAAAAAAGGGTTGCTCAGAGGTAAAAAAACCCAACCCAACACTGACAAGAGTGCATTTTGAATGCCCTGGGGTGCGACAAGGGTTGTTTTGAAGTGGTCCGCAGCTTTTGTAATTTTAAATTGGTAAACAACTAAAAGGTTGGAAACCTTTGCTATACGACATGTATGGGGTGCACAGGAGACACGTTCATCATCATCATCATCATCATCATCATCATCATCATCATCATCATCATCATCATCATCATCATCATCATCATCATCATCATCATCATCATCAAGCAGCCATGGGCTACGGAGGTCCAACCAGACCGTGCAAATTAGTTCTCCATGCAAGTCTATCCTGAGCTACATCTACTGCATCTGGCCACTGCACACCAATTCTAACAAGGTCCTGTTTGACATTGTCTGCCCACCGCATCCTAGGTCTCCCCTTCTTGTTGAGGCCTTTAGGCACACTGTTCATAACCCTATTCGCCAATCTATAATTATTCATACGGGCAACATGGCCAAACCAACGGAGTCTCTCTCTGCACAATATGCTGCTTAAAGGAGGTTACAAACTCCTTTGCCTTACCTCATTATTAGTTACAAAGTTGAACCACCTAATGCCCAAGATACTGCGTAAGCAACTGGAATCAAAAGCATCTAGTTTTCTGTTATCTTGTTTACACAGCGTCCAAGTTTCACTACCATAACTAACCCTAGAAAGAACCAAACTATTATACAGTCTAATTTTAGTCCTTAGGTGTATACGCCTATTTCTCCACACTCTCCATAGATTCTTAAAAGTCCTGGCAGCAATCCCTATTCGTCTGTTAATCTCATGCCGCACATCACCATTATCTGTTACATAGCTCCCAAGATAATTAAACTGTGACACCTGCTCAAGACTGCAACCATTCAGATTAACTGAATCACAGCCTGCCTGACCAATATTCATCACTTTAGTTTTCTCTCTGTTTATAACCAAACCTACTCTACTACCAGTCTCATCAACGGCTCGAATGAAAGAGTTCATCTCATCAACATCATTTGCCAAAAGGGCTAAATCATCAGCATAATCTAAATCAGAAATTTTCATATCTCCAGCCCATTTAAGGCCAAAATCTTTCCCTTGAAGTGAATTTCGCATAACATAATCAATAACCAAGCTAAAGAGAAAAGGAGACAAAATGCACCCTTGTCGAACACCAGAAGTAATGCTAAACCAATTGCTACAAGCCTTACCAACTCTCACACACGACTCAGTGTTATTATAGAGAGCTTTCATTATGTTAACTAACTTGTCTGGTATACCATATGATTTCACAATCAACCACAAATTATGACGATCAACAGAGTCGAAAGCCTTTTTGAAATCAACAAAGCTAGCAACCAAAGGTTTCTGAAACTCTAAACATTTCTCAAGAATCTGCCTAAGTGAAAATATCTGATCTACACATCCCCTACCACTTCTGAATCCACATTGCTCATCACGCAATTTACTGTCAACCAGATTCTTAATTCTATTAAGCACAATCATGGAAAGAACTTTACCTGGAACAGAGAGTAGGCTGATACCCCTATAGTTATCACAAGAACTGCGATCACCTTGTTTGAAAATAGGGATAACAATAGCTCTGGTAAAATCCTTAGGAACCATGCCTTTATCATAAAAGATATTCAGAAAAGTGGTAACCGAAACATTCCCAGCTCTAAGCATTTCGGTAGTAATTTCATCTACCCCTGGGGATTTATGTAGTTTAAGTTTAGAAACAGCCAAAATAACTTCAGATTGTGTTATAGGGCCAACATTAAAGCCACCAATGCATCCATCATCACTGCAAACAATGGGAGCAGAACCAACTACATTGTTTAGAACATCACTGAAATGCTCAGCCCACCTAGCCATGACAGAATCCTCCCTTTCTATAACCTTACCTTGTTTATCCTTCAATCCTTGTATGCCTGTCCGTTTTCTACCACATAAAACATTAACTATCTGGTACAGCTCTCTGCTGTTGTGCTGTCTAACTGCTTCCTAGGCTTTGCCAGCCAAACCATCAAGCCAAAGATTCTTATCAGCAGCTAACTGATCTTTTACACGTTTATTACGTTCTCTGTAATGCTTTCTATTAGGACTAGTAGGGTATTGATTGAAGACATTCCTGCAGTTCTTTCTTTCTGAAATAAGCTCAAGTGCCTTATCACTCAGATAATTCTGCCTCTTCTGCTCCTTTTTTCCTAAAAGAGTACTGTTAGTGTCCAAAAAAGCCTGTTTAAAATGATCCCATTCTTCCTCAACTCAGTAGTAAGCAAACCATGACTGTCATAATGACTAAGCAACCTATCATGGTAAGCTTTGTCTATAACTGGATCTTTCAGAGCTTCAGTATTAAAAGTAAATTTTTAAACCCTAGCACAACACTTTTTAAGTTTAAGTTGCAACACACTTTAAACAAGGTAATGGTGAGATCCAATTTCAGCTCCCCTATATGCCCTGGTATTCCTAACAGAACTAGCCCATTTGCTGTTAATTAATATGTAATCAATCATATTCTTATGCAGCCCATCAGGTGAAACCCATGTGTACTTATGTATGTCACGGTGTTTGTAATAAGTGTTAGTTATTCTGAAACCATTGAGTTTACTTACCTGTAGGAGACGTTGCCCATTGCCATTGCAGCTTCCAATACCAAAAGGGCCTATTACTCCTCCCCAGAGGTCAGAGTCAGTACCAACTTTGGCATTGAAGTCACCAAGAACAAGGGTAATATCTCCTTTCTTGACAGAATTCAAAATATCCTGAAGTTGTTCATAAAACTATCCTTCTCATCCTCATCGGCATCCTCAGTGGGGGCAAGTAACCTCTCAGTAACATTCAAGTCTTTAATGCTTGTCTGAAATTTTGCTGTAAGAAACCAAGCCGAGAATATCTAAATTATAATGGTGAAATTCTTGTGTGAGGACATCAAGAGAAAAAGCTCTGTGCAGAGTCCTCACATTCCAACTACCTATGGAGAGAAAATGGTTAGTGGGATGTTTAAAGAAACTATGTTTGTTGAGAGAGGGAATGCCGACAATATCAAACAGCCCCCTAATCGCAGACATGGGGTCTCCCACCACTAAAGGCTGAAGCCATCTACACTGGAAGACTTCCTCCAATGTAGAATTTGACGATGCCAATAGAAGCAAAGAGTTCAGGTGCCTGCGATGACTTCTGCTCAGGATTATCCGCCAGCTAATAATCATATCCTGTGAATCTATTCACTTGGTGCTGTCAACCCACAAACAAGCAGAAAACACAGCGGAAGATTTTCCCTCCACAGAAGCCCACCAGTGCAGCAAAATCAGGATCCATAATCAAGCTCAGAGTCATATATCTGTCCAGTCCAGTAGGTTTACATGGTCAGCACCAGGACCCTGTGTGGTTGACCACTCCTCAGCAGGGTAGAAAAAAAAGAAAAGTATCCATAGTTGTCCAGATCAGTAGGCCACACTAATCTGGCAGCCCTCCCCTTCCGTTCACTTCCAGAAGAGAGTATCTCTTTAGAAAGTTATTAACGGTCCGCACCACGAGAAGGCGGGGTCGGACATTAGGTGCTAGGCCTGGCCGGTTCTATGCATCATCACAGGGGATTGGTGCATAGCTCTCCTTCCAGTGACTACCTAGCTACCATTTACAGACCACGTTAGAGGTTTTCAAACTCCTTTAAAAACCCTCCATTATATAACTTCTATTTGCTCTATCAGGAAAGTGTGAAGTGTACTGCACCATTCCTCATGACTGGACTGATAAACAGTTGAGAAGTAACTGTGATACTTGCACAGCTATTTGATGTCATCATATTTTCTATTAGCGTCTCTGAAACACTAACATAAATTCTGAACCTCTCTTTTCTACTGAAACAGATCCTTTGGCTATGGACACTTCTGCATTAATTTACAAAACCCATGAAAAGTCATGCGTTTGATTTGCTCTGTGCCTCATTGTTTATTGCGTCTATAACAATGAATTTACGCTCAAAATCTCATGCCATTTCTTTGTCGCATTTTTGAGATCTTCCTAAATTTTTAAATTATTCTTCAATTTTGGACACCAGGGTATGAATCAGTTGAAATCTTATATTTCTACACAGATGGTAAAAGAATTGACTTCTTTACCATCTAATTATGGCATAAAAAAAACAGAGTCAGGCTGCACTCACGGAATTAACGAAGATAAAAAACTAAATCCAGTAAGTGCTCACTCCTGTTTAAATGGCTCGTTACCCCGAAAATTTCTCCAAACGAACTTGCGTTCAGAAGATATCAAGTGCTGCAAATAAAATTTATAAAGCTTTGTGGGGCTTTTATGATCACTCGATTGATTAATCTTTTGAATGTGATACGTCAGAAACACCGGCGTTATAAATCGATCAGTCAGTGCGAAAGCACTACTAAACATTTCTCAGTAGATTGGGATTATCGATTTGTTGCAAAAGGAAACCTCGCATATTTTCAAACGATCTGTCCATTAAAGGGAAAAATAATCCTGATATTTTTAAATTGAAAGCTGAGTTGCCTTTTGGTAGGAAAAACAAACAAACTATATTTGAAATCGACGGTAACGATTGTTAACGATGAGGTAATTTTGAATTTTCTGTTCGAATTTATAACGGGTTGCGAAGTTTTTTTTAAATCCAGCGTTTGATTCCCACCTGCGTTTTTCAAGTAGCAATCTTTTCGTATTATGAATTTGTCTCTGTAGTTAAATTTTGTGGAGAACATGATAATTTTACACAATTTCAGAGTGAAGAAAGTATGTTCTCGACAGTCAGATATTTCAGTAGGGAAATTCTGATATTTTGATTTTTCGCAACTAGTGGGAAAAGAGTTGTGAGTATGGGTAGGGTTGTTTATCTCCGAGCAGCACCTTTTTTGTACAAAGTAGGTTATACAGACAGGTTACAAGGACCCCAAGGGCTCAGAGAAAATTGGGGAAAAGAAACCCACTTAACAGCTGTTAAGATAGAAATGGGAGCTTCCCGTGAAGGCCATCCAGCGTGATCTTTAACGTGAACAGGGCATGGATCTTTATACAAGGGACCACAACTTCGATGGACAACGGTCTTCCTAAGTCCAAAGCTGTCCCTTTCGAACCGAGGGAAGGATGAGGATTAGTGGAGATAAATCTCAAAGCTGGTACAGGTGGGACTCGAACCTGCACATTACGATTCTGTGGCGCTAACGATTGAGCCAATCCCCTAAATTAATAAATATATATTATAACACAGCTTCAAAGAAATAATGATTTTCAAAAGAAAAAAAGGATTGGAATATTTAATTTATTTAAATGATCGTTTCCTTACATCTTTTATTTATTTTTTATGTATCGTGTACATATATTGATAGAATAAAAAAGTTTGTTTTATTTTTTGCTTATGAAAAAGACAGTGTTTTAGAAAATTACGGTTTCTAGGGAAACGAAGAACAATGACAAAACCAAATTACTTTGGACATTTTCTTCTATATCTCCTATTTTAGAACTATGCTGCAGTGTCAAGAAAACAATCGAAGGATAAAAATTAGAAAACAAACAGCTGTAATGAATTTTTTGCTGCTCTATAGAAGATGAAATACAACGGAACGAAAAATACCACGAAAGAATGAGAAAGAACTTAATGTTTTTCTCTGTTTCACGCTTTGTAACTATGCTTTCTTTAACCACTCACTTTGTTAGGATGCGTGTTTTTTTCCCCAACATAAGTTTCTCCATCAAATATTGTATTCCTCTTCGCTCTCACCCAGCAGCACATTCCCTCTCATGAAGTGCGCAAATGGCCAAAGAAAACCGCACATCCCCAATGCAGCGGTTCTCCCGCAAGTGTGTTTTATTACCGAAAACCACCCAGACTTCTCTGAGCTAACATTAGCCGACTGGCGCGCTTAATGGGGACTGCAAGTCGCCAATGGTTCTGATTGACAAGAGGAACATGGTTGAGAAGAATCGTTTCTTTAGCGAAAGCGGCCTTTCGAGGAACCAAATAAATTTTCCACCAATCAGTCTTTGTTTGGAACCTCTTTCAGGCTCGGAGATAAGGACAGAGAGGAAAGTGACCAACGAAAGTGAAGTAATGGAAGAAACAAGAAAACAATTTATTTGTTTTTAGATCCAGATAAGTTACAACTGTGAATGATGTACATTAATCCTGACATTCAGTATAAGGTGCCATTTTAAGTGATTTCTTGTTGTTTTCTGTTAAGGTCGTTTTCTCTCTTATCTCCCCTTGTCCTTCAATTGTCAGATGTCACCGATGAAACACTCCGAAAGAGGAGTTGGTAAGCTTAGCAGAAATTTGTTTTCACATTCTGTTTCCGTCGTTTTAGAAACGGATTTAAGAAAAAGAAATATTATTTCATGTGCTTTCGTTTAAAGACTAAGAAAGTAAAGACCTTGCAGATCAGAGACTTACACACCTGAAGATCTATGCAAATGGTAAATCAGCTAGCTTCAAAAGTATATGTTTTAAGTACACTATATATGGCCAGTCAAATCTTTGCTGTCAGTTCTCTCTAAAACTGCTATTCGCATCAAATACGCATCATCTTTGGGTAGAAAACATTTGTTTAATACCTATCCTTCTCTTTTTCTGTTATAGTGAGATCACTATTCGTTTTAATAAAATGAATTTACCAAATGTACAGCTTTAGAATCATACGTGAATTTGTTTGTAAATTTGCACCTTATGAAAGTTGAACAGATCACTTTCCACTTAATACAGTTCCCCATTAATTTATCATAATGGATTCTTGAATCCGAAGTTTCCTTTAGCATATCTCTTTTCTCGCTCAGTCTCATTCTTCCTCTGCTTGCAACTTGAGTAACTCACTGGGTTGTTAAACAGTGACATTCTCAGATCAAGAGTTCCTTGATGTCCTCCTGTTTTGTTTTAATCATTTTGTCCAGTATACATCGAAACACTGTCATTTAGGGATTCTTTGCTGTCCTGATTACTTGATTATTTGACTCTATAACGAATATTTTCTTAAGTCAGTAATAAAGTATCACATAAAAACGTCCTATAGGCAAGAAATACTTGAAATAATTAGTTTAAAAAAACTGGTTGTCCTGAGTGGAATTCTAAATCAAACCTCCCAGAAGCATACCAGGCGTCCTAATCGGGAGACTACCAGAAGATAATAATCTCTTCAAGAATGTGACATACAAGCATTCCCGCAATTTTCATTGATTCGCCAGTAGCCATTTTTTTTCAACTAATTATTTCAAATGTTTCTTGTCTACAGGATGTTTTCCTGTGATACATTATTACTGAATTACTTTTATAACGCTGTGAGTGTGAGTGACAGATATTACTACGATCATATGTGACGTCTTGGCTACCCGATTCCTGATAATAGATGGCGCCATTGGCGAATCAACAAAAATTACTGGAATGCATATATGTCACACTGTTGTAGAAATGGTTATTTTCTGATGGTGTAGCTGTTACGATGCCCGGCAAGCTTCTGGGAGGGGTGGGTTCGAATTGCTACTTAGGACAACTAATTATTTCACGTTTTTTTAAGGTCCGGAAAGCCTTGGTGTCTTCGTGACTTGAACATTTAATCACTATATAAAGCAAAGCAGTGCCATTAAGGGGTTCCTTGATCATGAGTGATCATTTGTATAATTGTGCAGCGAAACAGAAATATTCAGGGGGTTTCTGTCACTAGCAATAATTCATGTGACACAAACCCTAAGGTTAGCAGAAGATTGGGAAAGGGGAATTGCTAAATAGCTCTTAGAAGTAGATGGATACCTTCGTGAAATCCATCTAGTTTTACAGTGTACATGATGTGATTGTATTTTACATGGGACCATAACGTAGTCACATTCTACAGAAGAAAAAATGCATGTCGATTTTCATATGCCTAGACCTGGGTTTGGCTCGTCGGTAGCGTGACAGGCGGAAAATCTGCAGTTCCCAGGATCGAATCCCAACTCTGCCAACGATGAGATTTATCCCTGTTAATCCTACCGTGGTCACGATGAGAAAGGAGACACCGATGGGCTTGGGAAGGTGTGCATGTTAAAGAATAAACTCTTTTTATGCTATGCAGCTCTCAATCAAGCTGCATAGCCTTGATTGAGAGACACCATCTGTCACCAAAAAACTGTCCAGTGGATAAATATATTCAATCTTCTCTGAGCCTTTTAGGGTCCTTGGGACTTGGTTATCTAGTTCATTGTGTGCAAAACAATTGCGCTTAGAGGAAATACAACCCAGCCCAAAAATCCTTGCGCCACTATTTTGTGCATAAATGTCGAAATGAGAAAGCTATTCATGAAATAAGATATAAACAAAAAAGTGAAAAAAGAGCCATTCAACATTTTGTTCCAAGATAACTTGAAATATAAAGAAGATATTCCATTTGATATAATGTTTAATAATACTTTGTGCATTATACGTTTTCTCTTAGTCTCTTATTACAAGCCTGCTAGCATCTGAGAACGATTCTTTCATCTTTCGACAACATTACTCGGTGTCTTTGACCTTTGAAGAAATGCAGTAAAGATGGAGAAAAGCAAAGAGGTGATTCCTCTTCTCGCCTCCGAGAGACTGAACTGTAAGCTCAGGTTCTGCAGGACGTTCTCCAGAGATGCATTCAAAGGAACGTGTTTACAAATGGCTCTAGTCAGCTATTGGAAACAACATAATGCTGTCATTCCTTCTGGCATAGGGAAAGAGAACAGGAATGCAAGTCGGCTGCAGGCACAATTTGAAATATCATCGAATATTTCTTGACTTAGATGTTGCGGCTGTCATATTTCGAATAGAGTTTCGGATTACAGTTTATCCGCTGCTCAAACAGAACAAATAAATATCCTAAGAGACTTTACAGAAGTCTCATTTTTTTCTTGAACTTAGCAATAAAGTGGCGTCTCTTCTGAGCACTGATCTTTAGATCTTACAATTTTCTAAGATTTATACAGATGCTTTTTTCTCTATATGCAGGAATTCTCTCTTTTTACACGTATGACTTAATGAAATTTGTGCAAATCATGCTGTATATCTAACAACACCGAAAAACGTGCATTTTTCTCTTATGTGAAAAGAAAAATAAATGGTTTCTGACTTAGGTACTGCTTGAAATACAGACAGTTAATGGTTTCGCAATAATTCTCAGATTTAGTGAATATGGTAGATCATTTTTTCTCAACCTGGGGTTTGCGGACCCGTGGAAAGCCATGTGTTCTGCCTAAGGATTCTGCGAGTTGAATAGAGTCTACTTAGCAGAAAATAAAGTTTTTTCCTCAGCATTTTTTTTTTCGTTACTGTTAAGAAGATTATTTTTTTTTAAAGAGAAGAAGATACTCTCCTACACAACGGAGATAACTTTGAAGCCCTATCAAGTTTGTCCTGGTTTCCCATACATCATACAAACATTTACATGAAGACACAGTCATGGCCTCCCTGGACTCGAACCTACACCCCAGTAGCTTCAGTGTCACCGCGAGTCGCTTCAGTGTCACAATGATCCAACGCCACTGAAATGTCAGTGGTATCGCTTGGTAAAATATTTTCTTTCAACATTTCTGGTGTTGATTTAAAAAGAATTTTACAAATTAAGTATCTTTTTATTTGCAAATATTTCCACCTTAAACGCCACTTTTTCAGCTTTTTTTAATAAGCATTTCTCATCGCTTTTTTTTATTTCATTTTTAAAAATGGAAAAAAAATGAAAAATTATACCTATCTGCATTTATATTCTATTTAATCAAAATACACAATTTTGGAGAGTAGGTACACAGAATAAGCAAGACTTCCTAAGAGGTCCCTAGTACCAAAAAGATTATAGTGTACAAAAGAGCATTAAAGATATAAATTTCTTCAAATGAGCAACAATTAACAGGGCTGGACTTATAAAAGGTCCAGGTAGTTCTTTTACTCTCGATCTAATTCTTCCATGATCATCTATATTAAATAAGTACCTACTAATGTACGTATCTCTACTGATGAAGAACTAAATCATTATACTTTTATCAATATGATTTATTAACTTGGGGAAGTACTTTCTTGGTTATTCTGAATGCAGTTATTAGTTTACAAGCCCTGGTAACGTAAAATAATATTTTATAATAAAAAAGGATGAATTATTATTAA
This sequence comes from Ryuthela nishihirai, assembly GCA_038380435.1. Taxonomy (NCBI): domain Eukaryota; kingdom Metazoa; phylum Arthropoda; class Arachnida; order Araneae; family Heptathelidae; genus Ryuthela; species Ryuthela nishihirai. Next base: position 19,139,838 of record JAWZYU010000011.1, read on the forward strand.
ATATAGGTAAAATTTCACTCAGAACATTATACGTGTATCAATCTTTAATTTATATTAATAAAAACACCGTCATCTCTCTATATTAAAATATACACTCTAATAAATATGTATATATATTAATAATATATATATTATATACATTATTAATATATATATATATATATTAATATATATTTATCAGTGTATATAATAATATACACTGATAAAATTTGCGTCACTCGGAGTGCAAATTTTTCAGTAACTTTAATTACGAAGGAATTTTTCATAATAACATATTTTATTTTATGAACCAAATTTTTATAATGCCCTATCACTGGATATTACAATGGAATCACGAATAAATTATCGTCATTTCTGATATAATGTCGTGAATATTGTATAATAAGTGCATTCACTCTTAATTCTTAAATAAAGTAATGTATTGCTTTGTATTAACACAAATTTATCAAGAGTGTAACGAAAGATTACAGTATTACTTACTATCTGCAACTCAGAAGCATAATGTAAAATCCAGATGAATTCGTAACGTAGTATTTAAGATGATTGTAACTAAACACGATGTGTCTGATACATTCACCCCTTCCTTCTCTCCAGTGACCGGAGCTATGGAAATTCCGAGTGATTTCCCTCGATTTTTCCAACTCTCCTTAATTTCACAGAAACAATCTCAATTTTCACAATTCATCTGTATTTTACCAAATGGCTGCGAATTTTGCCAACTGCTCTAACTTTGTCAAGTTGCCTCGATTTTGTCAACTTCCCTAGATTTTCCCAACTTCCCTAGTCCTTTTCACAACATACCTGGATTTTATTAAGTCACTTCGAATTTTGCCAACTCCTGTTTACTTTGGGGATCTCCCCCCATCCCCCCATCCCCCTATAGCTATGCTTCTGGCGTCAGTCCCATGTTCTTTAAAAGTAGAGAATGATATGATAGAAACTCCAGACTATCTTGCTTTTTTTAGGCTATACCAATGAACACGCTAGTGAAAAACAAACATTGCATCCTTCTACTATACTATACTAATTCTGTAAGAGCAGAGACTTTTCACTGTCCCGGCTGGCTGTTTACACCTATAGTTTATTATATGCCAGCATCTGAGTATGCGCCCTGGAGAGAAATTTTGCTTTCTCTTGTTTAAAAATTCATGAAAATACAAGCCACTTGCATTACTGCAACGTAACATTGTGAATATAAAAGGAAAATAAGGGATGGTGACAATGTAATAAAACTTTATGTTTAGCTTTCTCTGAGTATACGAAAAGTTTGCAACACAAACGTGTTTCTGTTAGCTTCATGATTAAAATATAAATTTGTTTTGTTCGTAAAGCGTATAATCTTTTTAACCCCTTAAACTTTCAAGAAATAAGCTTGCAAAAGTAGAATTAAATGGAGTACACAAAATTCTCGAAGCGTTTTCCAAGCTAAATAAATATTGTACGTTGCATATTGAGAAATTGTAAACTTCGTGAGTTAATTTAAATAAAGTGAATAATCGTGTTGAGAATTATCGCAAATTTGTTTCATGGAAATGTTTAGTAAGGTCCCCTTTACATTGTTGCGACGTATGTCAGATAAACAACTTGTAAGGTAATTGTTATCAGTAATTTTTTTGCTTTTTTGAAAAATTTCGATCTGAAGATAATTAATTTCACACATTTTTTTTTCAATTTACATAAGTTTCAAATTAAAGCTAAGGAAAATAAGAAATATACACGAAAAAGCCTTGCTAGTGAAAAGCATTTATCCTTTTCATGTCAAGGACGATAAAAAAAATTGTTTATGTGTAGTTCTTAAAAATTTTCTGAAGCTTTTCGACAAAATAATGAGAAAAATTTTTTTTAATTACTTCAGACTCATTATATGATGCCCCATCATCTTATTGCCATGCTAAATTTGAAGCTTATTAAGCTTGTTAGTGATAATCAGTTCACCAATGCAGATATTAAAAGTCATCTGAATAGAATCAATTATGCAATGAATAATGTGAGCGAGATATATGTCACATTGCTAAAGGAAGATTAGATTAGATTACAATGTGGTAGGAAGTTTAGAAGCCCATTAACTTTGGGCTTCCTGCTATCAAAAAGGAATAATTAGGAGTATATAAGTTTGAAAAAAAAAACACTGAGTGTTTAATACTCTGTTAATTTGTACTTTGCACTCTTGGGGGAGGGGGAGAGTTCATCATAAACCGTAAAATGATTGAATAGTCCCCAACAGTAAAAGCCATACTCCGTGAGTGTTAATGAACTCGTTGAATGGTCTTGACTGAATGTTTCCATCTTTCTCCTAACAAATGTTCAGTGGATGTCCTCCAACCTTCTTGGAATCCTTGTAACTTGTCCTGTCCTTTTAGCCCATCGTGTGCAAAAAAAGTGTCGTTTAGAGTATATAAAGATAGTTATAAAGTAAAACAACCCAACCTAACCCCAACAGAGAACAGAAAGAGAAAAGAAATAGCAAAAAGAAAGATTTGAAATAAGTTGAATACTAATGTAGCCTAATAAAAGAATCATCTTTACATTGTTACGATAGATGAACGTGCTACAGTGAATTTATGATAAACGTGTCATAAACTCTTTTGTATGCTTCTGCGTGAAAATTATGTAACCGACGAATTGGAACATAGAACCTATCTGAAAAATGGGAAAGGTAGAATTGTTATGTTGGAGCTGTGGATACGAAAGGAGGCATAATTAGTTTCAGTATGTACACGATGTGTGTATAAAGGGGAGAAGTATTTTATATGGTGAGTGCGCGGAAGGTTGACTATTTTATTGGTGTGAATCATGTTGTTAAGCTGGTAAAGAAAAAGAAAAATTCGTCGTCTTGTGCTTCGTAATCAACGTCTGAAAATAATTGGTTCTGAGAAACCAGTACACTTAGCTGCAGTTTTAGAGTACTTGAAGTCTAAAACCTTAGGAAGAAGTCTTTTGATGTATAGCTATTTAGTTATTTCGAATTTGGTAAAGTTATTCTCGAGATATTGCAGGTTTATTCACTTAAATGATTTGAGTTGACTGACTTTAATTTATATGAATGTTTTTGTCATACTTTTGTATTAAATTACATTATTTTAGATTTATTATTCCTAGTCGTTATTTTTGAACTCACGTTAAGTTTTCATTTTAAACCATATCATTATATATATAGAGAGAGAGAGGCGGGATTGCTCAGTGGGAGCGCGCCAAGCTCGCATTCTGCAGTTTTCAGGTTCGAGTTCCAGCTGGGCCAGCGTTAAGATTTATCTCCACAAAATTCCCTGCTCTGCCCACGGTCAATAGGGGACACCGATGGGCTTGGAAAGGCAGCCGTCCATCGAATGGGACGTTAAACCATGACGCCGTGTGCCGGAGAGCTATGTTCTGTGCAAGTTAAAGAACACGCTGGATGGCCTTAATGGAAGGCTACCATCTGTCTCCAAACAGTTGTTCCTGTAAGTCCCTTCCCTCAAACTTCTCTGAGCTTCGGGGTCCTTGTGACCTGGCCATTTAAGCTCATTGTGTGCAAAATAGGTAAAACAACCCAACGATCAATATATATAATAATAGGTTTTTTCCGGACGGGCATACGTGCTCATGGACTTCTGCGCGAATAGATGTTTCGCTTAACGCCCGGTGGTGCCAGCTGATATGCACGAGCTTCAAATTCTTTTCGATAGATTTCGACGTCCTGAAAATCCTCAGATACTTGACCGATTGATCCCAAATTTCGTACGCGGGTGACTGTTGTGCGGATCCTTTTGGGTGAAAAATCTCCGGTGTGGATTAATCTCCTTTATGGGAGCCAAGTAATTCCATTTTGAATGGGTGGCTTTGCCGTCACTATGGCTACTCGTGTCAACTATTAATGGAGCGATGGGCCTATGACAGTTATGAATGGAACGTTTCGCGCCAAACTGCTGACTGCAATTGTAAGAGTTGTCAGTGGAGAAGGCAAATAAGTTTCTCACCAAACGTTTGGCGGACTGCAGCTGCGATATAACAATAGACATGTTCCGATGGACGGTGGGGTACCGGATACCGATATACCTGTGTGTTTCCACGGGCGTGGTGACGTAAACATGTGCTCTGTCCTCGGGATGTTGAGAAACTCTTACAGGCAGATTTCGGCCCCCTGTGATTGCTTAGATACTTCACAGATTGGTCCCCCATTTCGTACGCGGATGCCCCTTGTGTGACTCTGTGTTGGGTGAAATAATTGTATCCCTATCTGCCATGAGACAGGTTTGATCTTTTCCCGTTTTCGAGGATCTGGGGCCGCTGTCGTTGTGTAAGTTATGATTGGAGAATTACTCACATTTTAGACGGAGAAGTTATATACTGAAGAATGAATTATAATTTCACGCTAAATGTTTTCGGATTTTAGCTAGTAATAACTAGGAGAACGCATATCGCCTCTGTCATATGAGACTCTCGGTTTCAAAGAGAATGAAGCTTTTCCTTTGCCTACTGTTTCATTCCTTAAAAGATTTAATTTGAGCTAATGGACGATACAAAAAATGAAAATAGTATTTTATTAGTAATTATACAACATAAAAATATTCCTTTTTAATTCGCAAATTTAAAAAGTTGTATTTCCCACACCTCTCTCAGAAAGTGGCTAGATTATTGCTGTTAGTGGAATATCTCTTAGAAACTACCACTTAAATTTCTATTCTATACATATTTTTCTTAAAAATCTGTAACAGTTCTGCCATTCCATATTCAGTGATCTGTAACGAAATATACAGGGTGATTCAGTTAAACGTGTGCAAACTTCTGGGAGGGATAGGTTGCACAAAGACGCATCGGAATCATATAGAAATGCAGGGTCGGTAACGGCATCAACATATGCTAGTGTACAGAGAGGACGTGAATGAAAGAGCAGCACGTAAGTGAACAAAATGCTTTTTATTAATCACAATAGTGTTGGTCTTCAAAACTTTTCCTACCAATATTCTAACCAATCCGTGAAGTATCTAAGCAATCACAGGGGGCCGAAATCTGCCTGGAAGAGTTTACAATAGGTACATTTGGGAAATGCACAGAGGTCACAGAAGGTGTTCGAAGTTGCGACCACGAGTTGTAACATAGGCCTGACATTGTCGGCACATGGAATCACGTACAGTCGCTCAAAAAAGTATCCGAACACTACGGTTGATTACAGAATTCAGAAAAAATATCCGGCAAAGATTTTTTTAAGAAATTAGTGATCTGGCAACCTTCGTGTCATGTGACACGAAGGTTGCCAGATCACTAATTTCTAAAAAAATCATTGAAAGATATTTTTTCTGAATTCTGTAATAAACCATAGCGTTCGGATACTTTTTTGAGCGACTGTACATTCTGGAAGATTCCTGGTGTGTCTCGGACTTCCGAGGCAGCTATGGAGATACGTGCGACAAGGTCCTCAGCACTTTCAGTGGGGGTGTCGAACACCGGTCCTTTGATGTAACCCCAGAAGAAGCAATCAAGGCATGATAGGTCCGGCGATCTTGAAGGCCAATGAACGGGACCACCACGCCCGATCCACTGTTGTCCAAATGTCATGTTTAAGTGTTGACGAACTTCATGGCTGAAATAGTCGGGGGCCCCATTGTGCTGAAACCACATTGCACGGCGCAGCGACTAAGGGACCTGTTGTTCATTCAAAAGTTCTGGCAAGACGTCCTCCAGAAATATCCGGTAACTCCTTCCGTCCAGACGAACAGGCATGAGGTATGGGCCTATTAAGTGGTTCCCGACAATGCCGTTCCAAACATTTAGAGGAAAACGGTTTTGTGCTGCACGTGTTCGTGTAGCATGGGGGTTCTCAATCGCCCATGCATGCACATTATGTGCATTGAAGCTACCTTCCCGTGTAAAGCATGCCTCCTCTGTGAACAGCACAGAAGCAGGAAATTGGGATTCTGCCGCACTCTTCTTCACGTACCATTGCGCAAATGCAATGCGCTGTGGGTAATCCTCAGGCTTCAGTGTCTGGATGTGCTGCACATGATATGGATGCAATTGATCATCGTGCATAATCCTCAATATGGTGGACTGGGAAAGACCGACCCGGTGGGCGATTGCTCGAGTACTGGCACTTAGAGTGTCTTCTGTATGACGTAGCACATTCTCCTCCATGTCAGGGGTCCGTGACCATCGTTTCCGTCTCTTGGCAGGTCTCTGGAAGGAACCAGTGTCACATAACTTCTGATGCAACCGTGCAAACATCTGGTGGTTGGGAGTACGCCTCATCGGGTACCGTTCCTGGTACACGTGCAAAGTAGCACGCCCATTGCAGTCCGCAGCCCCGTATGCGAGATGCATATCGGCCAACTCCGCGTTTGTGTAATCGGCCATCCTATTACCTCTGTGGGAGGTTCGGGAATTACGGTTACCTTCGAGGACGTTGTGCAGTCCCGCAGCCGTACAATGCCATCTACCGCGTCGAACAACACCATCTACCACGTGAAGATGCCGTTACTTACCATGTATTGCTATAAGATTCCGATTCGTCTTTGTGCAACCTATCCATCCCAGAAGTTTGTACACGCTTAGCTGAATCACCCTGTATATTAAAATTGCTAAGTATTGAGAAATGCGAATTATAATATTTCATTAGTACCATCATCAGTATCATCAAGTCAATCAATTTTTAATTCATCTCAAAAAAGGGTTTTCTGAATATCATTTTCATTGTTTCCAATTTTAACATCATGACTTTCACAGTCCATAATCAAAATTTCATATTTCTGTCATTAATACAAAGTTGCAATATTCGCTTGAAACTTTGGAATTTTCAAATTTCTTCATCATTAGAGAGCACAGTTAGAGTGTTCGAAGGATTCCGAAAGTGCAATTCATGATATTCTTTCAATTCCTGTCTAACCCTATAAATATTTTTTCATTTATCTCTAATTACAATTATCTGCAAAATATTGTGCTTTCATACCCTTCTGGGTCTAAGAGATCAAGTTATTGTTTCCGATGGAAACATCACGGCGTTCACATTTCACACCAAAATTTAAAATTTCTATCTTAAATACGTCGTTTGAAATTTTGGATTTGAAGATTTTAACACCGTTAGAGGGTGCAATTATATTTTTCGGAAGATTTGAAAAGCGTAAATCATAATATTTTATCTAACCCAAAAAATCCCTATCTAACCCAAAAAATTCCTATCTAACCCAAAAAAGAATTTTTCGTTTATCTCTAAAAACAAATAATTATCTGCTAAAACTAAAAAAATGTGTTTTTCCACCCCCTCTGGGTCTAAGGGGTCAATTCATTGTTAGCAATGGAAACTTCGCGACCTTCACATTCCACCATAAAAATTTCTAGCATAAATACATCGCTTGCAATATTCGTTCGAAATTTTGAAATTTTCAAAATTTTTAAATTAATAATCAGTTGACATTAATAGTCAGTCCTATGTTACAGCTCGTGGTCGAAACTTCGAACACCTTCTGTGACCTCTGTGCATTTCGCAAATGTACCTATTGTAAACTCTTACAGGCAGATTTCGGCCCCCTGTGATTGCTTAGATACTTCACAGATTGGTTAGAATATTGGTAGGAAAAATTTGGAAGACCAACACTATTGTGATTAATAAAAAATCGTTCGCTAATGGTGAAAAAATTCGAAAATTCCAAAGTTTCAAGCGAATATTGCAACTATGTATTAATGACAGAAATATGAAATTTTGGTTGTGGAATGTGAACGTCATGAAATTACATTTGGAAACAATGAAAATGATATTCAGAAAATCCTTTTTTAGCTTGATTGGTACTAATGAAATATTATAATTCGCATTTCTCAATACTTAGCAGTTTTAATATACAGGGTGATTCAGCTAAGCGTCTACAAACTTCTGGGAGGGGTAGGTTGCACAAAGACGAATCGGAATCATATAGCAATACAGAGTCAGTAACGCTAGAAGGCGGAGAGATTCGGAAAGTGCACATTGTACTTTTTCATCAATACTTATCGAACACAAAAATAATTTTTAAATCATCTCTGTAAAGAAAAAAACTTTGATGTCTACAGATGAACAGACAGGCGACAAAACGAAGCTATTATCTTCGTTTCCTTTGAAAACGAGATAATAAAAATGCAAAGAAGTATTAAAAGCATGTATTTTAAAGTATATTAGAAGCAGATGAGGAGAATGAAGGGTAGGATTTTTTAAACACATTATATGCTAGGTTAGGTCCCTGTCATGTCCTCCGAATTTTGGATTTATTTATTTATTGCTGCATTTTTGTTGTATTTTATTGTTGTATATATTTTTATGTATTGAGTGTATTCGTGTGCTGGGAATGACTCACTGTTGTTGTTTTTCGGGTGTAAAGCTGCTGCATGTAAGTGGTGACGAATGCCAACAGTTGTTTGTGGCAGTAAATGACTTGCCTAGGGCGATAGTTCCGCGCACGAGGCTAGGCGGACGATTAGAAGATTTAGTCTTGGTGTGAGCTGTCGAACGAGAAGGAGTCGTTTCGATACGCATCAGAAGGACGCCGCCATGCTCAAAAGGAACCCTTGAAGTGAGGGTGCGATTCCAAAGGGGAATCGAGATTCTTGTGTGAATCGGTTTTATTCTTGTGGTTCAGAAGGAACCACAGTATAGGCAAAGGTTGGTTATCCTTTCGCCGAGTTTTGAGGTCTGTAAAGTGAGGATTCGCAAAGCGTGCGATTCTCCACTTCATTGTTAATGTTTGCAGCAGCAAAGCACTAAAGCTCACGGATGTTCCCTACTGACCGTGGGCAGGGCGGGGAATTTTGGGAGATAAATCTCAAAGCTGACCCAGCTGGGACTCGAGCCTGGGAATTACAGATTACGAGCCTGGCGCGCTACCGACTGAGCCTCCCCCGCCCTTTATGCATGCGTATATGTAAATTGAATGATCGGGAAATACTAGAAAAAAAACTTGAAAAGAATACAGAATGGAATGTATTTATTGTGTAGATTTATTTCTGAAAACTGGAGTCAAATTTTTGAACTTCCACGTGTTATTCTTTTTTAACTTCTCATTTAGGGTTATAAAGTTTTCACAAAAGCCAACGAACAGTGTGATTTATGTACTACATATTTATGACTAGAACGGTAAATATATCTCGTAAATTTAAAGATGACTTTAATATCACAAATTTATCGTTGAAGTATATCGCGTTCCTAAATGCGAAAAGCTTGTTTTCGAAAATTTGGAGAAGAAACTTATACAGTTACACCGATGTAGTCTTTAATATCATCAAATTTAATGAGGTTACCTTGGCTAAATAGCACATAAATCACATCAGAGTGCAGTCAATGAATATCATTGGTGTTTGCTAAATAAAAATTTTCAATTGCCTTCCTCAGAATTTCTCTCAATAAGCTTATGTTCGAAAGCGTCAAGCTAGTTGCTATTTTCTCCTAAATTGCTCTTTTTATCACAATAGGATCAACAGTATTGTTTGAAAGTGTATTTGTTGAAAGCTCGGTTCCCATTCAAACATTTAAGCGATAAAATAAATCACTAAGCAATAATCCTATCAAATTTATATTTCCTTGAAGCAATGAAATTAATAATTGACTGCTTTTAGATAAAGTTAGCTGTTTGCATTTGTTGTAGGAAGCCGTTAATATTCCTAAAAGCGCCTAGATATGATTGCAATCCTTTTTCAGAACTAATAATGTTCTCGCTTTCTATGTTCGGCGTTCAAAAGCTGCAAAATTATTTTCTCTAATCATCATCATCCTATACTGCATGATTTTTTGATACGTAAACGTTAGTAATTTATTCTTAAAAGTAGGGCACTCGAATGTTGGCTCATTAATTATCTTAATATTCATTCGAAAGAATTTTATTTTCTTCAAGATAACAATCACAACTACACCTATAGTGATATTGTTAAAAGGTTTACATGCACGTTAGCTACAGAAACCCCTGAGTTAAGGATTGAAAAAGCGATATATATATAAACACAGCTATCCAAATAACGAATATACGTAGTATTAATAGTTCATGATTTTATCAATGGTATGATAGTGAAAGCCTTCCCATGGCCGAGTGGTTAGTACGCTTGGCTACTGATCTAAGGGACCTGGGTTCGAGCCCCGGGTAAGGCATGGTTGTGTGTGTTGTTTTTCTGCTGAGGTTCTGCCATCCTCACAGACCTACTACTTTGGCATATAAACTGACAGGCTCCTGTCAGACCTCTGTGGCAAGCAGCTGCTTGAGGGGTATTTTTTTTATTTTTTATGATAGTGAATAAATTCTTGTTAAAGAGTCCAAAATTTTAATTAATTTTTTTAGGGTTTCATGCTTGTTTCGAATTTTATTTTAATCAGGAAAGAAATATATTAAATTTCTAAGAAGAATAAAGATATCAATCACCTTGGAGTGAGTTTTCATTTGAAGGTCATGCAGGTTTTTTTATTTTTTGTGATTTTAATGTTCTTACATTTTGTTAAAGAAAGATTGTGTTTGTTTGGTCATGTTGCCCACATGCAGAACTAAAAGTTAGAATAGAATTACGAACAATGTGTTTCAATATCTCAGAAAAAGGGGAAGATCTAGAAAGTGTTGTAAGAGATAATGTCAAACAGGTGTAAATGTAAATGCAACAGCGGTAGCTCAGGATATACGTATTTCGAAGACGGAATTAGCCCATGGCTGCTTGAGGATTATGCATATATATATAAATTAGATCATCAGCTGTAACTATCATTAGATGTTTCCAGAATTGGAGCTATCATCGACTCTCTTGAAAGACTGATTTCTCATTCAATATATCGTTGCTAGTGACATCTGTGTTGGTAAAAAGGAATACTTCCTATTTTCTTGAAAAACTGGAGTTTTTCAAATTATTTCCATTTTTACTAATCTGTTTATGAATAGAATTTGTTTAATATTTGTTTAGGCTTATTGTACAACATCAAAATGTAAACAAATGAAACAGCGCTACATATAACATAAGCTTATCTATGAATAGAGTAGATAACAGTAAACACAATTAAAGAAATTAAAAAGCATTGATTAGAAAAGTGAAAGAAAGTTTCAAAATACCGTCAACACATAGCTCATTTTACAGTATATGAGGATACGAATTCAACCATTCATGGGTATGATCACTCTAAGAAAATAAATATACCTATTCCAGCTCTACCAATCTTAGAGGTCATCCTAACAAAGGACCAATACGTAAGAACTTTATTAATCCCAAATAAGTCACAATACAACGAGACTCTTAAGGTTTTAAGTCTAGTGATTACTAATCTGAGAAAGCCTTGAATAACCATTATTGCTAAACGAATAATTAGACATATAATATTGCCTGGCAAAAAATTAAGGCTCCACCAACCACCCTTTGAATGATAGTCAGTGGACCTCACCTATATGAAAAGTATTGCAGAATGTATTTCTCTGAAATTTAAATGTTTGGTACAATTTAAAGATGATGGCGAGGTCTATCCTTCCTCACAACAGCCCTCCTCTGTGGACTCACTTCACCAGCAAACAGCTACTTGAGAAGCAATTTATAATTTTTAATATGATGTCAGTGTTTTAATTTTTCGACTTTTAATTTGTAATTACTCACAAGAAAATAATTTAAAAGTGTAAAAACTTTTATGGTTATACTTATAGTCGTACTTTAAAGTTTTTACTTAAAATTTGATTGAAATTATTCCTTAAAACATGTAGGACTCTGCCATTTCTTGTCTGTTACCTTCACAACATGTTTGGAATAATTTAAGACATTACATCTATTTAACAATATTTGATAATATATAAGGGTTGTTGAAATGAAAGTGGATGTAGGAACCGAAGCGCAGATCATATATTGATCTGTTTGCATCCGCCATGCCTATTCAAACATAATCCCAACGTGAAATTAGCAACATGATATCCTCTTCTGTCCTAGAGTGATTTTGGCTGTTGCACGAGGCAGTCTGTGACATTGAACTTCACTTCTTCCTCGGACTGCAACTTCTTTCCACGTTGATTTTTTTTTATAATTTTAGAAATGTGAAAAACTAACAGGAAAGGTATCGGGGCTAAAGGACATAACATTTCTTTACGTGCGACACAATAATTCTGTTCTGGTTTGGATAAAGTTTTGCTGAAATATGCAATAGCACTTTCTTGTCCATCTTGTTGCTGTGAAAGTACAGCATCAACTCCTGTGTTACTTGTGTCAGTATCTCTTATGAACTGTTTTCCCAGCTTGTGGATATGCTAACACTGGTGACGTGGAAAGAGCTTGCTTGAACTGTTGGAAGGCCACTTCATATTCGGTGGTTGACATGAACCGCTGGCCCTCCTCTGTCACACGATGTGTAATGACCTTGCAACGTTGGAGAAATCCTTGACAAATCTTCTATAATATGTACAAAGTCCAATAAAACTACGAAGTTGATGAAGTTCTTGTTGTGGAGGCCAGTCTCTTACAGCTTCTATCTCACTAGGATCAGTCTTAATCCATGATGCAGTCATGAAGTGATCAAGGCAATGAACTTCTTGCTGGAACAGTTTCCACTTAGTTGGTCCCAATTTTAGCTTGGCTGCCCTAAGTTTTTCAAACACTTGACGATGATTTCGGAAATGTTTCTCAAAAGTCTTTAGAACGATGATGTCATCCAGGTAAATCAGGCAGACCTCCCAAGACAAACCTTTGAGTACCGACTCCATTAGTCGTTCAAACTTTGCAGGTGGTTGCAAATTCTAAATAAATAATTATGATTTGCATCAGATGGATCTGTGTTTTCAAAAATCTGTTAAGTGTTAACGTTTGAACAAATGGAGTTTTGCATGAAGCTTGTACAATATTAGCATTATAGTATGCTGTTCGTGGTCACTTTTTTTTTTCGAGATTTCGCAATACGTAAGCATTGCACTTAGTATCAAACGTTGGAAAAACAAACAGTATTCTTTTTTCTCAAAGCGAACAAACATTGGACATAAAAGTAATATATGAAACTACGTTTGATATCGTAAATTTCGGGCAAGAATAAAATATGAATAAAGCTACTTTTAAAAGGTATCGATAGCTAAACCGTTTCACTCGATTTCATGGAAAGCGTAAGAACGCAATTTTACAAGAATAAAACAAACAGAATAGCAAAATTGTAGATGTAATGAGACAGTTCATACAGATGCTTCGCAGGCGAGAAACGTTTTGTTTCAAATTCAATGCCAAACATGAAATTTAATCCTCAATTCCTTAAATAAACATTCTTTTTCACGATTCAATAATCCTTTAGAAAAATATCCTTAATCTTATAAAAGACATTCCGGTTTCCAATTTTTCGTCATAATCTACGCTTGCTCCTGACGTGTTGTCATTTGCACAATAAGTGAGATGTTTCTGTAGAAATATTTTAGTAAAAAGTGTTCCCCTTTTGCAGCAAAAAAATCGCAAACTTCCCAAAAAGCATCATAATTTGAAACAATTTTTCTCTTGCGGTAGCAAGATTGTATGCTTCTGAGTTTTCTGTTTTAAGTCCGTTTGTTTCCAATACATTCATGTGTGTCTTTGGCCATTATATTTAAAGTTCCAATAAGGCTTCATTTTTGGTTTTGGCAGAAACCAAAATTCACCTTACTCTTCAAGATACTTGAGGAGTAAACGTTTAGAAACAAAAGAGTTTATGTCACGTACTGAGAAGAGAAAAATTTTGTTCATTTAAAGCTGAGTTATAATGAACCACATTTAGATCGTCGCAAAATTCATGTTTTGTATTAATCAGAGCTAAATTGCTCGATGTACTTTGACTTATGATGTAAAAATGTAAATGGCTCTTTATAATTTAACGCTTAAAAAAAAAAACTCCCCTGAATTTTATTTTGAAGCTGGTTTCAAACAGGGGCCTTTAGTTTATTAAAGCGATAAAAAGTGCCCCACAACCATCTTTGTTACAACTAGTTTTATACAAGAAAATTATTTTGATTTTCACGAAATTTCCGTTAGAAAAAAACACATGATAAAAGGAATTTGTGGGTACAAAAGGGTTGGAAACCAGTGCTTTAGAGTAATAAATTTCTAATTTGAACTTTTTTATTGGTGTTAAAAATAATATGTTTAATATTTCATTTATTTAAAAAAATAAGTTTTTGAGTTTTATTGAAGAAAAGAAAAACAAACTATGCATTATTTCTTTCATTGTTTTCATCCTTTTATCTCGTTTTTTTATTTCTTTATTTTGGTATACATATGGTATGTGTAGTACCATCAATAATTAGATTTTTTGCGTGATGTTAGATATATAACACAAAAAATAAATAAAAATTTTGAAAAGTAAAATATTTGAACGCGTTTTTACAATAGTCTACCTAAATAAGAAGGAGGTTTGATGTATTAATTTTAGATTATAGATTAAAATCTTTTCTACATACCTTTGGATAACATATTAATACTGGTACAATCGCTCTCGCGAAGATGCAACGCAGAACTAACTCATTAAAGGAAATGTATCTGATTCCGATCAGGAAAACAAAGGGGAAGTTGACCAGCTGACATATCTGTTCACAGAAATCTCCTTGAGAAATCCATGTTTTCATCTCAATGCTCTCTTCTCTTTATTTTATTTGGCTTTTAAAAATGCGAGAGGATTTTCCTTAGAAATTTATTTCATCTTTCTGTTTTGTCTGAAGACATATAGGCTGTTGAGACAAATTGGGTTAAATGGGTAACCACCGCCGTTCTCTATCTGCCACCGGTGTCTGGAGCTGCAGTTATTTGAAAAGGTCACTTTGCAAACTCCAGCCATCCCTATGTCAAGTTCCCTTGTCTTCTAAGCCTTACTGCCAGCCGTCGATTGCATCCTTCCATCTATAGGCCGAATCTGTCCTGTTCCAGCTTTACTCTTTCAATCTTCTTAGCATAGCAGAAAAAACAAGAAATTCTAAAATGTTCTCATCTGTTCATGGTTGTTTAGAAGGCTTTGGGCAAACTAGTTCTGGCCCATTGGCAGCAAGAAGAGGAATTTCTAGTTAAATCGAAGCCGATTGTTGAAGATCCGATATTTTTAGTTCAAAGCTATAGAGAAAAAAATTAAGCTATTCCTTTAAACAGTTGTGTGTCAGTTTTCCCCATAAATTTTGTTAATTTTTTTTTGCAGATATTTATATGAGAAACCACCAGCTTATCTAGCAGTTCTGTAAAAGATTCAAATCGTTTATTGTAAGTTGAGAAAGTGAATTGTAAGTTGAGTTAGTGGGGATACCGATAATAGAGATCCTACAACCATATAGTTTTCAATCAGTTTTATAGAGGAAAAGTTATTATGGTTTCCACTAAGGGACGTTAGAAAATAATACTTGATAAAATCAGGCTTTAGAAAATAATGCTGGTTAAATGGAGAGTTAGAAAATAACCCTCGGTGAGGGTGGAGAGGTAGAAAATAATACTTGGTAAAAGGGGGCGTTAGAAAATAATACTTGGTAAAAGAGGGTATCAAAAAATAATATTTGGTAAAAGAGGGCATTAGAAAATAATATTTGGTAAAAGAGGGCATTAGAAACTAATACTTGGTAAAAGGTGGCGTTAGAAAATAATACTTGGGAAAAGGGGCGGTCTGTTCAAAAAGTTGGAAACTGATGGTCTAATGCAGTGGTTCCCAACCCATGGGTCGCGACCCCAAATGGGGTCGCGTAGGGTTTTCTGGGGGGTCGCCGGGCAGTGGTGAGCTATGAAAATTTTAAAAAGGGAAAACAAAAAATCACGTCATTGCGTCGTGCACAGGTTTTACTTCGAATTTTACTCCCATTTGTTTCTACATATCTCTGTAAGAGTGGATTTTCAACGCTTCTTCAATTGAAAACCAAAACAAGAAGCAGAATAAATGTAGAGAATGACATGAGGTTGGCATTAACGAAAACTCGACCGCGAATTTTTAAGCTTGTTAATGAGTTACAATTTCAATCATCGCATTTAATATGTCGTAAGTTAACATTATTTTGAATTATATTATACTGAAAAATCTATTTTCGATGTGTTTTCATTTACCCTATTAAAAAAGCCTATTTTTAATGTATCGGGGTCGCGGGTCACCTTGCCTCTATATAATGAGGTCGCGACCCGAAATAGGTTGGTAACCGCTGGTCTAATGGAATCAGTAAGCACATAACGCTTAATTTTTCCTCATAAACAGCATAAAACAAATTCTAGAACTATACAGTGATTAGTTATCTTGAACAAGGTTTTTTTTGTTGAATGTGGCCTTTCATTAAGATATTAACAGTTAATTACTGACTTGATTAAACTTAATAACTGATTTTAATATTGTATTAGTCTCACCAATAATGCATGTTTTTGAATTTAAAAATCTTCAAGAATAGATGGCAGAAAAAGAAAGAGAATCGTATAGAACTATGTTGGTTCTACGATTATGCTCGTTTTTCGTTTATTCAAGCGGATACTGGAATCTTTCTGTATTTGCATGATTTCGTTAAACACCAGTTCGTATAGTATCTCTAGGATTTCGAAAAAGAAAATGTCACTGTTACATTTTTGCCAGTTGTTCTCCAGGTTTACATGGCAGTCATCCTCTGTGCTTACATTTAGTACATAGACGTGAACTGCGTTATTAAATATTGCGAAGCTCCATCGATCTCCTTAATTAAGTATCGTATTACCATTCGCAATACCATTCGATATCGTATTACCATGCTACAATACCATTCGCAATACCATTCGATATCGTATTACCATGCTGCAATACCATTCGATTTTACATGATATAATTGACTTTATCATTGTCACATAATGAAAGTCATTAATGGGGTTGAATAATTGTGTTGCTATTTATTGATGTTTAAAATGCACTTGGGTAATGATGCGTGACACAATCATTTGTAAAAGTCTATAGACCCACTAAAAATCTTTCCCTAGAATCCTAGTTCAACTTTTAGAACCCCTTCATTTTAGTATACCTAAAGCATTTATAAAATGTTGTGCGTGATAAACTGGAACATAATCGATAGTTCAGTTAAAAATGAAAAATTGTAAATGATCAGAACTGATTGACGGAATCTTTACAAACACCCATTTCGTTACAAATATTTTTTTAAATCTAGCAATTGCTGTTTACTACAAAATTTTCAATAGGGTACTCTCTCAGCATTTCTGAAAATTTATCACAATAGTCTGATAATTTATTTTTATTGATATTAAAAGTGGAATAAAGTTAATGAATGAGAAACTAGTGGCAAAGCTTATTTTTAGAGTAAACAGTAAATATCCCAAAATGAATATTATTTTTATTACTATTCCTTAAATAGAGAACTCGGATGGACAGTGAGCTTAATTTTTGCATTAAATATATATGTTTTTTTTTTCTGTAACACCGTTGCTTTAACCATCAGATAAGTCACTGGGACAATTTTTAATTCAGATAGCGCAATCTCGATCAGGGCTGTTGATATCAAATCCAAAATCGAAAAGTTTTCTAATCTTGGCATGACCATGATACGTCATTCTACAGTCACATCGCCGAAGATATCTCACTGTGCCCCCATTTTGCCGCTGTTTTGGTGGTGGTTCATTATTCCTCCATTTCCGAGGGTTCTTTTACAAACCATGACGTTGCTCATAGAGAATTGTATGGAACTTGGTTTTTCCTTTCGTCATATTGCGTGTATTTGGAGAAAGCATTATACCTGGGGAGTGTAAGGTTTTTGACTTCTTCCATTTTGAAAGGTATTTTATTTATAAGCCATGGATTCATTTCCAGGTAGTTTGCTGTGGAACCCTATTTTCGTTTATGTTGCCCAAGACTGGTTGTGTAACTGCTAGGTAAACTTCATCAGAGCAAAAATGAAAACTATTAAATGAAGAACTCGGGGAGGGGGGGGGGGGGGGGTCCATGGGGCACTCCCCTCAAAACCTCATGGGGCACTCCCCACAAAAATAATCACAAAAAGTAAAAAAAAAACGAATTTCAGATTTACTATCAATTATTATTTTTCATATTTAAATCAATGTAATATCATTTTTATATTCATTTTGCAATCATGATTTTCCGTGTTATGTAGAAAATCACAGCTTTTACTTTGTGAATCAAGGGCTACGTCAGCTGCTTTCTTACTGTCAATACGAATTTTAACATTACTGCCACCATCTGGAATCTTAGCATTAATTATTATAGCGATGTCACAAATGGGCATGAGATGAAATACAATGATAATTTAACTGCAGAAGGTGAGTCACCTTGTAGTGACCCTTGACATTTGATTGGCTGATTCTGACAAAGCAACCCAGAGTCGAAGATCTTGTTTCTTAAGGAATATCTTCATTTGACTGTGGCAGGTTCAGCAAACCTAAACTTTCTTGATAAAATATGTTTGAATTGGGTTGCCAACTGTTTATTTTGCGAAGGAAGGATATTTATGTAAGTAGAATTTAAGAGCTACATTGGGTATGAAAATATAAAATGTGTTAATAGAGAATGCTAATTAGCATATATCGACATAAAATATCGCCGGCTATGCGTCTGATAAGACTAGAAAACCTTTCGATTTCGGATTTCATATCAACAACCCTGATCTGGATTTCGCTTTTTGAATTAGAAATTGTCCCAGAGACCTATCTAATGGTTAAGCAGGGGTGTTACAAAAAAAATAGACTGAATGTCCATCAGAGTGCCCTATTTAAGGAATGCTTATAAAAAGGCTTCTGTCAGAGCTCTGTGACAAGCAACTGCTTGAGGATATTTTTTAACACTGTTTCTTGGTATATTTTTTCAGTTGCATAAAAGTTGGCCTTTCAAAGTGCAACAAACCAAAGTATGATCTTAGCTGCTTCGTTTGCCATGTCTAACCTTTTGAACATTTAAAATACTCAAACCAGAGTCAGATAAACCCTAAGGTAATAGGAAGGGATTCCAATTCGAAAAAAAATCGTTATTTGACTTAAAACTAAATATTTAAATGAATATAACATGAATACGAATGGACTAAAATCAAGTATTATCGTATAGGTGAGAGAAATGAATAAGTCAGGTGAAAATCTGAAGACTGCTGGATTAGTTTAGTCACTCTGCAGTCGAATTGACGGGATGAAATCCCTGATAATATAATGATACCAAGGCAGGTTTTGGGGAGGGACAAAGTGCTATGCCCATTGAGAATGCTAGTAACCAGAAAGGAGAATAAAATATATTAAATATATATTATACACATTTGTCGACAAATTATTAATGACTACTGAAACGGAGGGAAAAATTTTATATTCGAAGTCTTATTCCAGTTCAGTCTTGCCCCCTGCATGTTATTTCTTACCCACTACCCAGGTTACGCGTATTACTTGTACATCCCCTCATTCATTCGGATCAATCAGTCCATATAAGCTTTTTCTCGGATCACTTGGCACATCCTTTTCTCACTTGCTCCTCCCACTTTTATTTGTTTCTTGATCCGGGCATGACATATACGTGTGTGTTTTACCGATGATTTTGCAATTTAATTCGGAAAAATATTACGACTGTGAGATATATACCTTGAGACAAAAGACATTTAAGGCAGTGTCGTAGACAGAATTTGCCAGATATATTTGGAACAGGAAGAGAAATTTCCCAAAAATGGCTATATGCTAACCTCCCACCACCATCTCTTGGCTCAGCGTTTATTCAGGCCATCGGTAATATTGCGAATTAAAATAAACATATATAAATATATATATATTTTCCTTTACAACACTAATTCTAACTTATTTACATTTATTTTATTCAATTTCAATGAATATTCTTTCCAAAAATAACGTTTTTTGAAATAATACATTGCGTCTATGGCTATATGAAATTCTCACATAATCATCACAATCAGATGTTCATTAATTAAGAAGTTATCGAGTCTATGATGCTATAATTATTTTAAATACATGACTAACATTAATATATATTTAAATTTTAATATCTGATTTAATCTATTCAGATACCTTAATTTTAGAATAAAATGATTATTTAGACGAACTACCTTACAAGTAATTATTTTACATATAGTTTTGAAATATTTCAAGATGTAAATATCAACTGTTTTATATATGCCAATAAAGACATGATATCAGTTCAATATATTAAAATGCGTCTTAATGTTGATACCGAAACGTGAAGTGTAGTTAATTTCTTCCTCAATAGATGGCAGCAGTTACTAAAGCTTTCTTTTGTTTAGAAGATATAACAGTGAAAATTCCCAAGATTCATTATTACGTTAAGTATTTTTTTCTTGGAAAACCACTCTCTTTTTTAGCAGTGACAGATTTAAGGTAGTCTAAAATCATTGTTTCTTTTCTAATTTTTCTAAATTGTTTTTAACTGAGGATTTATCAAAATTCAGGGACTCACAGAGGATTAAACGGTCCGTTATGTGTTATTATTGTTTCAAAAGAATATATAAAGGGACATACTTGATTTAACATTTAGTCAATCGGTTAACAATGATGGCGGGGGTGGCGCAACGGTAGAGCTCCAGGCTCATAATATGTAGTTCCCAGATTGAAGTCTCACATTTCTGCCAGGGTTCAGATTTATCTCCGCTAACCCCCTCGGTCAGCAAGGGGATCCTATGAGCTTGACAAGACCACCGTCCATCACATGGAAAGTTAAGCCGTGTTCGGGAGAGACATAACCTGTGCATGTTAAAGAACACGCTGGATGGTCTTGACTGAAGGCTTTTTACTGTCTTCTAACAGCCATCCAGCAGGTGCCCTTCCTCCAACCTTATCTGAAGCCTAGGGGTCCTTGTGACCTGCCGTTTAGCCCATTGTGTGAAAAATAGTACAGTTAGAGATAAAATAACTCAATATCCTCCTATCGCTTTATATTATGATACAATTTACAGTTTCATCCTGAACCAGATGGTAAAGGTAAATTCACTATTAGTAAATAGTTGATTAAATAAATATTTTTGATGAATATATATATATTTATCTATATGTCTTCCCCATCTTGTTTGATAATGCTATTAACCCTTTCACCACCAAGGGAAACATTTTTCTCCGTGTTAAAATTGGTGATTGTCGTATTTAATTATAACTTAATCTGCATTTTTTATACAGAATATCAAAATAGAACGTATGCCGAACGCAATTACGTAAACGGGAACGTTTAGAAAACAAAAACAGAACTGTCAGGGCGCATAATATATGTACTATGTGCAATGTCCATCTTTGCCTCACTACCAAAAGAAATTGCTTCGCAGAATATCATAATTAGCACATCATTTTGTATAGTAATTTTATTTCATAATTTTGTATTATTTTAGTTAACATTTTGTTCTAATAAACCAATAAATAAAAGACATTGCATAATAAGCCTAACTATAATTTGTGTTACCTTTATAGTCCATTGGGAAAAATATTTCCCATAAAATTCCAAAAAAACTACACATTGTTATGTATTTTTCTTATGATTTTTATTTATTTTACGTCTAAACAAACTAAAATAAACAGTTACATACTAATATTTACTCTTAGAAACCTTATGGTCCTGAAAGAGTTAATGTACATAATATATTTATGAGTACAATATAATACTGAATACATTAGACCGGGGCTATTACCGATCTCCTCAAATCCGTTACTGATCAGCGTAGCAAATGCAAGAAACGTATTTTTTTCAGTGAAAATTCCCAAACATTCTTCAAAGGGCGACACTATTGCTCCATACGTACATGTAAGTAGGAAGTGCTCATATTTATTCTAACTTCTGCATTCAAACTAAAATTTTTTACTTGACAAACTGTTTGCGATTTGCACTTGTAGTAAATTACTTTTATAGTAACTACACTCAATCGTGTTAAACTGTTCCTACTGGGTAATTTACCTACTGCGTATTGGTTTGTGCATTTTGTTGATTTATAAACGAATAATTAACGTTATTGCACTCTAGTTAGATGTATTAAATGCAGAAGAGTTAATTCAGGAGCATTCAAATTAGTAATTCGTAGGAATCAAATGAAAAAATGCGGGAAAGTTTATAAGTCTCACTACCTGAAGAAAACAACTTTAGTCGTTGATAGTGAAATGGTTAACGTACGTGGCATGTTACTAGTAGACGTGGGTTCGAATCTCATTAATAAACCTGAATTTTGTCGTTTAATTTATAGTTTAGTTTCAGTAGCCATCGATATCGAAAAGTAGTAAGGTGTACAGAGAAGGGTTCTTTTTGTTTAAGAAGGATAGGATGTTGAAACCTTTAAGTAAAAACCAACGGTGAAAGTAGATTTTATTTCTTACCGGTACGACACGCTTGAAGCATAGCTATGTATGGTATATTACGCACAGGGGAATGATGTACTGAAGTCATCTTACAGGGGTAATAAAGGGAAGTGTATGGTGACGAATGTGCGGTGTCCCAATATTTTCTATTTCTCCCTATGCTTTCTGAGAATAACGAATGATTTAGAGATTTTTAATGCGTAAAAATATTAATATAACTCAAAAATTTCTGGTTCCATTGTACTCGCTGATTTAGACGTTATTGAAACACACACAAAAAAAGCCCCACCCAAAACTAAACTTTTTTTTTTTCGATTTCGATGGTGGGACCAAGACCGAGTGGGTAGCGTGCTTGACTACTGAGCAAAGGAATCTGGGTTCCAGCCCCAAGTAAGGCACAAATGTTTGTATTGGTTTTCTGCTGAAGTTTTGCTTTCCTCACAGACCTTCCACTATGGCATATAAACTGGCAGGCTCCTTTCAGACCTCTGTGGCAAGCAGCTGCTTGAGGAGTTTTTAATTTTTTCTTTTATAGACAAGATTCGCTTTTTCTTTTAAAGTGAGAAAATAGATTTGTTTTACATGTCTCTAAGTAAACAATTTGTATTTTACTGAGGTACAATCACAACATATGTGGCAGAACATACTACCATGCTATAGCCACGAATCGAACTCGGACCTTGGCAGTTGTAGTATCACCGGGAGCCAAAGCGATACCACTGAGGCACCGAGGCAGCCAAAAAACACTAAAGTTTTGGTGGGCGACGGAGGAAGGAGATAAAGTAAAAAAAAATCGATATAGGTGTAATACCATTCATTTAATCTTCAGATAAAATTATCAAAAGTAAAGAAATATATTTAATACTATTGTTAAAGTTAATAATTTGATGCAAGTAAAAGTCTAAAAAAGTATTTATTAAAAATAGATTAATATACACAAAAATATTTCTTAAATCTTAATATTTGAAATATGTTTCGGTCGTAGAATTTCGGAGTATTGTTTCTTTGTCTCTGCGGGGGGGGGGAGGTGATTCTCTGAATATATGTCGGTTTAGAACCCTCAGAAACTTCGAAAATGGCGGAAAAGATCGCCAGTTATTATTTTAATGGCTAGGGAGGACAACCTAATTATTAAAATTCATACTAAATATTCCTGCCTTAGAAGTAGTGCTCATTACTGCTCCCCTACTGCAGGCCATTCAGAAGAAAGTTTAAAAGGGTGCATCTCGTCCGATCTCAACAGTAAGTTGTGCTCCAACGTCGAGAAACACCAATGAAAAATTTAAAATTTCCAATAAGAAGGAAAAGGAAAATTCGTAGCTGTCTGCATTCGGTCTTAATTACCAACAAAGGCAGAATTGGGAAACATCATCATCATCATCATCATCCTCAAGCAGCCATGGGCTACGGAGGTCCAACCAGACCGCGCAGTTTAATTCTCCAAGCATATCTGTCCTGAGCTACATCTGCTGCATCCGGCCACTGTACATCAATTCTAACAAGGTCCTGTTTGACATTGTCAGCCCACCGTATCTTAGGTCTCCCCCTCCTTCTGAGGCCTCTAGGCACACTGTTCATAACCCTATTCGCCAATCTATAATTATCCATACGGGCAACATGGCCAAACCAGCGGAGTCTCTCTCTGCACAATATGCTGCTTAAAGGAGATTGCAGACTCCTTTGCCTAACCTCATCATTAGTTACAAAGTTAAACCACCTAATACCCAAGATACTGCGTAAGCATCTAGAATCAAAAGCATCTAGTTTCCTGTTATATTGTTTACACAGCGTCCAAGTTTCACTACCATAACTAACCCTAGAAAGAACCAAACTATTATACAGTCTAATTTTAGTCTTTAGGTGTATACGCCTATTTCTCCACAATCTCCAGAGATTCTTAAAAGTCCCGGCAGCAATACCTATTCGTCTGTTAATCTCATGCCGCACATCACCAGTATCAGTTACGTAGCTCCCAAGGTAATTAAACTGTGACACCTGCTCAAGACTGCAACCATTCAGATTAACCGAATCACAACCTGCCTGACTAATTTTCATCACTTTAGTTTTCTCTCTGTTTATAACCAAACCTACTGTACTACCAGTCTCATCAACAGCTCGAATGAAAGAGTTCATCTCATCAACATCATTTGTCAAAATCATCATCAGCATAATCTAAATCAGAAATTTTCGTATCTCCAGCCCATTTAAGGCCAAAAGCTTTCCTTTGAAGTGAATTTCGCATAGCATAATCAACAACCAAACTAAAGAGAAAAGGAGACAAAATGCACCCTTGTCGAACACCAGAAGTAATGCTAAACCAATTGCTACAAGACTTACCAACTCTCACACATGACTCAGTGTTATTATAGAGAGCTTTCATTATGTTAACTAGCTTGTCTGGTATACCATATGATCTCACAATCAACCACAAATTATGACGATCAACAGAGTCGAAAGCCTTTTTGAAATCAACAAAGCTAGCAACCAAAGGTTTCTGAAACTCTAAACATTTCTCAAGAATCTGACTAAGTGAAAATATCTGATCTACACATCCCCTACCACTTCTGAATCCACATTGCTCATCACGCAATTGCCTGTCAACCAGATTCTTAATTCTATTAAGCACAATCATGGAAAGAACTTTACCTGGAACAGAGAGTAGGCTGATACCCCTATAGTTATCACAAGAACTGCGATCACCTTTTTTGAAAATAGGGATAATAATAGCTCTGGTAAAATCTTTAGGAACCATGCCTTTATCATAAAAGTTATTCAAAATTTCAGTCATCCAAATGGTAACTGAAACATTCCCAGCTCTAAGCATTTCCGTAGTAATTTCATCCACCCCTGGGGATTTATGAAGTTTAAGTTTAGAAATAGCCAAACTAACTTCAGATTGTGTTATAGGGCCAACATTAAAGCCCACAATGCATCTATTATCATTGCAAACAATGGGAGTAGAATTAAACACATTGTTTAGAACATCACTGAAATGCTCAGCCCACCTAGCCATAACAGAATCCTCACCTTCTATAACCTTACCTTGTTTATCCTTCAATCCCTGTATACCTGTTCGTTTTCTACCACACAAAACATTAACTATCAGGTACAGCTCTCTGCTGTTGTGCTGTCTAACTGCTTCCTCAGCTTTGTCAGCCAGGCCATCAAGCCAAAGATTCTTATCAGTAGCTAACTGATCCTTTACACGTTTACTGGGTGACAAATCGAACATCAAATCAGCTGCTCGGTTAAAAGAGCATTAAGCTGTAAAAGAGACCGTTAACTGTGTCACTACTGAAAAATACCTTACCGGTATTCCATACCGGCAAACAATTTCTTGCTGGTATGATATATCGGTGCATGTCTGCCAATGTTCGTCATTGGTAATAACTAAAGAGTATACCAGTTATGGAAATTGAGGCGTCTAGGCGTTTTTCTCCTCAGGCTATGTTGAGTCACAACGTACAAGGATAATTATTAGAACGCATTATTAGACATTATTAGAGTGCATTATATTTACTTGGCAAATCTTTTATTGAAAAAATTGCTTTCAGACCTGAAACAGATATTTTTCGTTAGAATTTGTTAATAGAGCGAAAATCTGGATCTTTGATTCCGGAAACATAGATTTACTTTTTTAGAATTCGGTTATTTTTAAATTTTATTTGAATGGCTGATTGTACAATTTCAGGAAAATTAAAAAAAAATCATTTCGATATTTTTTTTTCTGTAAATGTTTTTATGAATCTAATTTTGTTTTTTACAAAAAAGAGAGTAATTGAACGTAATTTGTTTTCGATTTCAGTAATTTTTCACTTAAATAATTGTTTAGATAGTACAGTCGCTTAAAAAAGTATCCGAACACTATGGTCGATTGCAGAATTCAGAAAAAATATCTGGCAACGTTTTTTTTAGAAATTAGTGATCTGGCAACCTTCGTGTGTCACGTGACACGAAGGTTGCCAGATCACTAATTTCTAAAACAATCGTTATCAGATTTTTTTCTGAATTCTGTAATCGACCATAGTGTTCGGATACTTTTTTGAGCGACTGTACATTCTTATTCAGTGAAATGTTTTTTACACATTACTACCACAAAATGTAACGATGCACACACCATATGAGATATAACTCTTGTCAATTTCCAGCAATTCTCCAACGTATATACATAAAATAGTGTTTTATACTATACTTTAATTGCTTGACATTACGGAAAATGCAAATTTTAAATCAAATAATTTTAGGCATAAAAAATTCTTACGTATATTGCGTGTTAAAATTTTTTATGTGCATTATACTGATAGACAAATTTGAATTTCGTTGGGAGAATAAAATTATATTTTACAATACTATTTTTTGATTAAAAGAAAACTGTTCCATGCTGTCTGCAAATAAGGCAATTTTCAATGTAAATATTCACCATGAAAGCAATTTTTTTTAATTCATTCTTTACTGCTATATTTATTTAGATACTCAACCACATATATTTCAGAAAACCGAAAAATGTGTTCAAAAAAATTATCTGTCTTTAAAACTGAAATATTCTTGCTCATAAATTGAAGCATCTACTGACTTCTTTTTCCGGGTAATACACTCTACCAATTCAGCTGTGAAGAAAAAAAAAATCGAACAATGATGTGAATGTTATTTATTTTTTTATAACCTGGAAAACATAAATCTTTATTACAAGAAGCTTCAATACCTATTTAGTATTTACTCCCAAAATCTTATAATTTTTTGTTTCGGTAATTAGATGAAGCTAAAAAAGTACTAAAATATATCATGAAGAACGGAGTGGAAAACATCTGAAGAGGAAATTGGTTCGAGTCATCTGCGAGAGATCTAACTCGAAGGTCAACGCGCCACTTCACCAATGCTCTTCACACAGCAGTGGGAGACCACGAGAGGGCGCTTCGAGGCGGAAGCTCAGGACGAATGGATGCAGAATGGCACGAAGAAGATCAAGGGCAGATCGGTCATGGAGGATGCTAGTTCTCAGCGACGACATTTTGCGGCAGAAAGGGAAAAATTAGCAATGGCAGCTCTAATTATAAACATAGTTTAGATAAAAGAAAATTTTAATTTTCCTGAAATACACTGTTTTTATGTAGTGTATGGAATTAGTAGTGATAAAAGTCAACGTAATGTTGAGGTTAGTTATTAAACATATAGATTTATGAATATAGAATAAAACCTCAATTATCCGGATCTCGGTTTACTCGAGTACGAAATTTATTTCTTCCCACAATGTTCTATCTAATTTTACAAATTTAGTAATCTAAATTATATAAATTTCAAACATAATCCGACATTAATATTAATGTTTTAACGAATGTGTATCAAGCATGCAATCATCATATGAATTCCTTATTCGTGGAAAGCAAATTAATCAAAGTATTGCTGTCCTGCAGTATTCATAGCAGACTGGTAAAGTTTCTGATGTAAAATGAGTTCAAAATTTTAAGTTATTTCGAGATTTGAGACGTCCGCAGAATTTGTCCAGTATTAAAGGAAGTAGGATGGGATTAGGCAGAGGGAGAAAGAATAAATGAATACATTTAGCCTAGAGGAAGAAAGGACAAAGCGGGTTAAAGGGATTAATTTTGTCTGATGGTGAGAAGAAAAATAAAAGAATAAAATTTATTCAGAGTCAGTGGCTAAGATAAACTAAAAGGATATTTTATTTTTCCAGAGTAAGGCAATCGAAAACAGCATAAAAATTAACTTTGTATATAGGAAATCAAAGTAAATGAATAAATTTTATTCAGAGCCAAGAGAGGAAAATGAACTGAAAATGATTTTTTTTACATAGCAAGAAACAAAGTATAAAATAATAAATTTTGTCCGTGGTCTAGGAAGTGAAAATAAACTCAAAGGAAGGAATGTTGGTCGGGAATAAAAATGATATAAGGGAGTGGATTTTTTTCCAGATTTTGGAAGGGAAAGGAAACTAAAAAAAAAGAATTTCGTCTAAGGAAAAATCAGAATAAAATAATGAATAGTACAATTCTGGGACACAGGAATAAAAATAAATGAATTTTGTCCTTCATGTTCAAAGTCAAGGAATCAAAAACAAACTGAAAAATGAAACTTGTCCAGGTGGGAAGCAAAATAAAAAATATTTTCTTTAATGGTTTGAATCAGGGAAGCACGAAAACAAGAGCAAAAAACTAAGCTTTGTCCTTGGAGAAAGATAAGTAAGAGAATGAAACTTTATCTAGTCAGGAGGACAAAAACAAAATAGCAAATTGTATCAAAAGGTGAAAAGGAAAGTTAGAGAACTAAGTTTTGTCCAAAGCGGGGAATAAAATAAATAAATCATTAATTTAATAGTTCACCCAGGGAAGATAGAAAAACAAAAGGTTGATTTTTGTCCAGAATGCAGACAGTCATTCTTTTCAATTCGAAAAGTGAATATTCAAGAGATAATATTTTTAAAGAGGTATAACAAAGTAGAAACATGAAATTTGTGAAGCGTCAAGGAAGCAAAAGCAAACTAAAATGTTTGTTCACTGACGGAGGAGGAAAATAAACAGCTGATTTTGTTCAGATTCAAAGGCGCAAAATGAAAGCAGTTAATTTTAACCAAGAGGAATGGCAAATAAAAGATAAATGTTTCCAAAGGGAGTGAGAAGCAAAACAAAAAAAATGAATTTCCTCTAATGAAGGTAGAGCAGCAAAACAAAGAAAGGATTTTTTTGTTCAGTGGAGGTGAATGAGTAAAACAAGAGAATAAATTTTCTCTAATGGAAGTGAAGAAGCAAAACAAAATAAAGAATTTTCTCCAATGGGAATGCAGAAGCAAAACAAAATAATGCATTTTTCTCTAATAGAAGAGTTGAAGGAAAACGAAAGAATGAATTTTCTGCAATTGAGACAGATGCAAAACGAAAGAATGAATTTTCTGCAATTGAGAGAGATGCAAAACGAAAGAATGAATTTTTCTGTAATTGAGATTTGTGCTAAACGAATGAATGAATTTTTCTGTAATTGGGGTGCAGAAACAAAACAGAAGAATGAATTTTCTGCAATCGAAAAGGAGATGCAAAAGTAAAGAATGGATTTTCTCTAATTAAGTGGATAGGCAAAGCAAAAAAATGTTGTCTAATGGAGGTGGAGTAGCAAAGCAAAATAATTAATTTTATCTAATAGAGGTGGAGAAGCAAAACTAAAAAATGGATTTTATCTAATGTAGTTGAAGAAGAAAACAAAAGAATGAATTTTTTTCTCTAATGGAGATGCAGAAGCTAAAACTAAAAATGAATTATGTCTAATGTAGGTGAAGAAGCAAAACAAAAGAATATATTTCTGCAATTGAGTGGAGAAGCCAAACAAAATAATGAATTTTTCTCTAATGGAGGACAAGAAGCAAAGCAAAAGAAATAATTTTATCTAATGTAGGTGAAGAAGAAAACAAAAGAATCAATATCTGCAATGGAGATGGAGAAGCAAAACAATAGAATGAATTTTTCTCTAATGGAGGTGCAGAAGCAAAACAGATGAATTAAATTTCTCTAACAGAGAAGGAGAAACAAAACAAAAGAAAAAATTTCTCTAATGGAGGTGAAGAAGCAAAACAAAAGAATTGAATTTTTCTAATAGAGAAGGAGAAGCAAAATATAAGAATGAACTTTCTGCAATGGGGGAGGAGAAGCAAAATAAAAGAATGAAGTATTCTCTAACGAGGGACGAGAAGCAAAACAAAAGAATGAAATTTTCTCTAATGGAGGACGAGAAGCAAAACAAAAGAATGAATTTTTCTCTAGTGGAGGATGCGAAGTGAAACAGACTAAGAAAATTTCTGCAATGGAGAAGGAATTTCTGCAATAGAGGAGTAGAAGCAAAAGAAGAAAGAATTTTTCTCTAATTGAGGGGAGAAGCAAACCATTGGCGTTTTGTGTAGAGTCAGAGAAGCTAGGAAGAAATAAATGTATTGAATCCTCTCCAAGGGAAGCAGGTTGTTCAAGAGAGTAACCTACGTTTCAACCAACTTCTCTAAAGTAATAGCAAAACCGACGGAAGAATTTTGTACAGAGCGAGGGAAAAAAACCCGAAAAGTTCTTTTCTTTTCAATGGTGGGAAAGAAAGAAAGGAAAGGAATTTCGTTCAAAGTCAGGTAATTAAAAACAAAGGAAAGGTGAATCTTTTTCAACAGTGGTAAGAAAAATTGTTCAGAGTCGAGGAGGAAAAAAGTCATAATAATAAACAAAATAAAGTTTGATTTTTATGCAAACTCGGGGAGACAAAAATAAAAAAAAATCAGTTGGGAAAGCAAACTAAATTAGCAAATTTTATCCATTTTCTCAGAACCGAAAAACAATGACTAATTTCTTTTACAAGATGGCAAAAAAAGAATTTTCTGCAAAATCAAGGTAAATTTTTCCCTTCCTTAGAAGAAAGAAAATTGTTCAGATATAGGTAGAATAGCTAATAAAAATTAAAGTTTGTATGTAGGGAGAGCAAAGTAAAAGTTTAATTTATTCAAACTTAAAGAGATTAAAACAAACCAAAAGAATGGATTTATCCAAGGAGAAAGCAATAGTGTGATGAATTTTGTACAGAATCAGAGAGTAAAGCATATTAAAAACAAAAGACTTCCATTGGCAGAGCATAATAGAACAATTGATTTTGTCTTCGTTCAGAATGACGAAAAAAAAAAGCTAAAAAAGGTTTTACAGTAGGAAAAATAAGAAGAAGGAATTAATCTCATCGAGAGTCAAGAAAGGTAGAAAGAAACCAAAAGATTGTGTTCTATCCAAAGGACAAAAGCAAAATAGGAAAAGGATTATGTCAAGAGTCAAGGAGCTAAAAACAATCAAAACAATCTAAATATCATCCTTTATTCAAAATGAAGCTAAAGAAATGATTTCGATTTTTACAGAATCAGGGAGGAGAAAAGTAATGATTTTTTTTTCAGTAGGGAAAGTGAAAAAAAAGATAGAAATTTGTTTATAGCAAACTAAAAGAATTAATATATTTTAGACCGTAAGAGAAGTGGGGTGTAAAAGCTAACTGAAATAATGATTTTTTTCCAGGGGGAGAACAAAATGAGAAAATGAAGAGTCCAGAGTTAAGGAGGATAAAACAAGACAAAAAGGAACTAACTAAATAGAATTAATTTAGTCTTGAGAGGAAAATAAAAAATAAATAAGTGAAAACAAAAATAATGAATTTTGTTCTTTTACAGGGGAAACAAAATAAAAGAATGAATTTTACCCTGAGTTACGCTGGAAAATTTAAAAAACAAACTAAATGAAGGAATTTTCTTTCAGAATCAGGAGGTCTAAAAATAAGATGAAAGAATATTTTTTCGTGGGGGAAAGCAATAAATAAATAAATAAATAAATAATAATGATGATAACAGTAATAATAATATAGAGTCGGGGGGAGTCAAATCAGAAATTAATTTTATTCCAAACTAGGTGAGAATACTAGGGCAATAAATTAAACATTTGTTTCTTAATTTTTTTTCTATTAATTAGCACACAGAAAAATAAAATTTTCAACAAATTATTAAAGCGCCTTAAAGTGCCCTTTTTATAATAAGTCTACATTTCAGATGCCTATTTGTCTAGCCCAAATATCCCAACTGATAAGAAGGGAAACATATGTATATAAGTGTTAATGGTTCCACAAATGTTGAGGCCTGGTGGCCAGCGCAACCGAAATGTTTGTTGTCATTGTGCCAGCTGGCGACGATTTAGACTTCACAGCTGGTGACCCATCTCAGACACAATTTGTGGATCCCTGCTTATATGAGGTTGCCCTTAAAACGGTATGAGAAGAGATCAAAGCATTTGCTCACACCTTTCTTTTTGCTGGTAAGGAAGAAACTGTAGCCTATCCTTATAACAAAACCGGATTGTCAGAAACGGATGGCGACCAGGGTATTCAGCATGTTAGCCCTTAACACTAGAGAGCAAATATTTCCTTCACTTTTCATTAGATCGAGGTCTTGTTGTCACATCAGATTAGTGCTTCCCCGAGGACAAGAGGAGAAGGACTTTTTTCGCTTCTTCATCTTTGTTACTTCAATGCTTACTCGTACTGTGGTAGCAATCATGTTTGTTTACACTGTAACATAAAATCAAAAGGTTTTGCCTTCCATCATACCTCGACTACTACAAAGAGTACTGTAAATAGAGTTTTTTATGCGAAAAAAGTAATTTCTTGTTATGTGCTTACGAAGAAAAACTATGAAATGGGGAAAAAAGTGCTAAAAGAATATAAACATCGTATGAAAAACCTGCACAATAAGCAATTTATCAATTGTTGTTATCGGATAGTAAAAAAGCCGAAATGAAATAGATAACTAAATTTGGTAGAGTACTGCACCTTTGAAGGAACAGTCAAGTACAAAGTATTCGTAGGTTAGAAGAATCTAGAATGCGCCCTAAAATGAAGTTTCGATACATAATTTTTATATTTAAATCAACGGTCTGAAATTTGTTTGGCATATAATAACGCTTTTGATTAATTCTTTAAGTAAAAATAGGTCGTAGAATAGGCAAGTGTGAAAATTCTACCCAACCGCCTCTAGGATACAAATAAGAATCGCTTGGATTACAAGCCAGTTTCTCTATTAGTTGAGAAATGTATTCATAAGTAATATCAACTTAGCTCACTCAACTATGAATTAATTACATTATTTATATACCACGACTGAATCCTTCAACCTTCGTTGCCTCCTGAAATAAGATTTTTTTAAATAAGGTATTCACTAGAAGGAGAGCTATGCACCAGTCCTCTGTGATGATGCACAGAACTGTCCAGGTCTACCTTGCAGTGAATGCATTAAATGCTTTTCCCTTGCAGGAACTAAAAAGAAAAGGAGACAAAATGCACCCTTGTCGAACACCAGAAGTAATGCTAAACAAGTGCTATAAGACTTACCAACTATCACACATGACTCAGTGTTATCATAGAGAGCTTCCATTATGTTAACTAAGTTGTCTGGTATACAATATGATCTCACAATCAACCACAAATTATGACGATCAACACAGTCGAAATCCTTCTTGATATCAACAAAGCTAGCAACCAAAGGTTTCTGAAACTCTAAATATTTTTCAAGAATCTGCCTAACTGAAAATATCTGATCCATATATCCCCTCCACTTCTGAATCGTTGGTTGCATTCTGGTCCTTTGGTTGCAGTGACGTCACACTTGAACCAGAAGGGCTATAAGGAGATACTGGAAGACCACATGTTACCTTTTGTGGAGCATCTGCACTGTGAACACCAGAAGGATACCGCAGTCTTCCAAGATGACAATTGTCGCGTACTCAGGTCTCGAAGCATGTCAGATTGGCATGACAAACATTCTGAAGACTTCGACCATCTCGACTGGCTAGTCAAATCCCCGGATTTGAATCCCATAGAAAACTTGTGGGACTATTTGCAGCAATGAGTGAAGCACCATCCGCCAATCTGGCCGAACTGCGGCATTTGCTGCTGGAAGAATGGATGAATTTTGATGTGCACTACATCCGCACATTGGTAGCATCCATGCCAGACAGGATTTCGGCTGTTCTTCCGTCGCACGGAGACGTTACGCGCTATTAGGTGACATTCAGGGCCAGGGGTAACTATTTTTTTCATACATTCATGCCAGGGGTAACTATTTTTTTATCCGGTGAGCTTAGGATTTAACCAAACAATAATATGTCATCTTTAAAGTTTAACTATTTATAAATTGTCAAATGTAATATAATTCTGGTATTAAAATAATATTTATCTTTTTAATCACATTCACTATATGTTCCTTCAATTTAATTTATAATCTATGTACACACCTAAATATTTAAAGCAATTCCCTTAATAACAGAACAGGAACAATTTTCACCAATACATTTCAAAATCATGGTTAAAAAGTTTCTTACGTGGATAATCATATTGCCCTTTTAAGCTAAAATGTATACGTTTTGTTTTATTTATATCTAAAAGTAATTTATTTTTTAAAAGCAATTTCTAATTTTAATCGTGTATAAATTTATATTAATTATTAAAGAGTTTAAATATTCAGCAGTATAAATTAAAGCTGTATCATCAGAAAAAGCAATTGAATTTTCTTCTTTATCAAGTTTACACAAATCATTTATATATATATACTAAAAGTAAAAGATGTCCTAAAACTGTACCTAGAGGAACACCAAACTTCACAATTTCCTCCATACTGACAATATCATTTATTTTACCCATTTGGACACTATCATTTAAATAATGTTTTAACCAATTGTATATTTTCACTCTAAATCCCCATTTTTCAAATTTAAATAACATTATGTTCAGAAAAACAATAACTACTCTAAAGTAATAATTTATTCCTTTATGAACTATTGAATTTATTATGAAAATAGATTCTTGTGTATTGTTTTTCTCCCTACATCCAAACTGATTAAAAATTTCTCTTTGTAAGAAACTTTACCATTTTTATAACCATTATTTTTTCAAAGATTTTACATATATTTGAAAGTAATGAAATTGGTCTGTAGTTCCCAAATGTTCTCGATGACCTCCTTATAAACCGGGATTACAGTAGCCTTTTTCAAACATTTTGGAAAACTGCCCTCTGATATAGAATAATTTATCAAATGACATAAAGTCTTTGAAATAAACTGACATATATTTTTAAAAATAAACAGCGATAAATAGTCATTTCCGAAAGCCTTGTCTATGTTTTGTGATTTTATTGTCTGCATCACTTAATTTTCAGTTACATAATCAATAAAAATGACTGTAGTGTGGAATCTAATTCTAACATACAATATGTTTCATTTATTGGGATCATTTTCATTAAATCCCTTATAATCCCAATAAATTATTTATTGAATATTCCAAAAAGGGAGGGGGATTATCATAAAAATTGTAATCCAAATTTCTGTAATTTACTTCCGTAGGAAATACCTAAATTTTCTTTTCGATACCAAATAATTCATCAATTATAATTTCCCATTGTTTCTTCATATTCTTAAAATTTTCATAGATTTCATTTTTAAAATAATTTGATTTTGCCCGCCTAATAAGGTTAAGTAATAAATTTATATATTTCTCAAAATGTTCCCTTAATATTTTATTAGAAGGTTGTGCGTCACATTATTTGTACAATTTTTTTCCTTTTTTTCTATCAAATTTAATAATGTTCCTATAGTACAAGGTTTTATTTTTTTCCGAATACGATGATTATATTTAATGTAACTCGAAACTTTAATTAGTTCTTATAATTTTCCTATAAATCATTCAAATTGAATATTTAAATGGTTATGATTTTTTTACACTTTCCCAATCGTAAATCTAAAACTTTATTTATCAATTTACTAAATCTATTTTGAATATTCCTTTAGTATTCATTTGACTTTTATCCAAATCTAGTTTCAAATTAATATCTAGGTAATAATGTTCAGTTATATGTGTTTGAGTAAGGGAAGTATTTAGTTTATTTGGGTTTGGCATTCTCACAAAAATGTGATGGAAGCTGGTTTTTGTAGCCTCTGTAGTTAATTTTTCCAACATAGAATCTAAGGTGGTTAATGAAATTCATATATTTTTCACTTATTTTATCCCTAGCTTTGTCTATATTCATATCACCAGTTATAATAGCATAATTTTTATTTATTGAATTTAACTTATATTCTAATTCTTCAATAAAATCTGACTTTGAATAAATATGTGACCTATAAAATGCTAAATAAAGTACAGCTATTATTACGAAACTTAAATTTCTTTTGTACCAAGTCTGCATTTACGAATGTAGTGTTACAAGAAAAAACAACGTATTCATTTTTTGTGTACACTAAGACCCCTCCAAACTCTGTTTCCTAATTAGATTTTCAAATAAATACTATAATCCTGCAATTTATACAATTTCATTTCAAAATTTTCACCAGATTTCAGTTAATACAATAATATCTGGGTGAATATCTGCAAGATTTAAAAGCAAAGCAAAATGTTAAAAAAATTCTCATGCTTCTACTATTTCCTACAATGATATTTATACCTGTTCCCCAAATATTACATTTTGTATCATGCACATTTTGTGCTTATGTAACATTTATTTTACAATAATTTGTTAATAAAAAGAAATTTCTTCTGAATCATTCATGTTATAAACGACAACGTATAGTGCTATTACTGAGCTTTAAACTTAACTAAATCATCTAAAGCTGTATTCTAAAATTATTTGCCGTTTCCGAGTGAAAGAATCTCCCGGCTTTCCCATATTCGAGTCACCCACTTTACCTGAGCTGAGATTTCCTCTGTTAATTCCCTCACTGCCTGAGGTAATGAAAAGACATTGACGATCTCGGAAAGGCTACTCACATTCATATTGAATATTTTAATATGGTTCCAGAAAGTCATATCTTGTATACGTTAAAGAGTTTGTTGGACGGCCTTGATGGGAGGCCTCCATTTGTCTCCTAAGAACTGTCTAGTTTGCATTTCCCTCAATCTTCTCTGATCTCTTAGGGGCCTTATGACCTGATCATTTAGCCCATTGGTGCAAAAACTATTTCTAAGGGGTAAATTATTCAACGTTTCCCAAATATTGTTTTCAATTTTCAGTACAGTTTGAATCACAACTTATTACATTACGTTCTAACCAGTTCTTTGTGAATATATCCAATCACGTTAAACGAAACTTGTGCATGTGTCTTTACTATCTTTGTTTTTAAACTTTTTAATCAAAATATTTATAAATAATTTAAAATAATTAGATCATATATTATAATCAATAATTTAAATGATTCGCCTACAAGAATACTATACTCTAAATAATTTAGTCCCATAAAGACAGCATGTGATTTAAAGTCAAGAATTAATTTCACATGAAGCGTTCCAATATAATAATAAAAATTCTGCTAATTTTAGGTCATGTTAATGCAATAAAAAATGTGAAATTAAATATCTCTATTTGCCGATATTTGGACCAAGGCTGAAAATGACTTAACAAAGGTACCTTTGATAACATGTAGTTCCGTCTCTTTAAATAATTTCGAATTCTCTGGAATAGTTTGGAAAAGACCGTGATTTCAAAATTTAAAAAAAAAAAACTTGAACGGTCTATCTTTGCCGTGATCGGCTACTTGAGGTTTAAAAGTAGTAAATATTAGTGTCATTACTTTGCTACTTGATTTTCAAAAGGGCTGAGCTTCAGAAAGTTTAAACGCACTTTTATTGTTCAGTGATGATTTATTTCTTGAAAGGAGAAATGATAGTGAAAAATATAAAGAGCAAAATATTTAAATATCCTTTTAGCGTGCTATTAAATTCAATTAATCTTCTTCCTGGAGCAAAAACCGAATTACATTCGCACGCTAAACAGTGATTATTATCGATTGTGAGGGCCCCGAGCTGTTACCAGTGTATATTTACGCCGTGTTGCTTCAAGGTCATAATTGATAGATGTTTATCATTGAGTTATCATCGATTGCGCTTAAATTGCTACGGTTTTTTTTCTATTTTCCGTGTTTCTGAGCATTTCGGAATTCATAAAGATATATATATATTTTTGAAAATTACAAATTTATTTTTAATGTAGGATGTGAAAACAATTAAACTCCTTTGAAATGATGTAAAAGTTGGCCTTTTTGTGCTTATAGACAAACAACGTTTGAGAAATCAATTTGTAAACTAAAATATACCTGCAAGCAAAGCCGACCTTGACAAAATATATAATACAGTATGGTGGGAAAATGTGGACACAATCTTATTTGACCATCATTTTAGTGGGAGCAATATCAAATTAATGAATAGATTTTATGTGGTAAAAGGTGGGAGCAACATCAAATTAATGAGTTTCTTTAATTGGAGTGGGGAAAGTGAGAGTAAAATCAATTCAACGAATTGATTTTGTTAAGGAGAAGAAATAGGAAAAAATACCAAATTAATAAAGTGATTTTTGTCTGTGCTGAGAATGGGAATTAATATCAAATCAATTAATGAATTTGTAGAAGTGAAGAAGAGAGAGCAATATCAAATTAAAGAATATATTTTGTTCAAGGAGCCATGTAGTAAGATCATATTAAGCAATGGATTTTATATAAGCAGAAAAATGCGCGAAATACCTAATTAATGAAACTATTTTGTATATATGGGGAAACTGAGAGCAGTCCCGAAACAATGAATGATTTTTGTCCAGGTAGATAAGTGGGAACGATGCCAAATTCATGAACATATTTTGAACAGGCGGAGAAATTAGACCAATGACGAATTAATGAACGAATTTTGTAACGGTGGGGAAGGGGGGCAATAATAAAATTAATGAATGGATTTTTTTATAGGCAGGAAATTGGTAGATGTGTCAAATAAATGAATCCATTTTGTCCATTCATTAAATTAATTAGTGGGAACTAAACAAATGAATAAAGTTTTTACCAGGATGGGGATTTTTACCATGACTTAGAAGTTAACAGCGTCCAGCGGCGTAAACTGAATGACAGTGTGAGAAACAATGGAGGCTGCGCAATTGAAGCCTCGATAGTTCTACTGAGACTGAAGTGATTAAGTCTCACTTCTCTTCCGTTCAGTGAGAGTGTTTTTTAGAGTATCACCAAACAGATAGCATCAAAAGTATTTTACTTCAGACTGAAAATCTGGGCATTTGTAAGGATATTGTTTGATCATCGAAGCACATTGTTTTAATGCCAGGATTTACTATTATTCTTGAAAATAATGATTATTAACTAACTTTGGCTCGATTATTTTCCTTTGTAGCTACTAATCACCCAGTCTCCGCTGAGTGGACTTAGTCGAAAGGTTCTTTATTCCGTGTAAAACTGCAAGTCATTTCAAACAAAGAAGCTAATGTTTCGTTCATCATTTAAAGTACTATGGAATCTGACATATTTAAATTTTAATGTTGCCTTCCCCCAAAAGAAATTAAATATTTCAGAAAACTGAAAGGAATAACACGCATGTTTCCAAAAATGAATTTTTATGAAAAAAAAATCAATATCGTCATAGATGCCTTAATTCTATTTGCACTTTAGTTTATAATTTTCTAATTATTTCATGTTCGATACGAAATGTACAGTAATTTGATTTTTATCCGAAGTCTTAGAACTGAAATATTTAGTTTTTATTGAAAAGCAGTGACGAAGAGTCCATGGAAACAAGGGAAGCACTCTTCTCTTATCATTCTGATAATTAAACGAAAATATTTTACATATTCATAATGACGTAAAATAAAAAATCTATATAGAAATAAATGTCACGCTAGTTTCTGAATTGATAAGTATCTGC
The DNA here is from genome assembly GCA_038380435.1 of Ryuthela nishihirai. Classification (NCBI taxonomy): domain Eukaryota; kingdom Metazoa; phylum Arthropoda; class Arachnida; order Araneae; family Heptathelidae; genus Ryuthela; species Ryuthela nishihirai. The sequence continues at coordinate 19,179,243 of JAWZYU010000011.1, forward strand.
AATTCTGATTCATTATTAGCAATGATTTTGGAAATTGCTTCTGCCTTCCACAAGCCAAGAGACGCTAATTAGTTAAAAGTTTAAGTCTGCAAGATTTCAACCTGGACCTGAGCCTGAAGGACGATCGCATGATATACCTTACACCACCGAGGTGACACTCTTATGTGTGTTGCACCTCTGAAAATATACGCAATAGCACAGCGAAACACATTTCCTTCCACCGAGAAATTAATTGTAGACCCTCGTGTCTTAGGGACGGAGGTTGTTGCTCTGGCAACGTTACATCGAGCTAAAAGCCTATGTCGCAGGTTCGCAGTTCGTAGACCCTATAGTGCCAGCAGGAGCATATTCAGAGGGGGTGCTTAGGTTATTACAGCTAACCCTCCCTCTCCCTTCAGTCTTTGAAAGCTAGTAGGTTCAGGGGTTTGAGGAAAACTCCGTGTTAACTGAAATTCAGGAAAAAGATAATAAAACAGTTGTAAACTACAGCTGCTGGCCCATTCTACTTCACTATCTTGGAACTGACGTGTATATAATTATTATTGATATATTAAAATCTCGAACTTCCCTTATATTTTATCACCCTATTAATTTAATCCATTTTGTAAATTAACTGATTAAGAATGTTTTCACTTGTTATTACAATTTTATCGTCTTTTCAAATGGAATGTAGTGAAAATATGTAAACATTCAGTGCATAGAATTGAGGATTTCCTACCTCTTATTTTTAATCTACAACCACGATAGAATAAGCATTAAATAAGAGAAATCAGTAAGCGATGAAATTATCAGTGAATTTGTGAAATTTCAGTTTTATTAGCCACCAGCAGGGAAAGGGTTTTTTTTAAACTAGGTAAACCACCTTTTGTGGGTGAAAGAAAAGAACAACTACTTCGAACCCATATAAGTACGCAGAAAAAAATTCCTTCTCCATTTACCAACAACATTACTTTGCTGAGCATGCTACTGTATGTGGAGTACCAATATATTTTAAGGCTATCTAAAAAAACCCTTAGGATCAGCACCCTCTAAAATATTCTAGGTTCAATATCCCCTACAAAAAACCTGGATACTGCCTGAGTGCCATAGTTGAGGTCTTCTCCATTAACATTGCATCATGCACTTAAGAGAAAAATGACGCCGATGAGTTTCATAAAGGCTGTTATCAGTCGTTAAGAACATTAAGCTATGGTTCTATCCAGAGAAGTTAAAGCGTGTGCATATTAAAGAAATGCTGAATAATCTTGATGGGAAGCTATCATCTATCTCCTAATAACTGCTGAGTACCATTCCTCTACAGGATATGTGTTTTTGGGATTCTGGATGTTTTGTCCCATTGTCTGCACAAAGTGAAGCTCTGAGGTAAAACAACTCAGCCCAAAAAGCAGATGCCCATCTTGACAAATGATACATCATTTAACTTTGAAGGAAAAGACCCTCGTCACAACCAGGAATTTATGAAGTGATGGAATTATTTTGAAATCATTTTGGACACTGACATCCAACTCACGGAGTGTCTGTTGCGTTCATATATATAGCCACATCTTGAAGCAGTCCTCAAGGTGAAAAAGCTTTGACCTACATAGCTTCTTGTACTGCTGAGCTGCACAAGAATTATTAAGGCACGGAACTTGTCATAACGAAACTCGAATTGTAAAAATTATGACTTAATTTCGTGACATCTTGACGCTGTCACGAAAGGATCGTGTACGAATGCGGTTGACAAGCACGCGTTTGACACAAATTGACACAGAACGTGTACAAGTTATCAACAGGAAATTGAGCGAAACCCCGCAGTTCTTTAATTTTCTGCATTTTCAATTAAATACGTGACAAAGTCTATTGTGACATGTAGAAATGGCAATGGTGATAATAGCGAAAGTCAGAAGTAACTGAAGGCATTGCTTATTTAACTGGCATGCCAGGCTATCGATTAAGTTGCACAAATGCCAAGTCTTTCAGGTTTGAGTCTTAATTCAAATGCTGCAAAAAATCTGTCAAAGGCAATGAAACGTAGATGAATGGGAAACGAAACATAAAGATTATTAACTATGACAGACTTGCCATAATCTACCAAAAGCCCATAAATGGAACAATACCTCAGGCTGCTTTAGATAATTAAGTATCATTTATTGTATTATATTTTAAATAAAGATGAATGTTTTGATAGATTGTTTAGCGAACTCAAGGCTTGAAAGTAACTCTTTATAGAAGTGCCATAAACGTTATATAAACGCTAGAATATTACCATAGGGAAATAACGATTTCATATGCTAAGTTTAGGTAGTTGTTTGATTATTTTATTATTATTATTATTTTACCTCTGAGAAGTACCCTTTTTCATACAATGGGCTAAATTTCCAGGTTACAAAGACCCAGGACTAAAGTGAAGATTGTATAAAGGGAATCCAATGGACAGCTGTTACGAGACAGATGAAAGTCTCCCGTTAAAGCCATCCATCATATTCTTTAAAGTGCACGGAGTATGGCTCTCCTGCACACCGGAGACACGTTTTAACATCCAATCCGAGGGAAGACGGCCTTTCCAAGCCCATCGGTGTCCCCTTTGTCACTAAGCGGAGAAAGGGGTTAGCGGAGAAAATTACAATGCTGATTTAGTTGGTACTCGAACCTGGGGACACCAGATTGCGAGCTTGGAGCGCTTACCGACTCCAGCTTCTACAACGTATTTAATAATTACTTTTAAACACTGAGGTTTTATTGGCTTGTTTCAAATCTCAAATAAACAACATGCTTAAATTGATTAAAAACTACAAGAGTAAAAGCATGTATATGCTAGCGTGTCCATATAGTTGGGGGAAGTTTGCCGGTACTTATTGCCTCTCGATACTCTTCTAAAAACCGAATACAATTAGTTTACAAAGCATGCCTACTCCCAAATAAAACTGTATATTAACATAATTACTATTAATCTACATATATAAAACTTATTTTATTTATTTTATTATTAGACTATTTATAGTAGACTATTAATCTACATATATAAAGCACAAAATTTGCATTCTTGTGGCACGAAAGTTTGAAGCACTTACAGGAAAGCTGGGAAGCTGAAATTGGATACTTATTAGGGGTTCCTTATTATGGGACTCTTAGATAATCGAGATCAAGTTCAGCCGCCCAAGTGTGTTAGGCGGGTATTCAGCATGCGCGAATACTGCAATTGCGAAAGGAAATTCCACCTAATTGCTCTCAATCATCAGCTCTCGTAGCATATGCATCGATTATCTCACGCTATTTCATTGTGTTATTATTACCCTAATATGTTAACAATTTAGAAACATGGCTTTGTACATTTTGAACATCAATTGTGTCCCCATTGCACACCATATAATCCCAATAGTAGGGGGCGTATTTGGGTTGGGTTCTTTTACCTCTGAGTGGCATGATTTTTGCATACAGTGGGCTAAATGGCCAACAAGGACCCCGAGGGCTCACAGAAGCCATTCCATCTCTAAAGTAACAACGCAGTTGTCCACTTTCCCGGATAGATGGCGCCACTGTTGCGAATCAAATAAATAAAATCCGGAAAATTTATATGGTCACACAAACGGAGAAAAGGTTAGCCAATGATTGTGTAGTCGTTAGCACAACTGGCATGTTTTCTAGAAGACATGGGTTTGAATCCCACTCATGGCAAACCAATTTTTTCTGCTTATTATTTCATAAGTTTAATAATTTTTGCATCTATTACCCTTAATAGCATTTTGAAAGGGAGTATGACCCCATTTGCTCCCCCAGATCCGGCCTTGCCTAGAATTATTCAGATGCACAACTTCGAATCACTGGATGGACATGACTTTATGCTCCGTAAGTCGGCAACCAATTAGAATTGGTGTGCAGTGGCCAGATGCAACAAATGTAGCTCAGAACAGATTTGCTTGGAGACCAAAATTGCGCGGTCTGGTTAGACCTCCGTAGCCCATGGTTTCTTGAGAAGGAGTAGGTTGATAGTCGTTTTGTAATAATTAGGCAAGCGTGAAAAAAAACCATCTATCCCCCTCCCGGACTGAAAAGCGCTATCTTTTGGTTATAAACTAAATAGTAGAGCTTCAAGAGAGCATGATCAACCATTACAGCCTTCGTTAAGCAAATGTAAATACCCCCGTCTAACAACTAACAAGTGACTAATCAGGAGACCCCGCCTTAATTTAATTGTAGAGTAACTAGCGACTAATCAGGAGAACTGGTTCGAACCAGAGAGAACCAGTTAGAAACAGGAATACAGATGCCCACTGCAAAATTTCTTGGTAAAGAAAAGATGAATAATGATGATTTTTTTTGTATTTTGGTTCAACTTGGATTTTTCATTAAATTCATCGCATCCTGTACGTATGACCCACAGCAGCCCGATATCTAGTGTATAGGCATGAGGAAATAGAAATGCCTATGCACAATTTATTTATTTACATAGAATACTCGGTCAGTGAACCTGTTATTACGGCCACTGTGTGGATTTCCAAGATCTGAGACATGTCGATCAGGAATGCTCTCCATCTTTTGCAGATATATCATATTTCTTTCAAATTTTTATTACTTTAAATAATTACCTTTGCTTGGAACATTTTAAAAAAAATCATATTTTTGTGATCTCTATTTGGCATTGGTACCATGTTACCATGTTACCAAAATGCATGTAATGTAAAAATTAAATGAAACAACCTTAAGTAGAGGGTTGGGTTGTTTTACCTCTGAGCGGCACTTTTTGGCACACCATGGGCTAAATGGCCAAGTCACATGGACCCCGAAGGCTCAGAGAAGGTTGGGAGAGGGGACTCATTGGAACAGCTGTTGGAAGACAGATGGTAGCCTCCCGTCAAGGTCATCCAGAGTGTTCTTTAACGTGCACAGGGTATGGCTCTTCCGCACACGGGGCCACGGCTTAACGTCCCATCCGATAGACGACGGCCTTTCCAAGCCCATCGGTGTCCCCTACTGACCGTGGGCAGGGCGGGGAATTTTGCGGAGATAAATCTCAACGCTGACCCAGCTGGGACTCGAACCTGGGAACTACAGATTACGAGCCTGGCGCGCTACCGACTGAGCCACCCCCGCCCCACCTTAAGTAGAGATATTTATTTGCAACTATACCGTAAATAACTAGGCTAAATATCATTTGGAAGTTTTCTTGCATATTTACATTGCACGTTGCTTGTTACATGCATTATGCATTACGTGCGTTACATGTACGTTATACAAGCTCACCGGACAAAAAAAGTAGTCATCTGCCGCCGTAAGTGGGTTACGTCCGTTCGACAGCAACAGAGGGTGCACCAGTAATAAATGCGTCCTACAAATAGCTGTGTCATGCACTATAGGGTTCATACAGTGACAAGAAGTGGTTGTGTGCTACGTATGTGTTAATTGCTCTATGAAACATGGGTCGCGCCAAAGATATGAATGAATGGCAAAAAGGTGTTATTGCGTTTGGCCGAGCCAAAAGGCATAGTGTACAAGAAGTTGCTGCCTTTTCAGGGGTGTTGAAACATACTGTCCAAAGGGTCTTCCAGCAGTGGCGTACATCGCAGTCCACCGCTATTCGTCGCCATAACTGCGCCAGAAAGACTGTGCTCACCAATAGGGACCGCCGCACTGTGTCACGGATTGTTAGGGCAAACCGCTTTGCAACAAGGCAGGAATTGCTCTAGTCAGTTAATGCAGGGCTACAACAAGCTATTTTCGGACAAGCACTCTGAAGGAACTGCATGGCGTGGATATAAGGAGCAGAGTACTGCGAAGAAACCCATGTTAACAGCTCTACACAAGGCTACAGTGGGCGCAGTGCCACAAGGACTGGACTGTCAACTCTTGGAAGCGTGTGATCTGACCGGATGAGTCACGTTTTTGGTTGTGCTCAAATGATGCGAGGAAACGGGTACATCGTAAGCTGCATGAAACCTTCCATGCGGGCTGTGTGCAAGGTTCTGTTCAAGCTGGATGAGGCTCTGTGATGTTATGGGGAAGCTTCACCTACGAGGAAATGGGTCCTTTGGTTGCAGTGACGTCACACTTGAACCAGAAGGGCTATTTGGAGCTACTGAACGACCACATGTTTCCTTTTGTGCAGCATCTCCAGAGTGAACCACAGAAGAATACTCAGTCTTCCAAGACAACAATTGTCGCGTATACAGGGCTCGAAGGGTACCGGATTGACACGACGAGCATTCTGAAACCTTCGAACATCTCGACTGGCCCTCCAAATCCCCGGATTTGAATCCCATAGAAAACTTGTGGGACTATTTGGGGCAACGAGTGGAGCGCTGTCCCAGCCATCCGGCCAATCTGGCCGAACTGCGGCATTTGCTGCTTGAAGAGTGGATGAATATTGATGTGCACTACATCCGCACCCTGGTGGCATCCATGCCAGACAGGATTTCGGCTATTCTTCTGTCGCACCGAGGCGTTGCGCACTATTAGGCGGCATATAGCCAGGGGTGACTATTTTTTTGTCCCGTGAGCTTATATTACATGCATTACACGTACTTTATATATATATTACACGTACATTATAAATCACATGTACACTATAAATTACATGTACATTATATATTACGTGTTATTAATTTTTCAGCATGTAATTATAAAATAATTATTATGCAATTTACAATTACAGTTTCAGCTTTTATTGGTATCATTTTAATGAGAATATTATTTTTATCATGAACCTATTTTAATTTCATGATTTTCTTTTTCTTTACAAGTTACGTTGAATTTTTTTATAAATCACTAATCCTGTAAAGAAAGCTCATTTCTGGCTGCACATACTAACCTTTGGATTTGAAGTTCAAACTGTGGTTAACGTAATTTCTATCTCCTAACTGAAAAGTATGGTAATATAAATAACGATCAATAATAAGAAAAATCAAGTAATAATTACACAATAAATATGTTACTGAGATAATTTTGTATTTTCCCCGATATATAATAATACGAAATTAAACAATAACTATAATACGAAAATATGCCGAAAATACGCCCGATAAATATAATACGAAAATAAATAATTTTCAGCAATCGCAATAAAGAAATAAAAAGAGGAATCGAATTTTAAATTGTTCCATAACAACAAGAATATAGTTTATAAACTTCAAAGGGAAAGGTAATTTAGATATACATATTTTGTGTTAATATCTTATTCAGAAAGGAATTAAAATAATCACTACATCGAGATAGGAACAAACTGAACGTATAAAAGAAAGCGTTAGAAACTCCTTCATGAAATTGCTGTTCAGAAACAGAGCATAAAAATTGATGAACGAAATGCATCCACCCTCGGCGACAAAACTTACAATAAAAACCGATCGCAACGGCCTTCAGATTTATTGCTCCAATAAATCATTTCGTTTTAATCTTAAGCCGCTCCTTAAGTGTCGAAGAACGCATTATTTTTCATTATACCACCTGACCGACCCCCAATCCATCAGTGTATATTACTCAGAAGTGCCCGGCCTTTTCACTGAAATGTTCTCTCTCCAACCCTAAATACATAACTGCGGGTTGCAAAGAAGATACACACATATATATATCTACTGTATACAGAGCGCTGCATGATGGAATGCCTATCGGAGGAGCTGTGCAGATTACTGTAATGGAGATAATTTCTGCATGAAATGAACAAAATGCGACGCAAGGAGCAGTGGAATATATATTGCTTTTGTGAACGAAAGACAAGATGATAAATTGGTGATCGTTGTATGTGTAAAGATGTGAATACGTAAGGGAGAACTGCATAGGAAAGGAATACTCTTATGCGAGAAACGGTGTTATAAACAAGGTGCAGAGTAAAGAAAGGAAGGTGGCGTGGAAGTATCGGATGTAGAGAGCAATCGTGACTTTTACTGATGCATTAGAAAATAACACATTACTGTTTTGTTTTCTACCCTACCCATCTTAAGAGTCGGTGTGATATGTACCAATCCATTCAGATTACCTTTTTGGAAAGGCCGCAATCTGTCGGATGGGACGTTAAGCCGTGGCCCGTGTTCGGGAGAGCAATACCCTGTGCACATTAAAGAACACGCTGGATGGCCTTGACGGGAGGCTACCATCTGTCTCCCAACAGCTGTTCCAGTGTGTCCCCTCCCCCAACCTTCTCTGAGCCTTCGGGGTCCATGTGACCTGGCCATTTAGCCCATGGTGTGCAAAAAAGTGCTGCTCAGAGGTAAAACAACCCAACCCAGATTACCTTTACTGCGTTTTGAGCACAGTATAAAAATAGTATTACAATTTTTTCACAGAGATTTGCGTTTACGAAAATGTGTGGCAGCTGTGATAATAACGATTTTAATAATTACTAATACATGATAGCCGTCCCATGGCCGAGTGGTTAGCACGCTTGGCTACTGATCTAAGGGACCTGGGTTCGAGCCCCGGATTAGCCCCGAGCCCCGGATATGGATGTGTGTGTCGTTTTTTCTGCTGAGGTCCTGCCATCCTCTCAGACCTTCTACTATGGCATATAAACTGACAGGCTCCTGTCAGATCTCTGTGGCAAGCAGCTGCTTGAGGGGGTATTTATTATTATTTATTTAATACATGAAACAAATTTATATGAAGTGCGATAACAAGCGTAACAAATCAGTAGTTATATACGCATTCAATGGCAAAGTATCCTCCCACACAACCACAATATCTATAAAATGTTCGAAAGATATTTAAGATGCCAAGTGGATATCCATTTCTTATCTTAGAGATCATATGGATATTTTCGGGATATTGTGGTTGTGAAGGTGTGTTCAATATAAAACACATTACATGATCTTAACTAAAGTTTCTTCGTATTCATTTACTGTTCCTCACTGGGTACCTTTCTAGAACCTTTCTTCAGCCCTCGTTACTTGTAAACTTAACATTTAAACCCTAGTGCAACGTTTTTCAATCTTTTTCACTTGTTTAGTATTAGAATAATCCATATACAAAAACACATATGCACTAATTTTTTTATAACTTAACATTAAATTTATTTAAATAAAAACGCATAATAAGTTCAACAGCTGACAAAAGAATAAAATCATAATAAAAAAATAAAAAGTGTACTTTAATACTTTTTATTTTTTTATTATGATTTTATTCTTTTGTCAGATGTTGAACTTATTATGCGTTTTTATTTAATTTTATACTTATTAAAATTATATAATTTTTATACAATTTTCTTAAATTTTCGAGATGCACCTGGGCCTTGAACGCGACACATCTGTTGGTAACTACTTCACTAGTAAAACTAAAAACTATTGTTCAATAGTAAAACAACCCAGAATAAACCATGCATCTATGTTTCCTTTTCATTCACCATAAAACAAACTTTGGAGGAAACTGAAATAAATTTTTGTTAATAATGTGAACAGCGTTTTATTATACTTACTGATAATATCAGTAGACAAACTTTTTTATAACCTTATAGATTTGAAAAAAAAATACAGTAAAAAAGGAAATACTAGCAAGCATATACACAATCATAAACAGTGGCATATAAGAACTACAATGAAAAACACAACTACCAACAGAAGATGAACGCAATTCAGAAATCGCAAAAATGAATATCTCATATCCAAGTAGAGTACACTGTAGCTTACAGGGATGTCAAGTTAGGAACCTGACCCACAAAGTTATTTAGTAATTCATCTACTTGAAGTATTAAGTTCGCCTGGTTTCCGATGGCTCCCCTATCCAAGTCACAAAAACCGTACAGTTCTCTCTAGGGTACAAGATTAAATATATTATTTGTCTGATCTTGTTTGTTCGGTTACCATGCACCCTAGAGGAAGGCTTCTACTGTTCAGTATTCCGTTGAAGATATATCACACTAAAGTCAAGCATGAATTATTCCTTTTCATCTGGTCGTACTTGAGGAAGAGAAAACATGAGGCCCTGCAGTGACTTTTTCCAAGTTTATGTGGTATTGAATTCTTACTTGACTGAGATATATATAGATATATCTTTCTTCATACGTGGGCTGTCTCTATATTTTATGAACTTCCTTTCCCTGTTATTAAAAAAATAAATGAATAAGTAAGAAACGCATTAAAATGGAAACAATGTCGAGTGAAATATCCTGCGGCAAATTTGTCAAAATGGAATTTTACGGTGTAATAATACATCAATAGTTTTGATTTCTTCTTAAAATGCATGGTGTCTCGAGTGAGCATTGCTTTTGCAACTGCAACAACATCGTCTATATCAGCCATCTAACCCCAACTTAGTGAATAATCACAAGAAAAAAAAAAACGTATTATTATTAAAGAACCACAGGAAAAAAATCTCCACTTTAAAACGAAAGCATGTTTCTAAATGAGTAACGAATTGGGAAACAAACTTTATTTTTAAGCAATCAAGAAATTATCTTGATTGAAAAACAAAAATATGCATTTTAAATGAATACCATGAGTTGGCAAAATAATTTAGTTATGCACCTAAAAATGCTTAATAGAAAAATATGAAGAAATGAGTCAGAATTATATATTGATTATTTGTTTTATGAGCAGTAAGTTCTTTTGTAATCGGTTGGACGGATCTTTTCTACAGCATATACAGAAGAAAGTGGTGTGTATTGTACTATAATTGTTTTTAAATGGTCTAAACCAAATCTGATTATATTGGAACAAGTGAACAATGCTAACTACTATAAATATTCGAATAGTAGTCAGGGCTACAATTTACAATTTCTTGCTTATATTCTGTTACAATTGAAGCACAGGATACTATTTAGGCCCCAGCATTTATTATATATAAGCTATTGGTCATATATAGTAATTAGAATTAGATTGAACAATGAAGATCTGCATTGAAAGAAACATAACACAAAGACGTTTTATCACATTACAGAACAGATAATACTCACTCAATAGGAAGGAATTTCGGGGATTCGAATGTTGACGGAGAGCGTGAGACATGTTGATGCTCTGCGGGCATATTCCGGTACATCTGGGATCCATATATCAACGCTGCCTCCAGGGTCGGATCTAAGGGGTGGGAGGGGCATGGGGACGTTTTAAAAATGGTAATAAGGTTGATAGAAGCAAAAATTATTAAACTTATTTATATTTATTTCAGTTTTCAAGAAATTTTTTAAACCTGTTCCTGTAAAATGAAGGGGAAATTGTTATACCTCATAGGAAATCCAGTCTATTTCCCTCCTCATCCCTAGATTTCCTTTTAGGCGGCCACTATTTACGAATTATGCGCTAGTATCTGGATACAATTCAGTTACAAACTACAGTTTAGGACCCTGCCTTTGATATGTCATATACGATACGTTTCGGTAGTCGTAGTTGGTAACACTCGTGGTTCGTAACTTGTTCGGATGGTTGAGATGGCCTTGATTTAAGCGTTTATCTCAAAGTTTAGGGGTTTTGAGCCTGTGTGAATCCGACGCATTATACATGATAAAAAGTAGATTCCGCGTTTAACCATTTAGTGTCTATTTCTAGGTCGGTAAAAACGCGACATTTAGTGAAGAATGAATTCACCAATTATAATAAAACTCTAGTAAGTAGTAATTTTTTTTTTCTCACGTAATTCATTCAACTTTAATAAATTAGAATTTAATGTAATTAAGCATGAATTTGGAGGATGCAGCTTATGCCTACGAAGGTGACTATTTTGTAGATTTATTGAGCCTTACGGAATGCGATGAGAAAGTCGAATTTGGTTAAGGTTAAATTTCATGATGAAATTTATGATTTATTTGAGTTTTAAACATTAAAAGGCAGCATAAGGTTGTAGGTATAAAGGTGCCTTAAAGAAAAATACTTAATTCACATTATTTGTTATATATGTTTATATTAGTATTTTATGGAATGGTTATACTCTTAATTATTTTGTTTCGCACCCTAAACATAGGTTTAAGTGCAGTTTAAATGTTCCTCCATAGCACAAAACTCGAATATCTGAGGGCAGACAGGATCCAAGAAAAGTAGAGTATCTGTAGCATATCATTAGTCAATATTTTCCTTAAGTAGTACAACCTGTCTAGCAATGATCTTATTTTATTTCTATTATTTTATTTATGTAAGGTTTCGAACTTAAATTATTATAAATTTTACTCCAAGGTAATCAATCTCATTGATTTTTTCAATTGTACTACACTGATAGACAATCATTTTGTAACAATTATAATCCTGAATATCACTATTATATATAATTTTAATAAATTAATAACATATATAAGAATTTTAATTAATAACACTATAAAATTCCGTTAATGTTTTGATTTATCGAACGAAATAAAAAAAATAACTGAAACAGCATTTGCAAGGCGACAAACTCAGAAACAAGAGAACGAATTAATATTAAGAAGCAATGTTCTATTGGTAGACGGATAATGAATATAAATGGAGAATAAGATTATAAGAAACACAGATTTGTACGAAGAACATTTCAGTCTCAATCATCATATTTTTAATTTGATGACTCAGTTTAAGAGATAAAAAAGTTAGTGATTTAAATCGCTTCACAAAATATTTCCAAAAAAATAAAGAAAATGTGATAATTGTGTGCTCTTTCTTGAAATACATTGAGATATTTAAAAGAATGGTGGCATTTGCTTAGCCTTCCTTTATCTAAATAGGGTGTATTTACACTTTCACAGTGTTTTTAGTCTTTCTATGCATTCCTAGGCAATCTGTTAGAGACGGAATTTTTAATCATCTTTACCATTTTAGCTAGAGAATCAATGGCGGTTATTTTGTGCCTTGGGCTTTGAAAGAACAACACCCACTGATGGCCTCAATACCGATCGCAGAGAGTGTTATTGTTATTGTTGTTATTACCATTATTTTAATACTGTCTAATATATAAAAATGTGAAATGAAAGTTTCTGGACTCTTTCTAGGAGTATCATCCAATAGTCGCAATATTCTATAATCAGGTATCACTAAAGTCCAAAATCCGAATCCAGACTGTGGGAATTTTACTCTGTTAGAAGTCGCATTTTTCTAGTCTCACATTTACTTGAATAGAACCTCTTACTTTGGAAAATTGGGAAAATGGTGAACTTAAAAAAGAATATTTATCTAACGGTTATCAATGTAGAAATATTGGTAATAGAATACAGAGCTGTACCTTCCTCCCCGAAAATCCTGTCGTCTTATACGAAATCTCAAACTTCTCTACCTGCTTTGAAACCTAAAATAGGTGTGTTTGTATAATTGTATCTTAGCCGCATAGTACGACACTAAAATTAGATTTACAAAGAAACTCTAACGTTTTATTCTATATAGAATATCATTTTAGCCTTTCCTGTGGAATATTTTAATCTTTTCAGATCGAATATTTTAGTAATTGGAAATCCCTACTCATGTCTTATTCTTAGACTTCCTCTACCTCAAAACTAAATTATGGACCATCCTCCGAAACTAAATGCTGGGTATGTGCCTGGTGGAGTGTGATGGTCAAGTATCAGGTCCAGTTAAACCGCTTCCTTCTGAGGCGTGGGATAAGGTTTTTACAATGTCGGCTCACATAAAGCCCACCTTCGTGAATCTCCTGCTAATGGTCGACGATGAAACAAGGGTTCGAGTAGCCCCATACGAAGGTGAGAATGTAATTGAGCCAATGTTCTATGATTATGTCTTCCAGCTGTAAGTCATGATACTTGTACTCCCTCATTTGTTTTTATTGATCTTCGGCTACTCCATGATGGTCTTCTGGAAACATTATTGGTTTGTCGAAATATTTGTCATAACCTAAAGGAAGGCTCGCAATGAGCCATTCGCGACATTTACTTGTAATTGTTCTCGTTCAATTATTCCAATCACCATACATCTAAAAATCTTGGCTAAATGTCTATGTTTCTTCGTGCAACAGAAAATCGTCTCTCACCTAACAGTTCCTCAGTTTTCAGCAAACATAATGCTCGTCAAATGACGATTCGACAGCCTTCTTCAAGATAAGTCAATATGCATCTGCGCATGAGCAGAACATTCATTTGTATTTGGTCGTCGTATTGTCGTGTTCATTCATTTTACCCTCTTATTGCAGCATATTATGGTTTTACTTGATCGACATTTTCAATTATTTATAAATATTACAAAATTATTTATAAATCACAAGGCAATACGTGTGTAAATAATACGTAGATAAAATTACAGTACTACTTAAACTGCTGTGTGAAACCATGAAACCACCAAAAAACAATGAAACCATGAAACCAAGATCCGACAGGAGCCAGTCAGCAAAACACGCCTGAGAGATCCGAAGAGTATAATTCCTTACTCGGAGCTCCAACCCAGGTACCTTTTATCAGTAGCCAAGCACGTTAACCATTCGATTGCCTAGTAATTGACCCTGTATCATCTCTCTGGTATCCTATGGCAGGTCATAATCACTCTGGTAGGGTTAAAATTTAATTTTCTGTACCTAACCAGTGATGTGTCAGCGTTTGATTGTCGTCAGAATGGCTTAGTTGTTAAAGACACATTGTGCGGAAAAGCAAATAAAATGGCAATTAAAATACCGTTTTTGCTAACTACCTCTGATTTCGATATAAGCACATTAACGAATTGTCACTTCCATGTTTTGTGTATAATAAACTTTCCCTGCCATGTTCATACGCACATTATTTAACTTTCACTACCATGTTTGCAAGCACATTACTTAATTTTTGATGCATATCTATATATACATATTATATATTAACTTTGCAAGGTGGTTCAAGTTTAGCAATGCACATATAAACATGGCAGTGAAAGTTAAGTAATGTACTTATAACCATGGCAGTGAAAGTTAAGTAATGTACTTATAACCACGGCAGTGAAAGTTAAGCAATATACTTATAACCATGCCAGTGAAAGGTAAAAAGGGGGGTATGAACATGGCAGCGAATGTTAAATAATATACACATAAACATGGAAGTGACAATTCAGTAATGTGCATATTTCCATGGCAGAGAAATTTGGCGAAAGACGGCATTTTAATCGCCATTTTATTTGGTTTTCCGTGCAGTATGTCTTACCCACACTATTTAGCTATAATGACGACAGTTAAATCCTGCCAAACATCACTGCTTACGGGACAGAAAATTCAATTTCAACTCTACCAGAGTGATTGTAAAAGACATAAAACAGGGTCATTATTTTTCTCTCCTCAGCTCCCATCACGATCATTTCGCTTGCCTTCGGCAACAGTTCGCTTAGACAGCAGAGGACCTGTATTCGACTTTGCTGCTGAAGCATTACGCCAGCATAGTACAGGGATATCTCAAGAAAGTTGTGTTCAAAGGAGGGAAAAATGTATATTTAAAAAAATTTATTCGTAACAGTTATGATTAAAAACACTGCTTAAGCCTAATTTTTATACGAATTTATTCCTTATGTTAATTATATATATATATAATGCTCAATTCGAGTTCGTTCAATCCATTTCAGAACAAAAATTTTTGAAATATGTTTGAAACTTCTTTATTTTAAATTTCAAATAATGTAACTAGTCACATCACTAGGCAAGTGTGGAAAATTCCCCAGGATTCAAACTCGTGATTACCTGTATGCACATGAATCACTTTAAATATTTGACTTTTAACAAAGGTGACTCTCACATGCTTAAGTAAAGTTAAATAAATATTATAAATATATAGTCTATATTGGATTATTACTATATATATATATATAGTCTATATGATATACATTAATTTTATAATAGTTATGGGTGCTATGTCAAAAGCGCTTCCAAAAGAGTTATTGCAGAACATTTTTAATGAATATATTTTTTGTAAATCCCTGAAGGAAACGAGCGGAAAGGGTCTTGTTTAGTGTAAAACAACCCCAAAGTGAGCTGAGTTTAAAGATAATTTCATTCTGAAAATCGATAAATGAATCAATTTTTAGTTGAAATTTCTTTAGAAGCTTCACTAAGGCATGGCCGGATCTGGGGAGAGGGCAGGTTAAGTGACCATGCTCCATCCCCTTGAGAATCTTACGAAGAGTAATGGAGTCAAAAATATTAATCGTGCATATATCACGCTTTTTCTCATTTTCTTAATAACCTCTAAAACGGTGAGGAAAATGTTATCAGCAATTGAAATCTCGTCTTTCTCCGAGTCGACTGTGTCCTTTGCACCCCTCATCCCCACTCCCTTTTAATTTTTTCTAGATGACAGCTTGCACTAAGGCAATATCTTCGACTGCATATTTCAATATTTCAAAAGTGATTCGCATTTCGAAACAATTTTGTTGCCTTTTAGAAGCTGTTTATAAATTACGATTCAGGGGATTAAATCAATATTAATATAATTAATATGATGTTGAACCACCCCACGCAGCAATGTATCCATGAACACGGCCGGGCGTGTTCATGGATACATTGTGGTTACTTGATACTAACGTTACATTGATACTAACGTGGCTGTACCATTTCAGCGACAGTGGTTGGCGCACCTCTTGGGCGTTGTTATACCGTCGTGCTGACCAAGACAAAAACGAGATTCGTCACTAAAGACCATGGTACTCCACTCTTGTTCGTTCCAGTGCTGTCTGAGACGACACCACTGAAGACATGCTTGCATGTGGGCAGATGTGAGGGACAAACGCAGTGCCGGACGATAGGCTCGCAATGAAAACTGTAAAAGCCTGTTGTTTGCCATCCGCCTGGTAGGTATTCGATGTGTTACCTATTGCCAGTCCCTTTGTAGTTGCGTTGTAGTCGCGAATCTGTCGCGCAATGCCATGCGTCGCAAATCGAGGTCCTGTCGCTCTGTGGTCATATGTCGTCTTCCTGATCCTTGTCGTCGTATGCTGGATCCTTCTTGAAACCACTGGCGCTATATCTGTATGATGGTGCTGGGATTGCGGTCATCATATTTGGCCAAATCTCTCTACGACAAACCAGCTTCTCTAAGGCCGATGATTCTTCCTCGCTCAAAGTCTGTTAACTGTTGGAATGGCTGTCGACGTCTGCGTTAAGGGCATCTTTAGCAGTTTAGAACAATTTCCACACGTATTGTCAACCAGGGAGCTTTGGTTGCCTTTATCTGTGTTTGACTGCTCCGCACCTGTGACGTCAGCTCGCGCCTCTCCAATCTTTTCTATCGTCCTGCAAACCTAATCATTTCCATGCATTTCCATATACTGACGACTCCCTAAATTTCGTCTCATTTCCATAACTTTCTGAAGTGTGGCATGTTTTATTTCCTGTAGCGTTTTACAAGACTCAAGTCCAGATCTTGAAATATTACCAAAAAGAGACCTAGACACTCCGCTCTGTTTATTAACGAAAGCATGGCTCAATATCATACTTATGTAATGTCTTCCCACTGATATGCATACAAGATAATTATGCATTCAAGTTTATCGTTTGAGACACTGGGACATCACCGTTTTAACAGAAGTTGAATATTCGAGTAAATATAAAAGGATGCACCAACTCGCTTAGCCTACAGTACACACGCACAAACTCTGACCACTCGGATTATTACATAACATTTACTTGGCATTACTCTGACGAAAGAATGAATTGATTCACGCTCCTAATAATTGCAGTAATATTGATTTGTGTTCAGCCAACAATAATACGCATTATTAATTATACTATATACTGATGTAAGTAGATGCAGAATTGGTGGGGAAAAATATGAGAAAATATTTTTGTAAAAAGTTATACAGCCTGAAATATTTTATGACTTAGGAAACTGCATATACTAAGCATATAGTATTGTTACTAGTTGATGAAATGCCAGGAAGAAAATAAAACTGATTGAAAATATTTTACTTAAAGGACTGCAGTACTCCTAATAATATTTCCAAAGAAAGCCAATTTACCAAAGATTTTGTACACGGCGCCAAAAATAAGTATGTAACTTATCTATTTTGAAAACTGTTAGAAAAAATTTAAATATGGAGTAATAAAATTTAAATAGTAAAGACGAATTTAAGTTCATATCTATTTAGGATATTCAAAATTTATTGAACTAATTCCTTTTCAAAGAATGAACGATACTCTGAAAACGTCAAATACAATACAAATTTATTTTACAAAGCTAAATGTTGACGTAACTGTTGGTAGCTTTTGAATTTAATGCAGCTATAGTGCTGTGATTTAGTTATTGTTAGAACATGTTACAGTGTAGTATGAATCGGTACGAAAATAAAAATACTACAAGTACTACACTGGTTTTCATAAATTAAGGAACGACCTACTTTATACCAATGGGAAGTTAACGTCGAAGGTCTATAAATACCAAAATAAGTATTCTTGTTTTGAAAAATATGATAGCATTTTATCTGCTATCACATTTTTCAAAACAAGAAAACGTATTTCAAATAACAAGAAATCTCAATCAATATATGTCAGTCTCAATCATATATATCAATATCTCTATGTTCAACAATATTCGATCCGTTTTTAATGAATTATGGAAGTTTCAATATTTAACATAATACTAGTTTTAAGAAACTTATGAAAAACTGATGAATAGTTATAGAATTCTTTACACAAAGTTTTAAATTGCACACTTATTTTATTAAACATTTCACTTTTTTCACAATAATCCAATAATATATAAATAATAATACATAATACATAAAAGCAAAGAAGCAAAAATTAAAAAAAAAAACTAATAAGAACACAAAAGAAAGGAATTAGTAATAGGTTTGCAATCTTGAAACCAAGGGGCAGACTATCTGCCCCTACAGGAATCGAAAGATTTGGATACAATTCTTATTACTAAGCTTCAATTAACTTCTGAAATCAATTTTTGTGATGGCATTGTTAATATCAAATATTAAAACTTCCCTAAATCATTAAATAATAAATGAATATTGTTGAAAAATCGAGATTTTGAGATATTTGATTGAGATCTTTATCTGCTGTTATAAAAAATAATAAATAAATACCCTCTAAGCAGCTGCTTGCCACAGAGGTCTGACAGGAGCCTGTCAGTTTACATTTTTCAAAATTAAAAAATCTTATTTTTAGAGTTATAGAGCTCCGACGTTAGCTTACCATTTATATAACAAAGGGTTGTTCCTTAATTTATGAAAACCAGTGTACTTTATTTTTCGTTCTGATTAAATCGTGGCATAAAAAACGAAATATTCGTCTGCACGTGCATTTATTTATTTATTTTATATATCAGTCGCCTCGGGGACTTTAGTAAAAACACTTCTGCTCCGAAGCTTTTAGGTCAGAAAAAGTATAATAGTAAACTAAACAGTAATTTAAATATATTTTACTCCACAGCACTGTGCAATAATAAGGTAGTTAACCATTATTATGCTGTTGAAGTATTTTAATGTCAAGTGTACAGAGAAAACTGAGTCTAGTCAGGAGTGAGGCAAATCTTAAAAAAACCTGCATGGGCGAACTCTGGTGAATTGAGTCTTGAACTATAGTTAAGATAGATCAGTGCAACCGACTTATTGCACGGGCTTACCATCTTCAACAGAAGAGAAACTGATCAGCAGCTGTTAGCTCAGAGGACAGAGCACTTCACATATACAGTCGTATCAGAATATATCAGTCGTACAGTCGTATCAGTATAAACCTACCATACATATATTATGGTAGGCGGTCATATTATTCTGATACGACTGTGTATCATCATGAGGTCGTGGGTTCGGATTCTACCGACCTCAAGGCAATATTTCTTCTGTACTCTTAATATCGTCATACTTCAACATTGTAATAGTGGTAATAATGTCATAACAACAGCGTAATAGTGGTAAAATAAGTCTCGTAATAATTTCAATATTTACACACATTGATGAACTAAATTATGTTGTATATATATATATGATTTAGGGTGAAGATTTCGATGGAAATTGTGATTGTCTGAGAGAGCTAAAAACCTTTCTCAGTTTAGTGGGAAATCGAAACCTTAATTATATTCGAGGATAGAGCGACGTTTCAAACAAAAAATCAGTTATGAATTTATAACATAATGGGGTAGCAGAAATACAAATTATCAAGTATTGGCTCATGATCTCATCAATGATGGATGAAAGTACCTGAAGGACTTCAGACGCAAACATTTCGTGAGTCCCCCAATTGTCTAGGAGAAGGGGGTATTAAATCTACAAATATTTTTCCAACTTACGACTGAAAAAAATGCATTCAGCAGATTAAATAAATTGAACTAAAGAAATGCATGTGTAGAACATTTAATGATAATAATGAATAAATACTCCCTCTAGCAGCTGCTTGCCACAGAGGTCTGACAGGAGCCTGTCGGTTTATATGCCGTAGCAGAAGGTCTGAGAGGATGGCAGGACCTCGGCAGAAAAACGACACACACATCCATGCCTTACCCGGGGCTTGAACCCAGATCCCTTAGATCAGTAGCCAAGCGAGCTAACCACTCAGCCACGAAAACTTGCACATACTGAAAATTTAGCATTGCGTTCTCTGTTCTAAGCGTTTTGTAAATCCGTTCATTTTAAATCGCTCAAATCCATTCGAATCCGTTTATAATAAACTGCCGTTCCATCATTAGAATTGCCGTTTACTATAAGGTCCGTCATGATAAGCAGCAGACGGTAAATTTATCAAGAAAATAGAGCAAAATATTTATACCTTTTTGAATAAATTCTGTGATCTAATCTTCCTAACATCATTTTCCTTCCCATATCCTAACTAACCTTTTTTTATATTAACAATGTTTTCTTATTCTTATACATGATGCATATGAAGGAATGAACACTGAAACTCAAAAGGGAAACCTCTCGTGGAGGAGACTGCAAATAATATTGGAATAAATTCCAAAGTATGAGTTTTCTGTGCCTATCTTTTCTGTTTCACGTGCTCACAGTTGAGGGGGGGAGGATATCAGTCTTCTATTATGTGACGCGCGTAGACAATATTCATCATACATATGATTACCAGATAAGACTACTTAATTATATTTCTCATCACAGAATTCGAGTCCATGCACCCTCTGGCTCGTTTAGAGGCTGACCTTCCACCGTTCTTCATTCAGAGAATTTCTCCTCTGTGTTGCTTTAACAATTCATTACCAAAATGATCTCAGTGGGCATTTCTCTCCATCTGGCTTTTTGCTCCTATAGTTTCCAGTATATTGCAAATCGCACTCTTCCGACTACACTAATACTGCCATTTCCCTATTCCTAACTCCCTTGTGTACTTTAGACAGCAGAGCAACGCTTTACATTGGCTATGAATTGTAGCATATCAAGTCGTGTCAGGATCAGTATGATGTCAGATTTATATGTGCACATTTATAATACAATAATAGGCAACTGAGGCAGCACCACACACCAATAAATTTGCATTTACAAATTGCTGTACCCTTAATAGGCACCAGTCTTCACATATTTCTTCTCTGCTTCTATTCACAGCCGACTGCACACAGGTAATCCGGCTTAGTTTGGCAATTTGTCGTCGACGCAGCCACTACACCGTGACCCGCTAAAAAAGATACGAGATATCAAGAGCAGATCTTCAACGTATTGTCCACGGAGATGGAAAGCAAATCTTTGCCATGGAGACAGGTTGAGCCGCTTTAAATAGCTGCCTGCAATAGGGATCCTCTGCACAGACAGATTTCGAGGCAAATCTTCTTTGCTCTCTAACCTCAGTCATCGTATCGGATTCAGGTCACAAGATGCAATAGATGTCAGTTTACCGCTCTTATCTAATTTTGATACTTTATATTCATACTTTTGGTTATAACTGCTGAATATTTCAGTGACCCTTTGGATGCCCGAGGAGGGAGAGGAGTTGGCTCAGTCAGTAGAGCGCTGGAATCGTAATTTAATATTCCCATGTTCGAGTCCCAACTAGACCAGAATCGAGACTTTTCTCCCGTAAATATGCCCTGGAAAAGAAAGGAGACACCGATGGCCATGGAAAGACCGCCGTCCGTAGGATGGGATGTTTTTCAAGAGAGAGATACCTTCGAATGCATGCTTCCATCTGTCTCCTAACAGCTGTCCAGTGGATTCCTTTTCCCCAACATTCTCTGAGCCTTTTGAATTTTTGTGACCTGGTCAATTAGCCCATTGTATGCAAAACAGTGCCGCTCAGAGGTAAAGCAATCTATTTCTTGGATGTTTGTTTATCCATTCGTATCGTCCCAGTGGCAAACTGGTTAGTTAGTTTTGTTGATGAGTAAATAGGCCTGGGTTTGAGTATCAGCAAACCATGAAAGTTTTCTTTTGTAATGTATGTTATGTTTCAGTTGAGTTCATTCTTTCTCCACACAGATCATTTCTATGACTTTTTATTGCGACAAGTTCTTACCATACCTTGCTGGCAAGAAGCTGCTTGAAGAGTACATTTTTTACCGATTAGTTACTAACTAAATAAAACTGATGCGTTTAGGTGGTTATATACACCGATCAGCCAAAACATTAAAACCACCTACCTAATATGATATAGGTCCTCCTCTCTCCGCCAAACTATCTCTCACCCGATGAGACATAGATTCAACGAGATGTTGGTAGGTGTCGCTTGATATTTGGTACTATGACTGCAAGAGAAAATCCCGCAGTTTTCATAAATTACGTGGTTGGGGTGATGCTGCTCGTACCCATTTCTCGAACTCGAACCACAAATGCTCAATAGGATGATGAATTGTCCGGTGAATTTGGGGGCCATGACAATAAATGGAATTCCTCATCATGTTCTAAGAACCATTCCTGAACCTTCTTCGCAGTGTGGCATGGAGCATTGTCTTGTTGAAAAACGCTATCTCCGCCAGGGAATGCAGCCGCCATAAAGTGGTGTACTTGGTCAGCCACGATGCTCAGATAGGTGTCAGAGTTTGTTCTACAGCAGTGGTTCTCAACCTTTTATGCTTCACCTAACCCCTGGAAATATGTATGTAACTGGCGTACCCCTTGTATAGATAGATAAAACTATAGTTATAGTATAACAATGGGAAAAAAATAAAACATATATATATATATAACATATATCTAGCGACTTTTGAGCTCTCAGAGCGCACCCCAAAATTTTTTTACTGCGTACTCCTTGGGGCTACGCGTATCCCACGTCGAGAACCCCTACTCTACAGGGATAATTTATTCGAGTGTTCTCCAAGAAAATATTGCTCGGACCATCACATTCCCTCCAGTCACCTGGATCCGTCGCACAGTGATCCAGATGAGAAGGCTTCCGTGGGTAAACGTCGCACACGAGCGCGTCCGTCCACATGGTGTAACCGAAAACGAGATTTGTCTGACCATGCGACCCTCTTCCAATCTTTTATAGTCCAATGTCGGTTACGTGCTCACTGCAAGCGCTGACGACGGTGAACTGCTGTGAGCATAGGCACATGAATGAGTCTGCGGCTGTGGGGACCCATATCCAAGAGCTTACGATGAACTGTGTGTTTGAACACATTCAGACCTTTACCACAATTTAAATTATGGGTAATGTCAGCAACAGTAGCCCTCCTGTTGCTGAGGACAAGATGAGATACCTTGTGCTGACCTCTGGCGTAGATGAGACGTGGCCTGCCCACGTCTTGTCGACGTCTCGAAGTGTCACCTGTTTCGGACCATCTTTGATAGGTACTAACTACTGCATAGCGTGAGCAGCCTACCAGCGTCGCTGTTTCGGAGATGCTCTTACCAAGGCGTCTTGCCATAACGATCTAGCCTTTATTGAAATCAGATAAATCCTTTTCTTTTCCCATGCTGAGACGAAACGAAATTCTGCCTGCGATAGCTCCACCCAGGTATTACATATATCATTCGCGACCTTGACACGTGACACTGATTGGCTGCACGCGCGTTTCTTTGCATAACTCAGAGGTGGTTTTAATGTATTGGCTGATCGGTGTATTTGGGATGAGAAAAATGGTCATTTTATCATGATTTGTTGCAAATGTAGGGAGAACGCAGTGGTAGAGGTAATGATGAAAAGAAATATGTAGCAAAATATGAGGAGATGGCAGAGGCAATGGAAAGAGGAAGAAAACTGGAAATTTAGAATGGTGCTTAACTTTTCATTAATCAATTTCAAATAATCACGTTATAAAGTAAGAAAATAACAGAACGTAAACTGTTATTATTGTTTCATTAAACCTGTAATATGCACTTAATTAAAACATTGAAATAATGCATATCCAAAATAAGACTTTTAAATTAGCGACGTACTTCACAATTTCTTTTAAACAAATTTCAATAGTTTATTGCAGAGAAATGTGTTCGCAGTCAAATAAACGATAACTGACTAGAGGTGAAACTAAAACTTGCAAAACTTTTCAGTAATAAATTATGACATGAAATCACTTGTAGACAAGGAACACTTGAAATAATGAGTTGAAAAAAAAATTGGTTGTAGTGACTGGGATTCGATAGTAGTTCACAGCATCAAATATCGGAGGTTTTGATCTGCGGCCGGTAGTTAAGTGGTCAGAGCACCTGACATATTATCAGAAGGTCGTGGGTTCTTATCCCACTCACTCAAAGCAATTTATCCTTTAAAATTGATGGACGTTAAATTCAGAGAGATATATTTCTTAATATATATGAATAAAAAGATCTAAAAAATCTCTTCATTACATGTATTTAAATTTTTACTTATCATGCATATATGAAAGGGTCTTTTTGTAATATTTTCTCATTCACGAAAACCGTAACATGACAATTCAAAAGAATCAACGATATTTCTCTCTATTTCAATATACTGCCGAAGCTATCTATATAAAGAACATATTTTCGAAATTAATTCAGCAGAAATTTCAGCAAAGCATGCGACGCACATTTTACGGCATATGCATTCTGAGACTCTGTTTAAAATGAATGCGTTTCGAGAGACAGCGAAAGAAACTGATGATGCTATTTGAAGTTTTATCTAAGAAATGGATGAGCCGAACGGTTACTCTTTTCCTTTGTTACATTTCGTTGCCTCTCTAGTTACGCCAAGCGTGGTGAATCTGGCTTAAATCTTCTCATCCTTTCTATCCTCTGGCGCATCAACATTCTTTACCTTAGTTCACAAGATCCTAAAATATTCACAATCACGCAGATGCCGGAATTTTCAATGACGTGTCTATCAAATCAGGGATACCAGGAGAGAGAGAGGGGAATGAACGTAGGAGGCTTCACCCAGAAACTGATACAGCCTCTGCTCCAGGTTTGCAGGCATAGAAAGCAAAATTCAATTTATTCAAAGTCGTTTCCGATGAATCTTTTGCGACGATGTTGCACTGAATAGGTTTGCCAGCGCTGAAGGTAGAAAACGATGAAAGACGTTTATTAGAGAGTAACGCGAATGCGCTGAGTGAGTCGGCAAGAAGGCAAAATGAATATTTCACATGCAAACGCCGAGTGAAATTTAAAGATAGTACGATTTCTATAAGGGAGAACTGGAAAGTGGCTATAGAAATCAAATGATTAAGTCAGACTCCAATTTGCATTGAAAAGTCTGAGCGTGTTTTGAAATTTATCTAATCCAATCTAACTTGCGTAACTTAATTATTTTTCGAGGCCTTTCAAAGCGTTCATTCCAGTCAACAAATCCTGTAGTCTGATGTAGCCTAGAGCAATTTCAATAAAGCTGCTAGGCAATGCTCTTGTTAATGTATACAGAGTGACCTACTGTTTATCGAGAGCAGTCTCCGCAACCGTTGTTGTACGTTTTTTTTTTTAACTTTACATATGCCGAAGAGCTTTCGAAGTGTGGTAGAGAGTAAATATTTTTACAACACATTTCCGTAAATGCATAGAAGAAGGAAAGGGAAAACCCGGATCAGGAGGAAAGTCATTTACGAACAGTTTTTTCAAGATTATATTGTTCCAAAGTTGAATTTTCGAATAGTCATTAAATAAATTTGCTTTTAATTATTTGTTGGTCGTTTAAAAAACGTGATTGCTATGATAATTTATTATCATGAACGACGAGTTCCTGCACTCTTTTCTCTTCTAGTCGTTCACTGAATATTCTTATCCAATGATCTTCTTATACAGTCCTTTACTGGATCTTGATGTTCAGTGGGATTATAATTCAGTAGTTCCCAATTTAATTTGGTCATGGAACCCTCTCCGCACTCGAAAAGATTTTACGAAACTCTTAATAAAATTCTTATACATGAAGCTAAAACCTAGACCAGAAATAAGTAAGGATAATAATAATAAATGAGTGTTAAACAAGGTAATGAGCTGAACTTATTATTTAATTGCACATGTTTGAAAACAAAAATCGTATTTCGTGTATACGAAAAATGAAGAAATTAACTTTTTTATATATATAGGAATGGAATTTTCTTGTGGAACCCTTATTTTTACTTCACGGGAAAGAATGTTCTGTGGAATATCATTTGGAAAAATTTGTTGAAATCCAATCTTCTTTGATTCTTGGTCTTCAGCGCTCTTATCATATAATCTTTCTCCGAATCTGTGTAGCCATTTATCTGGCTACAAAGATTAGATGATATTTTCTTATCCAATCGTTTTCCGAATTTTGATATCTAGGGATTTCTAATGTCTAATCTTTTCAGTCTAATTCTCTTATTATCCAGTCTTTTTATGAATCTTGATTTCTAGTGATCTTATTCAATGCTTCTCTGATTATTGCGTTCTTATTTATCCAGTTTTCTGAATATTAGTATTCCATAGTCTTTTTGTGCAATGCTTCTCTGAATCTTGGTATTCAGTGGTCTTATTTCTGCAAATTTTGGTATCAGTGTTCTGATAATCAAATTTTTCCAACCGTCGTGTTTATTCTGTTCTTCTCTGAATAATGACGTCCAGTGGTCTTCTAATTCAATTCTTCTCTGAATATTAATATCCAGCGTTCTTTTTATCGAACCATTCACTCAAATATTGTGTCAAGTAATCTTATCGCTCAATCCTTCTCTAATCATGTTCTCAAATGATCTTCTTATTCAATCCTTCCCTGAATCTTTGTGGCTCATCAAATGTTTATATTATTCTCGAAATATAACATTCTCATTATCCATTGTTGCTGTTAATGTTGATACCTAAAATATTTATTATCCAATGTTTCACTGAATCTTTATATCCAACCTTTGTATTATCCATCTTTCTTTAAATGTTGATATCCAATAGACGTTTTATCCGATTCTTCTCTGAATATTGGTGCTCAGTGTTTTTATTAAAGATTTCTGTAAAATTTAATATCCAAAGTTTTTTTAGTAATTTTTTCTGAGTGTTAATGCCGAGTGATCTAATTCAACTTTTTTCTGAATTTTGGTATTCAGTTATTGTCTTATCTGGTTTCCTCTGAATATTAATATCCAGTGGTCTTGTTATCCAATCAATCTTTGAATCTTTGTATCCATTGATCCTCTTATCCATCTCCTTCTTCAGATATCGATGACCAGTAATCTTCTCGTCCAAACTTCTCTGAATCTTGGTGTCTAGTGATGTTCTTATCCAATATTTTTTCTGAGTTTTGGGTTTCGAAATAATTTAAAAATTTACAACCAAAAATGATTTAAATCCTGCAAAGGGTAAAACTACGCAACTTAACTTAGTATTTTGAAGGATTGACCAAAAGATCAATTCATCAAATCGTCACAACATGTGTTGATCATTTATCTTTTAATAAATAAATCACTCTTCGGAAATTCCACTTATTTTCCGTGAAATCTGATAGATCAGTAGCCTGTCAGCATAACAGGGCAATGCTTCTCTAAATATTGGTATCCCGCTTTCTAGCCAGATATTTATTTATTTATATACATCACTCACTTCTGGGGCGTATAGTAAAAACGCTTCTGCCCCAAACTTTTAAAGCAGTAAAGTTACAAACAAAAATATAATAGTAAAATTCAACAATAAATTCAATATTTATTCACATTTGACAAACTACAGTATAAATATATACTTCAGATTGAAGATTTCGATGTAAACTGCGATTGGCTGAGAGAGCTACAAAATCTCTCTCAGTTGTAGTGGGAAATTGAAATCATAGCTTTCTCCGAGGATAAAGAGACGTTTCAACCAAAAACATGTATGAGTGTATAACGCAAAGGGATTGTAGAAACGTTGCTAGGATTTAATATAGTTTGCAGTGTGAACTCTGTTATTTTACATTTTATATTGAAGTGCTTCAAAAGTTTCTCTCTTTCATCTGCATCTCTTGCGCAGTTCAATAAAATATGAGGAATTGTCCCCGAAAGAATCTATACGTGAGCAGAAAGAAATTTCAACTAGTAGGAAAATATCCACTATTTCTCTAGAAATCTAACCCACTACTATTGCTGTGCAGCTAAACATGCTACGAAACATATAAATGCCATTTAATTCAGTTTGATTTAAAATGTCTTCCATACCCGAGTTTAGGTTTCAATTGATTAGGCAGACGTTCGATTCTTAAAAACCCATATTGAAATTATTATATGAAAAATTATTATAACAACAATAGAACTCAAATTCCTATATATTTATATTTTAAAAGAATACTTTAGAGCAGTGGTTCTCAACATTTTATGCTTCACGTACCTCCTGGAAATGTGTATGTAACTGGCGTACCCCTTGTATAGATAGATAAAACTATAGTTATAGTATAACAATGGGAATGAACAATGGGAATAAAAATCTAGCGACTTTTGAGCTCTCACGGCGTACCCCTTGTATAGATAGATAAAACTATAGTTATAGTATAACAATGGGAATGAACAATGGGAATAAAAATCTAGCGACTTTTGAGCTCTCACGGCGTACCCCTTGTATAGATAGATAAAACTATAGTTATAGTATAACAATGGAAATGAACAATGGGAATAAAAATCTAGCGACTTTTGAGCTCTCACGGCGTACCCCAAAAACTTTTACCGCGTACACCACGTTGAGAACCCCTACTTTAGAGGAAATATGGAATGGCAATGAATTGCATGCCTTACCTCTTTCTTGAAAGAAAAATATACTGCAGCTCCGGTTCTCTATATACGTTTTTGAGGGAATTTCAATGGGACCAATTCCAATTTACTGTAATTAATCCAAATACGATAGTTAACTGAATGTATATATGCGTTTTCCAATAACTCCTGCTTAATTTAATATACTACTGTAATTTTTTGGTCACTGATTCCATTCTTTATTTGTAATAAACAATTGTCTTTTACTAGGAAAAAAAAGAAGTATCTTCGCATTTCATTATGATTTAAATCTATCCAATCTTCTGATATCTGATCAATAATGCAGTTACTCATAATTTATCAACTGGAATATTTGCTTCAATATCATAAGACACAAGGCTTCTTGTTCAATGAGAATAGAATGCGATTCAAAACTTTATCGTGCGTCACAAAATGAGATAAAAGAACTTTCATGTTCTTCTAAAGCACCTTATTATATTTCTTTTCAAACGTATAAGGTATTTCTTATTTGTTTTCTTTTGCAACTAAGCGAATTTGTAGAGAAAATTGGCATTTTAACATCATTTCAGATATAAAAAAAAAAAGCTTCTATGACTATACGAAGATAATGATTTTGAGTGTCATCCTCATGTACTTCACTTTCACTATCTAGAATCGTTTGGGTTTTAATGGATATACTGTAGTCTCTCGATTATCCACGTACGGATAAATCACAGTACTTTCGATATTCTGAATATTCTAATTGTCAACAAAATTATGTATATACGTGTTCTCCTTTCCATCCGATACGATTTTATTTCATTTTTATTGCGAACCAAACTCGTAATCTGATATTACCAGGTTCGAGTGCCAAATACGTGCGTTGAAAATTTTCTCTTCTGATCCTGACTCTACTCTCTTCAATGGGCTTGGAAAGGCCATCATTTGTGGATGCGACGTTAAGCAGTAGTCCCTTTTACGGGAGAGCATGCCTTGTGCATTTTTTAAGAACATGCTGGATAGTCTTGACAGGAGATTCGATCTCCTAACAGCTTTCTAGTTGGTCCCCTTCTCCAACCTTCTAAGAGCTATTGTGGTCTTTGTGAACGGGCTATTTAGTCTAGCGTGTGCACAAACCTGTCGCTCAGAGGAAATTCAATCTTTCCAAGCGTTTGAGTATATTCTTTTATTAATATTTACCCAATAAATGAAATGCAACTTTACAATAAAATAACAAAATAGACATAAAAAATAAAATGTACTGAAAATAAAAAATATTAAAAACGATGAAAAACATTAAAACGGCAAAAAAAAAAAGGCAAAAAATTACTAACTCGGGATACAGGAACAATCAGTTGCCCAGTCTTTTAGGGCTAAGCAATGGTTGATTTCCTGTCCCGAGATATATGGCTCTGTTAAGAGAAAAGTGCCAATGTACCTTGCACCAGACATTTGTGCATAGAAAATATAAAATATAAATAAATTCCCCCTCAAGCAGCTGCTTGCCACAGATGTCTGACAGGAGCCTGTCAGTTTATATGCCATAGTAGAAGGTCTGAGAGGATGGTAGGACCTCAGCAGAAAAACGACACACACAGCCATGCCTTAACCGGGGCTCGAACCCAGGTCCCTTAGATCAGTAGCCAAGCGCGCTAACCACTCGGCTATGGGACCATTATCGCTTTTGTAATTAACTACTATTTTAAGCAATTTTATACTGGGGCCAATATTTCATCCCTTCGCTATCTTCTTTTATTCGGAGTGTGCAACAGCACCGACAAAACTCACGAGATACCACTGGTCTTTAAAAATATGTATTGACTTTTGTTAAGTCAATGACTTTATGATTCTTCAAGATACAAACGTCACATCACAGGAGTTTCAAGAACTGCACATTCTACAGAAATTGACGATATTATTAGAGAAAAATCTTCAAAAACATTTGTAGAGTTTTTTAAGGACTTTCTGGCTGTTAAAAATGCAGCAAAACATCTCACTAAATTCTCATTGAAATGTTTCGAAAGACTTAAAGCTGGCCATTCACGGTAAAGGAACTGTACTTAGGTCTCCATCAATCATGAACTACTCGCATTGAACCAGCGGAATCCATTATTCCGTGCTCCAACATCTCGTTCATCTTTAATGGATCATCTATTACTTTCTTCCAAAGATCATTTTTTTTCCTGGGCAAATATTTCCAGCTTCTGCCTCCGATTAGGAATCCACGAATATCTTTCTTTCCTTAGCTAGATAAGGATGCCAAGCATCGTTAAATTATCACTTCATCTTCCTGACCATCTGCTTCAACCACATTCAGAAACGTATCGATAACATTCGCCTGCTTGTACTCAAAAGGTTTCTCTTCTCACCATTCACTTCGAATTGGTGGGTAGTCAACTTTATATCTTTTATTTCACTCCGATTATATCATTTGTTTCAGTCAGATTTTTATCATTTGTTTCAGTCAGATTTTTATCATTTGTTTCAGTCAGATTTTTATCATTTGTTTCAGTCAGATTTTTATCATTTGTTTCTGTCAGATTTATATCATTTGTTTCCGTTTATATCATTGTCAGATTTATATCATTTTTTATCATTGTTTAAATCATTTGATTCAATTCGGTTTATATAATTCGATCCAGTATGATTTATATCATCTATTTCAGTGCGATTTACATTATCTATTTCAGTCATATTTATATCATGTGTTTCAGTTAAATATATATTTAACTGAAACACATGACATGATTTCAGTCCTGTGCCTCAGTTCGATTTATATCATCTGCTTCAGTCCTGTTTTATATCATTTGATTCAATCCGGTTTATATTATTTAATATAGTTATGTCATCTATTTCAATGTGATTTATTTCCATCATCTATTTCAGTGTGATTTATTTACATCATCTATTTCAGTCAAATTTATAACGTGTTTCAGTCCGATTTATATAATTAGATTCTGTTTGATTTATATTACCAGATTCAGCGTTTTTTTAGAGCATCGACTGATTCGAATATGTCACGAAGTCTTTAAAAAGGGCTGTAGCACATTAATTTGAATTTTGAATTTTCTCACTGTAAATAAAGGAATAAAACATCTTTTGAATGGAATCATCTCATAAAGGCGGTAGAAACATGTTTTTTAATTCACTGAACATGCGAGACAATATTTTGTTTGTTTTCATAACCATCTGAAACATACAAGAATTTTATTAAATGACTTTGATAATCATTATTTTGGTTTTAATTAACTTCTGAGGTGAATTCTTATGAATCATATTATTATGGCTAAATAATGAAACTTGTATAACTCTTTGAACATTGAACAAATATTGTTGAATCAAATTGTTGAAAATTAAGAATTTTTCTTCCGTTTCATTTTTCGATAAGACATGTGATTAAATCTAAGACATCAGTTTCCCAACAAATATATGGCGTCCATGGTCGCCAAAATTTAAGAAAAACAATAAACACTACATAATCATTTGTACTTTAATACTTTTTTACAATTTCTTTTATTATGATTCTTTAGTTTTTTGCCAAGTGTCTAGCTTAATATACATTTCTGTTTAAATAAATCCAATTTTAAGATATATAATAAAACATAAATTAATGACTTTTTACCACAGGTGTGTCGCGTAAATGTACTGTTTCAGAAATTTGTCGCAAACACAAAAGTTTGAAGAACATTGTCTAAGAAGTTACGGAGTGTCTAATTTGATTTCTCATTTACCTAACATTTTTTTCCTTCTATCACTATCTTAATTAAGAAAAATATGATAATAGTAAGAACAATATTTGATTTTGAAATTTCCCCCAAAAGATCTGGGATTTAAAACACTAACCACTACATGGAATTCAAAATAGATATTATTTGCCTTTGTCATCAGGACACGTGTAAATAATAGCGGTGACGACCAATAAAACTAAA
The DNA here is from genome assembly GCA_038380435.1 of Ryuthela nishihirai. Classification (NCBI taxonomy): domain Eukaryota; kingdom Metazoa; phylum Arthropoda; class Arachnida; order Araneae; family Heptathelidae; genus Ryuthela; species Ryuthela nishihirai. The sequence goes on from JAWZYU010000011.1 coordinate 19,211,910, forward strand.
CAATAAAAATCGCCGATTGAATGACTGCAGGTAATGTTTTTTATTCGTGCGTTCAGATTGACATTTACTACTTTTCCTCATAAGCTGATGTAAAGGTGACCTGTAACAAACAATATAAATCGGACAAAAAGATTAGTATAAATTTGACTGAAACGGATAACGTGAATCGTATTGAAATATATCAACGATCGTAAAATTTGTTTTACTTTTTTGCGAGGCTTCCAGAGAAATATCAAATTTCCATCCAGGCAACTCTAACTAAAAAATTCCAGTTTCCTGTTAACCATAAAACGTACAGCAATGTTTTAAAAATCAAGTTGTTGCAATAAAGTTAAAAAAAAGAAACAATTCTCTTTTGTAGCACGTAAAATGAAAGTTGTTCAAGCCCTGAAAAGTGTCTTCCACAAATAAAACAACATCTACTAAGACTGGAAATATATCACAATACTCTCAGTTTCTTCAAGAAGATGTCAATGATATTTTAGTAGCTTATATCATGATATTGCATGAGAGAAACGATTGGGGAATATTAGTTTAAGTGTGAACTACGTAGTGTTAAGATGACGTCCCCAATGATGTCATCCATCACCACTGATACTGCCCATTAGGAGAAATGCTATGATATCACGGTGGCACGCTTGCCTCAGAGCATCGTGGGTACTCAATAATGCAGACTTTTTCAGTAATTTGTGAAAAATGGCTGGAAACGAATGGCTTATAAGGCATTATTGCTCTGGAATTGGAGCTCAGTGTCTTATTTGCAACACGGTGCTTCCATTACTCTACTCTGAATAACTTTTACATTAAGATATTTCTCTTCATCAAGTACATTTTAAGTATATTAGCACATTTGACGCAGTGGCCTTTGGAACAAAATTAATACCATACATCGGATAATTTTTTAATATTTTTCTTGATAGGTTTCCTTAGGTACAATGTTGAATTCAAACTCTATCATTATGTGGTCCATACTTGCCGAAGAGTTCAAGGGTTTAGATGTTAACCTTGCAGGACCGGATCTTCTATCAGGATTGGTTGATCATAGTGTCCTGTGACGGAAAACGTTAACGGAGGTGAAAATATAGTAAATACATACAGGTTGATCATAAAGTCTATGAATTACAGATTTGTATGGATTACAATTGCAGTTTTGTTTAGACGATTTTATGTGCCGTATTCAAAGATATCTGCCGCTGTAAAAAAGTATGCAGAAGTGATTTACGAGGTTTTCTCTCGTGGTTTGGTCATTTTACTTCTAAATGGGATTTCTGTGCGCACAATGGGCTAAATTGGCAAGATACAAGGACTTCAGAGTTGTGTAGATGAAGGCGACGCATTGAACAGCTATTAGGAGACAGATGAAAGTCTCCTGTCAACGTCATCCAACGTGTTCTATAATATCCACATCGTATGGTCTCTCCTGAACACAAGGAGAGACATGGTTTATGTCTCATTGACGACTGGCAGTCTTTCCAGTCCCGTCGGTGTTCTCATTCTGAAGGAAGACATAATAAGGGTTTAGCGGAGCTAATCTCAACGCTGAGACGGTTGAAACTCGAACATGGGAGCTTCAGAGGCTGGCGAGCTATCGACTGAGATAACCTCCTCCATTCTTCGCATAGTTTCATTCACACAATGCACTGTGATATTTGTTCTAAATGGGTTTTCGGAAGAAGGAAATAGGAAAAATTGCTTTGAAGCAGAAAGAGCTTGAGAACTGAATAATATTCTCTTTAGCGACACTAATTATGTTTCTTTGATTAACGGGCAAAAATAAGGTTTTTTTTTTCCGTCAGTCGAATTCTTCATTTCTAATCTAAGTACTTTTAATTTTCGACAAAGTGGTATAAAGTTTCCGTTTCATATATAAATTTTTGACAAACAAAAATATGAAGTTGATGGCGGTTAATAAAGCAGGAAATATTGATGAGCATTAGAGTACCTGTAATCGGAAGATCATGGATTGGCATCCTCCCGCGGCGCAAGACAGTGTTTAATCTACCTTTTAGAGACTGGCAAGTGATTTTTGAAAAGAAAGAAGTTGAAACTCTGTCTGTTATAATAATGGATAGTGTAAAATGCATACGAACAGTAAATTTACAAATGCGACTGTCTTACAAATATACTGTATATATATTCATATCTCCTGCTGATAATCGCTTATCTTTGCGGTCATTCACCTACATTATTCTGTATTTTGTTATGATGATGAATAAGGAAAACGGAAGAAATTAAACCGGTTTCACGACCGCTGCTTTCTCGGAATCCAAGAATCTTTATAAATCAAAAGCAATGCTAAGAAACGAGCCATAGGAATTTTTTTAAGACTAGCTTATTTACAGAAAGTGTTAAATAATTAAAACAAAAACTCAATTTTTATCGTTTATATTAGAATTTCGGATTCTCATATGGACAGGAAATAAGACATTAGTTTAGTTATAATTCTCCATTGTTGCTGTTAACGTGTTCTATCGACTAGTATCAAATTTTTTGAAGGTATAGTAGTTGCAGTGCCGATCTCGATGTCGCATAGCGTCATGTATGATTAGCCTATTTACTTAATTCTATCGAAAATATGAGAAATATAAAGATTACTAAAATATACTCTATCCTGTCAAACGTTTTCGAACACTCAGTTATGGCGATAGATAATTAAATGCAAAATTCGGTGACTTCTAAAATAAGCATTTGATTGAGATCGAACATAAACTGTAATTTGGATTAACCTAAATATTTATTATTAACATAATTAATTCAATATTTAAAAAGCTATGGTGTATGAAATATTAAAAGCAGTATATTTATTAAAAACATTGTAAAGCGATATTATTTATAGCAATCTTTAATGTTGGGCCTAAAAACTTCAGAAATGAAAACTTCAGTAACCATTATATAAAATTATGGAAGTAAACTTTTCAAAGCGTTTAGCAAAATGTCATATTTTATTAATCTTTTAACTTTTAGAGATAAATTTTAAGCCTCTAATTCCATTACCCATTACAACTTCTACAGTTACTTCAGAAAAATATCATCTTTCATCTCTCGACTCCGTTCCAAAAAACCAACATACTTGTAGGATAACAAATACGTTTCAGATGTAACAAAGGAATAAGAATGCCTAACTGAATTAAGCGCTTGAAACATTTACAATATCTATAAATATTAATATTTAACACAACACAAAGAATGCCCTCTGATTTCAGTCCTCGTATTACCAGATACAAAGTTGAATGCTTATAAATGCGAAAATTACATTGATATAACTTCTAGAGCCTTTATTTCTCTGTAATTTTTTCTGGCAGTTTTTACAATGTGCCCAAAAGTACGAAAAATCCCTTTCTATTGCTCCTTTTTTTTCTGGTTATTTTCTATTTCAAAAACTCACGCCTAATCTTCTGATAGAATCAGAGAATGTAACCAAGAGCAAAGAAACAAAAAAAGTTAGAAAAAAGACGAGGGTTGTGTTGGAAGGAGACCTCGTCGACGCCCATCCGAAAAAAAATGCTGAACTACACAGCTTTTTCCTTTGTTAGTAGAGTTGTGGCTTCAAACGTGCTACCCATGAAACATTCGACCACTCAAACTCAACAACAACGCCAGATAAGGCAGCCAAGCTTTTTTTCCCCCCGTCTTATTCTTATGTCTTGGAACTTTAAGGGCAGATAGATAGGAACGCAGCGTTGGCCGGCGAAAACACAACGGCGACAAAATGCGATTTGAGAAAACGGACTGCTACTGCAGATACACAACATTTCGTAAGAGTATTTCGTGTAAATTTAATAAAAGTGATTGTTGTCTACTTCGAACCCTCTCGGAGTTACGTTTTTTGACACCCCCAGGTGTGACGTAAAACTTAAAGCATGGAGTGGCAAATGCTTAAAGTAATAAGCTTTGGAAATTCACGGCAAAAGAACTTGGAAATGGAAAGCGGATTTTCCTGGCTACATGAATTTTTTGATAGGAGAGAGTGTAATATTTTTTTTCTCCTGATTTTCGTTGGTTTTCGTCTTGCTGTATTAGAAATGTGCCTTTTCTTTCCTCCCAGAATTTGAATAATTTCTGTTCTTGAAAATACATCAAAGTATAATTGCTTGAATAGAAACGAACGATTTTACCTAACGGAATAGAAAGATAGACAAATAAATATTCACAACATTGGAAATGACATTAGGATTGTATAATTCAGAACAGAATCGTTTCATTTATTTTCATCTCACTGGTTTATCGTATAGTTCAATGTCTGTTTACGAAGATAAATGCTTTATATATGCATTTCCCAACACACCCATTCCCCATCTAGAAGATTGTAAAAACATTCAATGAATTTTCTTAACCTCCCAGGGATGATAATTTTTCCTGTCAGTAACGCAGCTGGCTCGTATACTTATGTTCCCAGGTTCAAGTCCCTACTGGCCTGCTTTGAGATTTCTTCCACAAACCTTCCACTCTGCCCTCAATGAGAAAGTGAACATCGGTGGGTTCGAAAGGCCGTCGTCTGTCGAATGGGACTTTAAGTCGTGGATAAGTGCGTATGACTCTATCTTGTGCACGTTAAAGATCATTCTGGAGCATTGACGGATCCTTGTGACCTGGTGACCTTTTGATATCCTTGTGACCTGGCTATTTATCCCATTGTGTTCAAAGAATACAATGGAGGGTACAACTGAGGGTAAAACAACAGAAAACCTACTATTCACGCCTTCCCATTTTACATAAGTAACATAATCTATACGTACTGTTGTGAATTTAGTCACTCTCATTCTGATTTCATCTCCTTAAAAATGAAATACTTCCCCTAAAATATTGGAATTACCGTTCTTTTGAAATTGAAATATCCCCTCCAATTTCAATTCCTGCTATTCGGTGGAGGCATTTAATATGCATATAATCGTAATGGTGGATTTCAACTGTTCTAAGTAACAGGTAAATAGATATCTTACTTAATCATCTACATTAGAAGTAAAATTATATTATGTACTAAAATAATCTTGGTATTTTAGCTTTCAGATGTGTTATTATTCTACACGTTGGTAAAGTCATTAGGATTCCACAGCTTTAGCAGTACTGAAGAAAGATTTTCCTGGCCAGCTACGTGTAAGCGCAGTTTTGAAAAAAATGTTTGATGTCACCTATCCCCAGATAAGCAGTTCTCTAGCTCTTGAGCCCCCCGTAAAATTTGGAATTTATACATATAATATATATATTCTCCTTCGTAACCAACATTGGATATCGCCTGAGCCTTGATGTAAGAGAAGGGGTGTTGTAAAGTTGGCCCGTCACTAGTGCGCCAGGCTCTTAATCTCATAATCCTAATTCTCAGATTCAAGACCCAATTGTGCCCTCGTTGAGATTTATCTCCGTCACAGCGTTATCTGTCCTCCATTAGAAGGGGGTGAACGATAGGCTTGAAAATCCAACGCCCATCGGATGAGACGTTGTGACTCTGTATACGAGACAGCGGCTCCCTGGGCACATTTCAGGATAAGCTGGATGGCTTTGACTGGAAGTTTTCATCTGTCTATTAACAGCTACCTGTCCATTCAGCTTACTGTGTAAAATAAGTGCTCCAGAGGTAAAACTACGAATTTGATGTAAGAGACTAAATGTAGTGGTATAGTCATAAAATCCACTATGTCGACTCTTTGAAAACAAAAGTCAGTTAAGAGACAATGCAAAACTTTGGGGAACACCGGGGACAAGATGTAAAAGTATAGATTGTCCAAATTATCCATAAAATTTGAAACGTTAAGCAGAAAACGCCCGGTAAATGTCTTCATTGATTTGTAATTCCTTATTACTTTTCATTGATTTAGTATTCCTTTATAACATAATTTATAATTCCTTATTAAATTATTACCTAGGTAATAAATGGTAGCTAGGTAGTCATTGGAAGGAGAGCTATGCACCAATCCCGTGATGATGCATAGAACCGGCCAGGCCTAGTACCTAATGTCCGACCCCGCCTTCTCGTAGTGCAAGCCGTTAGAACTTTTCAAAAGAGATACTCTCTTGTTGAAGTGAATGGAAGAGGAGGGTTGCCAGATTAGTGTAGCCTACTGATCTGGACAACTATGGCTACTTTTCTTTCTTTTTCTACCCTGCTGAAGAATTGTCAACCACAGTGTTCTGGTGCTGACCATATAAACTTACTGGACTGAATTAAGGTTCTGAGCTTGATTATGGATCATGGATTTGCTGTTGTGGTGTGCTTCTCTGGAACGAAAATCTGCAGCTGTATTTTTTGTTCGCTTGTGGGTTGACAGCCCCAAGTGAATAGATTCACGGGATATATTTTATCAACTGGTGGATAATCCGTTTAGGAAAAAAAGGAGCAGATGAGACAGAATTATCTGAGTGATAAGGCACTTGAGCTTATTTCAGAAAGAGAGAATTACAGGAATATCCTTAATCAATACCCTACTAGTCCTAATAGAAACATTATAGAGAGCTTAATAAATGCGTAAAGGATCAGTTAGCTGCTGATAGAACCTTTGGCTTGATAGCTTGGCTGACAAAGCCGAGGAAGCAGTTAGACAGCACAATAGCAGAGAGCAGTGCCAGATAGTTAATGTTTTGTGTGGTAGAAAACGGACAGGTATACAGGGATTGAATGATAAACAAGGTAAGGTTATAAGGAGGTTACAGTCACGTGAGCTGAACATATCAGTGATGTTCTAAACAATGTGGGTAGTTCTACTCCCATTGTTCGTAATGATGATAGATGCATTAGTGGCTTTAATGTTGGCCCTATAACATAATCTGAAGTTATTTTGGCTATTTCTAAACTTAAACTTCATAAATCCCCAGGGGTAGATGAAATTACTACGGAAATGCTTAGAGCTGGGAATGTTTCGGTTGCCACTTGGATGACTGAAATTTTGAATATCTTTTATAATAAAGGCATGGTTCCTAAGGATTTTACCAGAGCTATTATTATCCCTATTTTCAAAAAAGGTGATCGCAGTTCTTGTGATGACTATAGGGGTATCAGCATACTCTCTGTTCCAGGGAAAGTTCTTTGCACGATTGTGCTTAATAGAATTAAGAATCTGGTTGACAGTCAATTGCGTGATGAGCAATGTGGATTCAGAAGTGGTAGGGGATGTATGGATCAAATATTTTCACTTAGGCAGATTCTTGAGAAATGTTTAGAGTTTCAGAAACCTTTGGTTGCTAGCTTTGTTGATTTCAAAAAGGCTTTCGATTCTGTTGATCGTCATAATTTGTGGTTGATTGTGAAATCATATGGTATACCTGACAAGTTAGTTAACATAATGAGAGCTCTCTATAATAACACTGAGTCGTGTGGGAGAGTTGGTAAGGCTTGTAGCAATTGGTTTACCATTACTTCTGGTGTTCGACAAGGGTGCATTTTGTCTCCTTTTCTCATTAGCTTGGTTATTGATTATGTTATGCGAAATTCACCGCAAGAGAAATATTTTGTACTTAAATGGTCTGGAGATACTAAAATTTTTGATTTAGATTATGCTGATTATTTAGCTCTTTTGGCAGATGATGTTGATGAGATGAACTCTTTCATTCAAGCTATTGATGAAACTGGTAGTAGAGTAGGTTTGGTTATAAACAGAGAGAAAACTAAAGTGCTGAAAATTGGTCAGGCATGCTGTGATTCAGTTAATCTGAAGGGTTGTAATCTTGAACAGGTGTCACAATTTAATCATCTTGGGAGCTATGTAACAGATACTGGGGATGTGCGGCATGAGATTAACAGACGAATAGGGATTGCTGCAGGGACTTTTAAGAATCTATGGAGAGTGTGGAGAAATAGGCGTATACACCTAAAGACTAAAATTAGACTGTATAATAGTTTGGTTCTTTCTAGGGTTAGTTATGGCAATGAAACGTGGACAATTTGTAAACATGATAACAGGAAACTGGATGCTTTTGATTCCAGATGCTTACGCAGCATCTTAGTCATTAGGTGGTTCAACTTTGTAACTAATGATGAGGTTAGGCAAAGGAGTCTGTTACCTCCTTTAGCAGCATATTGTGCAGATAGAGACTCCGCTGTTTTGACTATGTTGCCCTTATGGATAATTATAGATTGGCGAATAGGGTTATGAACAGTGTGCCTAAAGGTCTCAGAAAGAGGGGGACATCTAGGATGCGGTGATCAGACAATGTCAAACAGGACTTTGTTAGAATTGTGTGCAGGGGCCAGATTCAGCATATATATGTAGCTCAGGATAGATATGCTTGGAGAACTAAATTGGGCGGTCTGTTTGGACCTCCGTAGCCCATGCTGCTTGAGGATGATTATGATGATGATGATAATTAATTAGTCCATAGTTCAAATTTGTCATCGTGATCAATGTGAGAAAAAGAAATATACTTGTCATGCCAAAGGTCATGAGAAAAAGCTTATATAATAAAACGGAATAATGCATAATATATTAATATTTGGTATTATTACACGTGTTATATGATTATGCATCGTATTATTTGATGTATAATATAATTATCTTTCTTATTATATAGTATGTAAAACATAATTATCTTTCGTACTATTGTATGTATAATATTTTTTATCTTTCAGACTATGGTATGTAGAATATAATTATATTTGTGTTATTGTATGCATATTTCTCTTTCGTATTATTATATAGTATTTATAATATATTTATCATTCGTACTGTATGCATCATATATTTATCTTTCGAATTACTATATGTGGAATATAATTTTCTTTCGTATTATATTGCGCGTATTCACATTATTGAATATATAATATATTTTTTATTTTTTATTTTATTTTTTATAAACCCATAATTAAAAGTGACTAACCAGTAACATCGAATTAAAAATCTGCAAGAAACAGAGGCAAAAATATTGTTCTTGGATCAACCTTTCCTAGTTGTAGTGTCACTTTCTCACGGAAGTATATAACATTCGGACAATTCGTTGTCTTGCAGCTAAAAGAAGTGGTTAGTTTCGATGGCACTTGGCTACACACTGAGACAAGTCCTTTCACCAGAGACTCCACGGCGAGATTCTGTGTTCGGAGACAGTTTACCGCAGTGAGTGAATTGTGCGACACATTTAGTAGTTGTAGTGGAACCTCCGGGAAAGGTGTGGTTTGCTGCCAAGTCTCACTAAATGGATCTCATCTATCTTCTCTTCTATAGTGACCGCCTATCAGGTATTTTTATTATTTGTTTGTAGTAGTTCTATCCTTTTCTTCTTTTTCGCTCATGTCTGGTGGGTGTTTTTTTCTCTGATTCTAGGAGCCATTTTCCTTCAATTTAAATGATCAAAAAGACAGTTCTAAACTTAATATCACTTAGGGGTGCCGCCAAAATTCCAATTAAGACTTTCATTTATTATTATTGATACAAAACAACAAAATAATATTAACTTGCGATTAAAAATTGTTTGATTGAAAATTCGATGGTCTGAGCCAGACCATCGAATTTTAAAAACAGTCAAAGGAAAATAGATATTATTGGATTATCATTTCATTTTATTACCTATTTATAATACCGCTTCGTGTTCTTGATGTCTATTCTCATTCCTTTTTATTGAAACTTAGCACCCAGTTAATTGCATGTTCTCTTCAAGGATACATAACGTTTTAAAGCATAATCTAGTAAATTATCCTAATAAACTTTACCACTTTTTTCTTTCATGAAAACAGGTTGAAATATTAAGTTGCATTTAAGCAGCATCTCGAAGGCGTTCCGGTAAAAAACTCCTGTTTATATATATATATATTCATTGTAGTGTACTGCAAAAGTGATCACTTTTTTTATTCTACCGTGAAATTCTTTTTAGGTGTTCTTTCATATCGGGGGAGTAGGGTGTGTTCCATAGTTATGAATTGGTTTTGGACTAAACATTTCGTCAGTGACAATACTGAATGAGAAGGATATTTGCCGAGAGGAACACATTCGTTGATTAATACAATGCGTTGGATAGTATATTTTCCTGCAAGGGCGTGTCTCAAGCACATGTCTTACACAATGAGTGTAACACAAACACTATTCATCCGATTTATTTATGTAGTTAGTAGTAGTTAACTTGGGGAGTTTTTTCTGGTACGTGACCGCAAACAATCCCAGGTCTAAGTATTTTATGTTCCACGAAGAAAGATATTTTAAAAAATAAAAAGAAGAATGAACGATTTTTTTTTATCGTTCGGAAGCGGGGATTTTTAAGAAATGCTGGATAAGTCAAAATACGGAGACTGTCGGAAAGTCTTAGCAGTACTTGATAAAAATTGTATAAGATTTTAAAAAAGATTTCTTACAGAAGGTGGAAAATAAAAGTAAAAAAAGGCCTGAAATACACATCCAACATACGATTATCAACTAATATAGATTGTGGAGAAACAATTAACCAAAATAATGGAAGAAATATTCACAATTATTCGACAGTGTATGAGACTTATCACATTCAGCTCTTCTATGCCAATGAAAACGTTTTTAAGGCACAGAGTGCCACAATATACACAGTCGTATCAGAATAATATGACCACCTACCATACATATACTATGGTAGGTGGTCATACTATTCTGATACGACTATGCATGTATATCTGCTTTGGAGAGGCAAGCGGTTTTTAGAACCAGAAAAAACCCAGCCTAAACAGACTTATGAATCAGTTTCATTGGTGAGGAAGTATTACATAAGCTATCATGCAGTCTCGTTTCTTTTTTTACCACATCTCCTTATTAGAAACATATTTTGCTAAACTAGCAGGTCAGGGAGTTCATGGCAGGATGGATTAAAAAATTACATCTGTCAAAGAAGTTGAAGATGGCCTATCAAGACTATCAACGTAGTTCTTTAACGTTCACGGAGTATGTCTGTGAAACTGTTGAACCTCTCATCGGATATCATTAAGATTTTCGTCGAGAATTTTCCTTCTGTGCTCTTTCTAAGAATAGGAAATGTTGCAAAGAATATCTCAAAACCAGCCTAATCTGGTGTAGAACCTAAAATTTACAGACAGTGAGTCTGGCATGACACTGACTGAGCTTTAAATAGAATAAAGAATTCCTAGGTTAAGAAATAAACTGATAAGCAACAAACACTTGCCTTTCTCATTGTAAAATCGGTGTTCAAGTTGCGTTGACTTATTAGAAAGCAGCAAATTACCACATGAGTCAGTTTTCTATTTGTATCGTAGAAGTTTAAAGGGTTACATGACAGCAGAAAAGTGTCAAACTTTTTTTTGTCTGCTTTAAACCTTTAGCCAGGTGAGAGTTGTAACTCATCATAAACTAGTGCCTTAAACGCCTCATTAAACAAATCGTCTTCTTTATCAATAATACGTTGTGGCAGTTATTAAGGATAGACTATAGCTGACGAACCCCTCCCTCGATCCTCCCTCCCTCGATCCCGCCCCCCTATACCCCAACACTCCCATAGTCTGAACGCACGCAGTTTAATAATTAACGGCCTAAAAGAGCAATTTACGAGCGTCATTAGAACACCAATTTAGAAGGCTGACAACATGAGCGTTGCAGCTGCCACTGAAGAGACAATGGCCGATGTGATGAGTATGCTGGCACTTATCGAAGGCCACCCTCGTACACCGACGCAAAAGCATTGCCTTCTTCAGACACACACGTTCGCGTTGACGAGAATACTCGATGAGACGGGCTATTTTGCGCTTTACGAAATGTCAATCAAAAACACTAAGGTGTTTTAAGACTTCCCTTTTAAATTATCCGTTGTTTTCAGTCCGATGACCTTTCAAGTGTTTAAAAAAGGAATGGAATGTATGACCTCGCTTTCATCGATTTTTCCTTTGTCATAAGTTTGTCAGGTGTGAAGTCTCCCAACAAGTTTTCGCAATTTTCTCTAATTCATCGTTTAATTAGCGGAGCCATATATTTCAATTATATTGATGTTAAACTCATTAAGAACAAATGTAACTTATCGGTTTGTGTTGGGATGATTCAATTATCTGCATCTAAATATATATATTTCTAATAAATGTTCCAGAACTGCCTCTTTCATCAGCATGTGAAGTGCTCGAGATTAAACAATTGAATTAACAGTTTCGTACTCGTTTCATACCTACTGCTCAACTGTGTCTAGATGGAATGAATATCCTGGCAATCTTCATATGCATGTATGATTACCGTCAAGAGCAGCGAACATAATCTGAACTCATTCATCACTGAACAATGCTAATCACCATTGATCTGCAGCTCAGACGACATTCTCAAGAGCGAATTCCAAACCATATGAGCGATTATCTTACTAATTTCTATAACTCTCATTGAATGACGGAAATACATACCAAAAACAAGCATATGGTTCCAGATGGTTTCGGCTCTGTAGGTGGCATTCAAGATCCCTTGTAGATGACAACGTCACTTGGATTCCCATGGTTGTGTGATGCTACCAATGTGAGGCTCCTATCATGGAGTCGATAGTCTTTCATGCCATGTGTTATTCACATACAAGTGCCCTTGTCTCTGCTGTTCCTTCACCGTCTACTAATAAAGTTCAGAGGCTTCTTCCTGAAGTAGTCAACGTTCACGTGTCCAGTCATAAGCATTGTATTTTACCTTCGTAATTTTGGTAGTGTCGTTTTGGGTTGGGTTTTTTATCTCTGAGTGACACTTTTTTGCAAACAACTGATAAATAGCCATGGCACAAGGCCCCCAAGGGTTCAGAGAAAGCTGGGGGAAGGGTACCCATTGGACAGCTATTAGGAGACAGATGGTAACCTTCCGTAAAGGCCATCCAGCATATTCTTCAGCATACACAGTTGTTCCAGTACCTGTACCAGTGCCACGACTTTACCTTCCATCCGATGGGCGGCCGCTTTTCTAACCCATCAGTGTCACCTACTGACAGAGTGCAGGAAAGAGGTTTAGCAAAGATAAATCTCAATGCTGGCACAGGTGGGATTCGAACCTTGGAATTACAGATTACGTGTCTAGTGCGCTATCAAATGAGCCAAATCCCCTTGCTCTCTTGGCAATTGTTTCTTGAGTGCAGACACTCCTTCTGTGCTCTTTCTAAGGATAGGAAATGTTGCAAAAAATATCTCAAAACCAGCATAATCTGGTGTAGAATCCAAAATCTACAGACAGTGAGTCTGGCCTGAAACTAGCTGAGCCTTTAACAGAATAGCGAATTCTTAGGTTAAGAAATAAACTGGTAGACAACAAACGTTTACCCTCCTCATTGTAAAATATGCAGACACTTTTGTAATGTGTTTAGCAAAATAAAGAAAATAACAGAGATGAAGCCTTCGTTCTGATATTGCAGCTGAATAAATGTGGCTGACATTTGGCAACATGATTCATGGGATTCTGAACCCTAATCAGGAGATAAGACATCTTCGGTATTAAGACAGTTTCCGCATTTATGTTTTTGCCTCGCTAGAAATATTCTCAGAAATATGTTGTTACAAAAGGTATAACACGTTTTGAAGCAGGGTAATCAATTTCAAAATATACTTTTAAAATTCCAATCCATAAATTCTTAATTTCCACGTGATCAAACGTTGTTCCGATTGTAAAATCAGTTAAAATGTAAAATTGTTTCGGCCTTGCTTTTAATTAAAATTAGATCAGATACTATTTAGATGCAAAAAGAAAATAAATAAATGATTGTGAAGACAATTTAATGTTTCAGTTAAAAGCAGGAAATATTTTCTAACAGTTCAAACGAAGATGAATATTTAGTCACCGAGGTTTTCTCAGTCCTTGTCAGTTTCTCAAGGAATTTCATATAATTTTGGCACAACACAATGGTAAAATTCTTGTGTAAACTTACGTATACTTGTGGGTCGACATCACTTTGCAAATCGACCATAATACTTCGGCAGCGCTTAAAACTATATATGCCAAATACTGAAATTAATATAAAATTATACCAAACTTTAATCAGACTATTCCAGCTATCAATTATTCCAACCTGAAATACTATGCACAATTTGCAACAAATTAATTATATTCTTATTTTAATATTAATAAAAACTTTTTTGCACCACCTTACTTATTACATGTACACTTATAGAATACACTAAAATTTTTCTTTTCTGCCGTCTTCAAGATCTGTAGATATGAACCCTGAAGCACCTAGAACAATATCAGTCGCTCATTCCATTGAAAAGGTTGACGACCTCTGGATAAACGAACCAGTTTAGTGACTAATAAAATGAATATGACCTGATGAAGGTAATTGCGAAGTTGAAAAACATCAACATTCTCTTTACCTCTTTAATGGAAGCAATGTTTAGACTGTGTCAGGGGGAAAATAAAATAGAAGTACATCAGTAACGCTGCTTGGGACACTATTTGAGCCTTAGCTCCGAACGAAATAAAGAAAAGGCGATAAAAAGTTTAAAAAGTCGTTAAGGAAATGTATATATTTTTTCTGGCTGAGGCTGTTTTGTCATTTTAAAGTGTTGAAAGCGAAATGATGGCTGTCAACGCAAAATTTACTGCTTTTTCATGAGAGTTCTTTTTAACGAGCTTATTAGATGAAAAATATGCATGTGCAGATGACAAAAAGGAATTCAACCCAAGAATGGATTTCCAGATAAGACGTTCATACCGAATTCGTCTTAATCTGACTATTTAGGTTCGAGGTACGACCGCTCATTGCAGCAGAACCAGTAAGAACAAAGGAAACGTTTTTCCACTATTAGAAAAATCTGCCCTGTAACCTTGTTCGACAATGTAACCACTATTTAAGTGAGATCCGAAAATTTAGAGACGTGACTGGTTGCATTACTCTAGGAGTGGACTGCAAACGGAAGCTGGACTCTGTAGCTCCCTTGGGAACTCTCAAAGGGGAAAGACTTTTTTTTTCTGAATAACTGTAATTCTTATTTTACACATTATATAATTGTTGCGTTGTGTGTAATCCAAGCATCCCCGGACCCAGAAAAAATTAAGGGAGCGGAGGGGGGGAAGAGACCCGATTTGTATTGCAGCATAAGATTTTCTCTTTCGTTTTAAAGCTCTTTAAAACTTTTCGTGTGAAAACAGGGATGAAATATATAAAAGTTTAAGAATCTTGTCTCTCTTACTGTAACTAGCATATCATATATCTTCCCCGGGTAGCGGGGGAAGGAGGGGGCCAAGGCCCCCTGACCCCTCCCCTACATCAGACCCTGAATAATAGTATTTTTTGTGAGACACCAGAGTGCCTCAAAATCGTCTTGGATCACAGCAAATTTTCGTCGACTGAAGACGATATAATAAAAGCTCGCAGAAGTTTTACTACGTGAGGGTTATCGACGAGCTTGATAGAAGTTCCAAGGAACTGAGAAAAAAAACTATTTTAAGTGGAAAGTATGAACTACAAGAATATAATTATTAAAATCTTGAAAATAATCGAAATTGAGTTTTTTTATTCCAGTACTGACTCTATTGCCATAGCTGCGTCCGTGGAAATAAAAGGTGCCATTCCGCTCCTGTATTAGTCGTCACATTTTATCTTTACTTTTAATTCAAGACTTCTCAACCAGATCAGCGACAACCGCTGTCTCATGAAAGAGCTTTATGTGTGCCGTGAAATATTTATGTTTACTCGAAAATGTTTTGAGTGAGCTTCATTGTAAATTATATTTTTCATATATAGAATGTAGAAAGAAGGAATTTTCCTCTATTGACTTTATTCAGACAAAATCAAAGCCCCTTAAGCGAAAATTATGTATGATGGCGTGAGTGCTCTGCAAGCTATTCATTTCCTTTGAAAATTTTATTATTTTCATTTCCGTTGCTACACACTGGATAATAGTTATTCATTTCCTTTGCAAATTGTCCTAGAAATTGTCCTAGACACACTGGACAATATATAATGAAATTAAAAACACAATGCATAATAAAAGTTTAGTTGTTTCGTCTTTGTATAATTGAATTGCGTATATATATTAGTTGGTCGACTTTCTCAGTTGAATAAAAAATATTAAAAAAATTAATTGTAAAATAATAGCCGAATATATTAACTTGCAAAATAAATTAATATTAAAAATAAACACATACACAGTCGTATCAGAATAATATGACCACCTACCATACATATACTATGGTAAGTTTTTTATTGAATATTATTCTGATACGACTGTGTATTTTTTTTCCCTTGTGTGACGGTACAATTTTTATTTCCCAAAAGTGTGCCTTAAACTCAAAACAAGGTTGGGGATGACGAGCCTGTAGGCTATCTTGCTTAACTATCAAGTAAAAAGACCTGGATTCGAATTCCTGATAAGCAATGGATTTTTGATTGCAGTAGCATGCTGTCTTTCTATTGATAATCGTTTTTCTCACAAATGTTTTTCAATTTTATAAGGTATATTATGACAGTTATTAATGACGTTCAACATAATTATATAATCATCATCGTCGTAATATATACTAGTCACAATTTCTGAGCGAACAGGCTGGCGGACACGTGTGACGTCATCGGTGGCAGATATTGGTAGTTTCCCCGTGGTTACGAAGCTACTTGAGCGATCGGTCCCGAATTTGGTTGAGTGATCACACATAGTTCTTACTCTCTTCGTGTGACAGATGGGGTTCCTAGCTGCCGTGGGTCGGGAGTGATCCCTGAAAAGCGTGCGAGATTTCTGGGGCACTCCATTTCCTGCTTTGTGATCGTGTACTTTGTGATCGTGTACCTGCTTTGTGATCGATAACTGCATAGTTATCGGTCGACGTACGTTTGGTTTGAATGAGCTATCGCAGAGTTTCGCGCCAAACTTTTGGCTTGTGTATTACTAGTCGAATGAAGCAAAACTGAAATACTTACTGCCTAATATTAGGTTTATTATCAATTGCTAAGTTTTGTCGTACTCGTTAGTGTTTTTAGTTGCACAATTAAACTTTTGGTTCATAATCGCTAATTCTGCTACAGGACGATGGAAGTTTTTTTTACCTTCCCTTGATTAGTTGTACCATCTCCTGCTTATAGAGCGTTGATAACAATTATAAGTTATGCGATTTCATAGGAAGCGAACGCATTATGTGACAGTGGTGCACCCAGAGGGGGGGGGTGCCAAGGGGCCTTGGCACCCCCCAAAGAAAAAGAGAAAAAAAAGCACTAGAAAATTTTCTAAAAATCTTTTCCTAATTAAAATTCATTTTTTTATATTTGTGTTGTGTCGTGTCTATACTACTTATGAATTAGCGGTCACATAAGGTGGGAATACCCTGTAGCTCTCGAGAATCACGGCAGCTGTGAAAACAAGGCGAACGAAGTAGTGCTCGGGCGGACCCAGCGCTACTTCCTTTGCCCGAGTCGGGCAGCGGGCCCCTCGGCTCCCCCCAAGATTAAATCCTGAGTGTGCCACTGTTATGTGACATTTTGCCCAATAGACTTTTCCTGTGGGGTTGTTCGGTTGTTTTACCTCTCTGAGCCACATTTGTTTTTGCACAAAATGGGCTAAATGACCAGTTCACAAGAATCCTAGGAGCTGAGAGAAGGTTCAGAACACTCTATATATCTATAAACTAGACACACTGGACAATTGCAAGGAGACATGTGAACGGCTCTCGTCAAGGCTATTTAGTTTGTTCTTTAACGTGAACAGTGTTTGGGTTTTTCTGCACACGGGGCTACTACCTGACATCATCCTATCTGACGGACGGCGATCTCTGTAAATCCAATGGTCCACTTTCTCACCCAAGGCAGGACGACAGTAGTAGAGATAGATCTGAACGCAGGCACATTTGGGGACACGAACCTGCGAACTGCAGATTACGGGCTTTGCATGTTACCCACTGAGCCAAATTCCGTCTCTTTTGCTGCGGGTTCAGATCAAGGACCAAGTGTTTTGCTGTCTTCTCTCCTCCTACACTGGATCTCAACCACTTCCGTTATGAACCTAGAGTGAATTGGGTGCAAGGATTGTTATAGTTGTTTCTAATGTTAATGTTGGATTGCTTACTTGTGTGTGGGAGGAACTCTTGTCCGAAAGGAGCATTGTCCGTGCTACACAAGGACCCAGCTCGTTATGATGTTTAGTCAATCGCTCCTATAAAAGGTCATGGACTGAAAGAAAAAAAAATGCAAGGGAACATTTTGTTGTTTCTGGCGAAGGAATCTATGGTGAATTTATGCTATATACATGAGTGACACTATATACGTATGTCTATATTTTATTATCATATTATGTATTACATTTTATATTATTTGGATTTATTTATATTGCACTTCTGTAATTTATTACATGACTGTTCTGTAATTTAAGTTATTATATGATCCTTCTGTAATTTACATTATTATATGACACTTATTTTAACTACCTTAAAGAAAACATATTCGATTTCATTAGGCTGTCATTAGCAAAACATGTAGAAAATATATTTTTCGCAGAACAAACCAGTAATTACCTTCAGAAACACACGAAGATTAAAAAAAGATATAATTAATGCATAGAATTATTCGCTATAAATATTTTGCTTTGATTCATAACAAAAACAATGCTCTTTAATACGTTTTACAAAAAAAAAGAAATTTATGGCCAACGAATCTTTTTCCTATAACACTTGATATTCGTTTCGAACTTCGAAATGATTGTAACAGTATCCTGCGGATAAATGCAAAGCCTTTAATGCGACAATTTATTGCACTGAATCAGATTAAGAAATCTGCTAAATGACGTAGATTGGTAATTAGCAGTTAAAAAATAAGAATGCAGTCATTGCCTTTGGACTCGTAAGAAAAGACATTTCGATTTTTTTTCTAAACGATTTTCCTTTAATTTAAGTCTGATAAAATAAACTGATTAAGGTAATTTAACTGGAGGAATTCCGATTAATTTTAACGAACTTCAAAGTTTCAGTGAACGAATTAAAATTCTTGACCTTTATGGAGAAAAACAGAATTTTATATTTAAATTGATTTTTTTAACGTTAAACTCGATGCTGATTGCAAAATAATGCAGTTCTTTTACTTAAGCAAGTGTAGTGCTTACGCTATGGGAATGATAATACTTATATCCGTTAATCAGCTTAATTCACTTTTATGTATCATTTTAGCGTGTACAAAAAGTAGTCAAACTATGGTGAGAAGATGATTTTTAAACTCTGGAAATAGTGTTAATAACTAGAAAAATAATAACTCGCGTAATGTAAAGGGTTGTTATATCGTTTTCTGTGTACAAAACATGACTTATGTTTACGTTTTTAAATTAGAATTTTATGTTTTATCGTTTCTTTCCTATTAATAATGTAATAAGATTTTTGGAAAATTTGGTTTTATTTTTTACGTTATTATTCTGCCTGCATTAGGTGATAGTTTCTTTCTTATTTTTAAAAATTCAAGCAGACAGAACTGAAAGAAAAAAAAGGAAATTCTAAAACAAATTCGGTAGAGAGAAAATGAGAAATTTTTAATACAGTTGCGAAAATAGAAGAGAAACCATTTTAACGAAAAGTTATAGTTGATAGAATAGTTTCTCTTCTATTTTCGGGATGTTATATCGTTTTCTGTGTACAAAACATGACTTATGTTTACGTTTTTAAATTAGAATTTTATGTTTTATCGTTTCTTTCCTATTAATAACGTAATAAGATTTTGGGAAAATTTGGTTTTATTTTTTACGTTATTATTCTGCCTGCATTAGGTGATAGTTTCTTTCTTATTTTTAAAAATTCAAGCAGACAGAACTGAAAGAAAAAAAAGGAAATTCTAAAACAAATTCGGTAGAGAGAAAATGAGAAAATTTTAATGCAGTTGCGAAAATAGAAGAGAAACCATTTTAACGAAAAGTTATAGTTGATAGAAAAGATGACATGGATATCAATAGATAAGTAATAGTAGTATAGGTATTAACTAAATTATCGCCTTCCCCCCGAAATTAAATCTTAGTTACTTGCCTGTTCTGAATAATACACTTACACTGGTTTCCATAAATTAAGGAACATTCCTATGATATGTCAATGAAGAGCAAACGTCGGAGCGCTATAACTTCTGAAATCTTTTTCTGTTTTAAAAAATGCGATAGCTAAAGATCTCAATGAAATACATCAATATCTCAATTTTCAACAATATTCGTTCAATATTTAATGAGTTATGGGAGTCAGAATACTGAACAACAGCAATACCTGTCTTAAGAAACTTATACAAGACTAATGAAAGAAATATTTACAGAAACTAAGAAAATACACACTTATGTTAAATACTTTGATATAATATTCATTACTAAGTTTTACTTCTGAAATATATTTTTGTGACTGATAGTTGTTATTATGAAACATTCAAGCTTCCATATCTCATTAAATACCGAACGAATATTGTTGAAAATCGATAAATTGATATATTCGACTCAGAAATTTATCTTCTATCATAGTTTTCAAAACAAAAAAATTATTTTAGAAGTTATAGATCTTCGACGTTAGATTCCCATTGATCTAACTAGGGCTGTACCTTAATTTATGGAAATCAATGTAATAAGAAGTTATTGTTAAACATTAATGTTATTAGATGGGATCCATACTTGGTATTTGTAAAATGAAGTGACGAAAACAGCTTGCTCGTTCGCAGCAAATTCCTTCTTTTTTGACTAGTATATGTATCTCATACATTGTTATGTATTCAAGTAAAGTTTCGCTTTCATTATTATGTAATGACCCATCATCTTAAACGATGTGAAAAAATCTGGTATGATAAAAACATTGTTTAAGAGGGCTTAATTTAGAAACATTCCTCATTCATTGACAGTTATTAACGTTTTAAATTCATTTCTTAATTTTCACTAACTCCAACAATTCAGTTGAATAGATACAGAACTTCAAGAATTTTGGATAAGGCGGCGACGTGCAAGAAAATTAACCTGTGAATGATTCGAATTTCTGCACATGAAACACCTACTTGAACAGCTTGAGGTATGTCTCGCCCGGCGACCACAAAGGTTTGTGGTTTACACTGCAGTAATTGCTGCACCCTCAAGCAAGCACCCTACAGAGTTAAAATCTTCCTCATCACGACAATCGGAGTAAATATTCCCAGCTATACTTAATTACAGAAATCCGCCACGGCGTTATATCTACGGATACATTATGATTCCCTGGTGTTTACTGTGGTTTGAAGTGATTACTGGGTAAGTGGAGACTCGTTAAATCAATTAGAGAACCGGGTATCCATACGAACACATTAAACACGTGAATTCCTATGGAAGTTTCCAACGGGAAATGAAGCTACTCTCTTGTACTCTTCGTTGAAAGTGTTGCTAAGTGAGGGAAGTTGAATTAGAGTGCTTTATGGAGCAGAGAGAAATATTTCATAAGTCTGTGTGAATTAGGCTTATTATGCAAATGAACGTTTTCAAGATGACGTCGAAGAAATATTTCTTTCTATTAATCCTGATGTTTCTTGGGTCCAGTAGTTTAATAAATGTTTTTATGATTTTGTCTGTGCAAGGTGAATAAAGATTCCGCTGGTTTCCAAGTTGTAAGATCCATTTAAATAATTCTAGAACGTTATTTAGTATATACAAATATAATCAGCAGCCACTTTATTAGGTAATGTTATATTAACTCCAGTGGCGTATCAAGGTGATGTGATTTAGCATATAGAAATACACCACTTAGGAGCCAGTTTACTACGTTCCACGTTATGTTAATGGTAACTCCATGGGTGTATTAATTTGCGCAATTTAGTATACGGAAATACACTAAGCAGCCACTTTATTAGGGAACGTTATGTTTACTCCAGTGACATATCAAAGTGATGTCATTTAGTATATAGAAATACACCACTCAACAGCCACTTTATAAAATAAAGCTACGCGGTATGTCAATAGTAATCCAGTGGCGTATCAAATTGACGCCATTTAGTATATACAAATATACTCAGCAGCTACTTTATTAGATAACGATATGTTAATAGTAATTCCGATGGCGTATCAAGGTGATGCCATTCAGTATATAGAACTGCACCACTCAGAGACCACTTCATTAGGTAAAGTTTCACGTTATATCAATAGTAACTCCAGTGGTGTATGAAGTTAACGCCATTTAGTATATAGAAATACACTCAGCAGTCACTTATTAGGTTTTCACATTATGTCTTTAGTAACTCTAGTGGCAAATCAAAATGACGTTTTTCCTTGTTGCGAAACTTCTTTCTTTAAAGGACCTCTTCCCTCTCCTCAAGAAAAAAATATTTTTTTGGGAAAAAAAATAAGAGTTTAAAAAATGTCTTGAGTGACAACCGCATACCAAAATAGTAAAAAATGCTTTTAAAATTTCGAATATGTTGATCGCTGAATCAACTGACGCTACTAAGTAACTCAGATACAGACCTTAGGCATTTGTTTTAAATAAACATTTTATTGAAAAGTGTGACTAAAAATAATTTGCAGATCTCAATCAAATCTGTTTAAATCTCAATTTCCAACAATATGCATTCAGTAGTTAAAGTTATCGAAGCTCAAACCGTTAGCAAATTAGCTAGTTCAATAATTATTCAAAATTGGCCAAAATTAAACTAGTTATTACGCGAGCTGCTGAAAACAATATACTTGTTAGTATAAAGTATAAAACTTATTTTTATTAAGTTTTCAGAGCAATTATTAAATATGTATTCTTGGTGTTAAATATTCTAATTCCCTTAACTTTATTTACCGGATGAATATCGTTGAATATCGAGAAGGAAATAGATTTTAAATTACCTTCAGTCACATTTTTCTATAAAAATCCTTATTTAAAAAGTTATTCAGTTCTGCATCAGAGTTACTATTGACATAACATGGAACTGCACCTAATAAAGTGATCGCTGAGGGTATGTGCTTGGTTACACTCGTATGGTATCTAGGAATGTCAATGAGATTTCTGTATGCTTTTTTTTTATTTATTTTATTGCAGAACATGGCTTTCCGCCTAACTAAGAAACAGATAATTGAATAAATAAAAAGCCATCATCAATGTGGAAAAACGCAATTCAAACAAGTCGTCGTTTGTCAAACATTTTCAACATTAATCTTTTACAAAAGCGAAACATCAGAACTTAGGGTGAAATTTTCGAGAAGACTGGGTTTTAAGCATGAAGAATGAACTGGGAAATCAGTTGATAGAGAGTTTGCTACATAGTCCTCAGAATCACATTGTCTATCGAGAGATAGGTGTCAGCCAAGGTAGTGTGCTAAACCCACTTAAAAAGCACTGAAGCCTTTTAGTACTCGCAAGTTTCAATATCTGAATGATGATGACCCTAATACACAAATACAGGCAGAGGTCTTTCCGGATACGACTGCTGATCAGGCAACATTTGTCGACAGAGTTTGGGGTCAGACGAAGTATGCTTCAAACTGAATGGCCATGTTATTTGACACATTGCTAGCTGAGAATCCAAGAATACCTGCAGAACAGGATGCTAATATTCCTGATATCACCGTTTGGATTGTCATATCATCGGCTAGGATCATAGGCAGAATCGGTATACTTGGCAATACCGAAAAGCCGTACAGTAAAATCGCTGCGGATTCCTAAACTACAGGATGCGTTGTAATCTCAATTACAGTCCAAGCAATATTCAGTCTATAATCAATATTCATAAAGAAGTTATCTTTACGATTATTTCATCCGACAATAAAGATATATTTGTAGATAAGAAAACAGTCATACGGTAGGAGTCATTAAAATTAATGAAAGTTAGCGCCCCCCCCCCTAGAAAAAAAAAGTAGCAAGATAACGCTGTTCTCTCGTGATCCATCCCACTAAACCAGCACTAACTTGATAAGTGAAGGTCAAATTGAATTTCAATAGAGAAACCGTATATCCATGTTAATATATTTATGTTCGTAAACTTTAAATTTTCATCAAACATTAGTAGATGAGATATTTTAGTATTGCTGTGTATGACTTATCTAAGCGTCGTAAACAGTTAATATGCATATAATTACAGTTTGAAATATAAAAGTACATCTCCCTCAGGCTGATACTTCGTTAATAACACTCTTCAAAAGTTTTCGAAGTAAGCAGCTTGTTGTTTAAGTCAAACCCATTTAAGTGCTGTAAACTGAATAATTTGTTGCTCGTCGATAGGCAATGTCAACTGGAGTAACATGTTGAAGGCGGCTCTGTCTTAATGAAATGCTCATCACTTAAAACGTGACATTGATTTATCGTTATCTAATATAGGTAGCCAGTCATAGTTCGTATCTATGTGTGATGACGACAAATATATCTAGACAGTGCATATAGTTATATATTTAATCTTTTTAATTACATGTTTGAACGTCTAAGTTCTGCCATTTGAAATGCTGGATATTTTAAGCAATGGCATACACTAAACTGTTTGATTTTTTAGAGTTTTCATTTAATATTTTTGTGAGATAACATTCTGAATTACGAAAAAGGATCCAGAGATAAATTTATATTAAATAAATAAAAGACTTTTAAAGTTAGAATTTTTATTGAGTGCTTAAATATTTATATCTGTTAATGATGGACTCTAAATAGTAACAAAAGTGTTACTATGATGTTATAGTTTATAAATAAATAAATACCCCCTCAAGCAGCTGCTTGCCACAGAGGTCTGACAGTTTATATGCCATAGTAGAAGGTCTGAGAGGATGGCAGGACCTCAGCAGAAAAATGACACATACATCCATGCCTTATCCGGGGCTCGAACCCAGGTCCCGTAGATCAGTAACCAAGCGTGCTAACCACTCGGCCACGGGACGGGTATAGTTTATACAATAATGAAATAATTCAAGTATGTTGGAAATCTAAGCAATACTAGCCAGCAGATGCAATGCAGTCTGCAATATTACCAAAGATTATGCGTTCACATTACGCAACGCAACTTTTGAATAATAAGGGCAGTATTTTTCAAGAACGTTTTCAGTAATGGAGCCCTTAATAAATGGTAACATTTGTTGAAATTAGAAACGCCTAATAACTTAACAACAATTAACACATGGTAAGGAGCCTTCAATAAATAGTGAAACATTGGCGAAACGGTTATGGGCTTTTCGGCCAATTTTTGACATTAAAGTTCACTGCACGAGCAACACTGATTGCAAAACGATTAACTGAAGACTAGGACATTGTGCTCTAGGGTAATGAAATTTTATAACCCTCTATAATTTTCAAACTTATTTTTTTCTTGAAATTATCACTCTATAATTAACAAAATTTTAATAACTACAGTGCTATAAGTTTTCTTTGTAAACATTTTTAAACTTCTTCTAATGCAAAAGTAAATTTGTAATAAAATAATATAAATGTAATATTTGTTATTGTTTTCATATGTCAGCTCCAAATTATGATATATATTATAGTTTTATTCTATCTACTATTGATAATACTAGCAAGTTTCTATTAAGCTTAAACTTACTGCTTAGTTGTTACAGTACTGGGCAAATTAGTTGGGACAATAGGAAATTGCAGTAACAAAGACACAACTAAAATATTTATTTGTTTAATAATGTAGTTAATAGTGAATGTGACCCCCCTTAGCTTTAATTACTTCTTTCATCCTCTCAATCATTGATGCCACTAGCTTTCCACACATCTCCTTTACTTCAGGGTCGTGGTACCACACTTTCATGACACTTTCTATCATTTTGGTTTTCGTCATGCAATCCATCTTAGATATGCGCGCGTTAAAATGGCCCACAAATTTTCAATGGGGTTTAGATCGGGTGAGTTTCCTGGCTCCTCCAATACCTTCAAATGTTTCTGGGTCTAGAAGCTCTTAGCAAGCTTAGAATTGTGGCATGGAGCCAGATCCTGTTGAAATACCCCATCACCGTTAAGAAACAGCTTCTACAGTGTTTGGACCATTTACGTCTCCAGAACGCCTATTTACTTTCTGCTGTCCATCATTTCTTCAATGGGGTGAAGCTGTGGCCCGGAAGCTGAATGCGCAAGTTTAGACTTGCAGCAGTTTAGGCTCTGCAGCGGAAGGGACTTAGCGTTCCTTCGCTTGTCCCAATTAATTCGCACTGTACTGTATAACATTTATGAATATTCTTCACATGATAGTAAATATTGCATTATTAAGTATATATTATGAGTTATGCATAAGTATGAAATATAAATATACTGTAAATAAAGCAATGACACATTCTAAATACTACATTAGATATGTGCATATTCTCTAAAAAGATATTATCCTTCATGACCAAAATTTCGATTAATTTAAATATTCTTCTTGATTTGTCAGCTTTATGTTTAGCAACAAAGAAATTCAAGAGTTTCTTATTCGTTTACAGAACGAAGTTTCAACAGTTTCTTATCTCTTAAGTAAGAGTTGTTTTAGAGAATCTTATGTAAGTTTTGCTTTTCGAACGTGTAAACAACGGTTTGAGGAAAACTAATATTTAGAAGTTTCCAAAATTCTTGCTTCGTAACTACTAAAGCTTTCGAAATTGAAATTCCATTTTCTTCATAGTTAGAAGCTGTGCAGTAAAACGAAATATTCAGTAATATAAATTGAATAATTGTTCATGAAGGATAACTATTTAATAATGCATTCTGGATTTAAATAATGGTTCCCCAAAATTGTTCTTAAGAAGTGTTAAGAAGAAATAAACAGAGTAAAACAATAGGAGAATATTTTTATGGTATTAGATTTTATGAGCTTATCACTAAAAATTTGTTTCCTTAATAATTTCTCAAAAAATATTTGGTTTATCTAGTTTAAAAAATCTTACACGCTGCCATTTCAAAATTTAAAAAAATTAAGAAATTTAATTTCATTAAAATGTGGTTAAAAAGTGGTTTCAGCTGAATTATACTGAAACGGTATTTTAAAAATTAACATTTCGTTTGAATCAGTTACGATATGAGGAATTTTAATATTTTGCATGTGTATATATATATATATATTCACACCGAAGAGCCAAAATATTATGACCACCTACCTAATATGATGTTGGTCCTCCACGTGCCGCCAAAACAGCTCTTACCCGCCGAGGAATAGATGCTACAAGATTTCTAAAGGTGTATCTAGTACAAACACGTTACCAGCAGATCCTTTAACTCTTGCAAGTTACGTGATTGAGCCGCCGCAGATCGGATATGTTGTTCCAACACAAATCACAGATGCTCGATTGGATTGATGTCTGGGGAATTTGGAGGCAGGGCAATGCTTGGAAGTCTTCCTCGTCTTCCGTGAATCATTCTCGAACAATCCGGACAGTGTGGCATGGTGCATTATCCTCCTGAAAAAAGGCACAACTAGAGGGAAATAACGTTGCCATGAAAGGATGTATCTTGTCTGCAATGATGTTTAGGTAGGCGGTAGACGCCATAGTTTCCTGCACATGAATGATTGGAACCAAGGTTTCGCAGCAGAACATTGCCCAAGCATTACACTTCCTCCACCAGCTTGTTTTCGTCCTGTGGTGCAAACACTTCCCCAGGAAAACGACATACACGTGCCCGGCCGTCCACATGGTGCAACGGGAAACGAGATTCATCGGACCAGATGACATTCTTCCAATTATTTTAGGTACAGTTTTGATGCTCGTGTGCCCATTGTAGAGGCTTTCGACGGTGAACCGATGTTAGCATGGGCACTTGGAGCAGCCTTCGACTATGCAACCCCATTTTCATCAGGGTTCGATGTACTGTGTGTTGTGACACATTACTTCCGTCACCAGCATTGAAATTACGGGTGAGTTACACCACCGTATCTCTTCTGCTGGCTCATACCATACAGAATAGCCTTCGCTCACCTCTAGCATCGATGAGCTGTGGTCGCCCCACACCTTGCTTGTGGTTCGTGGTTTTTCCCTCCTCGAACCACATTTGAAGGTACAACCACGGCTGACCGTGAACACCCCAGAAGCCTTGCCGTCTCGGAAATGACCTGATTCAGTCATCTGGCCATTACAATTTTGCTTTTGTCAAACTCACTTAAGTCCGCTGCCTTTCCCATCTGAAGAACAAGAAGAACACTGATTAACAGAGCTCAGTATCAGGTGTTATTTATGCCGTTTCATGATCTTCACACGCACCGGCGTTTACCTGCAGTTGCTTCGATTTGACTGCGCTGGTAATAATGTTTTGGCTCTTCGGTGTATGTCTGTTAGTGTTCGAAATGTGCATATTCACTGTTTCGAATTTTAGTCGACTAATATCGAGTTTGAAAATAAAAATTCCTTTTCTTGCTTTGCGTTTTTACCGTTAAATCTTCATTGCCTTCTGCATATTTATTAATTTGTTTTAATGCATTCAGCTATTAAACAACTGAATATATCTTAACTGACATCATTTTTAAAAAATATGATTAAACAGCCAATTACTTCGTACATTAAGAGGATGTTTCCTTTATTGTTCGATTATGACGGTGCTGAAATGAACAATTTAAATTTTTGTCATGACTTTAAAGAACATATCGAGCTCAGGCATGTAGGAGGGTAAGTCAAAAAATAAGGTCTCAGTTTGCTTCGCGCGAAATTAATAAACATCCGGTGATTTACCAACATCACAGGTTAAAGTCAAAGTAGTGTCGCTAAGTGGCAATAGTCATCACTGTTATGCAAACAATGGGCGAAATGACCATTTAGATTTTGCTGTGAGGTGCAGAGTCAGAGCGAACATGGTAGTATACTGCACAGGTTTAGGGAACTGGAGATCCGAGCAGTAATTTGGTGTCTTTGGGCACAGAAGACCGACTCCTCTGAAACCCATCGACAACTTGCATTTGTGTATGGCTCGGATGTCATGTTAGTACAGCATGTGGGGAAGTTTTATCGTGGGTTCGAAAATGGCCCTGTGACTAGTGGATAAGGATCTCTTCCCCATTGGACAACTTATCACCATCCACCATACACTCCAAATTTACATTACATATTTGATTATTAGTTATTTTTATTTATTATTATTATTACATGTTTATGCAAACTTGGCATTAATAATATTGTTACGACAGAAGGAATCTGGCAACCGAAAGCAAAAAAGTTTCAGCCAACGAATAAGAACTTTGGGAGAATTTGGAGAAGAAGAGTGGAGCGTTAACGGTCGTTTTGTATTGTAACGGTCGTTGTGTTGTAACGGTCGGGGAGTTCGAAAATGGACGGTGAGCTGTGCTGAGACAGCGCACGTAAGTATCAAGAAGTAACTTGATGTGTTGTGTATACGCGGAAGTATAAAAGTGGGAACTTTTATGGCTAACTTCGAATGTCTACACGGACTGTCTTTTTGTTCGGCTAGTGTGTGAAAAGTTATTAGCACAGGACGAGAATTGGTTTACGAGTGAAGATCTTCGGGTGACCTGGTAAATCAAGTAAAAGGTAGTATTTTAGTAAAATACACAGAGCTGATATTGTGTGCTCTACGCAGGAAGATTGATGACTTGTGCATGTTAATAGTTGATTTGTTAATAAGATACTTCATCCATATTTCCTTTGTAACAATTTACCTTGTATTGAATTTGGTTTTGAAATATAGCTTTTAATACTCACGCTCAGTGGCTATCCATTTTTGTAATCCGCAACATTTGGTGTCAGGAGTGGGATAATTTATTGAATGCCGTTAACTAGAAGTATGGATGAATTGGTAAAGTTGTTGAATGACATTAAAAGTCAAAATAATGACTTGAAAGCCGATATGGCTACACAGATGAATGACATTAAAAGTCAAAGTAATGACTTGAAAGCCGAAATGGCCGCACAAAATAATGAGTTGAGAACGGAGATAGTTTCTCAAAAAGATGATTTGAAAGCCGAAATAGCGGCACAAAATACTGAGATGAGAGCTGAAGTGGCTTCTCAAATTGATAAGATTTCTGATAAGTGTAAGGACATTATGACCGAACTAAATAGTGTAAAAGATGATCTTGATAGTGTTAAGTTAGATTATAAACATGAAATTGAAATTGTAAAAACTGATTGTGAACGCCAGTTTCAGATTTTGAGAAATGAAATGTTACCTTCTGCCTGTGATAATAATAATTCTAGTGGAAATAATGTTATTACACATATCGCTAAAAATACAACTAAACCTTCTACATATGATGGTCAATCATCTTGGACAGTATTTAAAACACAATTCGAAGTTATCGCTACAGCCAATGAGTGGAATGAATTCCAAAAGGCCAGTTTTCTTGCAGCTTCCTTAAGAAATTCTGCTGCGGAAGTTTTGCAGTCTGTTCCAGAAGAAAAACGACTTGATTATCAAAGTCTAGTTTCTGCATTAGAACTAAGGTTTGGTGATAGTTATTTAAAACAATATTACGTGACTCAATTTAAACATCGCATGCAGAAAAATGGTGAAACTTTGCAAGAGCTTGCTAGTGATATTGAGCGTCTAGCTAGATTGGCTTATAGTAACTGTCCACCAGAAATTCAAGATAATTTAGCTCAATTACAATTTATTGATGCTATTGCTGACCCTGACACTCAGCAATCTCTGAGGATGTTGGAAGGTGAATCCTTAAAGTCAGCTGTGGTACATGCTATGAAATACGAGTGCTCCAGGCTTTCCTCCCGAGCGAACAAACGTGCAGTGAGATTTGTGAGTGCAGAAGAAACTGTAGAAAAGGATAATGAAATGAAAGAACTAACCAAAGCCATACTATCCGTTTTGAAAGATATAAAAGGTTCTTCTTCAAAACCTACAACAGACCTTCAGTGTTGGAATTGTGGCAAGACCGGACACATTCGTACCAACTGCACTAGGAAACGAATGAGGAGTCCAAGTCCATCAACTAGACAACAGGATCAGGGAAACAGAAAATTAGTCAGTCTTGCGGGGCAAAGGAAGGCAGTTGATTGGTTGGCCCCAGGGGAAGTCGCCCACGTTTCAACATTACATGGTGATAATAATGGATTAGTAGCTGATGGAGCTATAAATGGAATACCTTGCCGTATGATAGTCGACACTGGTGCAAATGTAACTTTACTCAGAACGGATATAATAAAGAAAATAATACCTCACCCAAACTTGAATACTACACAGTCTAGAATAAGCCTACAAACGGCCACTGGAGATCGTGCAAAGGTTCATGGAAAAATAGAACTTAATATTCGAGTTGGTAGCTGTCTGGTTCGCCATCCTATTTACATCGCTGACATCTACGACGAATGCATATTAGGCCTTGATTTTCTTAAGAAACATGGATTCAACATTAGACCCAGTGATAACCTACTCATCTATGAGACAGAAGAGATTCCTCTACTTAGCCGGACGTCTGATTCTTTATCAAGCGTAACTCCAATATTAGTGACGGAAGACACAGAGATCCCAGCACAAAGTGAAGTTATAGTCCGTGGACATCGGGCGGATACTTCTGGGGCCTTCCGATTGGCAGTTACTGATGCCTCTGGTAAAGGAGCTTTGGCTCATAATATCCTGGTTGCAAGGACTTTAGTCAGAATAGATAAAGAACAGATCCCTATCAGAGTGATGAACTGTAACAAATCCAGTAGACTGTTAAAAAAAGGTGAGGAATTAGCAATATGTGAAGCTGTTACCTGTGTAACAAGTATAAATAAAATAGAAGTTACCGATTCATATCAAAATCATACAGACATCCCGTCTCATCTTACTGAATTATGGAGAGAAACAAGACAAATATTAACTGAAAACCAAGCTGTTAAGGCCGAGAACCTATTAAAAGAATTTTCGGACATTTTTTCTGCCACATCAAATGATTATGGCCGTACTAACCTGACAGAACATAAAATCAACACTGGTGATTCTCCTCCAGTCCATCTGCCGGCAAGAAGGCTTCCATTGGCAAAAAGAGAGGAGACGGAACAACTCATAAAGGACATGGAAGCTCAGGGCATTATAGAACCATCACAGAGTCCCTGGACATCACCAGTAGTTCTTGTCAAGAAAAAGGATGGATCTACACGATTTTGTGTAGATTATCGCAGATTAAATGACGTAACAAAGAAAGATTCCTTTCCTTTACCCAGGATTGACGATACACTAGACACTTTATCTGGGTCAGAATGGTTCTCAACATTAGATTTAAAGAGCGGCTATTGGCAAGTTGGTATACGTCCTGAAGACCGTGAGAAAACAGCTTTCAGTACAGGGAATGGACTTTGGCAGTTTAAGGTGATGCCATTTGGACTTTGTAATGCACCTGCCACATTTGAGCGACTAATGGAGTCAGTGCTCAAAGGTTTGTCTTTGGAGGTCTGCCTGGTTTACTTGGACGACATCATAGTTCTTGGAAGAACTTTTGAAGAACATTTGAGAAATCTTCGTCAAGTATTTGAAAAACTTAAGGCAGCCAAGTTAAAATTGGGACCGACAAAGTGTAAACTGTTCCAGCAAGAAGTTCATTACCTTGGTCATGTGATCACTACAGCAGGGATTAAGACTGATCCTAGTAAGATAGAAGCTGTAAGAGACTGGCCTCCACCACAAGATGTTCATCAACTTCGTAGTTTTATTGGACTTTGCACCTACTATAGAAGATTTGTCAAAGGTTTCTCCAACATCGCAAGGCCATTACATCGTCTGACAGAAGAGGGCCAGCGGTTTATGTGGACCACCGAATGCGATATAGCCTTTCAACAGCTAAAGAAAACTCTTTCCACAGCACCAGTGCTAGCGTACCCACAAACTGGAAAACAATTCGTAATAGATACTGACGCAAGTAACACAGGAGTTGGTGCTGTGCTTTCACAAGAACAAGACGGACAAGAGAGAGTTATTGCATACTTTAGTAAAACTTTATCCAAACCAGAGCGGAATTACTGTGTAACACGCAAAGAACTGTTAGCAATAGTAAAAGCAATAGAACATTTTCATCATTATCTCTATGGCCAGAAATTCCTTATACGTACTGATCATGCTGCACTTAGATGGTTATTAAACTTCAAAAACCCTGAAGGACAAATCGCTAGGTGGATACAACGGTTACAAGAATACGATTTCTCCATCGAACATCGAAGTGGTAAAATGCATAAGAATGCAGATGCTCTTTCCAGGCGCCCATGTACTGACAACTGTAAACATTGCTATAATGCAGAACTGAAATTTGAAACTAAAGAGATAATGCCCATAAGACAAATAGTATCGACACAAACAAACAGTGACGCCCCTAACATCTGGAATCCAATTGAAATCAGGAAGGCTCAACTAGATGATGAAGACATAAAACCAATATTAGAATTGATTGAAAAATCTGATGTAAGACCTAATTGGGAGCAAATCTCGAGGTATAGTCCAACTACTAAAAGTTACTGGGCACAGTGGGACTCCTTAAAAATGGAAGACGGAGTATTATACAGAAGATGGGAGAATCCCACTGGACGGCTGATCCGTTGGCAGATAATCCTTCCTCGATCCCGAGTGGAACTTGTGATGAAAGATGTACATGATAGTGCCACTGGAGGACACTTCGGTGTTAATAAGACATTAGCCAAAGCCAGGGAACGATTTCATTGGCTGAAAAGTAGGGCAGACGTTGAGAGATGGTGTAGGCAATGTGAAGCCTGTGCAGCAAAGAAAGGCCCTAAGACTAGGAGTCGGGGTAAGCTGCAGACGTATAACGTTGGTGCCCCTTTTGAAAGAATAGCCATTGATGTAATGGGTCCGTTTCCTAGAACTGATGATGGAAATCGATATTTATTAGTGGTAATGGATTATTTCACAAAGTGGCCTGAGGTATATCCCATCCAAGACCAGGAAGCAACAACAGTGGCTGAGATGATAGTTAATAACTTCATTAGTAGGTATGGAGTACCTTTACAACTCCACTCTGATCAAGGACGGAATTTTGAATCCAATGTATTTAAAGGCATCTGTCAACTATTAGGCATTCAGAAAACCAGAACAACTCCCTTACACCCTCAGTCGGATGGTATGGTTGAAAGGTTCAATAGAACAATTGCTCAGCATTTAGCATTATTTGTGAACGACCACCAACGTGACTGGGATCGCCATGTACCACTCCTTTTGCTGGCATATAGAACGGCAGTGCATGAGACAACTGGACAGACACCTTCCATGATGATTTTTGGAAGAGAGTTACGTCTTCCCTGTGACCTTTTATATGGTCGGCCCGAAACAATGCCTGTGTCCACTCCACAATACGTACAAGAATTGCAACAACGACTAGAAGAAATCCATCACTCCGTTAGACATAACATCGACATAACAAGTGACAGAACCAAAACAAGATATGACAGTAAAATAAATGGAACTATTTTCAATCAAGGAGATCTTGTCTGGCTATACAGTCCACATAGAAAGAAAGGACTATCTCCAAAACTTCAGAAACCTTGGGAAGGTCCATATACAATAGTTAACAGGATTAATGACGTGGTATATCGCATTCGTCGACGTCCAGCTACAAAGTGCAAGGTGGTTCACGTGGATCGTTTGGCCCCGTTTCATCGAAGAACTGAAGAAACTTTGGAATCCAGAATTGTTCGGGACGAACAAGACCTAGGAAGGGGGCAGTGTTACGACAGAAGGAATCTGGCAACCGAAAGCAAAAAAGTTTCAGCCAACGAATAAGAACTTTGGGAGAATTTGGAGAAGAAGAGTGGAGCGTTAACGGTCGTTTTGTATTGTAACGGTCGTTGTGTTGTAACGGTCGGGGAGTTCGAAAATGGACGGTGAGCTGTGCTGAGACAGCGCACGTAAGTATCAAGAAGTAACTTGATGTGTTGTGTATACGCGGAAGTATAAAAGTGGGAACTTTTATGGCTAACTTCGAATGTCTACACGGACTGTCTTTTTGTTCGGCTAGTGTGTGAAAAGTTATTAGCACAGGACGAGAATTGGTTTACGAGTGAAGATCTTCGGGTGACCTGGTAAATCAAGTAAAAGGTAGTATTTTAGTAAAATACACAGAGCTGATATTGTGTGCTCTACGCAGGAAGATTGATGACTTGTGCATGTTAATAGTTGATTTGTTAATAAGATACTTCATCCATATTTCCTTTGTAACAATTTACCTTGTATTGAATTTGGTTTTGAAATATAGCTTTTAATACTCACGCTCAGTGGCTATCCATTTTTGTAATCCGCAACAATATTTTCCTTTGTACAATAAATATTATGAGAGGTTTTTAATTTGTACAGTCACTCAAAAAAGTATCCGAACACTATGGTTGATTGCAAAATTCAGAAAAATATCTGGCATTGTTTTTTTTAGAAATTAGTCATCTGGCAACCTTCGTGTCACGTGTCACGAAGGTTGCCAGATGACTAATTTCTAAAAAAATAGATATTTTTTCTGATAAAACAGATATTTTTTCTGAAAAAAAAAAACAGATATTTTTTTCTGAATTTTGCAATCAACCATAGTGTTCGGATACTTTTTTGAGCGACTGTACAGTAAACATTACTAGTGCTACCACTTTAATAAGCCAATGTCATCGCGAGGTTTAGTAAATAGATACTTGGATATAATCGTTGGTTTCTCTAAAAATAAATATATTTTATGATCTAGTATATCGTTTGTTTTTGATATGGGGATTCACCTATTCCAACTCTTGAGTAGGGGAAACGGGAATTTTATTGTGTCCTACTTTCTCTTGGATTAGTAGGTAGGTAACCAATTTGATTATACTAGTCCTTTAAAAAGTGGGGTTTAGTCATTCGTTATGATACAAAATATTTCCAATGTGGAAACCTAAGATGTTGAGGATATTTGTATTAAAACTGATTATGCTAGATTTATTTATTGATGATATTGTTGCAAGCGCAATAACAAGTGAAGCACAATTATAGGAAATCGTAATCATTTTATAAATATTTTTCAATTGAACTATTTTAACATCGCATTAATTAAAACTAAAGAAAACAAAAAATATAATGAATTCGCAGTTTTAGAAACACAAAGCTGTTTATAACAGAAACCTGAGTGACACAATTCTTTTCATTACGAATGAAGTCCTCCTATATGTCATGTTTTTTTTTTTCAGACTCCAAAAGTGAGATTAATGATTAATTAATACAATATTTTAAGTCAGTTTAATATGCACAACGTTATTCAGTAATTTTAATTAAATCTTTTCCCGACATAATCTGTGCTCAACATATTATTTCTTAAATTATAATTAATCCTGATGCTTTTGCTGTAATTAAAAGCAATATTTTAGTTATGGATTAATTATTGAAAAACTGAACTATTTATCAGCTTGTAAGCTTGCGCTATGTTTCCTGCGTTTATCTTTTTGTAATTACTAAATATTTTTCTTGTTAACTGTTAACTGACAACGTTAAGGTCCTTGAAGAGAGTAACAACTAAAATAAATCAATAAAATAACCTGTCCTTATTTATTCTTTCACCAAAGGAAGGAACAGAAAATGTAACGAAAAAAATTGCTTCACGCTCTAACGGCCATACGAATAATCACTATTGATTCGGGAACTGGAAACTCAAAGTCAGATATGGCATAAATTGTCTTTGTGACGCTATTTTAATTAGTTTTTATCTTATGAGATGTAGTTAAGGACAGGAGTGGTTTAAAATTGTCCAATGATCGCTTGAGGAAATAATTTCGCTGAAAAAAGTCCTCTGGCTTCCAAGGCTCTCAATTGAATACTTTTTGTTTCATCTTATGCTATGCAAAGTTCGTAGTTCTATTCCCTGGTTGTGCAAGGTCAGGGTCGAGTGGAAGAAGCCATATCCCTCCCCCACCTTCAAAAATTCAATAATCAAAACTGAGACAGGAGATATAAATAAATATTGCGCATAGTTTTCAACTAATTTCTTTTAAAGAATACCAAAACGGGGGAGGACTATGTAAATAACTAAAGCAACACTGAAATTTGTTTTCGTTAATTCCTGTAATATTCTCGCCCCACTTAATTTTTTGCATTTTGCACAACTAACTTTTTATGTTATTGAACGAAAGGACAATACAAAAGATATAACTAAAAAGAAATCAGAGAAGTTAAACATATTTTTCATGATGCGACCTATCTGGATGTTTTCTTTTTATATTAATTATACAGTTTATTAATGAAGCTTGTTTAGAGTACACATTAATTCATGACAAACAAAAATGACAAATGCAGTTAAATATTAGCTGTCCTCAGTTGTAAAAAAAAAATTAGAGTTTCAACTGCAGAAAAATTAAAGCATGTTCTAAAGATTGGCCGTAGACAAGATATATGCATATTAGAGTTGACTAATGTTTTCAAAGGAGTGTTCATGTAAAAAACATATCCTCAACTGGGAATAACACCCGCTCACAAAAATAACAATAAATTATCTAATTACGCTCCCAGAAATAACAATAAATTATCTACGTTCTGAAATTGGTGACACTTCAGAACGTCTCAGTTTATCACCTCGATTCGAAAACCTAATTTTTTATTCAGGTTAATTATTCGTAAAACTGAAACACTTTTCATTTTCTTTTCCAATGGGTTTAGATGCGGATAGTCAAACATATTCCTCGGCTATACCTAAGAGAAAGAATGAAAACAGGTTATAATATAAAATAATAGTTGCAAAAAAATGAAGTACAGATGTGCAAGAAGTTATCACACATTTATTTGGTGTTACTGTCATAAAACATGACGATATTTAGTTGTATTTTATGAGATGGTGATGATAAAAATAATAAAATATCTATCTAAAAACAACTCCTAAGACATAGAGAATTTAGAAAGCTTTATTATGCGTCTTAAAAATTTACCAGCCGAGGAAGTAATTTTATTAAATCTCCCATAGACATTCGGGACATGGTAATTTTATCAAATAGCAACGAAACCTAGTGGGAATAAAAGAAAAAGAAATCCATAGGATAATCTGTTTCTGTTATCCTTTTACCATATGACCATTAGAGCAAAAATGCTTTTTGATTTTATATAGGTTTATGAAGACAGCGGTGCTTTAAACAAGAATATAGACATACTATGATTTTACAAAAAGGTTTGCCTAGAACTGTAATTTTATAAAGCCTGCTCACGAGATGTATGGTTTCGCATAGTGTCCCACAGACACAGAACGGTCTTATAAAAATACTCTCAGAGATAAGATAATTTTAAAAGTAGCCAAGGGGACATAATATTTTTATAAAGCCACACACAAGGACAATGATTTTATAAGCGACAAACGTACAAGTACTAATTTTATAAAGCTGCCTAATTCGATGTAATAACTTTATAAGGCGGAGGACAGGGACATAACAATATAAAAAGCGGCTTTCTGAGACACTAAAATCATATACCAGCCCATTAGATATAATGATTTTAAAAGCATCCTATAAGATATAGTGACTTTAAAAGCATATATAAAATATATGCTTTTAAAATATATAAAATATAGTGATTATGTAAACGGACCTCACGGACAGATAATTTATTATAGAAGTTAAATCCACACCGAAATATTGGCGCGAAACATAAGTCTTAACGCTTGCTTCATTCGCAGTTTTCCACCGTACTACTCACAATGTACTAACTACTCCATTCACAAGGTAGACGACGGCAACGCCACCAGAAATTTCTGACACTTATCGAGGAATTACTCCAGACCCACAGTAGGTAGGAACCCTTCCTGTTTACCCAATAGAGCTAGAAATAAGTGGGACCACCCCACCAAATTTGGGACCTGTCCTTGTCACTCAAGTACCAGAGGAACCACAGGGAAAGGAAAATGTCTGCCTCCGATGACGCCATATATGTCCGCCCTCTGCCCTTTTCGTTCGTCTGGAATTATGGCTATTATACAATACGATATTTTAGATAGTTTGACACTCTGTACTGTTTATCTTTATTATATATATACGAATAATCACTATTGATTCGTAATAATATGTTCTATATTTTATTGTCTCGTAAATAAATATGTTCTATCTTTTATTGTCTATTGAATAACTCTTCTTAAATGGTCAGAGTTAGGACTATCAGACTTCGTCTATAGCTTCATCTCAACGTAACTTCATCATCATCATCATCCTCAAGCAGCCATGGGCTACGGAGGTCCAACCAGACCGTGCAATTTAGTTCTCCAAGCAAGTCTGTCCTGAGCTATATCTGCTGCATCTGGCCACTGCACACCAATTCTAATAAGGTCCTGCTTGACATTGTCTGCCCACCTGATTCTTGGTCTCCCTCTCTTTCTGAAGCCTTTGGGCATACTGTTCATAACCCTATTCGCCATTCTATAATTATCCATACGGGCAACATAGCCAAAACAGCGGAGTCTCTATCTGCACAATATGCTGCTAAAGGAGGTAACCAGACTCCTTTGCCTAACCTCATCATTAGTTACAAAGTTGAACCACCTAATGACTAAGATACTGCGTAAGCATCTGGAATCAAAAGCATCCAGTTTCCTGTTATCATGTTTACAAATTGTCCAAGTTTCACTGCCATAACTAACCCTAGAAAGAACCAAACTATTATACAGTCTAATTTTAGTCTTTAGGTGTATACGCCTATTTCTCCACACTCTCCATATATTCTTAAAAGTCCCTGCAGCAATCCCTATTCGTCTGTTAATCTCATGCCTAACATCCCCAGTATCCGTTACATAGCTTCCAAGATGATTAAGCTGTGACACCTGTTCAAGATTGCAACCCTTCAAATTAACTGAATCACAGCATGCCTGACCAATTTTCAGCACTTTAGTTTTCTCTCTGTTTATAACCAAACTACTCTAGTACCAGTTTCATCAACAGCTTGAATGAAAGAGTTCATCTCATCAACATCATCTGCCAAAAGGGATAAATAATCAGCATAATCTAAATCAGAAATTTTAGTATCTCCAGATTGGTGACGGGCATCTGGTGACGGGCATAAACGAATATCTGTGCACCCGCTCAGAATACGCCTGTTCCTTTGAGTTACTATATTAAGGATAAATCTACGCCGGACAATTCTATTAGTGATTCTATACAGAAACCAGATTAGACAAAGTAATTCAAAGCATACGAGAGGTAGTGAATTTATAGAGCTAACCGAAGGGATATGACTATTTCATAAAGAGGTGCTCTGAAACAGAGTAATTTTATAAAGTAGCCTAGGAGAAGTTATTTTATAAAGTGTACTTCACACAGATAACGATTTTATACAGGGACTCATGAGATGCGATTTTATACAGCAGCCCGCAGAGATGTAATGAGTTTATAAAGTGGCCCGTGAGTCAGAGATTTTACACATAGCTAGTAGGACATAATGAATATATAAAGTGACCAGCTGAGACATAGTAATCTAATAAAGTGGCCTCCAAAATTCAGTAAAATGTGCATGGTAGCTAACATGTTCAAAGCCCGGTTGTAGAAAAATGTTAAGGGGGCGAGGGGACAAAAAACTCAATCCAGCCAGCAAAAATAAAAGGAGGAGGTCGGAAAGACTGGATTTCCATTTAGTATAACAACTTTCCCTCTGCTATAAAAAAACTTCAAAAAATTCTTGAAAATGCATAAAAATTCCAAAGTTTAATCATTTTTGGCCTTTATTACTTTTACCAGCGTTCTCAGGGGGAATGGACCCCTTTACAGCCCCCTAGTTCCGACTCTACACAGGGTTATGATTTTATGAAAAGCTCTCAGCATATAGCAATTTTAGTAGGCAATTCACGAGGCATAGTGTTGTAATAAGGTGGCCCATAATGATATAGGGATCAAGTGATCAACTCAAACAGTAATTTTATAAAATGGCAAACAAGAGTTAGGGGTTTTAGAATGCGGCGTGCAAAGACATAAGGATTTTATAAAGTGGTCCTCTGAAACATAGCAATTTTAATAAGGTTTATGGAGACAGCGGTTTTATAAAAAGGTTTCCAAAATAGTGATTTCATAATCGACCTCTGCCTAATAGAGAATATAAAGTGACACGCTGAGACACGATGATTTATAAAACGTCCTGTAGAGGTATAATTATTTTACAAAGCGACCATTGGAAAGTGATCGAGATATAAATCGGCTTACGCTAACAAAGGCATTTTATAAAGCGATCATCGGTTGAAAAAAAAAAGGATTGCTTACAGTCATAAAAATCTACTAATTAAATGAAAATTGTTAATTATTTTAAATTTTTCTTAAAGAAAAGATGATTATTTCACCATGTTCATCACTTCGAGATGTATTACACGCATCATATTGCTCTTAAAAGATATTATAAATCTGTGATCCTCTCTTTCCTTATTTGTGGGGCTCTCAGAGACAAGGCGATTCCCTTAATTAACTATGGCTTCATTTAGCTGATGTATTTTAAGGATCCGCCATAAATAAACCCGGACGAAACCTCTGCTATATATGTAACGAACTACAAGGTCAATCAGATGATGTTAGCCTTAATCTTTATTACGTTGTGGCACTTCCTGTCTTGGACAAAGACAATCTACAACGGAACGGTGCCATTACTGTGGCACCACGTGCTGCTCTTCGTGGCCATTTAGGGCCAGCAGAGACAAGCGTTAACTCAGCAGGAACAGTCATGCGGGAAAGACATTGGCGTGTCAGTTGGCTTGGCTATGGACGGCTGTAGTAGGCAGCAGGACCTCGGGAGCTTGGGGTTAATGACTCAGGAGCATCATCAGGTCCATGTTTCCGGTGGATTAGCTGTAGATACATATTTCACATACACGCGGTTTCTGCGTTTCTCTCTCCCTTATGGATGGCCGTGGGAGGAGAGACAGAAAGCTGGGAGATCCATCCTTTTCATTGTTTGGGTTGCGAGCGAAGCACGTGGTTCGATAGGAACAGCTCTTAATGCGCAACTGAATGCATTGTGAGTCTTTGCATCGGAGCGGGTGCTGCAGACAGTTGAAGGGATGATTCCGGCAAACAAGCTGACAGTGTGGGCTGCGAGTAAAGAATGAATGGAAATGGAATCGGGAGTGATAATTACAGAATTGAATCGAAATTCAGTTTGTAATTTGGGCCATTCACGATGGTAAGAAGATTACGCATACAATGGTGGCGTGTGTTCTAGGTTTAAAGGTTTACGCAACTTGTAATCGTTCATTACAACCACTGTCTAACTTCATGATTAGTTGAAAAGTCATGCATTAGTTCTTTACATGCTTTATATTATGAGCATTAGAATATGTTGCATGGTGAGCAAGCAACAAACTTAAAGAATATTTATATTTATTTTTGAACTTTCTAAAGTTTTTAGAGTTGCGATGCATTATATATCAATAATTACTACAAGTAAAGACAAAATCAATACACAAAATATATTATAGGGAATAATATCGCGCGTAACCTATAGTTTTTGGAGGTTTCTAAATATTTTCGGGTTGTGTCGGGTTGTTTTACCTCTAATCAGCAATTTGTTTGAAAATAATAGGTTAAATAGCCAGATCATAAGGACTCCAAGATCTAAAAGAAAGTTGGAGAAGTAGATACACTGTACAACTATTAAGAGAGGAAGGTAGAGACTTTAGTCAAGGCTCTGCCTTCCCCCTTTAACAGTTGTACAATTGTATGCGAATTTTTTAACGTGCATAGGTTACTGCCACAGTGCCCATGGCTTAGTGGCTCAAGGTTTTTCCGACAGATGGCGACATTTGCAAGTTCATCAGTATTGAATTATTATGGTTTACAAAAAAAAAACACCCCCCTCAAGCACCTACTTACCACAGAAGTCTGATGGGAGCCTATCAGTTTATACGCCACAGTAGAATGTCGGGACCTCAGCAGAAAGACAACACAAACATCCATGCCTTAGCCATGGCTCGAACCCAGGTCATTTTGATCAGTAGCCAAGCGTTCTAATCACTCGACCACGGGACTGACATGTTTTAGAGAATGGTAAAAAAAATATTATTATACATTGAAAAGGAGTGTACTATTAGTTATAAGAAGTGTATGCCGATTTGTCACTGACCTGATTAGAGTGGTATGATGTAGCCAATTCGATTGAACTCGTTGATAAAGATAAGGGCGAAAAGCAATTTGATATAATAAAAATTATTAGAGAATTAATAATAATGAAATAAATATATAAAGAAATCCATTGCTGTTCCTTCTTTTACTGATTCTTTAGAATATGGTTTTCCTAAATACGTTTTACATCTTGTTATGCAAAAAAGGAATGAAATCAAAATTGGAGAGAACCGGTCGTTAATAAATTGAAGTGACACTACTCTTTAATTACGTCACCATCGTTTTTTTTCCTATTTGTAAGATCCAATTGTGCCTTAACTTTGCTTACTGATAAGTTCGGTTTTATTGAATGTATATGCAGATAGTCACCTAATTAGAAGCCGCGACAAGTATTAATGAAACTGCATATGTAGTGCAAAACATTAATCTGTGTCTTCGTCGTCTCTTGATTTTTAGACCATCACTCTGATCCCTATTTGAGCTTGAACGCGGCACCAGATCTGAACATTCTTAATATTTCTGAGATCTACGACACACAATACCCCCAGAAACCAAAATTTAAATCTCTAGCACCGGTATCTCTAAATTTGACATTTGACCTCGAACGATTCTCCGACTCCGCAATTTAGTAACGTTTCCGATATCTACAACCCGAAACACCACGAGACGCCATTTGTTTCGTCTAACACGTATAGATCAAAGTTTCACCCTCTACGTGACCTATAGTTCAACTTGAAGGACACTTCAGAGGTGAAAGTTCGGATCTTTCCTGATATCTTCGATTCGAATTTCATCTAGGCAAATATTTTCAGAGCTCTAACATTTCTGCATCATAATTTAGAATTAGCGTGATTCCCATAAGTCAGTCAGTTAGTCCATATAAGTTCATCAGTCAGCCGTCAATTACTCACAATCGTCTATAGATATGTACTATTAAACGTTTGTTGTTTGTTAAAAGCTTTTATGTTGCGTATATTTAACGGCGTATTACAGTCGTTTCTACTCAAATGTAACGAGAGAGAGATGATGGGTTAATAAATATAAACACGCAATTTATTATTATACCTATAAAAATGGGTGAGCACAATGCGAACTTTATTTAAATTTTCTACATTTAATTTCTGATTCTTCTTTTATACGTGAAAAAATGAGCAAAAGCTATAAAATAAATATTTTTTTGCTTCAGATTTTGGATATTTTAATTAGTTATTAATAATTTAAAATGAGCACATTCAGTCTCTTTGATTTTGTTTTAGGTATTTTTCTCTCTTTCATAAAGGAATTAATTTAACAGTTTGTAATGATATTATTTAAGAATTTTCAGTTTCTATGAATAATCTGTAGTTTTTTTTCGTTTTGAAGATCGTTAAGATATATAAATATGGCGTTTAAATAATTATAACCATTTTAAAGTATGCAACCCATGTGTAATGATGTACTAAAAATTGTTTTTATTTATTATTATATATCTTCTGAATGTGTGTTTACTAGAATGTATGAATGAAAAGTTTATATATATAATATAAATATATAAATAAATGTAAAGTTTATATATATAATATATATATAAATAAATGAAAAATTTATTCATATATATAAAATGTATATATAAATAAATGAAATTTATACATATATTTTACCAAGTATCAGAGAATGTTTTCTCCTAATCGGACTCGGGAGTGCTTGAGCTCGAATATTTCACCCCGAATTCATCTCTAATATTTATGTTTGAGAAATATTATGCTTTATGTTGAGTATCCTGACAGTCGATTCTAATAAATACGACTTACATATCAAGAAAGGTTCGTTTCAAACGTTTAGCAGAGC
Organism: Ryuthela nishihirai; assembly: GCA_038380435.1. NCBI lineage: Eukaryota > Metazoa > Arthropoda > Arachnida > Araneae > Heptathelidae > Ryuthela > Ryuthela nishihirai. The sequence continues at coordinate 19,256,401 of JAWZYU010000011.1, forward strand.
TCTGGAATTCATTGTAGAGTTGAGACTACAAAGGAAAAGGAACTCTTTATTGTCACATTTAATGAGTTTGACAAACACGATTCTCACGAATGTCGTAAATATTTGTTACATATATTTTTGAAGTGTTTGCTACATATAAAAACTGGAATGTGTCAGTTTGCTTTTCTCTTAGCCGTTATTAAAATCGTGCTAAGAATAAGTATGCTCTCGTTTCCGATGTTACGAATCAATCAACGAGAGCAAGAACAGTAGAGAAAGGAAACGAAATCGAAATATTTTGTCGGACATAATCAATATCATCTTCAAGAGACTGCCAGTAGAAAAGTAATAAAGAAAGCAAAAATCCACATATACACATGGTGAAATCCTTTTTTTTTCTCACATGCGACGGCTATCGAAATAAAAATTTCAAGGTTGAATAAAGCTGGATGTTGAAGTGTTTAAAAAAAAAACTGAAAGAAGAGCAGCAGAGAAAGATGATGCTGGGAATGAGGGCGTGTATGTGTGAGAAAAATGGAAAGAGGCAAACGGGGAAGGTATTTTCATTAAAACGGTTCTCTTCTGGCAATTCTCCAATTCATCCCCATAAGTTTGTCTGTAGCGCAGCTCGTATGCAGGATGCTGCTAAAGGTTCCAGGAGACAGCGAGGAGATAAGATGGCGAGTAATTTGTGTGATGGAAACAGGAGCTGGAGCTTTGTCAACAAATCAACAGATTCGGCAAAAGATGCTACTCCAGAAGAAGGATCCTTTTCCGACTCCATCATTCTCCTGTTTCTATAGATTTTTTTATCATTTTTTTTTTGCTCTGCGAATGAGAATATTGTATATACCCATGCGCTGTCAAGATAAAAAGGAAACTAAGGTGATGCATAGGAAAAGAAATGCAAAGGAAATCGAGAATGTGGTTACAGATCTCTATGCAATATTTTTTATTCGGTGTTCCATTAGTAGATTAGGTGCAGAGGAAAAAAAGGCATTTCAGCGCGTCTTCTTTACTATTGTTCTCTTATTTTGAACGTTTTATTTGTTACGTTATTTTGTCTCAATAGCGCATTGTGATAGGATGTTGAAAGAACTATTTACACAAAAAAAATACTGAATATTTCTAAAAGTTATTTTTTTCCCTCCGGATTTTTTTTACACAGAGTGAATTTATTAATGTCTAGCTATTTTGTTCATCAAGATATATATATATATTCAAAAAATATTATAGAAGACAAATTATTTGCTGCTGGTAAGAAATGCAAATAAATCTTTAAACAAAATGTAAACTGCATTGAAAGGAAGATATAAAAGCGTATTTCGGAGCACATTTATTGAATCAGTTTAAATTGAAATATTTTATTTTATTATCTGAAAATAAGGCTTTGAAACATAAACCTAAAATGTTTTGCTTTGTTGCAGTATTTGTTAAAGCTACAAACAAATTTGGTTATTGTTCCGTAATAAGATAACGAAGAAACACAAACTGAAGAAAGTTATGCAACATTACCTAGTGTGCACAACGATAAATGAAATGTTTGCCATAAAAACCCAAGAAAATTGCACAGAATAATAAAAAATAATCTGAAAGAGCAATAAATGGATTCAAATTCTATACTTTATTTTTATCTGTTTTTTTTTTCGTTTAAAAGGGAGTAGCAGGAAATACAATAAAATGAAAGTAATTCACACAGTCGGCTAACGAAAGAAATAAAATAAAATAATAAATAAATAAATACCCCCTCAAGCAGCTGCTTGCCACAGAGGTCTGACAGGAGCCTGTCAGTTTATATGCCACAGTAGGAGATCTGAGAGGATGGCAGGACCTCAGCAGAAAACAACACGAAAACCTACATATAATTAACAATGATTAAAAATACAGAGCGTTAAAAATTATACTATTTGACAATGTGCCCTCTCCCTGCATACGATTATCAATACAATAAATATAAGTTTGATGATTGGTTAAAATTGTACATACACAAATGCATATAATGAAAAAATATGTATAGAGAAAATATATGCTCTCGAAGATAATTTTAAGCATATATAAAAGTTGTAACGATCATCGTCAACATCATTAAATTGTACTCTACATTAAAAAAAAAAGGAAACTGCCTTATATTCATAATTCTGACTGATTCATTGCAATAAATTAATCACAGGTACACCAAAGAACATCATCTGTTCCTACTTAATTTTTATGTACTGGAAACTTCAGCTATTACAAAATATTTTCAATCTATTACCTTCAAGCTCTTTAATATATATATATATATATACACTCTGTCGCCATCAACGTTTACTGCTGAAAGATCAACGCATTTTTTTAATTTTTGCTTTTTCAATAAAGATATATGTAACTGCAATATATAACGGAGATGTTATATGATATAAATAAAAAGTTTTTGCTATAAGAACTTTCTAAAATGTTACTTATAATGCTTTACGACACACACGAAAAGTACAAGAGATTGTGTCAACCAAGACTCTAGTGCAAAACATATTTGTCTTCTGTTTTGGTAACTTTCGAATTCCCGCCAAAAGTGTGACACAAAACGTTATTGACCTTCAGATTTGCCAATACACTCGGGATCATAATTTCTGTCCCACGAGATCTAGGGACCAGATATTTTACCCCTACACGGAACCACGCAGGGGAAACTGGCGTACGAAATTTCAGACCAATCGGTTAAGTATCTGGGTGATTACAGGGAATCTAAATCTGTTAAAAAAGAGATAAAAAATGTTCTAAAAGTATGCATTGCATCTAAGCTAGTGCACACACTAGATGATTTCCTATCGGTATCTGCGCACCCGTTCACTAGCCTGTTCAGCCTCCATTCGTATGCGTCTTTTATAATTACATATAATAATTTAACAAAATGTCACCCATGAATATTTGTGATATAGACATAAAATGAAAAACATATTGTTAATATAATGATATTGAGTATCGTTGATACTTTTCGGTGCCTCCGGGGAGGGAATTGACACTGCTGATAAGCAGGCAAGACTCATAAGCTGAGGTTTGAATCTCGCTCTGCCAGACAGATTTTTTCTGCTAACCGAGGTTCTGCACAAAAAGGAGATACCAACAGCTTGGAAGGGCCCAAGAGCCCATTAGCTCTTTGGTCAGTTAATGTCCTAGCCACCTGGCTGTTACTCCCATTCTGTTAAAAAAGTGGCACTAAGATGTTAAAATAACACAATTCAATCTTCCCTTTGTAGTACATAATTTGATTTTATCTGAAGTTTGTCATGATAGTGCAACTAATATAATATGAGGCTAAATGCTTCCTACACCTGATATTTACTCATTTGTGGCTACAGATACTACATATATTTTGACTTAAGTGATTCAAGACTGGCAAAATTGATAGCGATTGACTCCAGAAGCAAAAATGTCAACATGATTTCTTTGATGTTTTAATATCTAGACTCTCGGGTACCATCAAAGCCTTAAAGCATCTAATTCTTTTCTGTTATTTCAGCGAAAAAAATATTTTTCTTTTTTGCTCTGATTTCTAAAGTATAAGTTCTGCGAAGAAAAAATCTAAAAGGAAATTTAAATTTTTAGACAGCTAGTATATCAAAATAAGGTTCTTCAAGTCTTGATAAATACCGGATACTGAGATTAAAGAAGGAAGTATAGACTTTGGCAGTCGGCCCGAACGCTGAAAACATTAACTGCTGAATTTATTATCAGCCACCAGAACATGCAACAGAATTCACTTATCTGAGAACGGTTTTTCAGCGTGAGAGATAAGCAGAATAAAATCGTATATTATAATATTTATAAGGCTGATATACCGACAGGGATGTTAATGCTGGTAAAGGTTGAGACATTGTTTTTTTATCACAGAAACGTACGTTTTGTTAATAGTGTATCCATGAACTGGAAGCAGAAAAAAACATATGCAACATTTTACTAAATGATAAGGGCACATTATTTTTAATTAAAGAAATGAATGTATAAATATAAATAGTGCGGTGAAAAAAACTACGCCAGTAGTATCGTAGAACCGCTACCAGTGTACATAATATTTCCCCAAAAAATAACTTATAGGTGTGGTGCGGTTTAAATATTTTACCCTTTGGCTGATTTAATAGTCAGGTCACAAGATCCCCAAGTCTTCGAGAACAGTTGTGGAAGGACTCTACAGGAATGTGCTTAGATGCAGATGAAATTCTTTAGTCAAGGTAAAGTCAGAGGTACAACATTTGTTTCGAGACGAAACTGAAAATTTTTCTATGCCCATCCTCTGAAAAATTCCTATTTAAGTAGTTTTTATTGAACACCCGAAGCAGGGGTCGGTTCAGTCGGTAACGACCCAGGCTCAAAATCTGATGTTTCCAGGCTCGATTCCCAACTGTCTAAGGAATGAGATTCATTTGCATTAAGTACTAGCCCTGCTGTTTGTCAGAAAGTTTACACTGATGAACTTGGAAAGGCTGTCGTCCATCGGATAGAATGTAAAGCCATACCTTGTTTACATTAAAAAACACATTGGATGACCTTGGTGGGAGGCTTCCATCTGTCTCTTAAAAGCTGTCTAATTGTCCCCTTCCCCTAACCATCTCCGAGCTCTTGGGGTCCTTGCGACGTGGCCGTTTAGCCCATTACGTACACAAAAGTGTCGTTCAGTGGTAAACAACCGAGCATCATGTACAGAAAATTGTGGAAGCAAATAAGAAACAACTTTACTGGTGTTAGTATTATTTTAGGGCATGTTATAAATAAACAGAACTGCAATTAAATGAATTTATATTTTTTGAAAACTGCGCTTCGAAATTTCCCCTTGCAGCAACTAACTTAAAAAAGGAATATGAAAACTAATAAAAACATGCTGTAACTTTTTAACAGAACATTCACTTAGAAGATTACTAAACTTTATGTTCCAATGATCAGTTTCAAGGCCATCGATCAAAATTAGTTTCTTTTGTCCTAGAATTAAAAAAAAACACTTTTTTCTTTTTTCTTCAGTTCCCGAAGCTAAGCATAAAAAAACTTTCTTTTTGGCACCGTGCTGGGTCGATGATGTTAATAAGCATCAAAGGGGACTTCGTAAGAAAAGAGATCGCCAGTAATCACACATACAAAAGGCGGTGAAAGAAAAAAAATACACTAGCCATAAATTACAGGGTGTGCCGTAGTAGTATGTAGCCGCGGAAGGTGTACTGTATTAGTCTCATTACTTAATTAGGGAGGGGTGTCTCTAAACGTGATTATCTGGCAAATTGATGCAGTCCTGGCACCAGCAAGTTGCGTAGGCTTCCTGCTTGAAGTAGGTCAAGCCGGTACAGGTAGCTCCCTGCTCCTGCTTGCTTCCATCAGAACTTCTAATCAACACTATCCGACTGAGCTCATCAACATGACGATTGGAAAGCTCCTTCTTGTACGTTCCATGTTTCTATGCGTCCTTCTCTCTTTCTACTCTCTCTCTTTCATTCTCTTCTTCTTTCTGGTGTACGACTCTTTGTTTGAACTTTTAATAAATATTCCTGGTTGCTCTCTGCTTGCTTATGCTGCTAGTCAATTTGATGGAACTTTTCATCAAGAGGCGAAAGAGAAGAAGCTAAATTCCGGCTTCTCTAAGGACGAATGGGGGAATGAGAAAGAAGAAAGAGAATTCTTTACACGCTGAATTTTGTTATTGAACATTTGCTCTATAAAGCCGTTAATGAATGAGTTGGATTATTGTGTATCGATTTTTAATATGCTAGGCAACATTTGTTTTAGTAATGGGTTATTTTCATTGACTCTCTAATAAAACCATTGTTCCGAAATATCAGGTTTAAATAAATGTCCGCTCACTTGTGTTCTTTTTTCCGTTGGAACACGTCTCAAATTTTTGGCAGTTTACAATTTACTTTAGAAATTAAAATATATTTATATGGGTATAAATAAATATATAATGTAAAAATACAATTTTAAAGTCAAAAAAGAAATAAAATTTAAATGTGAAGTGGTAAAACGTAACAAATTTTTGTTTCGATTCAGAATAGTTGTTGAGGTTGTTTTATACTTTAGCACTCTGGTTTGCAGAGTGTAGGGCTAGAATAAGAACCCCTTTGGGTGACGCAAAATTTTCTAGAAAAATTTATAATAAAATTAAATTGGTTTATAATTCTTAAAATGTCAGAGATCAGTTGCTTAGTTTCGTATGTTGCTTTGAGAAACACAGCCCTTGCAGTTACCCAGATCGCTGATTTTCAATTAAAAGCTTTCTTTAGTCATTACGTCTTTTGCACGATTGAAGTTCAACATCACAAACAGTAGTTGTTGGTTCTTGGCACTTGGCAACATTATCACGTGCATTCTGTGTTGCTTTGTCTGCCCGCCACTTTTCAACAATCGACATTCCTTGTCACTTTTCAACAATCGACATTCCTTGTCACTTTTCAACAATCGACGTTCCTTGTCACTTTTCAACAATCGACGTTCCTTGCCACTTCACATATATTTGGGGAGCGAGTGGCGATAAAATCTTTCAGCTGAGGGAGAGCTATTGTAGAAAGTTTGGAAACCATTATCTTAACGACATTTCTCACCCATACAATGGACTAAATGACAAAGTTTCAGGGAATCAAATATGCTCAGAGAAAGTATGGAAAGGGGATCCATTGAACAGCTGTTAGGAAGCAAATGGAAGTAAAGCAAAAGCACTGTCCTCACATTTAATGTTAAATCAACCACTGCTGTCAAGCAATAAGAAGAGAGCCCTTTGACGATGACGTGTGATAATGATTATGTGACTGTGATGATGAATAAGATGATTGTGAAGTTGTGATAATGTTTCAGGTTTTAACTTTTGAGTCCCCATTTGCTCATGCGGAACCCTAATTCTAAATAAAATATATTTCAAGAATTGTTTCCTGTATAAGAACATCTGATATATTTAAAATAATAATAAATACCCCCTCAAGCAGCTGCTTGCCACAGAGGTCTGACAGGAGCCTGTCAGTTTATATGCCACAGTAGGAGATCTGAGAGGATGGCAGGACCTCAGCAGAAAAACGACACACACATACAAGTCATGAAATTATTTTTTTGGTACTTTAATATTATTTTGAATAATATTTTCATTTCCATTATTTTAATTATTTTTCACAAAAACGATATTTATTTGGACGCAAATAACAATAATATGTTAGAAATATTGTTAGTTTAACCAAATTAATTAAGAATTATGAAATACCATTTTTTTCTGACCATAGGAAAAGACTCGAACTGCTCATCTTTTCCATCCATAAAAAGGAGGATATTTTGAATTGATCATAAAGAAAGTTATTTTTGAACCTTACTCAGGAAGAAGGTAAATATATATATTTAAAAGAGAAGGTATTATTGAATGGACATTTCTCTGACCATAAAAAAAATTTGTCCAACTAAAGCTTTTTTCAAAAAAGGAATATATTGATGAACTACTAAACTTTCTCTGACTATCAATAGTACGTAGCTGAACTTTTCATCTTTCGCTGATTATAAAATGGTGTCTAATGTTCAGCTTCTTACTTATATCTGACTACAAAATGGAAGAAACTGTTAACTACACAGTTTTTGCTGAGCATAAAAAGGCCAAATTTCAGACCTCTAAAACATTTCATTGTTGGCTGTAATCGAAGCATTAAAATCCTATTGACAGCTTCAATGTTACTATCCTTGTCATGTCCAATCAGCCCACCATCAATTGTTTCCCCGATAATCATTGCAAAAGGTCGTGACCTACAGATAATGCACAGAAAAATGGAAACAGTTTCTTGTTGTCTCAATAGAAAATCACATTCAGAGCTCAATAATTTCTTCAATGTGATTTTTAATGAAAAATATAACTAAAGATAAATTAAAGATCTTAATCAAATCTATCTAAATTTCGATTTTAAACAAATTTGTTCAGTATTCAAAGGGTTATGATCGCTGGAATATTTAATAGGCTACAGAAAATTTGACCTCAAAATGAACTCTGAAAGAGTACCGGGTGCATTGCACGATGTACTCTACTAGAGTCAACTATGATATTTTATCTTTTAACCTGTTTCAATGTTTTAATTAAATTTGGGATCCAATTTTTATAGTCTGCTAAATATTCTACCATCCATAACTCTTTGAATACTGAACAAATATTCATTAAAATAGAGATTTAGATAGATTTGATTAAGATCGTTAATTTTTGCTTAGACATATGTTTTCATTAAAAATCATATTGAAGAAGTTATTGAGCTCTGAATGTGATTTTCTATTGAGATAACATCGAACTTTTTCCATTTTTTTCTGCAGTACCTCTATATTGCTCATATTATGATTTTTTCTTCGTAATATCATTAATGTTTTAATTCAAGTAACAAATAATATACTCATCAATTTAAAAATTTCATGAACGAAATATTTTTCATTTTTAATCCTTGCTATAAAGTACTGGTTTTTATAGATATGACAAATTTCACCTGGGATTCAGAAAACAAGCCCAAACGTGTGCTTTGATTGTTTGTCTATGCAAAAAATTGCATGAAAAGAAATATGCATGAAATATAAATAGGTTTCAATTATTTTTGCCTCTATTACCCTTGCTTGCATTCTGAAAACTGGGGGAGGGATATCCTCTGTGCTCCTCACTCTCCCCCTAGATCCGATCTTGAATTTATGTATCTTCATGTTTAATTTGAAGCAGCAATTCGTCTTTAATATAATATAGTCAGTATATGAAATATATTTATAGGGATATTACTAGCCTTACCTTTCTAAACAGCTATTTAGAAAGGTAAGAGAGTATTGTTTCAAATAAGTAGTAGTATGAAAGAAAGTGGATGTATCGTATATTAGTAATCTACTAAGCGACGATGAGGATGGCTATTAAATTACATTAATACGAAATCTATGCTTCGAAATCATAAAATAAGTGTTTATCATAGAAATAATAGGTGTATATGAACTGGCTAGTGGGCGCCAGTACAACGTTAGGTGTGAATATCTTACTGTCTCTTAACTTTGTGGTGACGTCAGCGAGTACACTAGCTTCAAACTGTAAACGCTCTAATTCCCCAGATATTTGATCGATTGGTCCTAAGTTTCGTATACCGGCTCTCCTTGAGTGTTCCGTGTTGATTAAAAAAAGGGTTCCCTACCTCCAGTAAAACGGAATTGATCCCTTGAAAATATCGGGGATTTGAGGACGCTACGGTCGATTCGACCACCTTGTGAAAGCTATGAATGGAGAATTACGTTTTACGCTAAACTTTTGATTTGAAATGTTATCAATGGAGAAGACAAACAAACTTTTGGCGAGAATTGCAAAAGCCATCAATAGAGAACCGAGGAGAGATTCGTTTCCTCCAAATTTTTGGCGAGTTTTAGTAATATTAATGGATGCATTAAAATTTTAGTTGGCATTTATGTGAAATATGATATATAATGATTTCTAGTGTTGGAAAAATGCATATAATATTATGGTTGTATTTTATACCTTTCATATACCTTTATTACTTCCATGAAATGTTATTTACTCTAATGGAATAGTATACTCAAGAATTCGGTGAATGTTTTCGTTTCTTCTTCAGGTTGGAAATTCTATCATAATGTTAATTTTCTAAATGTGTATATTTATACGAAAAAATGAATTACTACCATTGTTATCATCATCGTGTTAATACTGAATACATATAATACTCTTAGGAAGACAGTGTGATAATATTGTAATTTCAATAAGGCCCAGATCTAGAAGAAAATAAAGCAGGAGGGTGGAGTATTCCATCTTTTTTTTTTTTTTTTTTGGGGGGGGGACATTAAGATTCATCTAGAATCTTGTTCCGCTATAAAAATTTTCTCTCAGTTTCAGTGGTCTTTGAAGCATTTTTTGAGAAAATGCGCAAAATAAATATGTATCATATTTAATATGATTTTCGCCTCCGTTTTAGTTTCTGCATTCTCAAGGTGGAATGATGCATGGCCTCCTCTCCACTCCACTCACTCAGATCCGTCCCTGATTAATGATAACATAAATAAAGTAGAATGGAAAAAATATTCAGACCAAAAATTTTAATGTCGAGAATTTCTTGGACTAAAATTCCTTACAATTATCCCAATCATTTCAAAGCATTCTTCACAAGGTAATTGAAGAAATACCTGAAACAACCGAATATCAATCTTACATTAGTAATGCGTGTGAAAAAAATCAGTCTTATTAGAAATTACAAGATTTTTTGAATAAATCTCGGCCGAAAATTTATTCAGTTTGTCAACGGAAGAAACTTATGACAACCGCCGAGATGTATAAAACCAATATTTTAATAACACAAAATAGTTATTAAAATAAAAATCTTATATAGTTATTAAAGAATAATTATTTCTGCATTTTAATATTTGATTTATATATAAATATGATAATCAGCTTTAAGCGTTAAAGATAGTTCTCTGAATGTATTTGTTTTCTTTTGTTATCGGATAAAAATATGTTTGCTTTTGCCAGCAGTGTTTGTTTATCACTCATCCGAGAAATAATCTTCAAAGAAAATCATCCTCTTTCTCATTGTGAATATGCCTCCCATTTTCCAGAAGTCCCATTCAGAAAACTCCGAGTAATTATTCAGATTCCCAACCTTCTTTAATTTATATATTAAAGCTCTCGGTCTTTCTTGCATATCTTGGTATACGTATTGTGTTTTCCCACCTTCCAAATTAACCGCTCCGCTGTTGGTTTTCATTAAGCCCGTTAACGTTTTTATGCTTCACTTTTATTTTCTCGGAAGAAAAGTTTTCTCGCTGGCAAAAAGAGTACGGTTTCCTGAAATGAGTCTTTTATGCCGTCTCACTAAACTACCATAAAAGCTATAAAAATGGACTGTTTGCCTTGATCGTGGGCAAAAGAACGGGCTGAGCCCAAAGCGAGCAGATTGCTGAATTTAACTTTATTACCGTTGTGGCAATGAAACTGGCGTTGTTCGTCTTCAATTTTCTATTGCTTTTTGGCCGTCCCATTTATTAGGTGGAGAAATAGCGTTACTTCACCATTTGCCACATGAGACTTCCCTGCAAACAGGGGGCTTTCATTGGAAAGGTTTCACGCTGGATAGTTTTTTCGCCTTGTTTTACTTCCCAATACAACATGCCTCTACCGCTTTTACCTCTCTATCGTATTTCTTCCTTCTTCTTCTTTACTCCTTCTTTGGTACATTGTTTTCATCACAACCCAAGGCGAACAGGGATTAAAATGACATAGTGCAACTCAGTTTACTAAAGCTTTCAATCGAGGACTAAGACCTAAATCCTTTTTTGTTGCAAATGAGGTTTCAATACTTCGCCTAAGTACTCATGCCTCGATGATTAATAATGAATCTTTTCCCAGAAATGATGTAGAAGATGAATTAAATTTTTGTTATTTCTTTGGCGGATTGCTCCACGTTAACTGCAAGCTCCAGAAAAGGACTTCGAGTTAAGATAAAAAGGTCTCACTGGAAAATCTTTAGGTATTAGGATCATGCGTTGCATTTTTAACTTACAAAGCTTTTTTTACAGCTTACAGTTTACAGATTAAAACATCTTAACTTACAACTTAGAGCTAAATAAGTTTCATAGAAATGATTTCAAGTTAGCTAACAGGCTGCATAATGAGGTTCAGAAGAAATCAAAATCTGCATAGAGGGTTTAACAAAAAACAATTCTGTACAAGGTGAATGGTTGATGAAACTAGAGATTCTTCTCTGAGAAGTATTTATACAATACAGTCCCGGACTTAAAAATATGAGTACATATTTTGTTAATTAATGTTATTAATAATAATCAATAATAAAATTATTAATTATTATTTATATTGGTTATTAAATATGAGGAAATGTATTGTTGGAAATTCTTTGTCTTTTTTTTAGTAGTAATAAAAAACTTTTGTTTGCTTTCGATGTAAATTAAAACTCTTTGGGATTTGAAAACTATGGCTCATTATTTTTAGTTAACTATTCACAGATGATGCAATTAAAACTATTGGGAGATTTGAAAAGTAGGAATCATAATAGTTTATCTATACATATCCAACCCCCCAAAAAAGGATATTAAATTTTTTCCTAAAAACAAACAATTGTCTCTTTAAAAAATGGGTTCCCACTGAAGATAAGGGTGAAAATTATTGTTGTCAATTTGTCAATGCAAACTTTATAACCTTCACATTTCACCATGAAAGTTTCAAATTGCTAACATAATTACATCCTGTGTAATATTCGTTAAAAACTTTGGCAATCTAAACTTTTTTCAATGCTATAAGGGCGCAATTGTACCCCAAAAATTAATTTTAATTTTTCTTTAACCAGAAAGAAATTGAATGTCTACAGAAGGACAGATAGACGGTAAGGTGAAAACATTAGCTCGTTTTAGTTTTCGGAAAACGAACCAAAAAGTGAAGAGAAGAAGGTAAAAATTCGAGAAACGATTTTATGGCATCATTATTAACTTAGAAGAAAGAATAACTCTTTTTTATGCCGTTTGCATTTATTAATATAAGTATTAAATCATGCAAATGGAACATTAGTGCCTATTATATACATGCATTAATAAATGCAAACGGCATAAAAAGCGTTATTCTTTCTTCTATAAGCACCATAAAGTGTTACACAAATGTGTGAACAAATTTTAATAAGAAAACAATAAGAGCATTTATAATATCTCAATAATAAATGAAATAATATTTCAGCATCGCTGCCTAAATGCCCTGGAAAACAGAAACTTGCCACTTATTATTTAAATGTTTCATTTGCTAGATTTTTACATATTTGGTTTCGATACCGAAATCTGTCATTTAAAAACATAAAAAGAATGTTCGTTCATCATAATAAATGCTAAATGTTCCGCAACTATGAGAAAGTATTTTGCTGATGTGTGTGTGATACTGCTGAACGTAAAAGAAGTTTCTAACATGTTTCGGGATGTGCCAAAGTCAGAAGACTAAATGTTGCAAAAAAGGTTTTTCTCCTTTGTCCTATTTTTTATGTCCTGTTTGAACATGACTTACCCCAATTTTTTTTAATCGTACTTTAAGGTTTTTCTTTTATCCTCTATTTTTTTTTCAATGATTTCATTTGAATCCTCTTTCGTCAAGACCATGGGTTATCAATAGACCATGGAAATCTATAGATTTGTTTGAAACATGGGTGTCGACGAGGAAGCGAGGATGTAAGAAGGGTAATTGTCCATCCTAGAAAAAATGATCTAAAATTTAATTGATGTTGAATAATATCAGGTGTGCTAAATGAATGTACTTTATTCGTTAACAAAATGTAATACATATATTTTACGTATTGTTTCGGAAGCATGTGATTTATTTTTATTTACTAATACGAAATGCATTTTTTTTTCATATATTTTCAATAATTAGTTAATTTTTTTTCGTTTTTTTTGGAGGGGGGCATCCTTAATTGTATTTGTGTAATGCTTGCATGATTGCTATTTTCTCAATTATTTTCATTATTGAACAGCTCAACCTAAATAATTCTATCTTGAAAGATTGATCTGTTTTTTGTCTCCTGTTAAAAACTTCCTGCCGACGTCCATGGTTAGAGACAGTTCTTTTTTAATCATTTTAAATGCAAATTAATTTACAATGATGCTCATATACATAAAAGATCATTTTATTAAATATTTTCTAATGTTTAACTTTCTCGTTTGAAACAAAAAGATTTAATTAAGACATATTAAATATTGACTCTTTTTAAACTGGGGTAATTACATTGTTTTTATTTCAACGGGAGAGGATTATCTTGCATACTGCTTTTCTTTAAAAAAAACAGGTCTTAAACTTTTCAAATTTTAAAACTAAACTGAATTAGTAACGAAACACAATAATCTGATGAGCAAAATAATGAAGAATTTAGTCAGTTCAAAAGCAGAACTTGATGGATATATTAAAACAGTCAAAGATGATTTTCTAAGTGTTTAATCACTATTAAACTGTTTAAGCAACATGATGAAGATTGGTGATTGACCCGATGGTGTGTAGCTAAATTTCAGCAGTAGAGGAGAGATTGATCAGAAACCTGTAACTAAATGGTCAGAGCACATAACAGGTCATTAGGAGGTCGTGGGTACACCAATATTCATCTTGCTGCGTAAACAGCTTAATAGTGATTAAATACTTAGTAAATCAATGATTAGCTGCGGATTTATTTGTCTAATCAGTCAAACATAATTTGTTATGGACAAATTCCTTACAGATTTATAAATATTTTATTTTTATTTTAGGATTGGAAATCATAAATACAAATAATGAAAGCAAAATAAAATGGTGATGGAAATCATTATATACTAGCATACAGCAAAACAAATTTTGGCGAAATGTAAAGGAATTACTTTCCTGGAAGCCCATTGTTCCATTTCACATTTTCTTCTTTCACATTTATAACCGAGAAACCTGCGGCAGAGCAATACATTCCTATTAACACATACACAATTAACCTACTTTGGTTCGATTCTAAGAGACAGGACTGAAAGATGCAACTTTACTTGCTCAGCATTTTGTTAGAACGGGACTAGTAGTTGCATAGGTCTCGATCCCAAACACTTCGGCCAGTTTGTTCCATTAACTGCCTTTTGGCCATTTTCTTTGGCGTCCTCATAGCACACTGGGGATAGAGTCTGGATAATGGACTGGATTCCGCATTTGGTAGTAGATCGCTTCATGGAGCTGAAGATCTTGGCTACTGCATGGCATTTCCCTACCACACTTATAATGCGTACTCCAGAGAGGATAATCACTGTGGCTTTCCTCTGTTAAGTGGCTTAGGTGGGTGTCAAGATGTCACACCCTGTCCATGGGAGGGGGGGGGTCATTACTGGCCGCTGTTATCTGCTGCCACTCTCCCTTTTCTGTGGGACCCATTGTCTATCACGCTCTACAGAACATTACATTTCTTCTGGTGGTCTGATGAACAAGTACAACGTGAGTCTCTAGTTCTCACTGAGCATGCATGCGATATGCCCGTGGATGATAATCTTCGCTTTGTGTCGATAGCTGATTGACCGGATCAGGCCGTCACGAGGGCCCCGACTGGATATGGCACCAGGATCTGCATGGTATCACTGTTTCAAAGAGGTGTCGATCGATTTCATAGAAAGACTGCAATTCCTTAATAAAGGAACACAGATATGTAGAAAGACTTCAATTCCTTAATAAAGATACAGATATATAGAAAGACTTCAATTCCTTTGTAAAGATATAGATATGGAAGGTCTGCATTTTTAGACAGGTACGCCAGACAGGATTCCTCAATGCTGACACAAGACCGGGGGTAGAAGGGTGAAAAATGGACAAAAACAGCAAAAAGGTGATCGCAACAGAGCCATAAACAGGACATACATCTGTTCGTGAGATTACAGAAATGCCATGTTTATATTTTATATTATATATTTCATATACATTATATATATATTATACATACAGCATTCATTTCAATTGAATTTATATATTATATTCGTTTCAATTCAGCATAATTCGAAACAACTACCAAAATACCAGGGACAGATTTTCATATCTTGACATTTTATCAGTTCAAAACGTTTTTTAAATATAACGTAATATTAAAAAAAATACTTTTAAAATGCACATAAATTAAAAGTAGTTGTTAGAAAAAAGAGCAGACTCCAAACCAACGATTAATATCGTATCCCAGCCTTTGTTTAAAATTACGGAAAAAATTAAAAGCCTATAAAATACCAGAAAGTTTTAATCGACTACCGAAAGTTTTAGATCGAAAATCATATGAAGGAATAAAACAAAATGTCAAAATTTATTTAATGAATTTTAATTGAGAAATATACTTAAAAACAGTAATTATGCTTAATATATGCATAAAAATTGTTCTACTTGTTAAACATGTTTAAAATTGTGTTTTCTTTTTGTCTTTCGTGAGAAATCGTGTTTAAAATAACTGGATATTGTTTTACCGCTCATCTTATTCCCTAAAGATAAGCTAAGTAGCTTTTCGGAACATATTTTTTTCAATTTCCATATATGTATATTCTTTATGAACTGATGATAAAAAAAAGAAGGATTACATATCGCCTCTGGGAATATAGGATGATAGTTTTAAGAGAAAATTAAGCTTTTCATTTTCCGAATTTGCAACCTTTAACAGTGGTAAGTCACACTAATGGGTGGTTGTAAAATGTAAATAATAATATAATATTAATCCCCATAAAACGCAAAAAGCATATCTCCTTTATCTCTTAAATTGAAAAAATTGAATGTTCGTATCCTCTAGGGTTAAAAGGCAAATCATCCAATGTATATAAATAAAATTTATTAATATTATTATTATATTGAAATATTATTGAGACTTTTAAGATTAAGAAAAATTTATAAAAATAACAAGCAACGGGTTGAATTTTAACCAATTATATTTAACATGATACACACACTTATATGCTTGGAATAGCAGGAAGCCCAATGTTGAAGGGTTTCTAAACTTCCCATCACATTTGATCAAATATATATATGACTATAATTACTCAGTTCTTCATCAATGCATTCTATGAACAGTATTTCTGATTTCCAGCATAAATTTATCGTTTGCAATATCACTAAAAGTTTTAAGTTTTCTGCATTTAGTGCGCTCTAACGATGGTAAATTAAGGCCATTTGAGTATTTGAAGACTATGAATCATCATATTTTGGTAGTAATTCACCTCAATAAGAATTTTTAAATTTTTCTCTCAAAATAAAAAGTTGAGTTTTTCCATCCACCATGGGGGTAAAAAATAAATTGTTACTGACAATATAAATCCTTGATATCACACTGCACTCCTAAATTATCAAATTTATATCCCAAATATACTCTGTGGCAAAAAAAATCGAGGCATAACGATAAAATAGTCCATCAACTGCGAAACTCAGCATGCAAATGATTAGAAATTCGACGCCAATACAGTTATTATGCTTAATATATGCATAAAAATGCATAAAAAATGCATAAATAATTAGAAATTCGATGCCAATAAACGTACAGAGCGGTCCCAGTGCACAAGGGAAACGTGCCTCCCGGGAGGTATGTAAGGATCATCGCTCACGTGCATTGGCCATTCTGACCGCTGTTGCAATTGCATTGACATCAGCAGCTGACGAGGATGCTGCGACGACTCACCGACGACCTTACCAGCAACTCAGCAAATTCGAGAGGTGACGCATCGCATCGTGGGCCTCAAAAAAGCCGGTTGGTCATGTTGACATATTAGCCGGCATTTGGGTCGGAGTGATGCCACAATAGCACAATGCTGGCGTCAGTGGGTACAGAAGCGCATATATACCCACCATGAAGGTACTGGCTGGCCCAGGCAAACTACTGGAAGGGAAGATCGTGTGATAGAGAGAACAATCAGAACGACACCGATGACATCGTTATCTACCATCCAAAGACAAGTAGCATCCTCCGTGGAACATGCTGTATCAAGACGCACCTTTGGAAGACGATTGGCAGCGGCGAGACTACATTCTCACCGCCCATTACGAGGGCTACCACTAATCACCAAACATCGGCAACGCCATCTAGAGTAGTAAGTTGTGTTTGGGAAGTGTGGACTGCAAGTAACTGGTGGCGAATCAGTGACGAATCCGGCTTTTGCCAGATCCTCCGACACGCTACGTATCTGGAGTTGGTCGGGCCAACGCCCCAATCCGGCTTACATTGTTGAGCGACACATTACCTTCACACCTAGTGTTATGGTCTGGAGAGCCATCTCCTATAGCAGCCGGTCCCCCCTAGTAGTGTTACAACCTAGTAGTGGTACTTAACAGCACAACAGTATGTTGACGACATCCTGCAACCAATTGTATTGCCTTTTCTGTCACGTCTTCAGGGGCCATTTACCAGCACGATAATACTAGGTCACCTCTCCTGGGAATGTCTCCATGGTTTTAAAACCCTCCCATGAACAGCCAGTTCTCCAGACCTCTCGCCAATCTAGCACGAATGGGACATGCTGGAACGTGCATTGCAGCCATCCCGGAAAGTCAACGAACTAGATCAGCAATTAAAGCACTCGTGGCAGAATCTGCTACAGGACAACATCCGACTGTTGTGTGGCTCAATGCCATGCCGAATATCGGCATGCATCGCCGCCAGAGGTGACTGTACTACGTTACACTTATGGAGCCATTGTTCTGCAATACAGAGCCCTATTGCTGTAAAATTTTAATCACTTCTTTATTTTTAAACCTTCATTGCAAGTGCAAAGCTTCAGCATGATCGGACACTTGCTTCGGATGTTTCGTTTTTTTGTCAGAGTGAATATTGTTTGCAGTATTCTTTTAAAATTTTAGAAATTTCCACCGTGGGAGGGCACTGTTAAAGCTCTTGGCAGATTCTAAAAGTGTGGATTATGATAATTTGTCAATTCCTATCCAAACTAAAAAGATTTTTCAATTTATCTCTAAAACAAACAACTATTTTTTAAAACAAATAATTGCGTTTTCCCACCCTCTCTGGGTGTAAAGCTGAAAATTATTGTTGTCAATGCAAATTTCATGACATTCACATTCCACAACCAAGATTTCAAACTTCTAACCTAATTACATCGCTTGAAATATTAGTTCGAAATATTGCAATTTCCTAATTTTTCCATCGTTAGAAGACACAGTTATAGGTATAAGAAGATTCCGAAAGGGCGAATTGTAATATTTCGTCAATATCTATCCAACTCAAGAGGAATTATTAATTCATCTCTAAAAACAATTGAGTTGTTCTTAGAGATATTATAAAAAGTTCACTGTCGACAGAGAGACAGACACACAACAAAGTGTAAACGAGCTAAAAAACGAAACAAAAAAAAATTAAATTTACCTATTGAAATTATTGAAGATGTTCCAATTTATTATAAAAATATAAATAAATTCTGCGGGGGATACTGTAGTTAACGTCACCACTAAAACGTAAACGAGTGCCTGATATCCAGTCTTCTCTGACGCAGGCGCAAGAGTGTCTTAAAAATTAGCTTCATCACTCAAAATTGCAGCGCGGATAGGTCACCAGATGTTGATTTATGGAGATGCTAAGTTTGTTCTGCCTATGAGGCTCTGCTGTTGACCGCATTCCTAGACAAAGGGACGTGTCACTCTATGGGAAGACATTATTATTGATTGCAGCTGTCAAAGTCTGCCTGTCTTCCAACTAGAAAAATGGAGAAAATGCTGTTATTTTTTGGAGAACGTTCGTCCAGAAAATGACATGCTCCTTTCCCATTGACCATATCGAGTTCCTACAATGCATATATCTTAAACAAATCCTAGACCATAAATTAATTCTAGCAATAGGTATCGTTAGTCAATGATTTAGGTCATTGTTTAACACATTGCGTTTCATTTGTTCAGTGTAAAAATATTTTATGCGTATGTCTTTCCCTACTTCCAGGTTTCATAAAAGTTTCGTTTCAGTGTTTAAAATTTCTTACATATGACATTATTCATCAGGCCCTGATCTCGGGGAGAGAGCGATGGGATCGAGCCGGAATGGAACAGGATGCCGTTCCAGTATGTAATATTTTTTAGGTTTTAGTGGTCTTTATGAAATTTTGTTCCAAAATATGTGTAATGATGTTTAATATTTTTTGCCATATTCCCAGTTATTAACATTTTTAAAGGGAGGAGCTATGGCACTTTCTCCCCTCTATCTTGCCCTATCATTTAAATTTTAACTAGTTTTCCTTTGCCCAGTGTTTATTGCTTCGAGTAGAACAGAGCTGCGCAATCCGCAAATCGCACCGATGAGCTTGGTAAGTTCTCCGTCCTTCGGATGGGATGTTAAACTGTGGCTCGTTATGTGGGAGAGCCACAACTTTGCATGTTAAAGAGCACGTTGGGTGGCCTTGACGCGAGGCCATCCAGCGTGTTCTTTAACACTTGGATGGTTCTTTAACATCTGTCTCCCAACAGCCGTCCACTGGGTAACCACCCCCAACCATCTCTAAGCCCTCGGGGTCCTTGTGACCTGGTCATTTAGCCCATTGTGTGCAAAATAGTATCGCTTACGGATAAAACAACTCAACCCTTTAAATACACTATATACTGTATTTTCCCTCCACCCCCGACCATAAGAAACACACAGATTTTAAAGGGTAGATTTTAGGTAAAAATATTTTATTGACTATATTTTACCCCTTCCGTCATGGTATGCTGGGAAATTTTAAACAACATTTTTCACGAAAAGTAAAAGGTGAGTCTTATTGTGCATAACACTTGTTCCTTAAAAGTTTCTCAAGTCTATCGTTACAATTTGTTACAATCAAAGAGACTTCCATTGCATTGGAAATAAACAGTCACAGAGAAAGTACCGTATCAAAACCATGGAACCAGTTGCGTATAATTATGTATACATTTTTGGTTGGAGTGGGTATTTCTTGGTGGTTTAGGATTAGTTGCTGTGTTCTTTTATCTGTGAGCTATACAGTTTTTCCCACAATCGGCTAATATTACAAGTCAGGTCACAAGGACACCAAGGATTCATAGAAGTCTGAGGATGTGGACCCACTGCACAACTATTAGGAAACAGATCAAAACTTCCAGTTAAAACGATACAGTATGTTCTTTAACGTGTAAAGAGTGTGACTTTTCTGTACATGGTCTATCCCTTTCTTTACTATCCACTCTGGTCAACTGAAACAAACCCCTTCCCTTGTTCCTTTTGTGCTGTTCAATTATTATATTTCTCATAATCATAATTATAACTTATCAATCGTAATTACCGTCTCTCACTTCAAGTTGCAACAGAGCCTGAATTTTGTGTGTGGGGGCTGGATTAGAAAACGTTGACTTGATTCTTTGGGTTGCTAAATTATGTATGAGGACAGTCTTAATAATAAAATATTAATTTTATTTGGTCTTTCTTATTTTGAGAGTATCTTGAGCTGCCACCACTGCGACATCATTATTGAAAGGAAAAGAATACTTATAGTTCATAATAGAACTATTCTTCCTTTGATTCCATAGTTCTACTTTTAATTCATTTCAATATGTAGCTGTCAAGTTCCTGAACTATTGAAGTTACATATGTAGACACAGCTGTATTTAAATATTCAGCTATTCAGCGATAACAAAAGAAAGTTTAATGAAACACAGACAAAGAGATGGGCCGACTTTTAAGAGGATGAAGTCAATCACTTACTGAAGCAGATAAAAGTTATTATGGAAACAAAACAATAAGGGAATAATATATATTGGTTCTCGAATGGCTTCCGTTTTGCTTGTGTCAAATGCAGCAAACTAATTTATCTTTCCACTGCAGCAATCGGAGCAACCTTTAAATCGGTCGGACCTTCATTACGATTTATTTTTCATTCGAGTATTGCCGGCCCACTTCACCAAAACGCAGCCTGGAATTGCGCCCCAGAGAAGAATAATAACAATAATGAAGAACGCCGGATCATTTGCAGCCGGGAGAGAAAGAGCTGGGAATTGATCGGCGCCTTTTTTCATTTATTTTTCTACAGGTACTCTGTCGGGTGAGCAAATTCTCTTTCCCTACATAGGGAATCCAAGCAAACAGAATTCCTGAATATTGGGGACTATTCGTTATTTTGCTACATTCCTCTTTTCATTTATGATTTTTTTTACTTTCAGTTTTCATTTTCAATATAGCACAATATATTTTATTTATACTCACAATTATTTTAATGGTTTGAAGAGGTGCTGTGCGACAATATTTTCTTGTTTCATCGACGTTTTCTTCTTTACTTCTGTAAAAAGCTTTTAATTTGTAATTATATAGCCCGATTCAAATTAAATAGTTTTTTTCTCTTATTGTTACGTCCTGATATAAAAAGAAATAGTGGAGAGTTCAGAGACAAGTGACTATTGAATCGTAAAGAAAATAGAACGCAATACAGGTAAAATTTTCCCTGTATTATTTTTTCAAAAGAGTATAAAACATGATTTTTATTTTTCGACTACGTTTTAGTGGTCTTTAAAAATATTCTTTCAAAATATGCAGTGCATGTACAGTAAAAGAAATGATTATTCGGATCACGATTGTACGCATATTCGATTATATAGATTGCATGAGCATTTTTAAAAAATGGCTCTCATTTCTTAGATTGGAATAGCGTCACTCTGCTTTGATATTATAGATCAAATTTATAAGTTTCAACACCAGTTTCTTTGTATGTATGACCAAATTTTAAAATCTAATTGTATGCAATTTTTCACATTGCAATTTTATATACACAATACATATGCTTCAAAATTATTTCTTGAGAAAGCCTGCGAAAGAACCCCTCATTGATCTGTCACTTGGTTATATAATTAATACGTGGTTATATAATAATAACAATACATATGCCTGTTTCATTTGATATTGATCATCCGAATCACCTGCATTTCGAACTAATCTTAATAATCTAGTTTTTACCGTATATTTTTCTTCCTTCATTGCGGTAATTAAATATTCCAAAGGCATTGAGATATGTATGTGTTGGGGGGGGGGGAGAGATAGGTGATAGCTTTGCTTTCCCTAGATTAGTAGCTAGATAGAGTGTTGGCGGCTTTCGGTTTTTACTTCAAAGGAAGATAGGGTGCCGACTTACCTTTTCAACAAGATTGCAGGCGCCCTATCTTCCCTTGAAGTGAATACGATTTCAATGCTGCACCATCGATGCAATAAAAAACAAAACCCTCAAACAGTTTCTTATCACAGAGGTCTGACAGGAGCATCTCAGCTTATTTCGCCATAGAGAAGATTTGTGAAGAAGGCAAGACCTCAGCAGAAAGAAACAGAAGTATCGATATCTTACTGGGGCTCGAACCTAGATCCTTTGAATCAGTAACCAAGAGCGTTATTTTCAACTCTTTAGGGTGTATTTTTAGGCGTCAGTATTTTCAAATTTTCAATTATTTTGTATTTTTTATATTTTTTATATATGTTATATTGAATAACTTATTAAGAAATAAGAAAAATAAACAATTATAGTTTACATTGAAAAGTGTTTTTATAATTGAAAATAATTTCATAAATAGTATATTATATATATAACTCCTCTCCACACGTATAGCGACACTCCACCCAAAGGAAAAGAATAATTTCCCCCCTAGATCATCGTCTGAAACTCTAGTCACATAAGGACCAAATTAATACTTTTTAATATATGGCTGGCAGCATTTTATTTTAAGCAATAATAAACGAGACATTATTGTTGATTTAGTGTTAAAATGTTACATACTTTTAAAACCCTAAAATTAAATTTCATGTCAGTAGCTTCAAATTCGGTTAAACGCGATACTCGTCTCAGATCATTTCAGTCGAACCAAGCTAATAAGCCACAATTCTTCACCATGATTGTGATAGAACACCATTGCTCATAAAATGACTTCTAGAACCAAACGTTT
The DNA here is from genome assembly GCA_038380435.1 of Ryuthela nishihirai. Lineage (NCBI taxonomy): Eukaryota > Metazoa > Arthropoda > Arachnida > Araneae > Heptathelidae > Ryuthela > Ryuthela nishihirai. The sequence continues at coordinate 19,279,730 of JAWZYU010000011.1, forward strand.
GCGATCCTTGCCCTAGAGAGGTGTAAGATTACAAACTATAATAACAGTGGTTAACTATATAAACATGAACAATTGTAGCTGCCTTTAACTATTTTTCAGGTGCTGATTTCAGATCTGGCCTTGAAAAGTGACTAGCACATCACGTTTTTATGTTATTGGTCATTTTGATTCCTATTAAGATTTTCATATACCAACACCTCAAGGCAACTGGGAGGATACTAGATATTTCACTTTTTGTGCCTTCAACACTGATTGCCAAGAGGGAGAAAACAGGTAACAGTAACCTAACCTCAGACCGCCATTCTTGTTTTCGTTGTAGGAGGAACACGTACTGTACGTTGAAGAGTGAATTTTGGCATTTAAATGGTAGAAAAGCAGCTTCGCGGATGTTTTAATGTGCCAGATAACTTTTGTTACGTATGTGGAAATTATATTTTATAATCCAGGTTGGTTCGTGTAAAAGATTGTGAAGAAAGCCTATAACTTGTATTTTGAATGTTATGTTGGAGATCAGGACAAAACACGGGCTCCACATATGTGCTGAATTTCGTGCTTTGTTGACCTGAGTGAATGGTTGAAAGGTAAGATAAAATTCATGTCGTTTGCAGTTCCAATGGTTTGGTGTGTGCCAACTAGTCACTTGCATGATTGCTATTTTTGTTTAACTACAGTGTCGGGCTTTTCAAAAAAAAAGAAAAATACAATATCCAAATGTGCCTTCAGCCATAAGGCCTAGTTCCTCATGGAGAATATCTTCCTATACCAACATTTCCATCCAAATTGGAGGAGATGGATTCACATTCATCAGAGGAATACTTTCAGATACATACAGATCCTGGCCCTACATACCTGACCCTAAAAAGTTAGAGGAGCGTCATCTGATTCAGCAAAATGAACTAAATGATCTTGTTCGAGACCTAGGACTTTCCAAACAACGAGCTGAAGTTTTAGGTTCAAGACTTCAAGAATCTTCTGGCTAAGTGTACCAGAGTTTCTCTATTCAGAAAGAGAAATTTGGATTTATCTGCTTATTACGAGATGCAAGATGGTTTGAGTTTCTGCACATGTATTTCAGGGCTGATGGAAGAAATTGGAATAACTCACGACCCTAAGGAATGGCATCTATTTATAGATTCGTCAAAATTCAGCTTAAAAGCTGTCCTTTCGCCTAAAGGAAACCAAAAGCCTCTCATTCCACTGATACACGCTGTGGGAATGAAGGAAACTTATGAAAGCATGGAAAAAATACTCACTGCTATAAAATATGACCAGTTTAAGTGGTAAATATGTGGTGACCTAAATGTCATATCTCTCTTGCGTGGACTTCAAAGGGACCACAAAATTTTGCTATTTTCTGCGTTTGGGGGACATTAGGGCCAGAAAGGAAAACTGCAAAACAAAAGACTGACCCAAAAAAGATGTTTTTATTCCTGGAAAGAGTAATGTGAGGTATAAACCTCTAATTGACTCCTCTAATGTTCTGCTCCCACTACTACAAATAAAACTGTTACTTATGAAAAACTTTGTAAAGTCTATGGACAAAACTGATAAAGGGGTTTTGCATTTGAAGGGAATTTTTTCAAACCTAAGTGATGACAAATTCAAAGAAGAAATCTTTGATGGTCCTCAGATCAATAAGCTACTGAATGATACTGTCTTCAAAGAAAAACTGAATATAAAGGAGCGCGCTGCATGGAAATCCTTCACGTCTGTGGTTCAGAGCTTTCTGGGGAATCACAAAGAGGAAAAATACAATCAGCTCATTTAAGATCTTCTCAAAAAAACTATGAAAATCTTGGCTGCCGAATGTCTCTGAAGATCCATTTCTTGCATTCGCATCTCTACTTCTTTCCCAATAACGTAGGAGCTGTCAGTAATGAGCAAGGGGAAATATTTCATCAGGATATTCGAACCATGGAGGAGAGATACCAAGGCAGATTGGATCCAGAAATGATTTGTGACTACTGCTGATTCTTGCAGAAGGAAGATACCTCAGCACATAAAAGACAAAAATGAACTTCTTGTAAGTATAAAAGATCCTTACCCATGTTTTCTTATTTTGCGTTTCAATATTATTTCAATTGTTGCTTTATATTCAGTGGTCTATAACTATGATGTTTCTAATTTTTTTCACTGTAATCATGTAATTAATTAATGGTTTTAAGTTGCAATTTAATAAAATAATCACATTTATTTTCATTTCCCAAATATGCATATTCATTGAAATTTGAAATACATTAATCCATAATTAAAAAAAAAACTGTACATGCTGCAGATTTTTGACAGCCATATTTGAATTCAGGTCCCCCAAATTAGTTAAAAACATCCTATTTGACCAATGTTACAAACAAATAGTTTCAATTTGTTGTCTAGTGTAATTGGGTTCATCAAATTGGAAACATTTATAAATTTAAGTCCAGGGAGTGCCCAACAGCACTAGCATTCCAAGTGGTCGTTTAGGGTTGCAAATATTTATGGGGACATGCTAAGTAATTAGATGGGCTTGTTTTAATTTCAATTCGGAATAAAAGTGTCATGAATGCAAAGTACTAAAGTCTTTACCTAACTTTGCAGACAAGTAGTTTTAAAAATATGTTGCTAATGATTTAGCTAACATTTTATTTCAGCGGTATATATATATGTAAATATAAAATAAAAATATTAATATATATATATATATATGTAATATATACTCAATTAAGGCCGTAAAAAATGATAAAATCATTTGAGATAATAAAAGTTGCACGATCGCTTAAAGAAGCAAAAATTATATCAGTTTTAACGTCATTTTGGGGGGCCACAAAAGTAAATTTACTGGAAGGTGGCAAAAGGAAAGGCTGTTTAATATTGCGAAACGTGATGGACAGGTAGTGGTTACTCCAATTAAGCTTATAACTAAGATTATTTGATAAAGTAAAAGTTATATGTAAGTTATATGGGTGGCAAAATGTTGTGAGATTTAATGTGGGTCTCAATTTTGGCTACTATTTTGTACACAATGGGATAAATGACCACATTACAAGGTTCCTATGAGTTCAGAACTGGGTAAGGTAAGGAAATCCGCTGGGTAATTGTTACGAGAAGTGGAAATCTCGCTCCCTTCAGTCAGATGGAAGCCTCCCTCTTTCTTCCACTCCACAGGCCATCCACGTAGCCCATGTTGAAAGGACGGAGGTATTTACTTCAGTTTTACCTTTATTACTGAGGGCAGTGGGAGGTTAGTGAGGTAATCTAAAAAATCACTCGTGGTTTCGAACCTGGGAACATCAGGTGCTCTATCGACGGAGCTAAGCCTTCCCCTCCTAAGGAGCAGCTCTTAGGTATTATAATGATTGAAGATACGATTAGTGGTTTTTGCGAATTTTACTGCTTCTAAATATCGTCATTAATATTTTAAAAGAATATTTTTATGAAGTAGTTGTTAGTCTCATCTAAATAAGATTTTCCTCCAAAACTTATCATAACTGAATGTACGTTTTTACTTATTAGAACATAAAGAGTTAATTTTAAATTTGAATAGGTCAATGATCTTTTATTTTCCCCATCAACATATTTTCTGGAAATGTTTTCAAGAACTCAGGAATGCAAACAATATAGGAGGAATTTCAAATCTTTTCCTTTTCTGAACTAGCATTGTTGTATTGTGAACGGTTACAGAAAACGACAATTGGTTTCGCGCCATTTCCAGGCGCGAAACCAATTGTTTTTCAAATCTTAATCCAAAAGCACTTTTTGATGTTTCGTTTGCTGGAGGCTTGTAACAATTCTTTCAAATCTCAATCGTTTGTGAAAGCATTTTTTTCTTCTTATTTTTGGATTTGGATGAGTATTTTATTTCTAATTTGAAAACTTTTCATAACGTAAGGAGAAAATCACAAACGTAGGAATATTTCGTAAGAAAAAGCGGACAGCAGTACTCTAGATCAGTGAAATTTGGCGTAAAATTTCCGTAATCTTCATCTTGGATGGTTATTTTAATGTATTGATTTGCGAAACCAAATAAACCAAAAAACCATACCACTAGATGGCTCAATACAAAGTTAAAATTTAAGTGATTTAAATTTATTTCGCATTTTATTAAGTCTGAAATAAAATTAATATTATAATCTTTATAAATTTTAAAATAACTAATAAAAAAAAAGTTAGCATGTATATATATATATTTGGAAACAGTATGTAGTCGAGCCAGGGCGTACCAGGGCTACGCCTCGGGGAATTTAATTGGTATATCATGAGATTTTGGAAAATTAGACCGACAGACGAAAATGAAGTATTGGTAAATTTAGGGTTCAGGGATGCCTGAAATGTATATTTCCGTTGAAATATTGAAACATTCATAAAATAATAATAATCATATTTGTATGGTGCCCTTAATAATAATCCTAATAATAATCCCTTAATGATAATCCTATTTGTATGGTGCTTAAGCTTTAAGGGACTGAGGAATTTTGGTACAAAACTGGCTGAAATTAATTTATAGTGCTCTTTAGATTATATATTTATAAACGTTTATAAATTTTCTTTAGCGTAGCCTTAAATCTTAACTTCTAAAGTAAATCTGTTTGGTGCTTCCCCATATTATGGAAAATAACGAGTGTAGAGAATGTAAGCGGCCCCTGACTATGGACAAATTCATTCGTTGCAACTGACATTGCAATGACAGGTTTCATTACTGCCTAAGTGGAGTGTCTGACGCAACCTACAATCGTATGTCGCAAGAGGAAAAGAATTCATGGATTGTTGCAATTTCAGAAATTCTGTTTGAAATGCTTCATCAACAAGTAGAGCATCTGCCGATGTATTCACTGAAAACTGGAAATACTTAGCTGAAAAAAATTGGTTGCCCTGTATGGTATTCGAACCCACATCGTCCAGAAGCTTGCAGGCGTCATAATCTCTAATCACCAGAGATCGTCTTTTTTTTCAACTATGTGACATATAAGCATTTCCGTATTTTGTTGATTTGCCATTGGCGCCATCTAGCTCAGCAATTGGGCAACCAAGCTGCTATATATGATGGTAGCAATATTTGTCACTCACTTTCTCAGAAATCGGTAGCTTGGCTGCTCGATTCCTGACATAGCGCCAGTGGCGAATCAACAAAATGTGGGAATGCTTGTATATCATATTGTTGAAGAAAACGGTTAGTTTCTAATGGTGTAGCGGTTACGACGTCTGGAAGACGTGGGATTACATTTTTCTCGGAACAATACGATGATATCATAATTAAATTAAAAAAAACTACGAAGTAATTCAAGCGGATCTTGAACAAAAATTGAAAAAAATCTTCTTAGCTGTCGCTTGAAAGGACAAAACGAGCTCAGCAACAACTTAGAACAGTATGGTCGTACTAATTATAACATTGAAATCAAAAATGTTTCTGAGGCTAGTCGTGAAGCTGAAGGAGACCTCCTCTCCGTAGCATCTAAAATAGCTAGAAATTAAGAATTTTGCACAATATCAAATCGAAATCATTTATTGATTACCCAAGAAAAATAAGAGCACGCCATCTGCGGTCATTATCAGATTTAAAAATCAAACTGTGTAGGAAAGAATGGATTGTAAAGAAGAAAACTAGAATGGAGATTGCTGATGTCTCTGATGATAATACAACTGGGAATATATGCATCAATGAAAAATTGACAAGTGCAAACAAAAATTTGTTCTCGAGAGTGAAAATATTTGTTCGGAAAAACAATACTAGATTTGTTTGGTGCAAGGAGAGGAAAATTTACATCAGATCCTGCATAATTCAGAATTCTATTTCATATTATTAATTGTGACAATTCTGAACTGATCAAAGTAACAGAACCCGACTGTTATACAACAACAGACTTAGTCGGTTCAATAAAAGGTTTACTGAAGAATGTTTTTTAAAAGAAAAGAAATGAGTATTTTTCATATTAATATTCGTAGTTTAAAAAGATCCTGGGATCAATTTATTACTAATTTAAATGATTTTCCTGCATTATATTGATGTTATTATTGCTTTTGAAACTAATATTAGTCATGTAGAGTATGATTTTTATGAGATTACTAATTTCACTAAAATTTATGTAGATAATGACTTACCTGCTGCACATGGTATGCTAACCTGCTACAGAGTCAAATTCAAAATATAATATTCCATCAACAGAAGTGATACATATTAACGACCAAAGTTGTTACGTACAAACATATCATAGCTTTGTATCGTTCATATATGTTATGATTGATGACATTAATTTATAGACTCAAAAAATCCCTCAAAATCAGGTATAGACGAATATTTAGACACACTAACTACTTTTATTTCGAATACATAAATGGCTTCATAAGAGAAGAATATGGAAACAATACTCTAACACAAACATGTATTGATCACATTGATACTAAAATAACTAATGTTTCCTTGACAACACTCATCTACCAAGCAAGAATTGCTGATCGTTATCCTGTTATAGCAAGACTAGACATAATGTAAAAAAAACACAAACATAGAAAGAATAGCAACAACATTAATCATACTATTATTATAATGAAGAAAAAAATTGAAATGGAATTGCAAAGTAATTGGTTGAAATATACTTAGCAAACATATAAAATGTCCAATTGAGATTTATAATGCAACTGCAAAAAATATAAATTAAATTAAGAAAGGCTCAAAAATTCAGTATAGTATTCCAACTAAGGAGAGAAAATAACAGATGTAACAGAAAAGAGATTACAACAGAAATAAAGGACTTAATCGAGGAAAGAGATAAAGTCTGGATAAATGTTAAGAACAAGGAAACTAATGACCAATACAGAATAGCTTATATAGCATTAAGAAATGAAGTCACAAATGAGATTCATTGAGCAAAGAAAACTTTTAGTCAAATAAAATTATTCAACGCAATAGCTCCATGAATTCAACATGGAAAATGATTAACGAGTTCAGTGGTCGCAAGCAGTAGTCATCTGTTGATGATGTAATGATACAGAATATTAAACACTAATACTTTAATATTTAATGATATAAATGAAGATGATGCAAATTGAACACATAAATAGAAGTGTAATTTAAGTTGCATCATTAAGTTAGGCATAATATAAATAATTCGGAGAGATATTTATACAAATTTCTTACTTCTTTTTTATTTAAAAATGTTTAAAATATTTTTATAGGTCATAATTTTAAAAGAAATGTAAATCTCGGGCAAGTGCCTGAGTGGGTCTCTTTGCTTCGTAACCTATGGCACCTACTATCGCATTTGGGAAAACGTGCTGCTCAAAAATAAGATGTTTCGTGTTTGAAAAACCAGCATGAAAACCTTTGACAAGATATTTTATTACATCAGAAGTCTGACTGAGGTCGTTGACCGTGACTCATATAAAAAATATTTGCGTTTATTTAATATCAGAAATGGAAACAAAAAGGGTTGGACGATCTTGTTTCTAGTATAGTATGCCTGCCTGAGTTCAGCGTGAATGACCTCCATCTCCATAGCAAAATGAATCGTTCCTATGATCATTGCCACTTATTACGGGCACGGACAAAGCGTTATAACAATAGAAGCGTTTATATATTAATGAGATGAGATTCCGGTTATGTTTCGAGTGATCGAAGTGGAAATGCTTCACCCTTCTCGGTATCAGCCTTTGGCCCAATAACTAACCTATTGCTGCTTTTACTTATTGGACGAGCATTGTTCTTTCGTCTGTGACGTGATGGCGTCTGTCTGGGGAACGTATACAAAAGAAGTGCGCTCAACGTAATGTGGATCGGTCGACCCTTCCTTTGGAAACTCTACCATGAGGCAGGGACGGTGACCTTTGTCCAGCAGGCATGACTGACCTCCCTAAATCCTATGACGACTTGGTGGCGACACTGTTATCTTAACCACCGTACTGTGACAATAGGTCCTCTTTTCTCCATAAACTCGTGTTTTTTTTTTCGCTCTGTTTCTGTATTTACTCTACCCTGACAGAGTGCTTTCCTATGTTAAAAGAGGAAATGGTAAAGCTTATTAGAATGCTTTCAAAGTGAGGACACATACATGCTGTTAGTGAATACTAGAGTACCTAATGTATCATGTGATGTGAAATAGAAACCCATTAAAACGCTGTAAAAATTAAGAAAACAATACGTATAAGAACAAGTCAAAAAGCTGTCTAAGACTGCAAAATATGAACGATAATACGGTGAGAATATCGACGTGTTTTCTGCAGTTGTATGAACACCATTTGGTTATCTAGAGTGGAAAGAGAAAAAAAGTAAACTATTCCAGATCGTAATTGTTTCTTTCTTGGGTTGCACTTGTTTTGCTGAGAAAATAAATTTGACCAGGTTACAATTAAACAACGCTTAGAAAAGGAAAAGTAAAGGATGGAAACTGTGAAACTTGTTATTATATGCTGATAGAATATCAACGAGATCTCGTGTTAAATAAAAAGTAGACATTTTTAAGTACAAATATTTCTTGGAAACTGGGGTCGTGAACTGCCAAAATGAAAAATTACCAGGCTCATAATAATGAATGTGGTTTCAGATTCGATTCCTAATTTTGTTACAGTTGTTTCCTTTTGCCTGCAATTTACCCTCGTTAAAATGGAAACGATTTAAAGACGGCTTTAGAGCAAAACATTTGTGGTCTTCATGTGGTAATTTACAAGGATTCAACAGCCAATCCAGGTACGAAAATGAGATATATATACTTACACCATCGATGTGCAAATAGTCTTAAGGACATAGATAAATTTTTGAGGATCTGACTCTGTTCATCAAATAGAAAGCAGGAATTAACTTGTTATTAATGTTTAACCATTTCACTAACTATTTCACTACCTTGTTAATTGCAATTTTGAAATTGGCAGTGAAAGGATTGAAGTTTTTCGTTGAATTTCTAGTTGTCTTAGTCATCTTTATTTATAAAATTACATTACACGAGTGAAAAGTATAAACCTTTCACTCGTGTAATGTAGGATTAATAAATATCTTTATCGGCTTTTTAATTCATCTGATTTTATTTTTTTTATTTAATTGATTAATATAAAATTATATAACTAATTTAAATAACAATTAAAATTTTACATTGTTATTTATTTTTCTGTTTAATATTATTTATTTCAATTTTACATTACAAATGAAAAATTCATAGTTTATATAACGTTTTACAGGTTTTTCTCATAAGATATACCTGACACAATCTTTCATGCCCTCACTTGGGATTGGAACCCAGATATCAGCTGCTTCAGATGAAAGCATTAAGAACCCATTATGTACATTAAGGAAAAAATGTGCAGTTGGTTACGAGATGGAAGGAAACAAATTACACACGATTTCTAACTGCATGGCAATGAATTGTTTACTTGGAATTGGTCTGCAATATTTGCATTACATGTTTGCTGTTCTGTGTACCTTAGAACAGGCGTTTGTTCAGTGGGTAGCGCGCTGAGCTGATTTTCTGATGTTCCCAGGTTCGAGTCCTAACTCAGCCTGCGTTGAGGTTTTCTCCATTAAACTCCCCTCACTTAGAAGGGCGGGGTGGAACGATGGTCTTGGAAACACTGCGGGTCATTGAATTATACGTTAAGCCGTGGCATCATGTGCAGAAGAGCCATACCCTGTACCCATTAAAAAACCCGCTGTGTGGCCTTGAAGAGATAGTTTCCATCTGTCTCGTAACAGCTGTCCAGTGGATCCCCTTCCTCAACTTTCTCTGAGCTCTTGATGTCCATGTGACCTGGACATTTACCCATATTGTATGAAAAAATATCGCTCATTGGTAAAACAACACAATCTGTGTGTTTATGTTAAACATAGAACTGCAATGATTCCAACATTGAAACTTTCCCTTATCGGTCTTGTGCGAAATAAAACACCAGAGATAATAGGCCACAAAAAAGGAAAAGACCTATTATATGGTGTGTAGACAATGTTAAATAGGACTTTGCTAGAATTGCCCTACAGTGATCAAATGCGAGAGCTCTTGCTGAGGAGAGACGTGTTTGGAAGACTAACTATCACAAACTGGTTGGACCTCCGTAGCCCGTGGTTGCTTAAAGATTTTGTGTGTGTCCACCAATAAGAATTAACCACTAGGAATGAAAGATTATATTTCATACCCATGAAAATGAAGAACCAATACGTGGAAAAATGTAGTAAACGTTAAAAAACGTTATAATATGGTGTTCCAATTGATGTAGAGTACGTCTTTTGTCCGGGTAGTACATATCTAAAACGTTGCTATTAATAAAGATTTTTCCTTATTTTCTGTGCTTTATTTTAGTACTTCAATATGAATATTCCTAATTTAGCAAACTACTCCTAATGCAAACTGCATATTGTATTTAATCCTAATAAATTTTATTTTGAACTAATATCAGAAATTTTATAAAGAAACTAATGTGTTTCCTATTAATTTTTTTTACTTGATTCTTATTTCACTCGTGTTTTTGATCGTACAAGATAATTTTCTCTATGTGTATATTTTTTTAAAATTATTTTTGCAACTTGCATCTCGAATGACACATTTATTTTCATACTATTGGGTTGGTGCACATGAAATGTCGGAAATGAAAACGTCACCTGCAAACCCTCATGAATATATGAAACAGTTACCTGCCTAGTCAAAGTAGTTCCCTCCTGCATCGACATATTTCTGCTAACGGATTATGAGAATGTGGATCCCACGGCAATAAAACTCTGGAGTCTGTGAGACAAAGAAGGTGACAACAGTTAGATATACAGCTCGATCGCTTGGGAAGGTCTTCTCCGCCAGGAAATGGTCCAGATTTTGGAAGAGGTGTTAATCCGTGGTGGCAAGATCAGGGGAATATGCAGAGTGCGGCAAAGTTTTGTAGTCTAACTGGTGGATTTGTTGGACGGTTCTTTGTGAGACATGTGAGAGAGCATTGTCATGCAACAGGAGGGCCCCATGCCTGTTGATCAAAACTGGCTGTTTGGTACGGGGCTTTCCTTACATCTGCAGCATTTCAGCACAATAGCAGCCCGAATTGATGGTCTCAGCTGATCAGAGAAAAGAATGATGGATCACGCCAGCAGCAGACCACTATATGAGAATCAGAACTTCCCGCAGATGTAGGGGTGGATTTGGACAATGTTTTGGTGGATATGGTATCCAACCACTGTGCTGATCGATGACGATTGTCATAGAGGACCCACTTTTCATCGCAGGTTACGATCCGATGCAGTATTCCATCCCGTTTGTTCCGGGCAATGAGGGAAATGCACACCTACAGATGGTGTGTCCAGTTGACTGCTGTTAATTCGTATGTTACTCAGACATCCAGCTTTTTTACCTTTCCCAGGGCGCCAGACGCCGTACAACGATCGAATGATGCACACAGACCCTCGCTGCGACATCACGGACACTTTGCAGTGGGTCAGCTGCCACGATATTCTTCATTTCCTCAACTGTTCAGCTACTGGTGAACGACCACGAGACTCATTTTCAAGGAGGGTGTATCCTACTTGGAATTTTGCGAACCATCGGCATATGGTACGTTCATTCGCAGTATCTTACCGAAATGCCACATTAATGTTTCGGGCCGCTATATCCAATGAATGTTCGAGTTTGAACTCATACAGAAAAAATACGCGTAATTGATCTGTCTCCACAGTCCACTTTGACCGAAGCCTGTGCACTCGTGGTTGAACCTCGTCACGAAGTAAGGCACATAACGCATACACCAGATATATCATGAGATCTTATGGCATACCAAACAAGCTAGTTAACATAATGAAAACTGTCTATAATAACACTGAATCGTGTGTGAGAGTTGATAAGGCTTGTAGCGATTAGTTTAGCATTGCTAGTGTGGTAGACAAAGGTGCATTTTGTCTCCTTTTCTATTCTGTTTGGTTATTGATTATGATATGCAGAATTCTCTGCAAAGGGAAGATTTTTGGCTTAAATGGCATAGAGATTTTATAATTTCTGATTTAGATTATTCTGACGATTTAGCCCTTTTGGCAGATGATGTTGATGAGATGAGTCATTAGAGCTGTTGATGAGATTGGTAACAGAGTAGGTTTGGTGATAAACATAGAGAAACTAAAGTGATGAAAATTGGTCAGGCAGGTTGCGGTTCATTTAATCTGAGTGTTTGCACCCTTGACCAAGTGTCTCAGTTTAATTATCTTGGTCGTTAATTAACAGATACTGTCGTTATAAGAAGTTATTAATCTGTTAATTACAGAAGTATCTATAATTAACAGATACTTCTGTATAAACAGAAGACTAGAGACTGCTGCTGGGGACTTTTAAGAATCTATTGAGAGTGTGGAGTAAAAGGCGTATACACCTAAAGACTAAATTTTGGCTACATAATAGTTTGGCGCTTTCTAAAGTTTGCTATGGTAGTGAATCATGGCTCCTTTGTAAACAAGATAATAGGAAACTTGATGCCTTAGATTCTAGATGCTTACGCAGTATCTTGGGGATTAGTGGTTTAACTTTGCAATTATGAGGTTAGGCAAAGGAGTCTGCAACCTTCTTTGTATAGTATATTGTGCAGAGAGAGCTGGGTAATTGGCTTGGCCAACATGCATAACTTTAGTTACCGAAGAGGTTTATGAACAGTGGGCCTAAAGGCCACAAAGAGAAGGGGAAGACCTATAACGCGGTAGGCAGACAATGTCAATTAGGACATTGTTAGAATTTGTCTACATTGTCCAGATGCAACAAATGTGTGGCTTAGGACAGATATATGTGGATAACTAAATTGCAGTCTGGTTGGACCTTCGTAGCCCATGGCTTTAAGAGAATTCTGTATGTATGTATGAACACGGTTCGTACATACATACATACATACATACATACATACATAAATACATACATACATACATACATACATACATACATACAACAGTTATGGTTCGTGTGATACAGAGCCATACTGTTTGCAGATTAAAGAACATGCTGGATGTCCTTGACGAAAGCTTCCATCTATCTCCTAACAACTTTCCAGTGGTTCACTTTCCTCAACCTCCCTTTTGGGATCCTTATGCCTCGCTATTTAGCCCAGTCTGTGCAAAATTGTGATGCTCAGAGTTAAAACAACTTAACAACTTACAACTGCAGATATTTTAATTTACTATTTATCCACCTATGTGTCACTTTTAGAGCAACTACTGTAATTATGTAACTGTAAAAATAACTGTAATTAAAATCGGAAATAAAATGAAGGATACGTGTGTATGAGACATATTTTACGAAAAATTAGAAAAATGACGTTTTGACGGCAACCTATATTTTTTTCTTACAATTGCTGAGTTTATATTAAAAATGTGTAACTAGGATATTTTACATCATAATGTAACTGAAATAAAAATTCCCTAACAGAATATCCTATTATACATCTCGTTTTTCTAATTTATGTTATTTTCCATTGGAGGTAGTAGTAATTAGATTCATTTTTCCTTGTGACAAATTAAAATCTGTTTTTTTTTAAATAAAGCTAAGAAACAAAACAATTATCTTTTTGTTACGAACAAAGCATGTTAAGTATACAAAACAACTTTAGCAATACCTTCCTAAATGTGAAATAAGTTTAACATCCTTGAGTTACTCATCACTAAAAAATAATGCAATCTGTAAATTTAAGAAGCCAGTACAGAACAATTGAATTAAATATTGATTTGGTGGTGGAAGAAGACCCTGTTTTTCTTTTCCCTCATAATAGAAAACAAAAGTTATGGAGCGAGAAATCTTGTTAAGAAGACGTTTATTTGATTAATTTCGCTTTTGTCATTTTCGTAACTCCTGGAGAGAAAATACTAGAGAGTTAACACTGTACAAATAGATGTATCGAAAAAGGAACTAAGTCAAGATCGAACTTACTGAGTTTTATTTACACCAAAGCTCTAGTCTTCTTTTTGCCCTCTTGTTTAAGGATTTCTGACCTTAATTTTCGTCTCATCCTCGTATTTTGATTGTAGTGAATACAGCTTTGATGATTGCAAAGAATCTCTTGGCCTCAAAAGAAATAAATCAACGAACAGGTTACTGTTTTTCCTTCTCTTCCTCTTTCACCAGTCAACCTAATCACAGTTTTTTATATCTATGTGAGTGAGTGCGGAGTGAAAGTGGCGCTCGAGTCCCATCACGCTTCCACATGCAGCCGTTACTTAGTGTTATGTCTGGTGGTTGGCAGTAGGGTACGGCGATCCGCACACTCCTACATGAGCTTCCGACAACAATGAGTACATTCGCCTGGCATGGAAATCGCCTCATTGTTGCATCCAGTGGCTTGCTAGGAATTTTCGAGAAGTGGTTTTGTTGGAAAGTATTACAATTACTTCCGAGCGAAATTATTCCCCGAATGAAAAATGGCTATGGATCTTTCTAAGCCTGTATATTGGTGCGGTGTTGTATGAACGGGATATATTAAGTATCAGCCTAAACTGTGGCAGTCCTGGTTGGGCTTTTATTTTCTTTAGCAGTTAACTTTATATATGGTTGGATGTTTATTGTGGGTGTTATCTTGTTCAGCGTTTGCATCCTTAGAGGTATTGTTCCGTATGCTACTAACGTTACTGAATATGGATGGGCTAAATAGATCATAGAAGATTTTCGGAAAAGATTTTTTGGCAAAAGTAAGCTGGATGCGAGAATTTGGCTTTTTCAAGGCAGTATGAATTGAAACCATTGGGCGCAACAGAGCATTTAGGAAGTGAAAATGTTTGCTGAGACAATGGTATTTAAGGTCAGTAGTGTGGCGCAGAAACTAAAATAAGATAAACCAGTAAGCACAGTAACAACAACTATAAGTAATAGAAAAAAGGGGACTGACATTTGGCTCAGTCAGGCTGGTAATCTGCAGTTTCCAGGTTCGAGTTCCAACTGTGCCTGTGTTGAGAATTTTCTCCGCTAATACCCGTGCTGCTCTCGGTGAGACTGAAGATAGAGATGTTCTTGGGAAACCGAAGTTCGTCGGACTGAACAGAGCCATTAGCACGGCTCAGTGTGGAGGAGGGTCATACTTTGTGTACATTAAAGAACACGCTGTATGACCTTGACGTAAGACTTCTATCTGCTCTTAAGAGCTTTCCAGTGGGTTTCCTTCCCCAATGTTCTCTGAGCCCTTGAGGACTTTGCAAACTGGCCATTTAGCTAATTGCGTGCACGAAAGGGCCGCTCACAGTTAAAAAACAAAAGTAACAAACAAAGCGCAAATATGCTATTTGCCAAAGGTTTTTAAAATATAAAAGTTGCTTTAACAGATTTAGTAATATTTTGTTGAAGTTACATAGAATATAGCTTTGGTGAAGATAAGTTATTTTCCTCTCTCTATATAAAATTGCTTCAAGTTAATTTAACTCACCAACCATCTAAAGAATATATTCTAATTTCATTTTAAACCAAAGTTCTTAAGAGTAGACTACGTTGGCAATTTCAAAATATCCCTATTTACAGCAGTCCATACTCTTTCGCAATAAAAATATTAGCAAAAGTAAAATTTTAATAATAATATGTTTTTACATTTTTAGCTAAACTTTTAAAATTATAAAATATGCTTAAATTCATTTAAAAAATTGAAAAGAGATATTTGAATGATTGCATTTTGAGATATCCTTCCTTATGAAAGAAAATGGCATATATGAAAGAAAATGACAATTATTATATGTTTAGTGGGAAGTAAGGAGAAATAGTATTAGAAATTAAAATGTTGCCACCTGATGCTTCATTACTAAATAATAACAACACTTTGTCATAGATTATACATAATCGAAAACCCATGAATTGTCCAACAAATTCATAAACGTCAAAAGCATTCATCGATATTACGAGAAAATCAGGAAGGATTTTTTTTTCAGTCAAAGTCTGACCTCACTTTGTAAATAAAATCTGAATATTAATCATAGATATTCAATAGAAATTGTCTTTTGAATCCTCTGCCCAGTAAAATGTTGAGTTCTGTAAAGAAAATGTCAATTATCCCATTTTGATAAACGCAGAAACACTTAGCTTTTACTTAACAATGTGTTCCCGTCTAATTAGAATATTTTGTACTTTCAAATGAGAAGAATTAACATCTTTTAACTTTTAAAGTTGACTCATTAAGCCAAACTCTCGATGGTAATAATTAAATTCTAAAACTTTTCAATCTGTTATAAACCAAATTACTCAGTTAGAATGTGTTTAGCACGGATTATGAGATTCCAGTCCTCTCTAAAATCACTTTCGTAAAAAGGGTATTCTGGGTTTTGTCTAGTTTAATCTTCCTAAGTAGAGGAACAAAAGTGATTGCAGCAAAAGATTAAAAGAGTCTGACTCTTCTCCCCTAAAACGATGCGAAGTGTGTTATTCTAATCAGAGAGTATATTTTGTCTATAAAACACTAAAGAGTTCTCTCCGTCAGGGCCAGATCTGAGAAGGCCACACTCTGCAAACTCCGTTCTGTCCTCATCATATTTCATTCTAGGCGTTATTGATGGTGTAATATGTATGTTCTGTCTATGGTCGACTCAGTATACCAGTGTAAACACTCGCAACAACTTCAGTGATCGTTTTCTTCATATGCTTAAAATAGTAATTTTCTTCGTATTAAAAAATA
This sequence comes from Ryuthela nishihirai, assembly GCA_038380435.1. Classification (NCBI taxonomy): domain Eukaryota; kingdom Metazoa; phylum Arthropoda; class Arachnida; order Araneae; family Heptathelidae; genus Ryuthela; species Ryuthela nishihirai. Next base: position 19,296,272 of record JAWZYU010000011.1, read on the forward strand.
TTATTAATGTATCCTGAAAAAATAAAACCCAATGGTCTCAAATCAATATTTTTTCGGGTTTTGTGGGAGGGGTCACAAGATCGGTCCACCTCTATCAAACCATTGATTCGTAATTGCGACTGGAGACGATATTATATACCACCATGTAATACTAATTTCATGCCATAATAACTAGGAAACTTTTTTGTTATTTTGTTAACTTTTTTTTTACATTTAGGGCACTTAATTACTTTTGTTACTTAATTATTTAATAAAATATAGCACTTTAAAATATGAATATTCTTTTATAACGACACATAGATTCAATTTCTCACACACAGACACAAAAATTTACCATAAAATAAAAGTACAGTTAAACGAAAGGCACGTTTCATTTTGTATCGAGAATAAGCTGTTCATATTCACTAAATATTATTTGATAAACAAAAACTTTTTTCATAGAAAACTTTTCGGAATGAAACATATTTAAGTTGATGTAATATGTATAATGCCAAAAAGCATTAATTTCTTTTATTTAATATTAATACCTTTTTTCAGATTCTCAAACTAGGAAATTTCAAATAAACTCTTTTTTTCTCAATCTATTCCTGTGCTATACTTCTAGTGATGGAACTGATTCAGTTTTGTTTCTCGCAACAACCAAAACAACGAAATCCAGATGTTTCATATGATTTAGTATTTTTTTTTCGTTTCCTTTGTTTCGGTTTTTCTCCTTTCTTTATTCATTCTTTATCAGCAGAACATACGAACGAAGAAGACAAATATTTTCCCTTCAATGTGTATGGCTTATATTTATTGATCGTGTCAAATGCATCGTGGATTGAGGATTATGGACAAACTCCATCACATAATGATTTTTTGGCTTTTTCCGTTCATGTTGTTTTGTGTGTGTTAGTGCGTCCTTTTTTCTCTGTCCATTCCTGCAAATGATAAGATAAATCTTACAGCACTCTGTTGAACATGTCTGTTTGTTGCTATGCAAAAGCTAAATATATTGGGCTCAGTTGCCCTGTAAACCCTCCTTTTCCGAGCAATTTTTCATTTCCGTCCATATCGCCATGGTAATGGACTTCTGTTAGCTGGAAACAATTATCTGCACTCCTCGTATATCTTATTTCTTGTTTTACAAACTTATTTTCGGAAGGATATTTCATTGATTTTTCCAGAGGAAATATTCAATATTAAAACTTAAATTCAAAATATATTTTAATGTGAAACAAAGAAAAAAAAATGTTTGAAAGAAAAGTAGAATTATAGGTTTTTACTCCTGATCCTTAGAGGGGACAGATGGGGATAAGGCGCAATTCCCTTCTGCTTCATTCTCCTCTTGGAAATTAGTAGTAAGATTAAATATAATCTTCGGACATGAGGACTTCCTTCTTCCATGAAATAACAGAAAAATGGGCATGTTACTTTGCCCTATCCACTCCCCGCACAACCAACGAAATGTACCTGTAGGATCGTGTTGCTGAGATATGTATGTTTAGACGTTTTCTTTTTTTTTCTCCACATACTCTTCGTAATGATGATGCCGGGGAAATGGGAGTCAGTAGATAGCACCTCCAGGCTCGTGATATGCATCTCCCAGGTTCGAGTCTCAACTGTGCCGGCGTTGCGTTTTACCTCCCCTAACCCCCTGCCCTCGGGGAGGAAGGGGTATCGATCGGTTTAGAAAGGTCGTAGGATGGGACGTTCAGTCTTACTGCTAGCAGAAAGAACTACTGAGCTACTGAAAGAAATCACTGGATGTCCTTTACTGAAGGCTTACATCTGTCTCTTTGCAGGTCCAGTGGATACCCAACCTTCTCTCAGCCCTTTGAGTCTTATATCATTTTGCCCATTGTGTGGAAGAACACGCGGATCCCAGTGGTAAAATAACCCGTTATAAGTAATATAATTGCCTTTCTGTAGTAAATGAGGAGTGGATCTCGAAAAAAAATTAGGTGGCTTAAAATTTAAGTCACTGAAATAAATTAGAGTATACCAAAACACTGATCAAGAGTCCAACACGCATTTTTTCCAATAGCTTAGCGTCAGGGTAAACTATTATACTAAGTGTCACAAAAGGAAAACTAATAACATGATTTTAGTTGGATATTATTTATTTTAAAGAGTAATAGATAATAATAAATATCAAAAATAAAAGAAATTATCAGCTATGGTGAATTTTATTTATATTCCTTCGTTAAAGTAGCATTGTTACAACTATATGTAATCTGTTTCGCGAAAATTTCGTGAAATAAATAACAGCTACGAATCTGAAAGCGAAGACTGACTTAGAGATTGAACACTTAGAGTATAAAAAATACTAAACTCACCTAAATTGGAAACAAAGTGTCTTCTAATGGGGCAACAATCTAAACTAACGTGATTTCCTTGGTACTTGAGTTAAAAAAAGATGCAAAAGGTCTCATTAAATATGCTGCATTCTTTATGAGTTTAATTTAAAAAAAAGTAAACATTGAAAGCCCAAATCAACTTTTGTTTTCGATTTTTAAGCAAACAGTACAACAGCTATGTAGCTTTAATTTGTCTATAGGTGGAATGAAAAGTTATGGGTTACATAATTACACTGGTTTCCACAAATTAAGGAAAATCCCTATGTTAAGTCAATGGGAAGTATGACTGAAAGCTCTATAACGTCAAATCTCTATAACTTCTAAAATAATTTTTTTGTTTTGAAAAATGTGACTGCAGATAAAGATCTCGATCAAATAAATCAATATCTCGATTTTCAACAATATTCGTTCACTATTTCATGAGTTATGTAAGTTTGAATATTTAACAACAGCAATGCCAGTCTTAAGAAACTTATACAAAGCTTCAGATTAGTGAAATAATTCTTTTCACAAAGTTCAAAAATACAACCTATATTTTACCACTTTGAAGTTGATCTAAATTTTAGAGGAAAAATTGTCTTCAGCCGGATGGGATACGAACCCACGACCTCCTGATAACATGTTAGGTGCTGTGGACCACTGAGCTACGGCTCCCGTTCAAGACCTCCTCTAATCGTTAATATAAACCATTTCAACCTACATTGCATCATGTGTAGGGAGTGTTCCGGCAATTTTGGCCACAAGCGGATGACACATGCCATATAGATGGAAGTATTTCCTTACAAGTAATACAGTTGATAAGTAATAAATAAACTCGACATATTTGGTATTAACATATAATTGGTATAACTATGTTTGGTATTACTTTGAAGTCGATTTAAATTTTAGAGGGAAAATTGTCTTGTACCGGGTGGGATACGAATTCACGACCTCCTGATAACATGTCAGGTGCTCTGGACCACTGAGTGGTCCGAGTGGCAGTGTACATGTCTGGGGGATGTTTTCCTGCTATGACCTGGGACTGCTGGTACCACTGGATGGGTCCTGAACTCCAATGGCTACCTGTCCATCTTCGCTGGCCACATGCATCCTTTCATGTTGGACGTTTACCCTGGTGGTGAAGGTGTCTACCAATAGGACAACGTGCCCTGCCATGTCGCTAAGGTGGTTCGTGACTGGAACACGACAGCGATGTTTCCCCGACCTGAATCCCATAGAGCATTTGAGGGACCATTTGAATCGATAGGTTCGGCGTGAGGACCCACAACCACGTCATCTCTGGAACCTCCGTGCTCTGCTGGAGTCCGAATGAGCACGTGTGCCTCTGGCAACCTTCCAGGGCCTCATTGCGTCCATGACACGCTCTCATCCGGGCCAAGGGTGGTTATTCCCATTAATAGGTAGGTGGTCATATTATTCTGATACGACTGTGTATATATATTTTTGAAAATATTAAAACAAGATATTACATTCACTTATAAAAAGGGAACAAAAAAAAAAACTATAGCTTATCAATGTTATAGCTTCTGGAAACGCATTTGGTTTTTACTTCTGCAGCCAGCTGCGTACCAGCGCCAGTCCGGGATCACTTCTTTGAGAAGCACTGATTTAGATAGCTACATGCAGGACCGGATCTAGGTTGAAAGGGGTGGGGCAAGGTAGCCTCTCCCCTTTCATTTCAAATGTCAGTATGGGTAACAGGGCAAAGTAATTAATTAACTTATGTATAATTTACGCATATTTCAAGAATTATTTAAATACGTTTGAAACAGATGGAAAAGGTTATACTCGAATGTAATTGTGTCTTCACCCCTTTAGTTTTTTTAGATCCGGAAGCCTGGCTACATGCAGAAATATTAAGCTTTAAAGAATTATTGCAAATGATAAAATTAATTCAATTATAAAAATTCTTCTTGAAACTTTTTTCAGGATTTAAATATATATATATATTTTATATCGAAAACAGAATTTTTCAAACAGAAGTCATTAAGTGATACATGAAAATTCGCAAAGACTTAGTCATGTCTGTTTGACAATTCTATCACAAAAGAAAAGCAGTGAAATTTTTTTGAGTAATTTGGCTTGAAAATAATTTGTTACGAACAACGTGAAAACGTTAAAAAAAACTCTTCTAAATGAACCAACAAGCTAAAGCAACGTGATTTTCCCTGGCAGGTAATTTTAAAAAAATGCCTTTTTCCCCTACGGTCTCATTAAATACCTAGCATTATTTATGAGCTGAAGAAAAAAAATAAAAGAAATGAAACACTAAAAGCCTAAATTCCCTTTTTACACATTTGTAAGTAAATAGTGCAACACCGATACAGCTGCAATTCATTATTCACTTAGCTTCCTTTGATAGTCATTTTTATTACAATTAGCATTTATCTATAGGTAGAATGAAAAGCAATATGTTACGTAATAGAGGTCGGAGATTTCTGAGAGCAAAGAGAATAAATATAATTTCGAATTCAGATGAAAACATGTTTTCATGATGAGTAACGACAGTGAAAGAGTTAACTGTACCGGGGAGTAAAGAAAGAGCCAGGTGAGAAGTGAATACTTGAATAAAATATAAGATTTTTTGAGTGAGTGCAGTTAAATGTACAGAACATTAATTATTAATCAGAATGATGCGAAATAAATGATGCTTATTTTAATTTCTGTCTTTCTGCGTGTATTTATTGCATAGTACTGAATTCACAAGAAGAGTAGCACATCTTTTTAAGTTTGTTGGATTTAGAATTTAATAAACATCTCAGGTTGAGCGTATTCAAAGGTGAAAATTTCAAATGTAAGTAGAGCTGGACTTAAGCTACAACCTATGATCTCATGATATGAGGGGCCTCAAAAGAGATGTATTTCAAGTTTTACTGCGTTACAAAACTTTTTTAATATTTATTCTATTGTTTGCAAACACTTTTCATCTTTGGTAACCAATGCTAGAATAATGTTTTCACCACATCAATTTCGTGTTTATTTTTCAATGTTCCTCTCGATCAGAATAACTACATATATGCATTTTGATTTTCGAATTTTTGGGACCTCTAAAATTTTAATAGCTTAGAGCTTCTTAAATATGACTTAGCTTTGAGCCTCAGAAGGTCAAAGTCCGGGCATGAACGTAAGGTGAAATTATAATTATTATTATAACGTAAGGTGAAAATATCGGGGCGACTGAATCTTGAAAAAAAAAATAAAGTGGGGGAGGAGTGACTGGATCTAAAAAAAAATAAAGAGGGGGGAGTGACTTAATCGAGGTAGAAAAAGAAGAGGGAACAAAGTGACTGGATTGCCATTTTAATATCAGATTTTTCCCTCCAGTTTAGTGGTTTTTGAAAGATATCTCGAAAAGTGCATATAATATATACATTTTTCAATATTGTTACCTGAGTACCCGTTACTATCATTTGTAGGGAGAGGTAGGTGGTCTTCTCGCCCTCTTCTCTAGATCGGGCATATATACTACAGTATAATGTTAACTTATATTTTTAAACATCATAATTAACCGTCAATGTAACTCAACATTAGGAAAATGTGTGAATATACATAAAGATAAGTACTGGTTTCCATAAATTAAGTAACAACCCTACGTTATTTCAATGGGAAGCTAAGGTCGAAGCTCTATAACTTCTAAAATAAGTTTTTCAGTTTTTAAAAATGTAATAGCAGATAAATATCTCAATTCAATATAGCAATAACTCGATTTTCAACAATATTCCTTTAGCATTTAATGAGTTATGGAAATTTGAATATTTAATAAAAGCAATGGCAGTGTTAAGAAACTTATACAAAACTGATGAATAGTGATAGAGTTCTTTACATAAACCTCTAGAATACACATTTATTTTATTAAAACCTTTGATACAATACTTATTGCTAAGTTTAAATTAACTTCTGAAGTCTATTTTTAGGACTGGCATTGTTAGTGTTAAATATTCAAACTTCCATAGCTGATAAAATTCTGGACGAATATTATTGAAAATCGAGATATTGATATATTTGATTGAGATCTTAACCTTCTATCATATTTTTCGATATATATATATATACATATGTTTTAGAAGTTATAGAGTCTCGACGTAGCTTCCCATTTACTTAGGGTTGATCCTTATTTTTTGGAAACCAGTTCACTACCTCAGCAGAAATAATGAAAAGTTTTATAATCTTATTGGATTCGAACCCAAGTTATTTTGCTCTGTGATAAACATGATAATATGCAATAAAATATGGCTGCCGAGAAGTCATATATTGATTAATTTAGGGTATTAAAACGAAACCCATTAAGGAATTAACATTTATTAAAAAATTTCAAATATCGCTGTGTATTTTTACGAGTCTGATTTTCATGTAAGTCAAAGCGACGAATCATGCTATTGAACATTTATTGTTTTTCGCCTTATGGCATGAACTCTGTGCTGAATTTTAGACTCAGCTCTTCTAGTGTATCAAGCTGATAGGAGTATTCAGTATTTATTAACAAAGCACATAAAAATCAAGTGTACTAAGGTCAGAAAACATAGATTCTTAGTAATACACGAGATGCTGAAAGTATGATTATCATCATTGTTTTGGCTGAAACCATGTTTTAATTCACAAACTGTTGCTAAAAGATAATGTTCATAGAGATCTATGGATTTCAGTGCACTTTTTTATGTCTTTCTTTTACGAATATTCATCATCATCCTCAAGCAGCGATGGATTACGGAGGCCCAACCAGACCGTGCAATTTAATTCTCCAAGTATAACTGTCCTGAGCTACATTAGGCCACTGCACACCAATTCTAACAATTCTTTGACATTGTCTGTCCATCACATCCCAGGTCTCCCCTCTTTCTGAGGCCGTTAGGCACACTGTTCATAATCTTATTCACTAATCTATAATTATCCATATTGCCAACTTGGCGAAACCAGCGAAATATTTCTCTGCACAATATGTTGCTGAAAGGTTACCGACTCCTTTGCTTAATCTCATCATTAGTTACAAAGTTGAACCACCTAATGCCGAAGATATTGCGTAAGCATCTAGAATCAAAAGCATCTATTCTCCTGTTATCTTGCTTACAAATGGTCCAAGTTTCACTACTATAAATCTAGAAAAAACCAAACTATTATACAGTCTACTTTTAGTCTTTAGGTGTATACGCCTATTTCTCCACATTTTCCATAGGTTGTTTAGGACAAATGTAACAGCAGAACCATTAGAAAATAGATGTTTATTTGAAACAATTTCCAAAACTTGCTGTTTGCATTATGATTCATTAATATGTCTTGATGATTCATTAATATGTCTTGATGATTCATTAATATGTCTTGTGATAATGTTACTATCAATGCATAAAGATGGAATGTATGAAGGAAATCGGAATACGCAATATCCGTTCTCACCTTTAAGAATGAATATTGTGTCTTCCAATTTCCTTCATACATTCGAAGAGTTATATTCCATCTTTAAGCATTGTTAGTAATATTATCACAAGACATATTAATGAATCATAATGCAAAAACACGTTTTGGAAATTGTTTAAATAAACATCTATTCTCTAATGGTTCTGCTGTTACATTTTTCCTAAACACCATTCCAAAATTGATTCAAAGTGCAAACATTACCCAATTTCTATAATTTCAATAAACGACTTATTATAATTTTAAAGAATATTCTTACAAATAGCAACACGGATGTTAAATGTTTCAATTTCAATAATTCTTTAAACAGTAAACTAATTTTGCTCAAAATCCAGATTTGGGGAATTTTTTAGATTTTTCATTTCTTGTAAGATTTTGCTACAAAACGCTTAATTCAAAATTGCACACCTTTTAAATACAGTTGTTGTAATTCACACAACATGGAAATATTCCAATACTGTTGATAATTTAGAGTAATTTGTTCATTCCCGAAGCAAAAAAAGAGGAAGAAATGTGCTTAAATTTCAAATGAATAATTGAATATTTAAATGTTACTGCCTACTGAATATTACAAGTTATATGCTATGTTAAATATTAATTTATTATATTAATTTTATTATTTATTAGAAAAACTTTATTAATTATTAAATTTATCTCTTCCATTTCAATTATATTATTTCCACTTCATTCATGTTTGTAAAAGCAGAAAAAATAATGTTTTTTTATACGAAGTGATAGGTCGCAGACCTATTGATTTTATTGATTTTATTGATTTTAATTTTTTTATATACTGTATTTCATTTCTATCCTGATGCAACCACTTTGTGTCTGGAGATGTCTTCGGAGGTTAATGGGTGCAACATCTCCGTTGCGAATTACATTCAGGGTTCCGTTTCATCTGTTTACATTGGTTGCCGAGAGGAAACTTGACTAATGTACGGAGATGAGAGGTGTCTTGTGAAACAATTTCAGCTCGCCCAAAAAGCAGACATTGACCTGCGAGAGGAATTAAAGTGCTGGCTGGCAGCAGAGCTCCATCTCACTTGTGAAATATGGAAATGGAGTCGGGTTTTGCCCAGGGCTCGGTTCTGATTGGCCCTTTTTGGTCGAGAGTTCCCAGGGTTGCCAGAAAGATATTGTCACGCTCGACCCGGGAGGAACAGTTCGGTGTGGGTTGATCAGACTAACAGACCAGGGTTTGGTCTTTTTCTATCTTTCTTTTGCTATCTTTGCTAAGTCCAACTTTAGTGAAATTCACTGGACTGACTTTTAGGCCATGATATAGGGAGGGAAAGTGTTAAATTAGACATCTCTTAAATTAGTGAGATGATAAACTTTTACCTAAATACGTTAGGCGAAATTTAAAGAAATTTGCTTTGCTTGGGAAAAACCACGATCAGAGAAATCTGGAGTGGGTGCTTCATGAAAATTTACGCCGTGTGCACATCACAATAACTTAGCAGAATACAGTTCTCGTTCCGGAGAAACTTCAAAATGGTAGAGTTATTTTAATTTAACTTACTCTGCTTGTTGTCACTTTCACTTTTAAGTTTTATTTTCATTATTTTGTTTGAATGTTGTTCGAACTTAAGCTTACCTGAATGGAGTGAGTACTTAGTCAATTTATTGTAATGTAAAATCATCCACCTTTATAAGCCAGTGGTGGAACTTTGTTAAGTGTTGAATTTAAATAAATTCAAAATTTTTGTTATTGTTCAAACAAAAATTGGGTCTTGCTCAATCATGTGAAATCTCTTACTCGTCGCAACTACAGTTAGAGAATACGGAACTGCGTATTGCTAGCTTGTAGATTGTTCCTGGTTCGAATCTAAAATCTTCTTTCGGCCACTCTTTCAAAAATATTTGTTTGAAGGCATTAAATTTCGAAGTCAGATCATCAAGCTATTGACATGCAGTTCTAGATAAGATAATTATTTTAGTAAATGCGGAACATTTTAAGTTCATACCGTATGCCTCGAAGAGGAAAAAGTTGCGGGTGACAAACTGGCGTCCGCGACAGGACCAGGTTGAGTGGAGATAAACGATTATTAAACAGAACCAGGTTGAGTAGAGAGGTACACAGATTATTAAATTGATAAATAATCTCAAACTTTTGTTGTGACGAAAAATTGGAATATTTATGAGAAATCAAGTGTATCAAGAGTATATTAAAGTAAGATAATTCTGTTAGAAAGTGACAACAATCAATTTGCATTAAGGGTATTGAATTTGTTTCCAATTCTGATTAAGTTGATTAGAGTTAAGATATAATTATTCCCAGCTCATGTTAATGCTGAGAAAAAGATTTGAAGAAAAGTTTAGCATATTAAGTACTAAATTTTAGTTGTAAAGTAGAAAATAAGTTTTAGTGTGTAAAATTTTGAAAAAAAAATGGCACAAGCTTCGTCACCCACCACGACCGAAACATCAGATCCTCCCACGATTAATATAGAAACCCAGGAAGTCCCTAGTGCGAACAATGGAAACAACAGTGCCCAAAACTCTTTTGCGAACATTGCCGGATTCATTAATTTGGTTCCTGTCTATAATGCCACAGATCCTGGCGGGACGGCTGAACAATTTTTCGAAACTGTGTCAGAAGTGTCGAAAATCGCAGGATGGTCGAATCAGGTCGCATTAACCGTTATAAAATCTAAATTCAGGGGAAAGGCGATGGAATTTTTAACTGAGTCTTCTGAGCTCAGGAAAGAAACACAATTGGGAAATTTTCAGAAGTGTGTAATAGATAGATTCGATGCAAAGGAACCTCTTTCGGTGAGACTTCATAAGTTCACCACAGCAAAACAAACTATTCAGGAAGATGTGATAACGTACTCCACTAGATTGAGAGCTTTGGTGCATAAATATATGCCACAAAAATCGGAGGAATCACAGGAAGTGAAAACGCTTCGAGATCAAACACTTTTATGTCAATTTGTCGCGGGACTTTCGGATAAAGTCAAACGACCTGTATTGAGCAGGAATCCCCTTAATTTTGATCAAGCTCTAGATTTTGCTGTGCAGGAACAACAAAATAATTTGTTAATGTCCAAAACGAGAGAAGTAAATGCAATACAGAGAAATAAAAATGTAAATGATTCCGAGTCAATATACGTAATTATAGAGGAACTGAGGTACAAGTGTGATAAAACGGATAAAACACTTCAACTTTTGACCGAACAGATTCAGAACATGGGAATTAATGCAGTAGATTCGAAAACTACCCCTGGGGAATATAGAAATCATAATACATACATCCCCCAGACACAAGTAAAAGAAACTTTCTGTAGTATGCAGTCAGAAAGAGGTGAACCTCAAGTTTTTCGCAGGAGAGTTAATTTTGGGAGAAACTCTCCCCGACAAACTCCAAGATGGACAAACTCGCAGACAGTTTGTTTTTCTTGTCGTGGAAAGGGACATATTGCGAGGAATTGTACAAAAAGAATTAACCCAAAATTTCCTGAAGTCAGAAATCGTAATGTGCCTCCTCAAATTTCTGTATTTGGACAAAGTAGAGAAAATCCCAGATTTTGTGTGCCAAATGCGAGAGGAGATAGGAAATTTCCCATTGCAAGGAATGATCCAGACCAACAAATGAACTATCAAATCGATAGGTGCACAAATGCTAATTCTAATCCTTTAAACGCAGAGGGAGTCGAACAAAGCAGGGCGTATCGGCTCCAGAGAAAGGAATAATAAATTTCCCTGCAGTTAGGTTCATCGCAACAAAACATGATTCACATCTTCCCATTGTGAAAGGATCATCTGGGATTGTTCCTCTTCGTATACTTGTTGACACGGGAGCGTCGGTTTCTCTCATGAATATGAGAACATTTAAAAGAATTTGTGCTAAAATGCCAGTGAGACGGATACAAACAGATGTTAAAATATTCGGAATAACAGGTGAATCTTTGCCGATTGAAGGATGCTATGAAATCCAGTTTGAACTCTCTGGCAAATCTTTCAAGTATCCGATTTTTGTGACACGACAGGAAATGAGTAAACAGTACAATACTCTGTTTGGGATAGATTTGTTAAGGCATCACCGATTTAATTTTGATGTGGGAAGAGGAATTTTAACAGTAACTGGGAACACAGTCAAAAGGAAAATGAATGATGGAGGTGCTCATGTAAATTTTATTCCTACTGTACCTAAAAAGGAAAAATTTGCTAGGATTATAAGAAAGGAAAGAATTTTTCCTAGAACCGAAAGGATAATTTCTGTCCAGCTTGAAGACATATATCCTTTTCAAAGTAAAGACATTGTTCTAGTTCAACCCAATGAACAGAATCGATTCAAAGATTTCTGTGTCGCTAGATCAGTGAATACTCTTAACGCTGATGGTACATTGAGTGTTAGAGTAGCAAACCTTTCTTCCGAACCAGTGTGGTTAAATAAGGGATCTAAACTGGTAACTGTTGAACCAGTCAAAGTTAGACACACTGATGTTCCCAAATGTAGAAACAAGAGAGTTAAGCCTCTGTCTGCAGATGATTTTAAATTGCAACACACAACCCCACCACAATTTTCGTATGCAGATGTTCAAAACTATTCGGAACAATTTGTGGGAAGGATGCAACGTGCATATGAAATTGTGAAAGAAAATCTTGAACAAGCGTCTGAAAAACATTTGCAAAGAAGTAAGATAGCGAAAGATAAACAGATAAAATTAGGTTCCTCAGTTTATCTATATACCCCAGTAGTAAAACCAGGACGAAGTAAGAAGCTAGCGAGACTGTCCAGTGGACCATACAGGGTCACAAAACAGCTCTCACCTGTCACGTTTGAGATTTCTTTGATTCGCGACCCGAAAAAAGTGAAGATTGTACACGTGGATCGTTTGTTTAAAGCAAATATACACAGACCATTTGAGGAATTTGTAGGTGAAGAGGATTCCAAAACCTTGCCCAGATTGCCAGAAAGGGAACTAATAATTAAGAATCGCATCGATCAAATTTGGGAAGAAGTAGACAGAGCAGAGGATGAAGGATTTCACATTACAACGTATGGAGGACGACAGAGAAAACAACCTGTAATGACGGAGGAACGATCAATCGAATCCCTACCTGTTAAGATACCACTAACACTATTGCAAAGGGATGAATATTCTGGAAACGACCAGAGTTCACAGACTATACCCAAAGTTGTAGAAACAGAGACACGACAAACGTCTAGATATAATCTACGACCTAGGGATGCCTTCGGAAGAGTTCAATCTCTACAATGCTTCGAAGATTGGTTAGAAAGTGAGAACTCACAAGTTCACGAAGAAGCCGACTTTGAAGAATCCTCTAGTGCACAACCCATGATACTGCTTGCTTCAGAAGAGAAATTACCCGAAGAAATTGAATTGGCATCTTCAGAAGAAAATATACAATGTGATCGGAACCTGGAAGAATGCACATATGTCTTTCCGCTATGGCGTGAATGAGATCGATTGAATGAGCATTAGAGAACTTCAGAGAAAACCAGAAAAAGGACTATATCTTTTCACTATGAACTTTCTCTCTAATTGTTTTGGTTCCACTTCTAAAAAAAGAAGCTCTTTCCAACTTGTGAAATCTTCCGTTCTGACTCTTAGTTCACTTGAGCCAGGCGCCGGTGCATCTGGACTAACTAGTCAGAATTTCCCTTCTTCTATTTCTTCAACTGCGAGAAAAAACTGTGGCTAATCTTTTCTTGTGGATGTGCAAGGAGCCGAGCAAACAAGAATTATCTACGGAGACAGAAAGGGTCTCTGGAGAAAAATGGGTGAAGTGCCAGAACTGTTAAAGAATATATTAACTTGTAACTAAGGGTAGAATTTTATTTAAGTAGAAATTGATTAAACATTTTGGAAATTATGTAAACATTTGTTTTCAGTTAGTGGAGGAATGTCAGAGATGTGGTGTGTCTTCAAAGTTAAATAAGTATTTAACTAAAGAAATTGTTTAAAGTGTATGACAGTGATTTATATTGGAGAGTTGAATTTATGTTATTAGTCTATGAAGAGAACGTAGATACAACTTCGAGATAAGAGCACAGGTCAGTCAGTAAACTTGCGGTATATCGTATTACTCTGCAGCAGCCCCGTGGCTGAGGAGAGAGTAACGAACGAAACTACAGAGATGACGTAACGGGGATGGAAAGAATTGAACTTTGCCTGCATCTCGATTAGCTGTGAAGTTTAGGAGCAAATTTTGGCTCAGTGCCAATAGAAATAAGGTTTCGACTGTGATGATGCCTTATAGTAGCTTAGAAGAGGACTCTTTCGCTCTCTTTTTCTAAGGAAATTAATTTTTGTTTATCTTCTTTCTTGGAGGATTCAACACATGGGAATAACACGACTTAGGGGGTGAGTATAAATTTGCTGGATGATTGTGGAAGTCCGACCACATCGATGGCCCATATCAAATGGTCTCTGTGACGGTGAAAGGGGTGATGACAATTAACTCTGGTAGAAGAGTGTGAGGATGATAAAGGTGAGTAAGGATTTGAATCCACTCACTAGTTGCGCTTTCAGATGTTCAAGCTCATTTTTGATTGGAGACGTCTCCCTATACATGTAGCAAGCCCAAACTGCATGGGTTCAGACGGATGTTTAGCAAACTGTGTTTACCCTTTGACATGGGATGCTAGTCTGTACAGGGGAGGAAGACGGAAGGACCCGCTATCATTCTATGGTAGTCCTGGAAGTGGAATCTTTCCGTCCCCACTTTTCTTTTCTGGCTATAAAGTTAAAAGATTTTTTTTGGGGAAACAGGGTAAACATAACACATAAATTTTAGAATTTTTGACAGAACATTGGTATCCTCATAAGAAAGATGTGCACTGATTTGTTTTCTTTTAACGATGTATTAGTTTGAAATTTTATGATAATTTTGAGAATATGGAAACTAGGAAAGATGGTTGATGTGGGTTATTCTAAGTTGAAGAGAGATGATTTTTCTGCTTGTAAGATCAGACAAATCTAAGTTGTCCTATATATTATATTGCGAATATTTACGATGTGTAAATTAAAAGTATATTACATCATTTATAATCAATATTTATCTTGCCATCTATCATAAATATGCTATTGTTCTGCTTATAAGTTGACATTGATATATAGAGTTAATTACCATGTTTTAAACATTTGCATTGAATATTTTGTCATAAACAAATAGATATTAAGAGTAATTTTATGTGTTTATATATATGAATGGAATTATTCTACTCACGCTTTTCATTTTTCTTTTGTTTCCGGTGTTTAAATGTTGAAGAAAATATTGTGTGATACGTGAAGAAACTGGGAATTCTTCTCTAATCGAAAGCACCAGTTCAACAAAATTTTATGTTGTTTTTTTTTGAAAGAAAACCAGAAAATTGTTGTGATGGAGAGAATTATTCGAAATTTCAAAACCTGGTACCACTCCAAAATTTTCATTTCGGAATGTAATAAGTGACGACACACAGGGTGTTGGCTTGTTTTTAAGAAGGGAGGAATGATAGGTCGCAGACCTATTGATTTTATTGATTTTATTGATTTTAATTTTTTTATATACTGTATTTCATTTCTATCCTGATGCAACCACTTTGTGTCTGGAGATGTCTTCGGAGGTTAATGGGTGCAACATCTCCGTTGCGAATTACATTCAGGGTTCCGTTTCATCTGTTTACATTGGTTGCCGAGAGGAAACTTGACTAATGTACGGAGATGAGAGGTGTCTTGTGAAACAATTTCAGCTCGCCCAAAAAGCAGACATTGACCTGCGAGAGGAATTAAAGTGCTGGCTGGCAGCAGAGCTCCATCTCACTTGTGAAATATGGAAATGGAGTCGGGTTTTGCCCAGGGCTCGGTTCTGATTGGCCCTTTTTGGTCGAGAGTTCCCAGGGTTGCCAGAAAGATATTGTCACGCTCGACCCGGGAGGAACAGTTCGGTGTGGGTTGATCAGACTAACAGACCAGGGTTTGGTCTTTTTCTATCTTTCTTTTGCTATCTTTGCTAAGTCCAACTTTAGTGAAATTCACTGGACTGACTTTTAGGCCATGATATAGGGAGGGAAAGTGTTAAATTAGACATCTCTTAAATTAGTGAGATGATAAACTTTTACCTAAATACGTTAGGCGAAATTTAAAGAAATTTGCTTTGCTTGGGAAAAACCACGATCAGAGAAATCTGGAGTGGGTGCTTCATGAAAATTTACGCCGTGCGCACATCACAATAACTTAGCAGAATACAGTTCTCGTTCCGGAGAAACTTCAAAATGGTAGAGTTATTTTAATTTAACTTACTCTGCTTGTTGTCACTTTCACTTTTAAGTTTTATTTTCATTATTTTGTTTGAATGTTGTTCGAACTTAAGCTTACCTGAATGGAGTGAGTACTTAGTCAATTTATTGTAATGTAAAATCATCCACCTTTATAAGCCAGTGGTGGAACTTTGTTAAGTGTTGAATTTAAATAAATTCAAAATTTTTGTTATTGTTCAAACAAAAATTGGGTCTTGCTCAATCATGTGAAATCTCTTACTCGTCGCAACTACAGTTAGAGAATACGGAACTGCGTATTGCTAGCTTGTAGATTGTTCCTGGTTCGAATCTAAAATCTTCTTTCGGCCACTCTTTCAAAAATATTTGTTTGAAGGCATTAAATTTCGAAGTCAGATCATCAAGCTATTGACATGCAGTTCTAGATAAGATAATTATTTTAGTAAATGCGGAACATTTTAAGTTCATACCGTATGCCTCGAAGAGGAAAAAGTTGCGGGTGACAGAAGTTAAAAGAAACTATTTCCAATCTGTGCGCTTAGGTGTGCTTGAGGTGTGAATCCATCCCTGGTTACAACCCCACAAGATGATATCTGTGTTGAATTATTGTGTCGATGGAACAGTAGAGAAATGATGTTATCCCTACCTACAGCTTTCATTGCAGCCACAGGAAAGCAGGTATCTGTCACAACTGATTTCAGAAGTCGTACACGGCAGGACTCTGACTCATCGACCCGTAGTATTGTACATTGCATTACGAAACGTTTCCGGATACTTCCGCAAGAAGGAAAAGTCACATTCTTGGCTTCCTAACCTTGAAAATAAGCACTTTGCAGAAAAATGTCACTTTAGATAAATTGAAACTCTCACTCAAATTATTTTTCTAGTTCTCGATTTTCGACAATATTCCTGTTATAGTAAAAATAATTTTAATAAATATTTGCCTTGTCCACAGGAATCCAAATACAATATACAATTAACAGCTATGATTTTACAAAAATGAACTACGCATTATATTTAAATGACACCACAGAGTAAACAGTTTTTAAATATTTTCCAAAAGCCATGTCTCGAAAAAATTTTTAACGTCTGTAATTTATTTTATACTTAATAACTTCTCAGGAATAATGTTGAACACATAGAATATTTCATAACTTCTACAATTTTTCCCATAATTGTTTTTTCAATATGGTAATTTTAAAAAATGTTATGGGGCGTAAAGCATTTAAAACTGAATGAGTGATTATAATTTACTTCGAAAACCGACTAAAGCACAAATTATAATTGCCACAACAAACTGATTATTAAAACAATAGAAAATTTGGACGCCGATGTAGCGAATTAATTAATTTCAAAAATGTTTAGAACGAATTTAACATCAGCGTTTGCTGTTCATTGTTTCTAACTTAACTGTAAATATTAAAGGAATATTGACAAAAATCGAAAATTAGACATATTTGAGTGATAAATTTAGTTTCTACCTAATGAGAGTTTTACTAAAATCATTATTATCAAAGTTCCCATTTACATAACATGGAAGTGTCCAGAAAAGCTTTTCAATATAGTAGGTCATCGCAAGAAACGAAATTATGACATATTATTCACTTTTTTTATAAACGTTTATAACCACTTAACGCAGTTGGCGTTATTATTCATACTTTATCTCAGGTCGATTAAAAGATATTAAAACGCAATGAAAAAAAAGCAAACATGATACTTGATTGGTACATTTCTCAAACATTTCTGTAGGAAAAAGCCTTCTTACCCCAGATGCAGTCATGTAATGATAAATCAGAGAGATAATAATATGGAATGAAACATATTTTTCCTTAAAGATCTTTTACTTGTTTTCAGCAGAAAAAATCTTAAATGAACTGAGATTATTTCTGCTGGACGCACAGAGGAGTTGTCTTTTATTCCTAGCGTGATTGTTTCCACGGCTTCTTTGGGCTCATCAAAGGATTGAATGGGTGAAGAATACATCTGGCCTTTAACGTTACAACGCACAAGGTCGTTAAATCCGGGCAACGTAGAGATCCACAATTCTCAATCTTCTAGAATGCACTTCCAAATATGGCGGGTGATTACAGCCCAGTGCAGCGATTATTCATCTTGCTGGAAAAGTACCGATATAATATAGGACTACAAACTTAGGTTTTTTTCTTTCTTTAAACAACACGAAACTTATGATGTAAGGAGTTTACATGCTCTTTTTTAAATATGATGATTATTTCCGCACTCTTTGCCTGCATATATATAAATTGCTTGGTTGTAAACTATGGTAACCAACATTATTTTTTAACTTTTAAGATAATAATTTTGAAAAGGTTGGGTTGTTTTACCTATGAGGGCACTTTTTTTTAACACAATGAGCTAAATAGCCAGATCACAAGGACCTCAAGAGCGCAGAGAAGTTTGGGGAAAAGGGACACACTGCATAGCTGTTAGGAGACAGAAGAAAGTCTCCAGTCAAGGACATCTAGCTACTCTGTTATGTGCATAGCTGCACCTGGAGCCACGGCTCAACGCCCCATTTCCACGGACGACTGTATTTCCAAGCCCATCAGATTCTCTTTTCTGAACGAGGTCATTGTAAGTGTTACTGAAGATATATCTCAACGCTGGCACAGTTGGGACCCGAACGTCGGTTGAGTTGTTTTACCTCTGAGCGGCATTTTTTTTTCACACCATGGGCTAAATGGCCCGATTACAAGGACCCCGAAGGCTCAGAGAAGGTTGGGAGAAGGAACCCACTGGAACAGCTGTTGGGAGACAGATGGTAGCCTCCCGTCAAGGCCATCCAACGTGTTCTTTAACATGTACCCCGAACGTGGTAATTACAGATTATGAGTATGGCGCGCTATTGACTGAAACACCCCTCCCCGTATTTTTTAAATTTTAAAGTAATCCTGACAAAAATATGCTACCGAAACCTCATTTTATGAAATTAAACGCTATTATTTAAATCATACCATGTCGGGTGATTAGCTCGTTTGGTTGCTGAACAAAGGGACCTGGGTTCCAGTTCCAGATGAAGTACTGATGTTTCTTATGTTGTCCTGGTGAGGTCTTGCTTCCTCACAGATCTTCTTTTCGTCTATTAACATGACGGGCTACTGTCAGACCTCTGTGCAAGCAGCTGCATGAGGTGCAATTTACTTTTATTTACTAAAACAAATTACTGCATTCATTAGATATATTTTTATGTTAGAAGAGTGTGATTTAAAAACATACTCTATACTCTTAAAGTTTTCTGCGCGTTCCACAATTTGCGAGGAATAATAAGCAAATAAATGTTGGAACGAAACTTATCACATTTTATGTGACTCAATAACAGATGAAAAGCATTTATAACATCATTCATTATCTTTATGTGAAACTTGAACAGAGAGTGAAAATTTCTAAATTTCCTGTTCTTGGTCCAAAATGGAACACTTTAGATTGGATTTCATCTTTTCATCCTGCAGCAAATAAAGCTTTCTCCACTGATATTTTGGTTATACCACTCTTCACATGAAATGGTTTGCACTTACCATAGTATAAAAGCTTCGGTATGTTACCAACCACTGAAATATAATATAAACTTTTTACTGAAAAATAAGTATAATAATATTATATATTATACAACATAATAATGTTATAATTGCATTAAAACTACGGATTTTAACAAGTAACATTTTTTCAAATATTAATGGTCATTGTTTATATTCAAGCTCTTCATTTTACATCAAAAATTTAATTTAATGCATTTCTTACTTAATAAACTTAAAATGTAAATCCGATGCATGCAATATTCAATTTTTTAATACTAATTAAACCTACTTTGCCCTATGATACATTTGCTTCCTTTCAAAAACTACCGCTCAGAGGGCTCAGCAATTAATCATAGGAAAAGCAATAGAATCTCATATGAATACCTACATATCTTATGCCTATTATTTTTTAATAACGAGGGTAACTTAACGTTAAGTACATGTTTCGCTGATGTCGCATGATATTCCATATGCTTTAGTTACCGTGAAGAAAGAGCCTACAAATCACTTCTTCTAAGCATTTGGCTATCTTTTTATCCTATCTTCATTTGTAGTAAAATGAACTTCCGTTTAAATTGTGTAGTGTACTTTCCGTAATGAAAAATAGTCTCGTTCACAAATGCAACTTGAACTGAATACGACCTACATTCAAGTTAAATTACTCCGAATTTGCAAATCGCACTAAATAAATAATTAGTGTGAATAAGAATCACGTAGATTAAAAATGCATCGCTCTCTACCTCTCTGTTTATAGGGGAACATCAATTAAAGAAGTAATATACCTAGGATACAAAAAAGATAAAATCTTAGAATGAGCTTTGACATCAAATGGTCTCCTTAGAGTTGAAAGTAAAGGCAACTTGTGGAGTAAAAGCGATTAAAAGAAATCAGAAATCTAACTCCACTAAGTTAAAAAAATATTAATGATGTATCTGGATTGTCGTCTCAAATTTTAAGATTTGAAATTGTGAATGTTGCGCTATTTGATCCAAAGAAGCGTTAGAAAATCGATTTTACCTGTTTGCCCTTTTCCGAAGTTCTCTTTTGATGAATTTCTTCTCCCTCTTTCAGGTTAAAAAACAAAGTGTGACTAACATAAGGGTTTATTAGAAGCTAAGCTGAATAATTCAAAATTTTTAAAAATTCGGTACTTACAAGAGTGGGTTAGAAGTGATCTCAGAAGAGTGGGGTTAGGGATCTGGGCTGTTTAATCTCTGAGCGATTTTTTGTAGACAATGGGTTAAATGGCCAGGTCACAAGGACCCGAAGAAGGCTGGAGAAAGGACCTCTGCACAGCTGTTAGAAAAGAGGCAGTGTTAGGAACTGTGTATAAACTTAAAAAAAACTTTTTGTTTATCAAAACTTCTTTATTTGGCAATAGTGCCTTAATCATACAACCCGCGTTGACCTGAAGCTATAGACTTCAACTCCTTGAACGTTATTAACGGCATCTGGGAGTATGTGTATTGTTGCTATTGTCTCATTATTGTCGTTTGTGACATTTCCGACATGGCCTGTCGGTTTGATGTTGACATAAGGAAAGCGGCTGCTTCACGTGAACAATATTCTTAGCTGAATGGTTTTATGAGAAACGACATTTTTGTGTCACGAAATATCCTCATTACTCACAGTACTTAATCTACTGGCAAATGTCGTCCTTAAGATCGATGCTCCATCAATTTCAACCAGACAACTGCTTCGGCGAGTTCCTCGGTAGATTCAAAAAGAACTAAAGATTGTAAGGGGATGTAAAAACCAAGCTTTTTATTTTTCGTTGCATTACATCAGTTTCAATTCTTTATAACGATGCCCTATATATATATTTGCTTCTTTGAACGAAATACAGAAAAATATTAAGTTTCTTGATCTAATACTTTTAGAATTATTTTATAGTTAAAAATGGTATGTGCTTTTAGTAGAAAATTAGGACTTTATTACTTGTAGTGTGGAAATTATGCTAACTAATTTCATTTAACAAAAGGTGGCCATAAATGATATTCCCAATCCTCACGCAATATTGTAATGTTCTAAGAACGAGTTACAGGTTATACATGCTATTCATTCTACTAGGTAATGGTAGGAAATGCAACCATCGATTTTAATGCCAGTTAAAAACGAAGGAACCGCAGGATTAGAAAAAAAATATTTGAGACTGTCTCTATTTCGGCTTCGAAACGCGAAATTCGAAGATATATAATTCCTAAAAAAATTTCCTTATGAGAAAATGAAACAATGGTTTTTATTTATTTGTTTGTTTGGCTGAAGGCGACTGAAGATACTTTTTTTAACGATATCTTTCAATACTGACTTTCGATAAGGATTTTTCAGAGTTTAAAATTATGTTGAATTTGAAACACTTAATAAAAGTGTTGCTCCTCTAAAACAAGTTTACTTCAGAAATTGAAAGTGAATGAATTTCTAAGCATTTATTTCAGCAAATAGTTTGCTATAACTATAATATTTATAATTAATTTTAAAATTAAATTCTTATGACTGGCAACTCTACTCTGAAGTTCTCTAATTCGTTTAACGTCAAGAGAATATTGTTTCAAATGAAGATTTAGATTTTAATGTTATTTATATCATTTTCGCATTAAATTCTTAGGTGTATGGAGATTCAAATTTGAGTTTTCTCAGGTGTAGAATTTTTTTTATAACTTTTGATGTTTAGAGCCCCTTTTTTGTATTGTAAACATTTTTATACGTTTATTTTTCAGTTGAAATTATTGGGTTTTTTTTAATAACGATAGCCTCAAAAAAGCCTTAAATGGCATAGTGGTCTTAGCAGGGTATTTTCTTGTTTGAGAAAGCCTGTAAAAGCTAGGAGTAATTTCTAGGCTTCTTCTCTGTCCTGTTTGTCCTTCTCTGTCCACGTAAACAAAAATATTTTATTAATCTGCTAGAACTCCGATCGGGAGAAATGATTTCGATGTTATGCTCTGATTTGCATCAGTCATAACTATTCTTTTTTAGTTCTGATAAATTTAGAGTTTTATCAATATACAGGGAACGGCACCTTAATTTTCGCTTCAAGAGAGAAAGACATGGAATGTTAGTTGCAAGAGAATTTCTTTTAAGATAATATCAATGATTTGGTCACTAATATTGTTCGTTCTCTGTTTGTACTTTTATATTAGGTTTTCATTAAATATCTATATTATTATTTCTCATAACCATGAGTTAGAGTTACAGAAAAGGTATTCCCTTAAGGAAATGGTCTAGGGTTATAGTGGCCTTTATTTGCTGATTAAGGGAATGATCTTTAATTGGGTAATGTTGGAAACACAATGCAACACACATTTAAGTTTTAATATTCCTGTACACCACTAGTAAAGTATTTGCAATCGCGACGTGCGCATGACAGTTACTGAAAAAAAAATATAAGGAGCTAATTTTCATGACAAAATTTTAGACCTAAGTATTAAATTAATATTTCTGTCTAAAATTAGGTACTAAATTAATACGAGTCTTCAATTCAGTTTTTGAAAACTATTTTCTGCACCCTATAATTGGCATACGTTTCTTATTATGTTGGAAGATTTGCTCTAATTGCGAACATACCAATTGTCTTGTTTATGAATATTCCCAATAGAAAGACAGTCATCAAATTCATCGGTAATTTTGTTAACGATATGAGATTCTTCGGACATTCAACGGAAGATCATGAATTAGAAATTGTGGTCCTTAGGTTTCTGCAGTGCTTGGGTAATCTGATCACCACAAAGGGATTCGTTCTGATACCTCACTGTCGTTTCCATATTAATATGCAAACATTAAACGTGCATCGTATTGCAAAACTAGTTTGTTTAAAGGCAGCTGAAATTCCCCCAAATCAAACAATCCAAGATCGGAATTACTCGGGACGGTGATGCATCTTAAACTGATATTAATTACTGTTAAACACGTAAACAATTTAATACCCGAATGACTGTTGTGGACGCTTTGACGAACCTCCATCATGCATATTCATATAATTTAGTACCTTAAGCGACGTCTGTCTACAGGGAAAAGGCTGAAACTCAATAAAGTAAATGTGAGTGATGCAAATTTGCTTATAAGGAGAGACATTCTCTCTTCCCCAGTGATTAGATAATCGCATTGGTTTCATTTCGCTTATAACTTTGCATTTGAAAACTGTCATCTAATGTCGCTACAGCCACTAAAATTTAGACGATAGTCCTCTTCAGTGGGAAGATAATATTTTGTCTTAGCCTCCATTCTTTCGAATGGAGGTGTCTATGTACACAGGCAAAAAATGTAGCAAGTAACGTTGATATGATAGGACTGAAATACCTCTTTTAAACTGTAATTTCCATCATTGAGAGGTCTAGAAGTCACAAAACTGGGATGTTATTCATATGGATGAAATTTTGTATTACTATATCTATTTTTGTGCAAATA
Source organism: Ryuthela nishihirai (assembly GCA_038380435.1). Lineage (NCBI taxonomy): Eukaryota > Metazoa > Arthropoda > Arachnida > Araneae > Heptathelidae > Ryuthela > Ryuthela nishihirai. The sequence continues at coordinate 19,320,181 of JAWZYU010000011.1, forward strand.
CTATTATTTTATGAAAATAATATTATTTTATGCAAATATAAATTCTAAATTTATAGAGTGATATATTTTCCAAACTAAACGAAATATTTTTATATTAAACATAGTAATTATTTTAACAATTTATTTACTAAATTGGGTTCAGTTTTTTTACCACTGAGCCGCATATTCTTTTACACAATGACTATGATTAAATCTAAGAACTTGTTCGTATAAGAACTAGAAATCTAAGAACTCAGAGAACTAAGGATTCACTGAAATTTATAGGTGAAAGAAATGAGTCAACCTCATTAGATAGTGCGGACCATTAACATTTTTATAAAATAGTTCGTAAAGCATTGATTTTGAATTTGACCTGCATTTTCAGATAGTTCCGAAAGTATTATTTTTAAACATAAAAACGTTCTCAGGAAATTTGCAAATCGGGAGTTTTTAGTTTAGTAAACAGATCGGGAACTTCGTTTTGTACATGAGAACTTCCTCTAGTAATTTTGAAACCGTAGATTTTAAAGATAAGAACTTTCTCAGCTAGAGGTTGTGAACCATTGAAGGTACAACATACAGACTCGTTAGTTTGCTATTATACAGTTTGGTATTATATAGTAGCTTTTTTTCCTGCTATCTATTCGAAAAATTAAAATCTAAAAGTGCAGCATTATGTTGAACAAACTTTCTTATGCACCTAGATTATTTCTCAATCAACATAAAATCCAGTATCATGTTAAAAATTTTAGCAAGCTTCAGATTAGGGGATTCATAACTGTCGAGAGTAACGTGAAGTCGCCTTATGTTAAAGAATAGCAAATTGGTAAATTCCATTTTAGTGTTCGTATGTAGTTACGTTTTGGAAGATTTGGACCATAACGTTAGAAACTGTGCTTCTACTAGGCAAATCCAATGGGTTTGGGAAAGCTGATGACGATCGGGTGGGATGCTAAACCTTGGTTCCGTGTGCAGGAAACCACAAGATATTACACCAATGAACTTGCTGGAAGGACTTGATGGGAAGTTTCCATCTAAAACTTTTGTTCTACATTTTATTTAGATTTAGCTATATCATTTACCTATTATTTAAATGTAGTGTAGACATTCTATCGAAAAAAAATTATTATATACAAAAAGAAACTACCAATTTGATATTAAATTAAATGTTTTCCACACAAGAAAAAATATATTTAAATTACCAAATCAGCAGTATGTATGTAAATTATACATCATTTAAAACGCATCACGTCGACTCATTAATCTCTATGTAGGTAATTCAGCTTGGGTGGTGAGAAGTGTATTATTCTCATTACCTACCTACCTACCTACATACATACATACATACATACAGAATTATAAAGCAGCCATGGGCTATGAAGGTTCAACCAGACTGTGGATTTAGTTCTCCAAATATGTCTGTTCTAAGCTACATCTGTCGCATTCGGCCACTGTAAGCCAATTCTAACGAGGTTCTGTTCGACAATCGTATCGTAGGTCTTCCCTTTTCTGTTGCCTTTAGAACTAACAGCTAGATCCACTTCCTTCATCATCTCTGAATCTGACTTGAAAAATAATTTGGCCGTATGTGTGCAAAAAAAAGGTGAAAATTTTTAAAGTCATATTTTTTTAAAAACGCTCAAAGTCAATTTCCTCTTATTATTATGCCACAAGAATCATATCACCAACGCTACAGATCTGGAGGAAAATATTTCCAAATATGAGATTTCAGTCCAATAGAAACATTCGCGCGCAAGAAGTTACACAGAAATCTCTAGTCCGACAGACAGACGGAGTGGCAAAAAATTCTTCGTAGAGTTCAGAAACGGGTTACTAACCCCCAATCCAGAGATAAGCCTTTTATTTCCATGATGTTCCATATTTTATTTAATATTTTGTATGACAAAGTGAAAAGTAGATTTGACAGCAATAAATAAAATATCGTGCCGAAAGTCGACGATCAAAATTGTTATTTGGCTGAAAATTCACGACATAAAAGAGTATTTTGTGTTGACAGGGCTGGTGAATAAGTCACAAGGACTGATTCGATATGTGAATCTTATCTTTCGAAAAATGATTCTAGGATAATCAACCTATTGGTAGCGTTTTCTTTTTGTATCTATTAGTGGTTTTTCAATAGAATGTCGACAATACTTTTAAATAACAAATAATGCAGCTAAATCAAGAAAATATGTAGAACAGAAAAGTTTTAAATTTCATCTATTCATCTATTATGAAATTATATTTTTATTTATTAATTTTTTCTATGCAGTGTACTGAATGCAAAACTTTTCTATTTTTCTTCACCCGAAATAAACATATTACTGTAGTAAAGACGTTCAAATTCAAAATTTTATTATACATACATCTAATTTACAGGTATATGTACATACATCTAATTTTTACTATACTTTTTACAATACACATGTTTTACTTTGATTTTAAAGCATATCTATTTCATAGTTTTAATTTATAAAAAACTTCAAATTTTAAAAGCGTTATGGCTATTTTTATGAAATAAGCCGTATTTATTCAAAACAAGAAATGGATGTTTTTATTTTATTGGTCCCAACATTAAAATGTGTTTATATTCGTCAAATTCGATTGATTTAATCAAAAATATCGATTCAGTTGATGAGGACTTAATTAGCAATAGACTAATAAATCATCAATCTAAGCAGTTAAGTAGGAAAATATCAATGTGATATTAAATTAAATAGCATATTTAAATTGTCAAATCCATAGTATGGGTATACATTGTCCGACATTGAAAAGATATCCCTTAGAACGTTTATCTCCATATAGGTGATTCAACCATGGAAAGTGTATTACTCAGATCATTCCTTCATACCTACCTACATACATACATATAGACATACATATACAGAGTGTCTCAAAAATATAGGTACAAACTTTTAGGAGAGATAGATAACATCTAAAGGAATGAGAATTGCATAGTAACCCATAACCGGAAACGTCACCGTAAGTCAATAGGAGGCGCTGTTCATCAGTGCACTAGAGGGGAAATTTCGGATTTCCTCATTCGAGCGGTAGTCGGCTGACGAAGAGCATGCAAAAGTATTCGAACAGGGAGCTGGCAGACATGCACTTAATGTATGGAATAGCTGAGGGCAACGGACGAGCCGCTCAACGAATGCATCGAGAACGCTTCCCACACAGACATGTATCGGACCACCGTTTGTTGGCGCGTGCGCATCAAAATTTGCGTGATTATGGGTCATTAAGAGCTGTAACATTATGAAATGTATCATCTAGTACGCCATTTGTAATAATTATGTCCAATAAATGTTTTCCCATTAATCACTGTCTTGTGTCCTTTCAGATCTTGTACCTCTGCTACCATTTTCCCATGATGTTTTCGGTTATGGATTCCTATGCAATTCTCATTCCTTTAGATGTTATCTACCTCCCCTAAAAGTTTGTACCTAAATTTTTGAGACACCCTGTATACATACATAATCCTCAAGCAGCCATGGGCTGTGGAGGGCTAACCAGTTACCCTGACTGTGTATTTATTTCTCCAAACAGTCGGTCCTAAGCCACATCTGGTCCTGTTTGATATTCGTTGCCCACCGCTTCCTAGGTTTCCTTCTTTTTCTGATGCCTCTAAGAACACTATTCATAAGCCTATTTACCAACTACAACTATACATGCCTGCAACATGACCAAACCAAAGCAGTTTTTCTCTGCGGAATATGCTATTCAAAGGATGCGACCGATTATTTCGTCTAACCTCATTATTACTTACAATATGTAAATCTCCTAATGTCTAAGGTACTGCTTAAACATCTCGAATCAAAGGCATCAATTTTCCTGTTGTTTACAAGGGGTCCATGTGTCGTTGCCATAACTAACTTTAGATAGGACCATATTATTGTATAGCCTAATTTTAAACTTTTTGGTATATAAGCCTATTTTTCCCTCCTCTACACAGATTCTTAAATGTCACAGCAGCAATTCCTATTCTTTGCTTATCTCATGGCGCACATCACCAGTATATAAGAAATAAGGCTCTGTGTTTGATTATGGATCCATGTGCCAGCATTGGAACTTAATTTTAGGAATGTTGTTAACTAGCTTAAAAATCACCAAATAAAAAACGAAGGTCATGTGCAAACGGGAAACATTGCATCTGTTTCATATATTACACATACCATTACTTATTTATAGTAATCACTTTCAAATAACTAATAATAAATAAAGGATTAAAAACGCGCATCTGTTAATTTGTGTCAGAACAGTAATGATGGAATGATAAATGATTTCCCCACTAACCAAATTAATCAGGAATTAAAATATTAATTTATTTAAAACATTTATAATATTTAGAGTCTTACATATTATTCAAGCATTACTTAAGTTCATATAACATAGAACCTCTGCTTTGAGTAAATGAGGCTTATTTTCAAATAAATATGACTACGGTACAACATCATCATCATCATCATCATCAAGCAGCCATGGGCTACGGAGGTCCAAACGGTACAACATATAAAACATTATTTATATTACAAAATCAATCATTTAATAGGTGTAAGTTTGGTAATTGTTTATAGAAATGCAGAGAAAAATGCACTTTACAATAACTCATTAGAGTGTAAGCTAGTGACTAATTGTTTATCGTCAAACATAAAATACAATTAGGAAGATTTATGACGCTATAAATATTGAAGAGATGTTGAAACAATGATACACGCGCAATAGTTTCCTAATGCGACTGGTTATATCTTGCAAATGGGCATAAGTATTGTATGCATATGCGTCCAAGTACGATTAATTTTATATTAGAGGTAATGTCAGGCAGAACTGTCATGATGTGAACTGGTGGGTATTAAATGCGCTGCTGGGTGTAACCAACGGGAGTAATTGAGTTATGTGGATTAAAAGTTGGAAAGACGGTCGGTATATACGAATGACAACATGCTAGTTGAGAGGAAACTGAATTACTAGTTCTAATTTCTGGAATGAAAACGATATGCAAGATTAAATATTAATGTCGGAACGTTTAGCTTCTGTCACATATGCAGAATTCATAATACGGATTATACAGATGAAACAACTTCCTGCATCTGCATATAATATTGAAGGTGGATATTGTACTCTTGTATTATGCTGGATGGATATTAAAAGCTATACATAAAATATTCACATCTCTTCTAAAGAGTAAGGATTTACTTTTCGATAAATGTTGAGATAATTGTTTGACGCTGCTGATTTTTGCCAAAGATGTTGTTTTATGCCTAATATAAACTTTTTAGGACATATTTTACCACTACGACAAATTATGCAGCTCATATTCACATTCAAATTAACGGGACATTTTTAATTCATCTGAAGAGATGCTGGAAGGGTTTGGCTCAGTTGATAGCGCGCCATCCGCGTAATCTTCAGTTCCCAAATTCTAATGCGAATTATGCCAACGTGGAGATTTATCTCTTTTAATTCCCATCCCTGCCATCGGTGAGAAAGGGGATAAAATTGATTTTGGAACGCCTACAGTCCGTCGAATAGACGTAGGTTAAGCAGTGACCCCGTGTGCAGTAGAGCCAAATCCATTGAACGTTAAAAATCACGCTGGATGACCTTGACAGGAGGCTTCCATCTGTCTCATATAAAAACTGTTTAATGGTTCTCTTCCCTAAATTATCTCTGAGTCCTTGGAATCTTTATGGCCTGATCATTTAGCTCACTGTATACAAAAAGTGCGTCTCAGAGGCAAACAACCCAAACAGAAGTGGCGATTATTCTTTTAGAACTTAGGAGAGTTAAAAATATAGAGTGATGACATTATATATATGTCAAATTATTTGTTTTTTTAATTTCTAAAATATTCTTTATTCGTTAATTAAATAATATTCTGAAGCGTTCAGTTGTATATTGCTGTGAATCTACTGTTCAACTACTGTAATAGTGTATGCTGGACATAAGAAACGCTGTGTGAGTTTGCTCATTTACTAAGTATATTGTGAAAAAAAAATACTCTGTATCATAAGTTGCTAAATCCACCGAGTATTCTTCGAGCAGAGAAAAAAGTGGTCCTTGAAGTATCTTTTTAACAAGCTTTAAGCATCTTTAGTGTCAGCAGTTTTTCGTTTACATTGAAGTCTGAACTCAGCTAGGTGTGAATGGAAATTGGAGTCTGTTTCAACTTTGCGGTGCTATAAAAAAAAGTCTAACGTGCCTTTTCACATTGGAACCAGTGAAACCAGTGGAATTCTCCAGGTCATAGTCAAGGGACAACTTCAATGTAAGTACTGTTTTAGTTACTCAAGTTTCTCTGAGAATTGAATTTATATTCAAAGTTCTATTTTTATCAAAACGAAGGAGAAGCTTTTTAATTTTTTTAACTTATATACCCCGGTGGTTGTTTGGTTAGTGTGTTTAACTACTGACCAAAGGACCTGCATTCTTTCTTCTGTTGTCTTTCTGCTGAGGTCCCGCCTTCTCTACAGATCTTTGTTATGCCGTTTTTGGGAATTTTGGCGCATTAGAAACTAAGGCTGTAATGCGTTATGCCATTATTCCGAGAGAATCTTGTAAGACCTCCGGGGTAAATAAATGACTTGTAAAAACCTACAGCTCTGCGATCTGTGTACGAGTAACTATTACTTTCTCCTGCATGTAATTATTTCCTTTCAATCTTTTTAGTTTGTTTTAAACAAAAGAGCTAACGTTTTTACTTTGTCGACTGTCTGTATATCTGGTCCATTTGTAGACATCGAACGTTTTTCATTTTAGAGATATATTAAAATTTAATTTTTGGATTGGATAGGTATTGATGAAATATTACAATTCTCACTTTCTGAATCTCTCTATAGCTATAATTGCACCCACTAACGGGAGGAAATTTTAAAACATACAATTTTAAAACTAATATTGCAAGCGATGTAATTATGTTAGACATTTCAAATTTTGGTTGTGAAATGTGAATGTCATGACGTTTACATTGAAAACAATGATTTTCACCTTTATCCCCAGAAGGGGTGGTAAAACGCAATTTTTGTGTTTTAAGAGTTAACTGTTTGTGTTTAGAGATAAATTGAAAATTCCTTTTGGGTTGGTTAAATATTGATAATCTATTATGATTCACACTTTTAGAATCTTTCGAAAGCTTTAATTGCGTCCTCTGACGGTGAAAACATGACTGGTAAAGAAAGGTAATTTTTTTATCAGTCATGTTTGAAAATTTAAAATGTTTAGTGAATGTTGCAAACGATCTATTTGGGTTAGAAATTTTATATTTTACTGGTGGAGTGTAATGATCAGCGAGTTCGCATTGGCAGCAACAATATGTCCCTTCACATCCACCGGTGGGTTTAAAAACTTCTTTTTATTTTGAGATATTAAGGGAAAATTATTTTTGAACTAAATAGGTACTAACGAAATATGATGATTCATAGATTTCAAATCCTCCAAATGGCCTTACCATCTTTAGAGAGATCTTTTAGAGATCTTTAAGAGATCTTTAGATACTACATTGTCCCGCCGCAGTGTAGAAAATGTAAAACTTTAAATAACATATTTCAAAAGATACATTTCATGCTAAATAACAAAACTTCTAGTGATTAAATAGGTTCATAGTCATATGTGTATTAATTAAATTCTTATTTTTCTAAATTTATAATTTAATTTGAAAATTTTCAAATAATATTTTAGTGTAGTATTAATAAGTCAAAGAAAGGTAAATCAATCATTTTTTCGTATTTTCGTCAATCAATCGCTCAGTTCGTATTTACTTCATAGGTGAAATCACTCACTCGGTAGTTAATTCAAAAGAAGGGAACTAGTATTTTTTTCTCGTTTGGTAAGAGAAATTAAAGAGTTCTGGTACCTAATCTTTCTTTGAAGTTAATAGGAATTAAGTAATAAATTTCGTCATTAGCATTACGTTTTTTAGCGAACAAATCAATTTTTCTTTAATTTCTTTAATTTATATTTATTTTTGAGATGTTGGAACCCGCCCACTAGCAGCTGGTTTTATTCCTCGAAAATCATATTTTTTTTCACTTTGATTTAACCCTTCGCTAGTCTCGTGGTATACAAGGGTAACCCCTTTATGTTTCTTATAACAAATTTCATCTTTGGAGATCTTAACGCATGCACCCTTTTCGGAGCTGTTTATTAGACTTTGTGCATCTTGTTCACTTGGTTCCATTTCACAGTGGTATGTGGAGCAGTTATTTGAATTCAGAGGTCCATGGCCGAGTGGTTAGTGCGCTTGGCTACTTATCTAAGGGACCTGGGTTCGAGCCTCGGGTGAGGTATGGCTGTTTGTGTCGTTTTTCTGCTGAGGGCCTGCCATCCTCTCAGACTTCCTACTATGGCATATAAACTGACAGGCTCCTGTCAGACCTCTGTGGCAAGCAGCTGCTTGAAGAGGTATTTATTTATCTTTTATTTACTCGTTCATTATTCCTTGATTTTATTTCTTATTGAGGGGGTATTTATTTATTATTTGTTTTATTTACTCGTTCGTTATTCCTTGATTTTATTTCTTATTTGATACTTCTGAAAGCTTTCTACAATTGGTAAACTTTGTTTTCGGCATTTCCTTTTCTTACATCTTATTTTTAGTCTAATATAGGGGAAACAATTGCCTGCTCCGAGATGACAACGAACTGAGAAAACGAAGTATATTGCATATTTATTTCAATAATTTGTTTTAGTTTCTCCATTACAGGGTTTTACATTACCTCAGATTCTTAAGTAAAAATATCAGAACGAATCTAGCCAATTAACAATCTACAACTGTTGTCCAGAAGCCAAATCGCACCCATGATAACAACAAATCTACTGCAGTGTTAAGAAACTAAACCCTCTGCTTTGCAAAACACGTTTCTGTAGCACAGTAGTAAACAAAAATCTTGAATTGAGATCGTTTCATATTGCTGGTTTAATGGGTTAAAGCAGGGGTTCTCAACGTGGGGTACGCGGTAAAAATTTTTAGGGCACGCCCTTAGAGCTCAAAAGTCGCTAGTTCTAGTAACAAAGTCGCTAAGTTGGGAACACTGCTGTGCAAAAATGTCATTTTTTGTGTGTATCGATACATGTAATTTATGAATACAAAATTTAATGTGTGTGTATATTGTCATACTATAACTATAGTTTTATCTATATATATATATAAGGGATACGCCAGTTGCATACACATTTCCAGGGGGTACGTGAAGCATAAAAGGTTGAGAACCACTGGGTTAAGGGATAAATGAAGCATTCTACCTTTAATTTTCAGTTGTTAGCGGCGGGATTCCCCTAAGCTAAATTATTTTGTATCTAGATAAACCAGTTATTACATCAAAATAACAAAGAGATTATTATTACTTATTAGATAAGCATTTTATTACAACCAATGTGAATATGGGCTTTTTATGTTAGACCTATTCGCTATTCGTCTACTGCGATTTTTCTACTTGGACCCTGCTGCCGTCATCAACGAAGTGCTCCGTTCTGGTGTCGGCTATAAATTTCCTCGATTTCGGGTTGTCACCGTTCACGGCTTTCCACGGCGGAAAATGACAGCGAGTTTCTCTTTCTCGTTCCGAAGAAACAATCAGCTTCGTTTTAATGTCGTCACTCAGTCCTTCGAGTCGACTATAAGGGATTACTATTATTTCACTTCTCTTCCAAGAAGTGCCTCTGCACTTGTCACTTTCTAAGGGCTGTCGCTATCGTTGGCTATTGGTGTGCTTCTTTCAACACCGAAACACACATCCACTTTACTTGAGTGTCAGAAGTTGAATTCTTTGTTCTTCCTTCCGATTTTCATTCGTCGCTTGAATTTCTTTTCCTGCGTTTCTAGCCAATCTATTCAATGAAAAAAAATGTTACGCTCTCTATTCTTTTCAGTGTCTTTTTGGTTTATGGTCCGGTACGTTCAGGAGCATTCGATTTCTAACGTTCTATACCTCATCAAACCTTTTCTAGCAAAAAATTCAGTTCGGTATGAAATGTAGATCCCAGAAGCCTATATCATTTTCTTTTTTCTTATAAATCTCCTATCATGCGTTTACATTGGAAGAGTTATCTGTTCATAGCAAACTTGACATAATTCACTTTATGATTAAAAATAATCAAGATTTCTATACAAAATATCCATTTCTTTAAAAATATATATACCATTTGAAATACTGAGCCTCAATAGTTTAGAACATTAGAAATGGTCTTAGTGTCTTTATATACTTTCAGAACTACAAAGGGGAGACTTTTGACTCAGTCGGCAATACGCTATGTTCGTAATCTGAAGTTCCCAGGTTCGAATCCCAACTGTGCCTGGTTTGAGATTTATCTCCACTAACTCCAGTTTTATCCTCTGTGAGAAACCCCTTTCTCACAGAGGCTCTCACAGAGGATTTCTCACAGAGGATTTCTCATATCCAAAGGCTTGGACAGATAACTGTCCATCATATGGGATGTTAAGCGGTGGCACCGTGAATAGGAGAGCTATATCCTGTGCGCGTTGAGGAACAGGGTTGGGTTGTTTTACCTCTGAGCGGCACTTTTTTGCATACCATGAGCTAAATGGCCAGGTCACATGGACCCCGAAGGCTGGGAACCCGAAGGCAGAGAAGGTTGGGGGAGGGGACCCACTGGAACAGCTGTTGGGAGACAGATGGTAGTCTCCCGTCAAAGCCATCCAGAGTGTTCTTTAACGTGCACAGGGTATGGCTCTCCCGCACACGGGGCCACGGCTTAACGTCCCATCCGACGGACGGTGGCCTTTACCAAGCCCAACGGTGTCCCCTACTGACCGTGGGCAGGGCGGGGAATTTTGCGGAGATAAATGTCAACGCTGACCCAGCTGGGACTCGAACCTGGGAACTACAGATTACGAGCCTGGCGCGCTACCGACTGAGCCACCCCCGCCCCGTTGAGGAACAGGTTAAATGACTTTGATGGAAGACTTCCTCAACCTTCTCTTAGCCCTTTGGGTCCTTGTGACCTTGCCGTTATGTGAAAAACGTTGCTCAGAGGTAAAGCAACCTAATTCAGAAGTATGGACTTGACAAAAACTATATTGGAGGTTTTCCTCAGATTTGCTGCTGTGTTACAGGAGAAAAAAAAATTTCCGTTCAATGAATATATTTATGCATTGCGGATCTCAAGTAAAAAAAAAGGAAGGAATTTATTATGAAACGAATTATATTTATTATGAAAGGAATTTATTATTAATGATTAAGTTAACTAAAGTTAAGTTAATTAATTTTTTTAATAAAGTTACGTTTAAAGTTAATGACCAAAACATTAACTCGTTAAAAGTTAAGTAAAAAGTTAAGTCCAAAATTTTAAGATTTATACTACAACAGAATAAAAAAAAACGTTATATACAATATCACAAAAGAGGATATTATTTACAAGATCACAAAAAAGTTTCTTTTTTTACAAGATCATAAAAAAGTTTCCCTTTTTTATAAGATTACAAAAAAGGAAACACTATTTACAATATCACAAAAAAGGGATATTATTTACAAGATCACAAAAAAATTTATTTTTTTACAAATCACAGAAAAGGAAACACTATTTACATTATCTATTAAATTTTAACAGCCGCTGAAAATTGATATCTGTGATTCGACCCCTCCGCTTACCAAGAACATTGCCACCAACACTAGTAATCTCTCAACATGTAGAGAAGAAAGAATGGTAGTGCTGTACATGACAAAAAGTTTTTAATAGAACTTGTCATATCTCCAGTTGAGGAAGTCAAATATTGATTCACCGATTTTTTAGAAATCGGGATCTTCTCTTCGTCAAATTGAAGGAAATCCTTTGGCTTGTCAGGCTCTCGCTGTTCCACACCTCGAGCTTCACATCGAAGCCAATTGCAGCTATGAGATTTGATCTAACTGGTCTTGGTTAATTTCAATCATTTTAACTGGTCTTGCGACGTTTGATTTGACGATTGACAATGGTTAAGAAAACGTCAAAAATTCGCATTTTAAAATTGGGACAAACTGTAAAATTAATGATTAACGTCTTTAAAATAGTTAATGTTAATTCAAAAAATTATCGCATTAAGTTGGAGAGTTAAATATACAAAAGTTAAACATTGACTCGTTAAAAGTTAAGTAAAAATTAAGCCCAAACTTTTAAGATTTATACTAAACAGAGTAAAAAAAAAACACTATTTACAAGATCACAAAAAATTAACTAGTTAAGTCAAATATAAAAAAGGTTAGCGAGTTAAGTTAAAAGTTAAAGAAATTATTAGAGTAAAAGCGTTGTCAGTGCAACTGTTACAATAGATGTATTTTCTATTGCAAATTTTAAAGCGGTCTTTTGTAAAAACCATATTGATCGTACCCTAAAATATATCCCAATTATAATGTTTTCTGCAGTGGTGTCAGCGCTGTAATTTACTGAAACCCGAAAAAGAAAAACATACACACACTAAAATTTGCCCATTTACATGCACGTAAGCTCTGCAAGTCCATGGGGGAGGTTTGTGTCCCCTCCTTGAGGTCGCCTATTACTGTAATACTTAGCAGAAAAAAAAAACTTAAAAATGGCGCCATCGCTGTCCATGGCGCGTTCACCTAATAACATTTTAGTGTTGTGTTTTTGCACAAAAGCAAATGCTAACAACTAAAATTTGCAATTACTAAAATTAACTATAGGCAAAATTATTTTGGAATAATTATGTTTTTAATTTATATCTCTTAATCAAGCTTATAAAGTGGTAGGATTATTTTCATCATACCTAAAAAAGCAAAGTATGCCTTATTTCATCCAGCGTGAATTTTGTTTTTAAATTTGAACATTTGAAGTACTTTAAAACATTGGTTTTAACCTGTTTTTTATCTCGAGGGTCAAATATTTGCGAGGTAACTTTGAAGAGTTTCCACTTGACTAAGATAAAATGGTTAACATGACATTCAGCACAATAATACAAAAAGTTCAACAAAATAAAAATATTTATTTAAAAATTGGAAAACCATGTCATATACGTTATTCTGCAATACTGATGTCTGATTCTGATGTACTAATGTCTGATTTAATTAGCTTGCAATGCCATTAAACTTCGTAAAGGAACAATGAGAGACATATCTCCGTTTCAATTAATCAATTAATTTCGGTTAATTCCGAATTCATTTTAATTAGCTATTTATATTTTAATAAAAATATTGCCGAAAAAAATACCCACGAGCTACATTTCGTAAGCAAGAAGACACGTTTTCCACAAGGTTAAAGGTTGAAAATCACCATCTTAAAATTTCAAAAAAATTATATTAAATAGTTAGTCAAAATCAGTTTTCTCCCATTGGTAAAGTAACGGCAAAATATGACGTGTTGATGCAACTTGTGTTTTCAACACCATTGCGAGCTTTACTTTATCAAACGCTGGAAACAGTTCAGCATTAAAAATATTGCAGTCATTTGTACATTTCGAAAGTGCTTGAAAATTTTAGGGAATGCCATTCTGGTTAGAAGAAAAGACGTAGAAAAAGTACGAAAGAAGAAAAGTAAACTAGTAAAAAAAATCTCGAATTTCAAAAGCCGATCTCTCCCCGACCCACCCCAGTGCATACCCCATAATAGAAAAGTAAAGTAGAAGGAGCGTTCTCGAAACAAATGATTGATGACACAACGCAGCAGCTGATGAGAGTTTCCAATAGTTATTTGAAGCCGTGGAAGTTTCAAAATCCATTCGATGCAGGAGGGGAACTCTATTCGGCTAAGTGCTCTCCAACAAATGGTGGTCGCCTAAAGTGTCGGTTTCGCTTTCTCCCACTGCTAATCATTCGGGTTTCTTTCTTTAATATCTCATTCTTTTTGTTGCAGCTCTCCGATGGAATATATGCAGAACACGTACTAAACATGTTTAGCTTATCGCTGTTCGAGGCGAAAGAGAAACTGCAAGAAAAATCGTGTGTCCGGTTTGTGGCTCACATGACAGTTCTGATTTACAATCGAACTAGAAAGCTTCACGTGATACCGATGGACTCGGCTCGTGAAATTGCAGCTTGGGATTATGTGTGGGGTACTTTACATCAATAAACTATATCTGTCGTGCGGATGTTTGAAGTTCTTGGTCTGAAGTTCACAGCTTGTCACCAACTTTGACGAAGATCAGATTGATTTTGTCTGTATTCAGCTTTCGGTGAGAAAAGCAATACTGCTATTTAATCATCTTTGCCAATGTTGATTGCATCCTGTCTTCAGTGAGGAAATCACAGTTACTATTTAATCAGCATCTTCGCTAATGTTGAGAATTTGCCACATCCTGCTCTCTATATTAAATGACATCTCTTTGATTGAGTGGCATACCCAGAAATTTCTAATATTGCTTTCACATGATTCTGTTATGTTGAGTCTATTTGGGGAAGAGCGGAGGTTGATGAGCTTAAGTCTCCGATTTCCAGGATTTTGAAGAAAATATGTGTTGTTCAAGACTTTAAGGGAAGTTTATAACAACAACCCCTTCTTGTCTACCACCTCGACTTGGGTACGCCACTTGCTTTGATATACATTTTACCGGTGTTGAGATTTTGACTGCATTCTGCTCTCGATATGAAAAGAAACACTGCTACTCGATCTTAATCTTTTGCCAATGTTGATTTGCCTCATTCTGCTATCTTTATGAAAATAAATATTACTCTCTGATCCCTACCTTTTGCCAGTTTTCAGAAAATTGTCCTGATCTTGCCTTTATACGAAAAGAAACACACACGTGGTCTTAATCTATTGCCAACGCTGAGATTTTGATACTCTTCTAGCTAGATCACGAAACCCTACTCTTTATTCCCCATCCTTTCCAACATTAAGAATTTATGTATATCCTGCACTTTATAGGAAAAGAAACACTGACATTCGATCTTAATCATTTACCGATGTTGAGTTTTTGCAGGCATCTTTCTCTTAATAGGACAAGAAACAATGCTCTTTGATCCCCATCCCTGCAAATGTTGAGCTTTTGTCTCCATTAGCTCTGTATGAAAAAAAAAAGCAACACTCTTAGGTCTAAATATTTTTGCAGCATTCTGCTTTGGGTACAAAAGAAATGCAGATTCTCTCATCCCCATCTTTTGCAACGTTGATATGTTATCTTCATTCTGAATTGTACTATAATAGAAAAGAAACATTTCAACTTGGTCTTAAGTTTTACCAACGTTGAGAGTTCGCCCTCATTCTGTTCTAAGTGAATTCACCATCTTTCCCAACGTTGAAATTTTGTTCGAGTGCATGTTTCAAAATAATAAAAAATACTTGGTCAACTTTAGAACATTTTATTTAGGTAGCTAATGGACATAGATATGAGTGTCAGGGTTGGTTCAGTCGATAGCGCGCTAGACTCGTAATCTTTAGTTTTAAAACTTCGACTGTTCCTGCTTTGATTTTATCCCGTTAATCTCCCCACTCTGTTCTCGGTGATAAAGGTGACACCGATGAGATTGGAAAGGCCGCTGTTCTTCGGTTGGAACGTTCAGCAGCGACCTATTGCAGGGGAGCCATACCCTGTACACGTTCAAGAGCACGCTGGATGATCTTGACAGGAGATTTCAGTTTATCTCTTCACAGCTGTTCACTGGGTCACCGTCCACAATCTTCTCTGATTCTTAGGGTCCTTGTGACCTAGCCATATAACCCATTGTGTGAAAAAATTGAACTCAGAGGTGAAACAACCCAGCAGAAATTATTACATTGTACACCAAAGGAAACGCAATTTAAATCTGACCAATTTTCAACAGAATGAATCAAAGAATATGAATCAGAGGAATAATCAAAGGATAGTATGCATTGAAAACATGTTAAATATAAATAAATAGTACTTTTGAAGACGTAAATATCCTTTTATAACACGCAAAAAACTAAAAGTATGTAAAACTGAAGCAGTTAGCAAACATAAAATTTCTTTATTCAATGGTTTTCTTTACTTCCATTTTTATGTTTCTTTATAGACTGTCACCTTTGTGTCCCCCGCCTTCCTTGATGACCTCTCGACTCTCCAGGTTATTGAAGAAAACTTTCTATAAGTCAGGGATTCTTAAACTTCTTTAGGTCTTTCAATTTTGCCTCAGTATATGGAAGGAAGCCTCCCACTCACTTCAATTCTCCACGCATTCCGATTTGCAGGTCTCCAATCTCGGTTTATTTTTTAAAATAAATAATATTTAAAAAATCCGATTTACAAATATTTATTGCTCCCCCCCCTTTGGGGATGGCACCCCAGGTTAAGATTCCCTGTTCTAAGCGAACACTTAATAGGAATTAATAATGAAGTAATTAACTGAAAATAAAAATAGTTTTGCCGTGAGCGAGATTATTAGCCGCTGATGATGAAGTGATTAGGAAGCCTGTCATGTTACTGGGAAACGTGGATTCGGATCACACTCACGAACAGCAAAACTCAATTATTTCATTAACTATTTCATGAGTCCCATGTCTACAGGATATCTCCTGTGATACTTTATTACCAAATTAATAATTTTATGCGATATCAATGAGCATGTTGAATTAAATAAGATAGAAGTTATCGCAAACCGAGATAAAAAAATATTAACAATAAGTCATAGGGTTAAAAATACTTCGCATTTTCTAAACAAAAACTTAAAAAAATAAAGTCTTAGACACTATAGCGTATTAGTCAACTGAAAGTATGTTATCTTTGCTTTAACAACAATATTTCTGAAAATAAAACTTTATATCCTAAAAGAATTCGGAATAGTAAAAGAAACGTTCATGCAAAACCTATATCTATGGATCGTGATGTTCAGTCAAACGTTGTCATATCAATCAGCCAATCAACAAGCGTCATTTGCTCCCCTGATGATTTCTTTATACAAGACGGATGTTTCCAAGAAAGCATTTCTTTAGCGACTAGTGGATGTTATGTTCCAAAAGATGAGGAAATATCTCGGATGAAAATTGTCTCTGAGCAGCTTTTGATACGAGAGCTGGTGTTTAAATTTCTCTATTTTATTTTCATCAAAAATAAAGTCGAAAACTTGATCCTCTTCTAGAAAAAGTGATCGACCTCTAAACTGTTCGTAGAGATTGAAGACACTTCCGCAATAGTTTTTCTTCGTCTCTTTATATGAGTATAAAGATGGCTTTTTTCTTTATTTTATTTTTTGGTTTTACCCACTTCGAAATATTTCGAAACGAATGAGGAAGTGTTCTTCTCCTATTCTGTCTACGAAATGATAAGCGTTTTCTCTCCTCCCTTTTAATGCTTTCTGTTTGATAAATTAAAGAATAACTAATAATACACGAACTGTTTTGCTACGTACGTCAAATTTAAAATTACTTTGGAAAAGTAAAATAAGTTATTTAGTGTCAGTAAGTCTGATTCCAAAAGTAAAATTCTTCTGATCGAGTGCTTTTTTTGAAGTTCATTTGCATATTTCTTTTTATTTCTTAGAGACAGTGGAAACTTAGGACATCTGAATAGACATTGTACTTTCCAAGTGAAATTTAACCCGAAATTCGTAAGTTTTTAAATAAATTCTTTCAAGTCTTACTGAATCAAAATTCCTATCGTATGCTAATGAATTATTGAATATGTCTCATATATATATAATAATTGCCATAACGCATGTCCTGGGCAATGTTCCATGTCTGAAAGAAAATATTAATGAAGTACAGTAAAGGATTATCAATTAAGATAATTTTTGTCTATAACGTGAGGTCTGAAAATGAAACAACTGGACTGATTTTGCAAATTAAAATTTTTCGTATTTTGGTTTTAGTGTGTGCGGCCACCTTCAAAAATTTTCCTGCCTTTATATACGCATCCCAATGTCTCTCATGCCTGGAAGGAATGTCAAAAGTCATTTTCGTGAAGTCATTTCAGTAGTTCCATCACACTTCTTTAAATATCTTCAGTTGATTCAGAATGGTACGCTTTCAACGAGTTTTTCAGTTTTGGTAAAATGAAAAAGTGGCAATGGGGCAAAAATCAGACAATTGCAGAAAATGTGCATAAACTGGAATTTGTGTTTTGGTAAAACACTCAATTGCCAAAATAGTGTGAGGAAAAAAATCTTTGCTGGACAAAGTAAATTCGATGTCGTGACGATAATAAACTTTCCCCATATGCTTGCTTTCCCCATATGCCATGTGCTTTGGTCAAAAAATTGCCTTTTGGAAAGGCAATTTTTTGACCAAAGCACAAATTCCGCATTGGAACGTCCACAGTAGTAGCCTGATTTCTCCCATGAAACTTTCAAATGTGTCGAAAACTGAAAAACGCCTTCAAAGAGGGATTCAGTCAGTAGCGCGCCAGGCTCGTAATCTGCAGTTTTCGAGCTCGTGTCCCGCCTAGGCCAGCGCTGAGATTTATCTCCGTAACTTCCCGTCCTGCCCTCGGTCAGTAAGTGAGACCGATATGCTTGGAAAGGTAGCCGTCCTCCTGATGGGACGTTGAGCCGTGGCCCCGTGTATGGGAGAGTCATACCCTGTGCACTTTAAAGAACACACTGAATGACCTTGACGAGAGGCTACCATCTGTCACCCAACAGCTGTTCCAGTGAGTCCCTTCTCCCAACCTTCTCTGAGTCTTCGGGGTCCTTGTGACCTGACCATTTAGCCCATTGTGTGCAAAAAAGTACCGCTCAGAGGGTAAAATAGCCCAACCCATTTTCATAGGATCTTATTTTGGATAAGTCGAAGACATTCAGAGAAACATGACGTCACTGCTGAAAGGACTGCTAGAAAATATTTTCCAATATTTCCAGGCACAGCAGAGATCCAGAGACGTTTGTATCAAATCAGGATATAATTTTGAAAGTGATCACACGTACTAAAGTTAAGGATAAAATAGTTTCATTTGCCGAATCAGTATCATTACTTTATTAGCAGATCTCGTATAATGCCTTTTTAATTGTATTGAGAACCGTTTTCTTGAAATAAAATAAATATGACTTGCTTCGTATACAAGATCTTCATAAAACGAACAAACCGTGGAATATAGCAGACGTAACAGAATAATTCTCTTGATATCTTTTGGAGTACTTAAAGCAATTTCTTCTGTAAAGACGAATTCAGTTAGTTGAATACTACGAATAGTGACAGATATGGAAGTTCTTTTGGTAATCACCGCCTAACTCTGTTATATCGGCGTTTCATTTTACCATATATCAGCCAGAAAAAATGAAAAAATGACCATTCCAGGATGGAATTTATTTCGACTCTCCTCTCCTTACTTCTGAGGAAGGAGACAGTACTTGATAATGAGTCTTCATATGGATTTCGATAGCAGGAAGGCTGTTTTCATTTCTTTGCATTTTCTTCCACTGTAGTCCCCACTCTGCCTCACGTAATGTGTTCGTTACATTAAAGAGGTGGCGAAAGTACAAAATATATTGGAGAACCACTTCACTCACGTAACTTACGTATATAGGGCGAGAGAGCACAAAAGCGAAAGATTTACTAGTTCATCTAACGGTTAACCGAGTATCGAACAAATACTTTTCGCTAAGTATTATTGATCGATTCCGTTCTGTGGCAGTTCATTACTGGCCCGAAGGTGAGAATATTATTGCATATGCGAGTAAAGCTATTACTGTCGACCGTAAATGGAAACCTAACTTTGTTATCTTACCAGTGAGTGTATGTTTTTGTTCCATTCGATTGCTGTCTGCGAGCGTCCGGCAGAACCAATCAACGGGTCAATTACGCCATTACAGAGACCGATAACTGAACTGCGCCCGGAAGCGGGAATAATATGGCGTCAAGGATTCTCTTCGCCTGGCAGCTAGCTAAGAATCGGCTCGTATAGTAAAGGAGCAACACATATAACTCGTCACCATGGCGACTTATTGATGCGGCAGAAGTAAGAAGGTAGAGAGAACGTTGGAATGAGGGAAGTAGTAGGATGTTTGTGCGCTAAGGAAGACGAAAGTAATGGATGAAGTTCAGAATAGCCTGGATATGGTGAAAGTGATAAAAAGTGTAATAAAGAGTAAAGGCAACAAAGTTTGTAGCTAGAAGAAAACAATGTGTTAAAAAAGGAGAAAGGATGTTAGTTTTTTCCTTCGGGCAAATGGAGAAGGGTTAATGCGAAGGAAATAGGAGTGAAGGCTAAAGATATCTATAGATAAAAGATACGAAGTCATATCCGCATTTTGATGATTGAGTTAAGTTGGCTGTTTCAATTCTGAGCGGCGCTTTTTTGCACATATTGGACTAAATGGATAGGCCACAAAGACCCCAAAGGTTCAAAGAAGGTTGGAGAAAGTGATTCACTGAAAAGCTATTAGGAGACAGATGGAAGCTTCCGGTCAAGGCCGTCCAGTGTGTTCTTCACGTGCACCGAGTATGGCTCTCCTGTACAAGAGATCACTGCTTAATGTTCCATTTCGACTGGGAAAAGGGAATTTCAGATTACGAGTCTTCGATTCCTCACAAAATTGTGATAGACCTTTCAAAACTTTACAGATTGTTTATAGTTGTCATCCGAGTTGTAGTACTGATTTTGAAGTCGGAAGTCGAAAAGGAGGGCTTGCTAGAAGCAAAAATATTTATCATGCTTATCCTACGGGAAATCGAAGTCACTGCCAAATCCATTGTTTCCATTCACTGCTCCCTAACTGTGAACGTAAGACTCATAACATTTCAATATGCCGCCATTGCTAGAACGCCACACTCCCAAAAGATTTATTGTAGTAAGGCGTCCCATTGTAGGTAGGAACCTGAATTTTTAACTCAGCATAGAATCACACAAAGGTAACTTGGGTACAAAATTTAAACCGTCAGTCGAGTATCACGGGAACCACAGGGTGCCAAAATCTGTCGAAACGGAAATAGAAATCTCGATAGTTTGCGTAGAAACGAAGCTACGGATGAGAGCGTTCATTGGCGTTAGCAATGAACTGAGACTACGGGCAATTATTCGTGTTGAATCTTCATTAGGGAGTTGCGGTGCGGGGAGAGGTTACTCACAAAACAAAACTTTAATTCAGAATGTAAAGATTAAAAGTGAGACCCAGGCAGAGTTGGGTGCATTTTGAATAGTACTTTATAAAGCAACATAATTAGAAAGAAGTGCAAAAACGAAAGTTTGGGTTGTTTTGAAAGTGAAGAATTTTTTCAGTTAATTCGCTAAGCCAATCCTCAAGTAACGACAGAGCTATAAAAAGCCGAAAAGCTTTTCGGTAAATTTTCCATGAAAGTTACTGTTTCCATTCAATCAGATGATTTGAGGTAAAAAATATCTCTATCACTGTTATCTTCAAACAATATCATTGGTGCGTGTTATTCCCAGGCACAAAGAAAAACGTCTGTAGTGTGATCTGGTAAACTATGTGGTTTCGTGGTTACTACTCCGTAAAAATGAATGTGCGCAGTCACTGCTCCCGTTATTTAGGATGACTTCACAGTTTTGTTACCACAAAATAGAAAAATTGCTGTTGCTGATCTGATTAAATAAGCTGATGGCGATTATGCAGGTAAATTGAAAAAGTCTGCATTATTGAAGTGTGAAAACAAAGGGTTTCTTTTCTTAAATTAAGGCAATACATTGTGGGTTGTGTGGTTTAGACATGTACTGTACAGGACGTTTAGAAGTGAAAGTGAAATTTTTATTGTGTGCAAAGTTGAAACAATCTCACTACGAAGTTTAGCCAAGAAGTCGATTTGCCTATTTATTCACTGTTGGTGTAGATATGAATATTGGTGGTTACTGTTCCTACAAAGAGAAGAGTTTAGTATCACTGTTTTCTTAAAAGGAATAATTTTCAATAACTGTTCTTGTGAAACAGGAAGATTTGCTCTCTCCTATCAAATAGGAAGATTTGTACTCTCCTATCAAATAGGAAGATTTGTACTCACCTATCAAATAAGAAGATTTGCACTCTCTTATCAAAGGGAAAGATTTGCACTCTCTTATAAAATAAGATTTGCACTCTCCTATTAAATAGGAAGATTTGCACTCTCTTATGAAATAAGAAAATTTGCACTCTTCTATCAAAGAGGAAGATATGCACTCTCCTATCAAATAAGAAGATTTGCAGCCTCCTATATAATGAGAAGATTTGCACTCCCTTATCAAATATGAAGATATGCACCATATCATCATGTTTTGCAGTCATTCTCCCTACGAAACAGGAAAAATCGCTATCCCTGTTTTTGTGAAATACGAAGATTTGCAATCACTGTGCATGTTAAATATCAAGATTTTTAATTATTGATCCCATCGAAATTATAATTTGTAGGAGATGTCCCTATTTAAAAGCAAGATTTGAACTCAATTTGAGAATTTAATAATGCTGAAAATAAAAGGAAATCATAATTTTCGCCACTGAAAATCTACCTTATAATCAGTGCACAAGAAAGCAAATACGATGGTATTTAAGATTATTTTTCCGAAATAGAAAAATTAAAGATCGGTGCAGCTGGTAGTAATTTTTGTCTTAGAGCGGTTGAAAGTAACAAATCGCAAACAAATTCGTTAAACGGAGATAAGATCGATTCAATCGACAACGTGAAAATTCCGTAATCTGACGCTCGTAGTTTCAATCCGAATCCTGCGAGTATTCAGTTTGTTTGTCCATTTCCTGCAATTGCTGAAAGAGGAGAAATCGTTGGAACTGGAAAGGCCTCCGCTTATCATATGAATCATGGTTCTCAGTTTACCAGGATCCTTATCTTCAATCGATCCTCTTTTTCTCCCATTTTGCCATTAGTCTTGGAGTCCTATGTCCTAACAATTCTTACAAAAGGTCGAAAAAAATGCAGTTGAGTATCATGAGCTTCTCAGATAAATTTCCAAGGAGTAACAAGTCTCCATTTTCTTCATTTTGACTGTGGCAAAACATTATTGGATGCATTTTCAAAAATTTCAAGTTGGGTACTGTCAGAAGCATGTCATATTCACACCAGTTTCATACCCACTTCGAAAGAATTCCCTGAGTGGTTGGAGGGGGATTGACCCTCAGTAGCTGCCCATGCTCACAATCTGCACTTATCAGGTTCAAGTCTCACTTATGCCAACAATGAGATTTATCTCAGCTCTACCTTAGGTCAGAAAGGGAACACCGATAGGTTTGGAAAAGCAATCGTGGGATGGGACGTAAAGCCGTGGTTCCGGTGCAGGGAGCCCTACCCTGTGCATGATAAAAAAAAACACTCTGTATGGTACTGGCGGGTTCCTCCAATCTTCTTTGAGCCCTTGGAGTCTTTGTGACCTGGCGATTTCTCCCATTGTGTGGGAGAATTGTTACAGATTGAACTGTCGGTCTTTGTTACCCGCCAATGTATTGGCGGGTAACAAAGCAATTTAGCATAAATGTCTATATTTAGAATTCTAACTTTACTATATACAATACGAAATTCAATAGCAGACTCTCGTGAAGGCAGAATACATGACATCAGTAACATGTTGTAAAGATAGTTATGTGTTCATAGGATTACTATTTGATTACCAGTTTGTATCACAGATGAAGTAAGATGTAAATGGAATCTATTGCTTCAATGAGCGAATAAAAGAAGTTCGTAGTAGAGTTCTATGCTGGAAAAGCAAGAATAGTTGATTTCGTGTGAAATAACTAAGACGTCTTAACAGGGCCGGATTTCCCACAAGCCACTTACCTCAGGCGGGGGGGAGGTGTCAGCGTAACGCAGCAATACCTCCTATAACAGAAGGTCAAGGTACCAAGTCTTTGCTCTCATTAAGTAGTCCTAATATATATATAGATACTCTTATATTTTTCATTCTAATATTATTACTGGTGGACGTTTGTGCTAATCTTTATACTAATGTTTATCTAAAAATATATTTTATTTTGGAAGAAAATTATTTGTATTTATTATCAAGTTTAATGATGCTAATTAATACAAATACATATTCGCCTAAATAAAATACATTTATAGATAAATGTTAATATAAAGATTAGCACAGAATCCACAGGAAATAATATTAAAACCAAAGATATAAGAAGTTTCTATATGGTATGACTGCTTGTTTTGCCCTTGTGGCCCCTTTGGGGTTTATGTGTTTTAACATTTGTTATTGTAAATCAGCACTATTTTAGACTTCGAGACCTAGAATCTTGGAGCTCAAAAAATTAATTCAAGATATCAGATATCAGACTATTTAGGCTAACGTCATAAATTTGGACCCTTGGGTTTCTGTTACAGGAAATTTTGAATGGAGGCGCCAGTTTACATGTTGCATTTTGTTTATTTAGTAGTAACAAATAACATCCTTTTCAATTCTTACAGAAAGAAAAAAATATTGTTGCAAATATTCATTGTTCAAGACCGTTGGAATGACTCTTTCTCCTCCCAATCTAAAGTTAACTTTAAAGATATGTATTATAAGGATACACATTATATTATCAAATATACTGGAACACTTCAATGTGATGTAAATGGAAAATCGCATTTAAAGATTTATAATTTTAAAAATAAGCAACTTTTTTTTACAGAAAAATGCTTCAGTAAATAAATCAAATCTTAATCAAATTTAGCCAAATTTAGTTTTAAGAAATATTTGCTTAATATTTAAAGACTAGTAATACCTAAGTTGCCGTCCCGTGGCCGAGTGGTTAGCACGCTTGGCTACTGATCTAAGGGACCTGGGTTCGAGCCCCGGAATTAGGCATGGATGTGTGTGTCGTTTTTCTGCTGAGGTCCTGCCATCCTCTCAGATCTCCTACTGTGGCATATAAACTGACAGGCTCCTGTCAGACCTCTGTGGCAAGCAGCTGCTTGAGGGGGTATTTATTTTATTTTATTTTAATACCTAAGTGGGGCCGTCCCATGCCCGAGTGGTTAGCGCGCTTGGCTACTGATCTAAGGGACCTGGGTTCGAGTCCCGGCAGAAGGCATGGTTGTGTGTGTTGTTTTTCTGCTGAGGTCTTGCCTTCCTCTCAGACCTTCTACTCTGGCATAAAAACTGATAGACTCCTGTCAGACCTCTGTGGCAAGCAGCTGCTTGAGGGGGTATAATACCCAAGTCAAACGTTTGATGCGAAACGGAAACTCTAGTTCATTCAAAGGTTCCTATTCATAATCGCACGCCGATCTATAACTTCATTAAAAAGGCAGGTGACAGCAGGTGACAAGAGGGTCAGAACAAAGTGGGACCAACCTACCGAATTTGGGACTGATCGCTCAAGCAGCCACAGAGCTACGGGGAAACTGTCATTTTCTGTCATAGATGACGTCACAAGTGTTCGCCCGCCCTTTCTTTCGGCCAACTCGCCTGCTCGGTATTATGCCTTTTATATAATATGATGATTTGTTGAAGCTGAAATATTTGAAAGCAGATGTTGTTATGCTCATCCTAAACCCTGTTTAAAAATTGATGGAGATTGAAAATCTATTGCACAAACTTTTAAAATTACGTTTACTGTAGTAAATGATTTATTATAAACTTTTGAGGTAAATTCTTAGAAGTAGAAACATTGCTGTTAAATGTTCCAATTTCCAAAACTCTTCAATTAGTAAACAAATATTGCTATAAGACAAGATTTGAGTAATTATTGTAAAGATTTTTCAGTTAATTTCCTCTGATATTTTACTACAAAAAGTTTAGTTTAGAGCTAGGAAGCAAGTCATACAACAGGGGCGTACTTTAATATTTTGATACGTTAGTGTAATTTGGATAATCCAGATCAAAAATAGAGGAAAAAAATTCGTTTCAATTTGAAAATCAATAATTTGATTTTTAAATGTTATCACATATTAAATATTATAAATTCTACATTATGTATGATATAAATCTGAGTGCTATCAAATACTGCGAAAATTAGTGATTACCCTAACTTTTACAATATTTGAAAACAAAATTGTATTACTTCTCATTAAAACTCCTGCATTAATTTCGACTACATTATTTCTTTTTTTCATGGTTGTGAAAGTAAAAATATTTACATTGTTTTGTAGAAAATTGAAAAAAGACCATAACACAAAGGTATCCATCCGACCGATGGCGGCCTTTATGTGTGCCTAAAGGCAGCATAAGGTGTAAATTCGGCCCCATGTCTTGTGGCATTATCAAGGTATCCTAAATGATCACTATTTTTCTAAACTCCAATTTTCAACTCTCTTTACCAAATAGGTAAAGAATCACTCAATACTATCATTAAAATATTCCTGCCATATAAAAATGAAAGATTGATATTATTGAGTGTTGTATATTATATGATTTCATCTTATGAAATTGGTATACTGAATCTGGCTCATTTCTTCCTATTCTTTTACCACGATTTTAGGTGTATAACAAAACGACTTTGACAATTCATAGTACTCATTAAAAATTTTATTTTTGTATTTTAGTCAATATTGTCTCAATTCCTTAAAATATAATATTTTTTTTAATTCCTTACTCATTAAAAATGCATGTTTTCAGTTTTAATCAGATAATTTTTTCTGTTGCTCTTTAAGAATGTAGTGTTTTTACTTAGTAGCTTTCACTAGTTTGCGTTGAACTATCCTGATCAAGACTGTATGTTTAGTGGTGGGAATTTAGCAATTATATCGAAACGTTTTTCAAAGATTTTCCTGGTCAGCTGTTGGGAGCAAATGGTAGCCTCTCATCAAAGCCATCCAGCGTGTTCTTTAACGTGCACAGGTTGTGGCTCTCCCGACAAGGGGTCATGGCTTAACGTCCCATCTGACGGACGGCGGCCTTTCCAAGCCCATCGATGTTCCCTACTGACCGAAGGCAGAGTGAGGGTTTTATGAAGATAAATCTCAACGATGTCCCAAGTGAGAAACGAACCTGGAAACTGTAGATTTTGAGCCTGGCATGGAAATTTATAATTTTAAAATTGTCAATAGTGTGAAAAAAAGAGTCTAGAAAATATCAATAAATAATAAAAACGTTTTGATTGTAAATGAATATTTTCATATCAAAATATAAATAGATATCAAATATATATATATATCCAATAGATACAAATTAACATTCTGTTCGATTTAAAATTCGATTAAAAATTTTCTGTCTATTTACCTTCTGAATCACCTGAAAGAAAACAAAATAATTTTTGCTGGAAATATTCTTATGAGAATACAGACCATGTTTTGACAAAATTCTACAAAGTATCACATTGAAAGAATACTCTCTTCTAAAAACAAACTTTATATTAATATTGCATATATATATATATCTCATGGATCGACTAATAAAAGGAACTTTTCCCGTTTCATAGACTTGACACGACAACTTCTTAAAAGCTCCATCTTGTAAAGACAGAAGTAGTTATACGAATTGCTCCTGTAAGCTCTTGTAAACAGTAAATGAGCTCAAAGAGCAATCGAATAACGTCAAACCGAGAGCATTTGACCCAAAGCAGAGCTTTATTATTCTCCTGTGTAGAAATGCGTATTAG
Source organism: Ryuthela nishihirai (assembly GCA_038380435.1). Lineage (NCBI taxonomy): Eukaryota > Metazoa > Arthropoda > Arachnida > Araneae > Heptathelidae > Ryuthela > Ryuthela nishihirai. The sequence continues at coordinate 19,347,456 of JAWZYU010000011.1, forward strand.
CAACGCGATTACAGCCATGAAGAAAATCCCCAAATCTCTAAACTACACTGCCTAAGGCACGTTCGTATTCTAAACCGTAATTTATGGATGGCTGTGCATAAATTGTCATTCCAGGCCACTTTCATCTCAGAAGCATTGCTTTTCGTTACTCAGGCTTCATGATTTAGCTTTATTTTACAATTCCCTTTCAGTTAAATTTGTGTTCTAACTATGACTCGTCATAACAGTTTTTTTTTCCATCATGAGCATAATATGTTTGTCACTGGAATATGCGCAGATGGATTTCTTAATGCAGCTCCTTTGAAATAAACGAAAGAGTAAGGAAAAGGAACAAAAAATAGTAGAGAGTGGTGTCTTTGATTATAATGTCAGACTTCCTTGCTCTGATTTCCCAAGCGGCGAAAGGAAGTATTTCTCTCAGGGTTTTCGTGGCCATTGCTTCTGATTTCACTCAGCAGAGCGTGTCAGAAAATCGCAAATTCTCATGTAATGCTTGCAAAAAAGAATAGCGAGGATTGTAACTCTTCGCCTTTTGTTCACACGAAACAAATGTTATGTTGTTGCTATTTATTAAATTGTTTTTTTTTCTCCTTTTAATTGCAGATGCGTCTTCTGAAATGCCCAATTCATTGTCTTTACTTAAAGAATTTAGTCAGGACTCGATAAAATATTCTGCATTTGAACTTCTATACTTTTTTTTTAGAAATTTGTCGCCTTGGGTAAAAAACATAATTCTCCCATTTCATAACAATAAATTAATGTTTCTTTTAATGCTAATATATCATGTAAAGTAACTTTTAGTTTCCCAAACTCCTACTGAACTACTATACAGTTCTCTCCCCCCCAATTAAATCCTCATTTGTGAAAATGACAATCTAGTAAAGCTTTTTCTCTGCAAAAACGGCCCATTAAATTCACATCGGTGAAATGCTGACATTCTAAATTCTCATTTGTATAAATGGCGATCCACTAAAGCCTCATATATATTAATGGCGACCAACTAAGTCATTATTTGTATTAATGTTTGTGCAATAAATCCTTATAAGTATTAATGGCTACCTATTAAAACCTAATCTGTGGAAATGGAGACCTACTAAAATTTATCTTTGCTTATGATTACCCACTAAACTTTACCATTGGAAATAGTTACTCATTCAAACTGTATTGTATAATACAGATAGACAAACAAACCATAGTTAAATTAATGAACGTGTTTTTAATTATATCAATTGTTTAAATTAGCGAGTTTCGCAAAACATTAAAGGATCTGTGGCAAACTCGAAACGTAAAGTTCTTTAGAGCAAAAACCGCTTACTATGGAAAGAGAAAGGGAAATAATCTGATAAGGGAGTAAATATTTATATGTTTTCTGAAAAACACGAATGTCGTTCGTTGAGTCAGAAAACGTCGAAGCACAAATGCTTACCTTCGCCATTAAGATAAAGAGAAAAAAACCAAAGATAGAGAGTGTTGGGTCACCACCTCCTATAACAGAAGGCCAGTGGACCAAATTTATGACGTCAGCTTAAGTAGTCCTACCATATAGCCAATTCTTATATTTTGATTATAATATTATTACTGGTGGATTCTTGTACTAATCTATATACTATTGTTTATCTATAAATATATTTTATTTAGAGAACAATTATTTGCATTAATTAGCGTTATGATACTTGATAATAAATACGAATTATTTTTTTTCTAAATAACATATTTTTTTCGTTAAACATTATTAAGCAGATTAGCAAAAGTGTCTACCAATAATAACAGAAACCAAAATAAAGAATCATCTATATATTAGGACTACCTATAATGACGTCATAACTTGGTCCCATGACTTTCTGTTATAAGAGGTGTTGGTTGGGTTGGACTATTTTACCTCTGAGCCGCACATTTTTGCTCACAATGGGTGAAATGACCAGGTCACAAAGGCTCCGAGGTATCAGAGAAGGCTGAGGGAGGGGACCCACTGAACAGTTGTTAGGAGATAGATGGCAGCCTTCCTTCAAGGCCGTTCAGCGTAATAGCTTTAACGTGCCCAGGGTATGGATCTCACTATTTTACCTCTGAGCGGCACATTTTTGCTCTCAATGGGTGAAATGACCAAATCACAAAGGCTCCGAGAGCTCAGAGAAGGCTGAGGGAGGGGACCCATTGGACAGTTATTAGTAGAAAGATGGCAGCCTTCCTTTAAGGCCATTCAGCGTAATAGCTTTAACGTGCCCAAGGTATGGCTCTCAATCACATGGGGTCACATTTTAACATCCCATCTGGCGGATGGTGGCTTTTCGAATCCATTGGGGTCTTCGGAAGATAAATCTCAAGACTGGCCCAGCTGGGACTCGAACCTTGGAGCTGAAGATTCGACCCTCTCCCCCCAAGATAGAGAGACAAAGCTAGCAAAAAAATTGAACAAAACTGATTATATTTATGACAGGGGCAATAAAACATGATTCTGCTAATGGTAGAGTAAGTAGAGAACAAATTGTTTTTAGACTGGTGGGATCCGAACCTACGAACTCCTGATTAGAAAACGGATTCGTATCCTACAGGGCTAAAGACAATTTTCCTCTATACCTTTATCATCTTATGAATAAATGCAGCACAATAGTGTGTGAAAAGGATGTAAATGCCCAGTAAAAGCTGATGAGCTGTGGATTTAATTAATAAACATTTACGTTTTCCCATATACATATTTCTTACAAAATGGAATATGAGAATTAAAGATACAAGAAATTAAATGTAAATAACATAATTAAGATAAAAATAAAGCGTATTTAATGCGACTTTTGCGATTGAGCGTTTTCTACGAGATCATCAATTTTTGGTAGAATTTTGGTCGTTCAGCCGAAGCAAAATGACGTCAGAGAATCGTTGCTCGTGATTAGCCCTTTTGTTGCGTAAAGTTGTGGGTTGAATGTCTACTAATGCAAATTATTTTAAGAATTGAAAGAAACAAAACGGGGAATAATTTGCACTCCAAACAGACTTGTACTAATTGGAAACTATACCGCAGGCTTGGTCTGTTTTACCTTTGAGCGGCACTTTTTTTGAACACCATGGGCTAAATGGCCAGGTCACATGGACCCCGAAGGCTCAGAGAAGGTTTGGTGAGGGGACCGACTGGAACAGCTGTTGGGAGACAGATGGTAGCCTCCCATCAAGGCCATCCAGCGTGTTCTTTAACGTGCACAGGGTATGGCTCTCCCGCACACTGGACCACGACTGAACGTCTCATCTGACGGTCTTATCCAAGCCCATCGATGTCCCCTACTGACCGTGGGCAGGGTGTGGAATTTTGGGAGATAAATCTCAACGCTGACCCAGCTGGGACTTGAACCTGGGAATTACAGGTTACGAGCCTGTCGCGTACCGACTAAGCCACCCCCGCCTCACATCGCAGGCCTTGACTCTTTTATGCTATATGGAATATACTATCAAGGTCAATATTCTAATGGGCATAAGATGTGAGTGAACCTATAATGGCAATAAGTCTAATTCAAGCAAAGGAATCTGAAACAATAACATGTAGAGTTTATTTAGTTATACAAGTTTAAATAATAAAAACACATGTATATGCATTAATTGCCATTTTATGCTTGGTGCGTGTTCTGTGTGCTGACAGTGGCCCTAACCAAGCGTTGAGACAAGTTTGCCAACAGCGTAGCTTGAATGCGATATTAATTTTGTTAAGTAGTGCTTAACAAGCTAATTTAGCCACTTACGTTTGAGTCCTGCCTGTTCAAATTGTCTCAGAATGTAAGCGTTGGTATCCAGAGAACAGTATGCACGTAGCACGAATTGGCGAACTAAACAGCTTTAAGATAGAGAACTAATTCTAAACACTCTCTCTCTAATTTCGTTTCATTCTGTTGTTAGAGTGAGCTGGACCTCGTCCTAGCAACATATACACATGACATTTGCTAAGGGTACGAAGACTTACTCTAAATTTGTGCAGATTGTCTTTAGTGCACCGCTGATTTCATATCTATTACATCACTTAATATTTCGCATTAACTCATATATCATTATTCCACCGCAAAAGAAAAACACTAGAATATATTTTATCAACAAAATAGATATGGTATAATGTCATTTATCAACAAAAGAAGTACTCTAGAATAGCCTTTATCAACAAAATAAGTACACTCTAAATCATTTATTAACAAAAGAAATACGCTAGAAAATCGTTTATCAACGAAAGAAGTACTCTGAAAAATAGTTTATTAGAAAACGAAGTATAGTTGCATATCCTATATCAACAAAAAATACACTAGAAAATCGTTTATCAACAAAAGAAACGCACTAGAACATCCTATATCAATAAAAGAAGTACCAAATAATATCATTTATCAATAAAAGAAGTACCATTTAATATCGTTTATCCATATGAGAAATACACTGGAAATTCTTTTATCCAAGGTGAAAATGAAATGACAATGAATAATATGAGAAAACTAAAATAGCAAGAAAATAAGCAGAAATGGTCCATATAATGGTTGAAAAGCATAAAACAAGCATTTTTCTCTTTTCACATAACACTCACAGTGAAGTATTGGTCAGAGAGTCCGTTACGAAAATTTGCATCTTCTATGTAGCAACACCGTAAGAAAGGTTTGAATAATTCTATACCTTTCAACTAACCATTTGTCTTGATATGTGCTGCTTCATAGCACATAATTTATTGGTCTTTGTGCAATTTTGGCATTTTTTTCAAAAGCTAAGAAGTGTCAGAAATATTTTTAATTATGTAGTAATTGAGCAAATGTGAAAAAATGGGACCCACTGGACAGTTATACTACCAGTTGAGCTAAGGCGGGAGCAATTCACACTTGCTTAAGCAAGGTTATCATGGTCGATCTTGCAGTGAAGTTCTACCATGTAGTTCAAACTGTCGGGATACACAAGCATTATTTAAACCGATGGTGATCCAAGCTTTTTATAACCGTATATAAAGTAATATACCTTGGGTTATTCAGACAGCAAGTATCAAAACATTTGATGTAAATAAATGGATATGACATAGGCAGGAAAACTAATTTGATAAAATGAAATGAATCTCAGTAATTACTTTAAATATCGTTTATTAAAAGTGAAAATGCCAAGTAATGTTTAGGAAGCTTTAGCAACAATATGTGAAAAATTATTAGCTAAAAGGCTAAAGAAAGTCTTAATTCTCATGCGTTTACCATCCTGATTATCCAATGCCTTTCATACTTTCTGCAGTAGCATACTCTTGCAATGCTGCTCGAAGTACTTCTGTATTGTCGATTTATACAGATCAGTGTGTACTGTTGTTTTGACCGATTGATTGGCTTAACACATCCAATTAGCTTTTTTGCATCGATGATCCAGATCTGTCTGCTATATTCAAACGATATTTGCGTAATTTGAGTGAAGAGAAGGCTTCAGTTTTATCAGTGTAAGATGACAGCGGTATTGAACTTGATATTATCGTCAATGAAATAAATGACTCTGATAGCAACCTAGACACACTCAGTAGCATGGAGGACTAAGATTTTGCTGGCGATATTTCGTAGTTTTAGGACTGCCAATACGATTATTTTGGAAATAATGACTTCATGTGGGAATCCGAGATTGTTCAGATTATAAATCCTGCTAATTCGTTAATGGAGACACAGAAAGCCTCAGAACGTTGTATTTACTTTTTAACCAAAAGATTATTCTTGAGATGTAACATGGACGAATGCAAAAGTAAATACAGTATTAGTCTAGATGACTAAAATTTGCCACATATGGAATTAAAAATATGTATATGACGCTTATATTTCTTGTATTTAAGATGCTTATATCGTGTGCTGAAACACGTAGATGGTATTGAATTCAAATTTGTGGAAAAAAGAACTTAGGGATTTAACTCATGTCGTACTAAGGTTTCCAAAACCAATATGAAGATCTGAGAGCAGTATGACGGCGAACAATTGATTATCATCTTTATAGCTGGTTGAAGAAATAAACCAAAAAATTTTAATAAAAATAAAGATTCCAGAAAATTTCAGCCATTAAAAAAATCAAATATTATTACGCCTTCTGTCCTGCATGTGTTTTAAAATGTAAGAAATTATCAAATAAACAGTAATTTGAACTTTATGTTTTGATTATAATAAAAAAGGTCTGACAAACCAACAGTTCTTATCATTATACAAAATGGTTCACTTCGGTTTGAAGATTAATGGCGTTAGTAAATTTTTGCGTTTATCTAGTGTGGTTACCACAGCATTTATTTCAAAGAAGAAAGAAGCGATAATTTTTCATATGAGTGTACCAGATGGTTTTTTAGATATCGTGTTCCTCTATTGGGGTGAAACTTTTATTTCATTTACAACATATAGGACAGAGAAGAATCCTGGAACTTACTCCAATCTTTTACAGGCCTCCTCATACAAGGACATGCCCTACTAAGATCAAAGTAACTGCTGATCGCTTCCTCAATTATATCTAACACAGCACACAAAGTTTGACTTGCTAGAACAGTCGCTAGTTCCCTAACATTTATGCCATTTAAGGCTTCATTAGTAATGTGTTAGTTTCGTAATATGGTGTTACAGGCTCGATTCCCCAATATGTCTATGTTGATGTGTCCGCCGTTAACTCCCACTCTGACCTCAGTGAGAAAGAGGACACTGATGGGCTTCGAAGGGTCATTCAAAACAATCTAAACTGGCATAGTGGTTAGGGAGTTAGCGACTATTTCAGCACGTCAAACTTTGTGTACACTGTTAGCTCTACCTGAGGCAGTGGTATGATAAAGGTCATACTTATCCTTGTATGATAAAGCCTATAAAAGCTAGGAGTAGCTTGTAGAATTCTTCTGTGCCCTATTATTGCAAATGAAAAAAGAAGGTATAGAATTTAAAAAATACCTATCTCCCTATATGAGTCCTAAAAAGGAGAATATAAACTGTAAGCATATCGATGCTGCAATCAGTCACTGATTTCGTATTCACTTTAAAGGAAGATGGGCGCCGGCAATCTTGTTGAGTAGGTAAATCGGCACCTTCTCTTCCTGTGAAATGAATACGAACTCAATAACTGATTGCACCATTAATATGTTTTAGGTTTATTTTCCATTTCTTAGGACCCATATAGGAAGATAGGTATTATTTTTTTTAATTTTGAATTTATTTATATTTTTTTCTTTGTCACGAAAAACACCTACTTTCAAAAACTTTCATTTGATATACGACTCATAAACATCAACCACATCACTTTTCCTTTCTTTTGGATTCGCATTTGAAGTTGCCCATAATATTGTAGACGTCACAAGGTTAAATTTGAGATATGACTCATGAAAATCTAACCCCGCGAAAAACTCCCCTTTTTTAGGGGGGAAAATAGTTGGGACAGAATTCGAAATAGTTTACGAAGCTCATTATATGAACTTTCATTTGACACTTAACTCGTAACTCTAGGTCCTCCTGTTTGGAAGATATAGTAGAACGACTTTCATATTCCGCGTTTTTTAGTGATGAGGAAGAAAGCATGGGGGCCAACTTTCAATAGCCCATGACACTTCCCGCCTCAGAAGCTTTCATTTGACGATATAGCTGGTTACTTTCGGTATTCGCGTTCTGGAGATATAGAGAAGCAATTGTTTTCATATTTCCCCCCTTTTAGGAGAGAAAAGCATTGGGGGACATTTTTTTTATATAACCTATCACACTCCCCATGTCACAAGCCTTCATTTGACACATGAATCATTAAGTTTCTCCATCGCGTTTGAAAGATATGGTGGAACAACTGTTTAGACAAATCCACAAACTGACAAACCGACAAATATCAAGCGAAAACAATAGGACAATGGGTAATGAAAAGATTTGAAAGTCTTCAGCTATCTCATGGGTTGTTGAGAATACTATCCGTGCGGAGAAAAGATCTTATCCTGTGTATATTAATTAGCGAGCTGTATGGCCTTGACGGGAGGCTTCCAACTACCTCCCAACAATTTTTCATTAGATTTTCTTACCCTATCTTTCTGAGCCCTTGGAATTATTGTGACCTATCATTTTAGACGTGCAAAAAAATTCAGAGGTAAAAAAACACATCACAATTCATACATTGTTCAAATAGAAATAAGTCGGTAGCAGCACATCTCAGTGATACAAAAAAAAATTAATTTAAAAATTAATTTTTTGTCAAAGAAAATCAGCATAAAATCTACGTCAGTAAATAATTTATCAATAGCAATTTTTCAATAATCCTTTGGCTACAACATTTCCCCATGCTTTGTAATAGCAACTTCACTCTGTATAATGCTAAAAATTTCCTTGCATAATACGGAAATCGAAGTGCGAATAACCTAAGTATACTGTGCAAATTAATATTCTACTTGAAGTCGTTTATCAATAGTTCTGGCTGAATATTGAAGATCTTGACGGAAAATTACTTAGAGTGAATGCAGCATTTCTGTACCTATATTCCATTGATTCTAATGATAAGGGACGTAATCGGTGGTGAACCAGGCTTGAAATATAAAGTTCATGCTTTCTATCCAAGACCATTCGAAAATATTTCATTCCAACTGTTGTTCATCATTTTCCCCTTTCGAGAAAGGAAACACCGATGTTTCTGCTATGATCGTCGCCTTCTGTTCCCATGTAATGATTGCCATTGTAAAAGTATATCAGGAATCAGTACTATCAAAAGGAGTATCTTTACCATACTCTGTGCATTTCCTCGAGCAAGCTGGGAGATTTGTCAAATGGCGGTAGCATATTCTGCAGAAGCTATCAATTGTTCTCCGTAGCATAATCAGTTCTGAATCTGGTTTCTTGTGATCATACGAAAAGTTTTCTGACAGAGGGTAGGTTAGGAATATAGAAGTATAAGTCCTCTTTCTCGTCTTTCTAATTTAAGTTACAAATGAATAAATTTCGAAAAACGGTAAATTGTTTCTGCTTTCGTAATTAAAACTGCATTACTAAGACATGCTATTTTGGTATCTTTTTTATTACTTTGGGCTGCGAAGGATATTCTTGGAAAAGAGAACAAGCTGGGAAGAAAATAAAAATGCATACTAGTGAATTTTATCCCCAAATTGTATTGTAAATCATGATCCTTGCCACTTGAACATTCGCAGGAAATAAAAACCTAGTCAACTTTAACTTATTCATACAGCAACTAAAATGTTATACTCTTTTTACGTCGAAAATGTTTAATCCCTGGAGTGCACTATATTGCAATCTTTTAAAAATCTCCTGATGAAAGTATTAGTTTACTAAGAAATTTTTTGAGTTTCTAATAAATAATCTAGGCCCAAGCTATTCATAAAGTTTATTATACGGCCAAAGCAGTTGTTCTTACCTCAAATGTATTTCGTGAAACAATCATGCTTGAAAAGTTTGGGAGCTATAAGTACAAAAAACATGTTTGAAAACTTGATTTTTAAATAAGTTAATTAGTAATATATTACTCTATAAAATTTGAATAGGATTTGCGTTTTAGAAAACCTGGATATGTGTAGATACAAAATGCTACTCCTAAATAATTTTTCTATTGAGTCCTAAAAGGAGATTATCTCGGAAATAACTACTTACATATATTTAAAAAACGCAGCTTTATTTTTCTAAATAAAAGTAAGGTAAACTGGGGATGGCGCTATATGCAGTTATTGAATAAATGTACAAGATTTTTTCTTACTTAATTGCTTTCGATGCTCTTTTATTTATTTATTGATGGTTTTAAATAAAAGTCATATATTATGCATTCTTGATTCGAGTTTCTTCACATTTTAGGGAAAGAAACTTAGAATATTCACAAAAAAATCCGCTCACTAGACTACTCTGCCAACAACATTATTTAGACAAATAGGCTATACTTTTTTACCATAGAGATATAGTATAGGAAAGACTATAACATTTTTAAGCATTGAGAGCCAGTAAAGATTAAATCAAAGGCATCTATCACATAATGAAATTATCATAACCATATATCGTTATCTGTTATCAATAATCAGAAAGATTTATCAGGTGATTTTAAACGGTTAACTCATGTAAGAGAGCCATATTCCTTTAACGTTAAATTACATTATACGGCCTTAGCTAGAAGTTTCAGTTTTTTCTTCTAAAAGCTATTCAATGGATACTCTTACGCTCAGTGGCGTACCCAGAGGGGAGGGGGCAAGGGGCCCTGGTACACCCAAAGGAAAATGTAAAAACAAAAAAAAACTGGAAAATTTTCCAAAAATATTTTCCTAAATAAAATTTATTTTTTATATTTATGTTGTCTTCTATTTCTATACGTACTACTTATGAATTAGCGGTCACATAAGGTGGGAATACCTTATAGCTCTCGGGAATCACGGCCGCTGTGAACACAAGGCGAACGAATCAGGGCGGACCGAGAGCTACTTCGTTTGCCCTAGTCGGGCCAGGCGGTCCCTCGGTCCCCCCCAACATTCAGTCCTGAGTGCGCTACTGCTTACGCTACCAACTGTCGTTGTGACAACGGTCCTTGTGAACTGGCCATTTAGTCCAATGCTTACAGAGAAATGTCTGCCCAGTGGTAAAACAACCCAACAACCTGCGATATCAAAGATTGGCTTTCATAGATTTCAACTTCAGATTTTATTTAGTTCCAAATATTAAAAAAAATTAAAGGAATTTTTAGTTAAGTAGTTGCTGTTTCCTATCGAATCAAGACTGTTAATGATTTTTTTCAATTCTGTTGATATTTCAAATATTTCATTCATAAGAACCTTCATTATAAGAGTTTTAGATCATGTACATTGTAATGAATTCGGTAATTCATAAATTGCTTACAAATACAACAATATTCATAATTCTTTTAAGGGGTGTATCGATTCTAATGCTGGAGTGGTTTTAAGGCTATACTAAAATGGCAGAATGAGTCTGCTGAATCCTAAATATACTCATTGTTTCATTATTTGCGCATAAATTACAACATTCTTTTTAAAGTCTATTAAGTACGCATTTCGGATTCTTATTGTGAGTTTTAATATCAAAATTCAACTTAAAACATATCGAAAGTCAGAAAATGGGGGAATAATTATAATAATTACGTTGTCAAATAATAACAATTAGTTGCTAATAAAATAAATTACATTTAGTTACAAGAAATGATGGGTTCAGATCCACTTGTGTGCGACTCTGGACATACCCCGATGGTATGCTGGGTAGGATTTTCGAATCGGTGCATGAGATGCCTTTCCAAAGATGTTAAAAATAATGCAAATTTTAAACAGTACGTAAGGCCATAATTATGACTGAAGGAAAGATATGATCCTTAAGAGTGCAATACTTCTGGCTTATTGTAATAAATTTATAAGTGATTTTAAAATCAAAACACCGTAATATTATATGTATTATATAAACAAAACAATGCTTAAGTAAATGATAAAATATAATAGTTCCTCTGTATAATGTGGTCATGGGGTCCCATTTCAATAAAATTCGCAGTTGTTTCCTGTTAACGTATGATTCAAAAATTTTGATTGTGACTAGCTTCTTCGTATGCATGTCTCAGCTTCGATATTTATAATTTAGTAATCCAATTAAATACCTTATTATGATTAAATCATATTGCTACATCATACGTAAAACTTTGCTTTTATTAACCAAGTTACTTTCTGCATCAAAATGTAATATTAAGTGAACTATATTACACGGAAAGGAAAGTTAATGATAAAATATAAGGACATAATATAAAGAATTTTTCTGACTTTCTAAACCATAATAATATACATGTGCAGACCCGGATCTAAAATAGAATCGAGACAAGGATTAGGAAAGAAACACAATAGAGCAAAAAAAATGTAAAAGGAGGGCCAAGAGACTGTATTTCCAATTCTTTATAACATTTCATCCTCTATGTTTGAGGTTTTTAATAAAAATTCTTGAAAAATGCATGAAATATAAATAAGTTTAATACTTTTTGACTCTATTACCCTTACTAGTATTCTGAAAGAGGGAAGGATAGCCCCCTTACTGTTCTGTACATGTGTATATACATAAATAAACAAAGATATATTTATATATGTGTACTTCTGTGCGATATAAATGCATATATTTCGTTTACTGTAAACCCGTCCTACCATACTTTTGACTACCTCTGTTTTATTAAATGCAGCCGATTTATATAATAATCACTTTATTTAGTTTTACGATTTGTTGTAAAAATAACGATCACACTGGGCATAAATCGAGCAGTGATCTTGAATTTATACGCACCAGTATTTCCCCATTTTAAAGCCCTAAGGCTGTTGAATAACAAGCCGAACATGTCGTTTGCTTTGAATTCTTCCTTTTTTGTCGATACCGATATCTGTTCCCCTCCCACCCTACCACAGCTGATACTGATTCACTACAGGTGCAGAGAGCGAAAGCAGCCTTCGTTTTACAACCTCTTCGGCAGGCTTCGTCCCTTGTGGTTTTTGTTTACGACCTGCTTCATGCGAAACATAGATAACGGAACACATAATTTCCCAGTCTTTTTCGTAAAACGCTTAAATGTTTTAAAAAACCATCGTTGTTACAGACCATTCTAACTGCACTGATGCTGTCTCTGTAGAAATCTTTTATCGCCGTTACGTCTCTTTGTTGATGTTATATTGCCATGTTCTCATCGGAAATGTTCTTCCAGTGGTGTCTTGTCATGATGCGTCTTTTCTGCGTCGAAGCCACCTTTAAGATAAATGTTGCTGCTTAAGCTCTCCGAAGAACTGCTGCTACTTCTCATAAAACCTAACAACCGTAAGGATTTCCTACTTCCTTCATCACTGTTCGAATATCCCTTTTTCTTGCAATTCGTCGTGAGGGATTTTTTTTTTTAGAGAGAGAGTGGCATAGGTGTGAAATATTGCGCTTTGAGAGTCTAGATGGAATTGAGAATAAAGAGACTGTTGACTTTAATCTCAGTGGCAATAAATATATTTTTATTTTAAATACGAAAGAGCTGAACGAAACTTAAGCAGGAAAACATTATTATGCAATAAATTTTTTTGTTTTGCTGAACAGTTTCTTCTTGAATAGTAGTTAGAACTAGAAACTCTTAAAAAAAGATGTGATGTTTTAATCGTTTTGCGCGAGTAGCAAGTTATTAAAATCACTCTTCGTTTCTGCTCGAGTTGGATTATTAAAAAGCTTTTCAATGGCTAGCTTCAAACACTCAGTTCTAGTTAGGATAGTTTAAAAACATTTTAAAAAGATTATGTTTTTCCGTACAAACTAAGCATTTTTTTTTGTTACGCATTGCACCATGATTTAACAGTTTACTACAAAATCTTCTTTTCAAAGAGTTTTCATTTGACTATTTCACTAGTGAATGAAGAAACACGCCAAAATACGATAGCCGGTTATTATTGCTAATGGAATTAAGCAGCCTATGAGTACTGGAACAAAGTGAAACTAATTAAGACTTAGAGCAAAATTCCTTCACCAAAGTCAACACTCTTTTGCAGCAAAATTCTATCACCAAAGTCAACATTCAGTTGCAGCTAAAACAATGACACTCCATTTTATCATATGTGCCTTAGCTAACCTCTTTCGTATCTGTTTACTTTGTTCAGTTTCTTTATTGTGAAAACAAAACTCTCAGTGTTGTGAACCAGCAGATGAACAGAATTAGTTACGCATTGTTTGTTAAATGACAATGATTCAGTTTCAACGTGAAATAAATAGATGATGTCAACTTAGATACCCCACAGGTTTGTTTAAGATGATTTATGCTAATTGTGTTACACTTGGTTCATGTGTCTCTTCACAGAGACCATGAACCGAGCGATTCAGGTTAAACAGCCACGAGAAGTATTTAAAAAATACTCTGGCTTAGTATATAACTCTGAACACACATCGTTCTGAAATAGAGCTGATTATGAAGCCTTGAATAAAAATGAAATACAATCAATATTTTAGCAATGTTCTAGTGCGGTTTAAAAAAAAGGATTTGGTACCAAGGCATATGATTTTTTCCCATGAAAGTATTTTCTTGAAATGAATATTGTGCTTCAGAAACGGTTTATGTAGTAGGAATTATGAACAACACGATATCGCACTGTGATTTGAGGCAGAAATATTTCTAGGTTAGTGGTATTGAAGTAGTGACGCATTATTTCATAGTTACATACTATCAATTTTCTAACGTATTATTTGCTGTGGCTTGTGGTGCACGTTTTCGTGTTGAATATCTTAAAACAGGTAAACAATTAACAGAGAATCTTCTATAGTTAAACATGTAGAGCACGTAGGAACTACAAAGCAAATCAATAAAGCTATTAATATTATCGAGGAAAACGCGTTACGTAGGTGGTTAAACAGAAGAAAAAATATTTAACCTTAAGTACCAGTGTTGGAAAACGTTATTGTAACGTAACGAAATGATTTTTGAATAACGTTATGAACAACTTTAACGGAATTTCAAAATGTTTATAACGTTAAAAAGTAACAAATAACGAAAAAATAATTTCGTTATTTTCAGAGTTTTTGTGTTTTGATACATTTCAGATATTTCCTTCATAAGATATACTTAGAAATTTGAGTGCAACAGACAGATGTAAAATTTACTCATATGATCGACGAGCGAAGCCCTTCATTGGTGCGTTCCAAAAGAATTTGGGAAGCAGCTGTCTTAGCCACCTTCGTCATAATTAGCGCTCAGAGAAAGTGCTTTCTGATAGCCAGATAAAAGCTGCATTGGAAAAGAAAGGGTGTCTCCATTCATGCGAAGGAAAACAGAGTAATTACAACGACGAAAATCCCCAATATATTGCAATTTCCTGTGATCCACTTAAACACTTTAGGGTTTAGAGAAGGAACTATGTAGGTGGGGTAGTTTGGGTATAAGATAGAGAATTGGAGGAAAAAAGCCATTGACAATGGTCAAGACTTTCAGTTTTGATCTTCCCATCAAATCTTCGACATATCTTCATGGCCCCCACCCCCGAAACATTTCCACTATATATGTTTGCAAATATCTTAATCAGTCTCGCCTGTGCATATGAAATAAAATGAAAGAGGTAATTCTCATGTTTCAATCGAGCAGTGACGAAACGTATGTTATACTTCTCTGCAGCTCCTTTAAGAACTGACTGCATAAAGTTAAATAAGTAAAGTTTTAAATTTCTTTATTTATATTTATTCATTAGATTATTTTTATGCTATTTGAAGTCTCAGCGAAAACTCATTTAATTAATTTGCACGAGTACATTCAAAAGCACAGGAAATCTCTTCTACAGGAAAGCATCGAAAAAAAATCAGTGTCTTCAAATGACTCAACAAATGATTTGCGGGAAATTTAGCTTAATGAAACCGAAAAACTGGACGCGAAAGAAAATAAAATTTCAAGTTTATAAATAAATTTCAGAGAGCAAAGAGAATTTTCACAAAAAACATTTTTCACTACCTGAAGAATCAAGACAATCAGTACAAAGATTGACAATAATTGTTCTAGCAGTACCTGCAACTCAAGTATCTATAGAGTGTTTTTTTGCTCTCTACAAAAGAAATAATTTAGATTGAAAATAATTAGAAGACATTTTGCGTATAGTGATGAATAAAATAGTAGAAGAACAGTTATTGCAATATAAACATTAATTAATTGATAGCATTAATTATGATATTAATATTTTTGAATAAATTTCGTTTTTTTTTGTCGACTCTGCGTTAGATGTCAATATTTCTAAAGAGAATCTCACATTTTTTTTTATTTCCTCGTGTCATTTTATCAACTTGTTTTAAAAATAATCTGCGCACCAAAATCATTATAGTACTAAGAATTATGATTACATACTTATGCTCAGAAATGTTTATTAATAATGCTCCATTTCATTATGAACAATTCCTAGAAATTTGGTGTAAATTTCTTCAGTCAGGGACGTATCCAGGGGGATGAAGATTCTCCCAACCCCTCGAAAATCAGGTGGTCTTATGCAAAATCTTAAGCATTCTACCTGCTTTGAAATCCAAAACAACAGGTGTCTTTGTATAATTTTTATTTTAACGCCATACTTTACTCAAGTCTTTTTCATTATTATTCTTAAACAACAATTTTTAAGAACCAACCGTAGAAAAAGTAACCGCAACAATATTATTTACATATATGTATTTATTTCGTTAATAATAATTGCTATTAATATTGGTAATTTTCTTTTTTCCAATTATTTTATCTGTTTTTTAACAAGTGGATTCATTGAACTGGTGCAATCCATTGGACGACCCTACTGCATACACACCTCATAAAAATAGTAACATAGATTATATTATTGTTTTATTTGTATAAAATTATTTCGAAATAATGTTATAAGGAGATTTAGATTTTGTTATAACGAAAAACGTAACAAAAAGATATTTAAATTTTTCACTGTAACGAAACGTTTTTTCATTTCGTTTGCCAACACTGTTAAATAAAGAAACTTTCAGAAAGTATGAAACGCCTTATTAATTATTTTCAACACGAAATTTGAGTTCCGCTAATAATAAAAAAAGCACTGATACACTTGTTTGAAAAGAAATATTTGTTTGTCATTATTTATTTGAAACATCAGTACATCCATTAAAATGCAACATTCGAGCAGCATTAATAATTTGTATTTCAAAAACCGCTGATTAAGTGTCAAAATGTGTGATATCATCAAATATTATCTTTATGGGAAATATATATATATAATAGTAAAGGAATGAACAAGCCGATATATATATAAAGATTAAAATGAAATTTTTGCGAAGTGACAGAAGACTTAGAGTGCATTCGAAACAGGACAACACATATAAAAAAAAGTTACAGTCTGATGCCCGAGAGATTGTGCGACAAATAGCTCACGAAAAATAAAAGGAAAATCGAAACGGAAGAATACACGTTGTTGGCAAACTCAAGAGAACTCAGATATTGGGAGTTGGCAGACAGATGGTTATGGAATAACACGAGGGAAAGAGTTTTCCTCTTTCCTGCTCGACAGGATATTTACTCGTATATATTACCAACGGGTTCTTGAAGGTAGGTCGTGATGTGACATTGCACAGCTGCAGATACCAAGCCCAGACTCTCTTCAGACCTAATCCTTATTCTTTCTACTGACAGAAAATTTTGAGAACCCATCAGAAGGATAGTATCATCCAATTTATAACTGTGTCATTCTTGTCTCAGTTTCCATTCTTGTCTCAGTTTCCATTCTTGTTTACCATTGTTCTGGCTCATCTCTCTTTATCCTTATTGTGCAGCACGAGTCCGATTTCTTTAAAAGGAAAAGAGAGATAGAATGTAGGAGGTGAGGAAAAGTTCAGTTTTTTCGTTTTCTTTTCTATGTGAAATAAGAAAAATAAAATAGAATCACTCTGATTATGATGATGAAATCGAAAATGAAATTCATGCAATGTGTTTTGTTTCGGTATTTGTATAAGGGGTGACAATAAGGAACTCTTGATTTTTTTATTGACGATAAAATAAAAATGTTATTTAGCTCTTCATTTATTGACACTTCCAAGCGTCTTTTGAATTAAACAATAAGGTAATAAAGTGGGAATAGTGTTGATTGGATTTAATAATGAAATAAGTTTTATTTTCTAATACTAAACAGCTTGTTCCAAACACATATACACCGAAGAGCCAAAACGTCATGACCAGCTTGTCTTTATGCAAATCAAAGCAACTGCAGGTAAACGACGGCGCGTGTGAAAGTCATGAAATGTATAAATAACAACTGATACTGAGCTCTATTAATCAGTGTTATTCTTGTTCTTCAGATGAGAAAGGCAATGGACTTAAGTGAGTTTAACAAAGGCCAAATTGTAATGGACAGATGACTGGGTTAGAGTATTCCCGAGACGGGTTGGGTTGTTGGGTTGTTATACCTCTGAGCGGCACTTTTTTGCACACCATGGGCTAAATGGCCAGGTCACATGGACCCCGAAGTCTCAGAGAAGGTTGGGGGAGGGGACTCACTGGAACAGCTGTTGGGAGACAGATGGTAGCCTCCGGTCAAGGCCATCCAGCGTGTTCTTTAACGTGCACAGGGTATGGCTCCCACGTACACGGGGCCACGGCTTAACGTCCCATCCGACGGACGGCGGCCTTTCCAAGCCCATCGGTGTCCCCTACTGACCGTGGGCAGGGCGGGGAATTTTGCGGAGATAAATCTCAACGCTGACCCGGCTGGGACTCGAACCTGGGAACTACAGATTACGAGCCTGGCGCGCTACCGACTGAGCCCCCCTCCCCCAGACAGCAAGGCTTGTGGTGTGCTCATGGTCAGGCATGGCTAGTACCTTCAAAAAGTGGTCCCAGGAGGTAAGAACCATGAACCGTCTGCAAGGTGTGAACCGACCACGGCTTGTCGATGCTAGAGGTGAGCGAAGGCTATCCCGTATGGTACGAGCCAACAGAAGGGATGCAGTGGCGCAACTCGTCCGTAATATGAATGCTGGTGACGAAAGTAATGTGTCACAACACACAGTACATCGAACCCTGCTGAAAATGGGGCTGCATAGTCGTAGGCTGCTCCGAGTGCCCATGCTAACATTAGTTCACCGTCGGAAGTCCCTACAATGGGCACACAGGCATCAGAATTGGGCCCTGAATGTCATCTGGTCCAATGAATCTCGTTTCCTGTTGCACCATGCGGACGGCCAGATACGTGTGCGTCGTTTACCTGGGGAAGTGTTGGCACCAGGATGTACTGTGGGACAAAAACAAGCTGGTAGAGGAAGTGTAATGCTTTGGGCAATGTTCTGCTGGGAAACCTTTTGTCCAGTCATTTATGTGCAGGAAACTACGACATCTACCACCTACCTAAACATCATTGCAGACCAAATACATCCTTTCATGGCAACGGTATTTCTCTCTAATAGTGCCTTCTTTCACCAGGATAATGCACCATGCCACACCACCCAGATTGTTTGAAAATGGTTCATGGAACACGAGGAAGACTTCCAAGTATTGCTCTGGCCTCCAAATTCCCAAGACATCAATCCAATAGAGCATCTGTGGTTGGTGTTGGAATAACATATCCGATCTGCGGTGGCTCAATCACGTAACTTACAAGAGTTAAAGGATCTGCTGGTAATGTGTTTGTACTAGATACACCTTAGAAATCTTGTAGCGTCCATACCTCGCTGGGCAAGAGCTGTTTTGGCGGCACGTAGAGGATCAACATCATATTAGGTAGGTGGTCATAATGTTTTGGCTCTTCGGTGTGTATATTCCTCTATTTATTTAACTTAGATAATTATATTTCATAAAAGCTTACATAAAGATTAAACAGATCTTACCTAAAACATGATCAAGCGGGGAAACGTGTACAGTCATAAAAGTGAATGTGGGGAAGAAAACAGGGCATACTCATATATGAATGAGGGGTAGAAAAGTTTGCATACAATCATAAAAGTGAATGAGGAGGAGAAAATTGCATACAATCATAGAAGTGAATGAAGAGGAGAAAAGTGTGCATGCAGTTATAAAAGTGAACGAGGGGAGAAAATGGTCATACAAATCATAAAAGTGAATGACATAAAAAATATGAGACATTTATGTTGGTTAAAGTAAAAACGTTTATCGTAAATGAAAATTTTGAACAAGCGTTGCCACTTGAAAGCACCATAATTTTTGCTCTTAATCTCTAATAAATTGTTTTTATGAATTTGTGTTCATTTTCTAACAAAAGGGAAACAAGCAATTGTTTCATTTTGTCGTCTGTCCATATGATGAGATTCATTTTTTTTTTGTTTTAAAAAATAAGTAAAAAACTTTTGAATGGATTTTTTAATTAATTTAATTTACTGCTCAATCAGCTGCTTGCCACAGAGTTCTGATGGAAACCTGTCTGTTTACTAAGCCATAGAAAAGATCTCTGAGGAAGATGAGATCCCAGAAGAAAGACAGCACAATGAAATAAATATCCATACCTTATCCAGGGCTTTTACCCTGGTCCGTTTGATCAGTTAACCAAGAGCGCTAACCAGTAGGCCACCGGAAAGGTACTGATAACATATTTCGCAATTTCCGAATCTCCCATTAATTTGCATTTCTGACAAGTGTTAGCGTTCTTGACTGCAGAACAACCCGAATTCGTCGGGACATTGAACTTACAAGATGCTGAATGCGTTGTGCAGGAATGTTGCACCATGCAGAAATCATTGTGTCACGCAGTTACTGCAAATTGGACGGTGGCACAGTCTTGCTGCGAACCGCCATTACCAACTCATCCCAAAGATGCTCGATAGAATTTAGATCTGGGGACTGCAGGACAATGAAGCAAGGAAAACTCGTCGGTGTGTTCCTGGAAATATTCGGTGACGATATGTGACTTATGAGCAAGGTGCATTATCATGCTGAACGTGTCCATGCGAGTGAGGATAAAATATCGTAATGAAAGGAGAACTTGGTCAGCAACGATGTTCAAATATATCGTGGGGTTCGGATCTCCTTCGATAGGTACCAAAGGGCCTAATATGTACCACGAAAACGTTCCCCACACCATTACACCGCCACCACTGGCCTATATTATTGACATTAAACAAGATGGCTCCATGGCCTCATGTTGCTTGCGTCAAATTCTGATCCATCAGCATGATGAAAAAGTAGCCTTGATTTGTCTGACAAGGCTACCTTTTTCGAATCCTCAACGGTCCAGTGTCAATGCTCCTATAACTAACGGAGACACACTTTAGTGTTCCTCGCTCACAACATTGGCACTCGACATATCGGCTGTTGTTGTTGTAGCTCATTCGTGACAAGGTCCGATACGTGGTGCATTCGGAGATGACCTTCTGCACACCATTGTTTAAATCTGCTGTGATTTGCCTGGTTGTGGTCCGTCTGTTCGCTTTCATGATTCTCGCCAGTCTCCTTTGGCCCTTCTAATCCACAAACTGTTTTCGCCCACGGTATCACCGATCACTGGTAGTTTCTTGCTTTTTGTTCCATTCTCGGTAAAATGTTGAAACGGTTGTAGGTGAAAAGCCAGGAGGATGGATGTTTGGGAGATGCTAGAACCTTCACGCCTATTTCCACTATCCTGCAACGTTCAAAGCTGCTCAGGTCGTTCGTTTTGACTGACTCTCAATCCAACTCTAACTGATGCTCGAAAAGCTGGTCTGCCAGATTTACAAGGCACACCTCAGTCATGTGACGTATTACGTGTTGGAATGAATTTATGTCATGAGGGGTTATGTACCTACAAGGGCCGGTCTATCTATTAAATTGGCATCTCAGTATATAACATTAAAACAGAAAAAAAAATGAAGTTTATATCTAGTCGGATCAAATACGTGATTTGTGTTCAGCCATACGAGTGAATGCTTGTCTAACATTGAAGGTAAGGATATTTGAAATACAGTCTGTAACAATATACGAACACAAATAGTTACATTCTCAAAAACAACAACATTCTGGATAAAGAAGAAACACTAAATTGGTTTCTAGTAGATAAAAACAAACCTACCCACGTGAAAAATATTAAAGAAAAAGCACTCTTTTCTAACAAATAGCTAATGTTACATAGTACTTTCACTTTAGTCCGATAAAATTATATATATTTTACCCATAAAACAACTTCTATCTGAGGAATGCACTTTTAAGTTGTTCTATAACCGCTGGAATTGGATCGATTTATCACCATTGCGGGTTTCTACGTAGCATCAAGACATTGTATTGTTCAATGTTGTCCTGCTTGGCTCTGCGGACAAGCTGCATCTGTTTCCTGCTCCACGTGCTCTCCCAGGGGGCCATTCCTGACCAAGGAAGACTATTTGCGGTGTATCGGAAGGAAACGTAGAGTGACCACGACCTTGTCGCACCATTAGGGAAATAGTCCATATATCTTTCAGATCGTGGAAATTTAATCACATGGAAAACATTCGAGCTCTCCAACCGCAACGAGTATATATAGCCCAAGGAGAAATGACAGTATTAAAGATATTTTTCATTTAAAAAAGGAAATGTTTTAGGATAGAAAACGTGCAATTTACTGCAAGCACTGAGAAACTGAACCTTTGAACCGATAAAGATAGTAGATGGGCATGTGCAGAATAGTTAATTTATAAGTCTTGTCTTTAAGGGAGGTAGAAGTTGGCTCAATCACTAGTAGCCCAGTCTTCTTCGAGTCCCAACTGTGGTTGCATTGATAATTTTTCCCCCTACTAACATTCTGCCCTTGGTGAGAAAGGGGACATCGTTAGGCTTGGAAAGGCTGTAGTTCGTCTGATGGCATATTATTTACCATGAGCATATTAAAGAATGCGCTGGGTGGGTTTGATGGGAAGCTTCTTCGGTCTTTTAACAGCTGTTCAGTGAATCCCCTACTCCAACCTTTTCTGAACTCTTGGGGACTTTGTCATTAGGCAATTTACTGCATTATGTACACAAAATTACTCTCAGAGTAAGACAGCACAGACCAACGCCATTAAATTCATGTACTTTTTCATGTATGAAGGGGTTTTAAAGTTGAACTTTTTTATTGCATTTCTTTTTGACATTTTATATTAAAGCATCTAATTCAATAAAAGCTTTTTCTTCTGGGTTTCAACTTTGAACATTGCTAAAAATTACGAAATCTCTTCCATTAGTTCTAAATAGATTAAATAATTATATGTAGATATATTATATGTATTATAATAGAGTACATTTTTATATATTTGTTAAAATAACGATTTTTCTAATAACAGAATTTACTATTACTCTTGAAAATAAGCGTTATGAACTAGATTGAATCTGACCATTTTCTCAAGAAATTTAATCTCACAATCTTTCCTGACTCGATAAACTTTGACTTTAGCTGACTGCATGTTACTTTCAGCTGTTAGAAATCCCTTAGCATGAAGGATTAGTAAAAACTTAATTATAAATTTTACATTGATTAACATTTACATGCATGAGAACGTAAGGACTGTGCAATGCATGATACACCTGTAGTTTCATTTTTATGGATTAAACAACTTTATTATGATTTAATAACCATAGGTAAGCCAAAAGTTAATTGGTCGTCTTAAAGCTACAACGTCACACATTGAAGCGTGAATGAATTATGGGAGCAAGAAATAAGAACCGATTTGCAAAAAGAACTTATTCTGTTATATAGAACATAAAAGTTTCAGCCTTTTTACCAAAAATAGTGAAACATTTATCTGATAGAGAGCAACACTTTCTTTCTAGTAATTAGCTAAAAACTTATTAGATCCAGATTTAAGGGACTGGGGTTGATCCAGTTGGTAGTGCGTCAGGCTTTTAATATGCAAGTCCCAGTTTCGACTCTCAAATATGCCAGCGTTGACCAGCCACACTCTGCTCTTCAGTGAGAAAGGGAACACCGATGGGCTTGGAAAGGCCGACGTTCGTCGGATGATACGTTAAGCTGTGGCAACATATGCAGGAGAGCCATACACTTGTGCACGTCAAAGAACAAGCTCAATGGCATTGAAAGTAGACTTCCATGTTTCTCATAACAGCTGTCTAATGCATTCCCTTCTCCAACCTCTCCTGAGACTTTGGTATCCTTGTGACCTTACCATTTGTATACACAAAAGTGCCGCTCACAGGTAGAACAATACACTAACAACCCAGTCCGATTTTTAAGTTAGCATCGATATTTTGAAAATTAATGATTAATTTTATTGTCATGTCATGCATGCCTTGTTTAAAGTTGAGTCCTGCGTTATTTTTTATGATTTTTTAATTATTGCATCTTTCCTTTGATAAATCAATAGTTTACGTATTATCATCATCAATACACATCAAACTTTGAATATTCCTGTAAAGAATTAAAACAATGCAGACTCATTCTGGCATAATATTTGTGGATCCTTACGGATATATATATATATAATTGTTTTTTTAATTGTTATTCAATTTATATTCATTCATTTTTTAATTTTCTTTAATTATTATTCATTTATCTTTTTTATAGTTTATCTAAGAGATTGATGTTTTTGAGATAATTAATTAATAATTTATAAAAATTTAGTTTAAATTTTTTTGATGTTGGTTCTAATATATTTTTAAAATTAAATGTGTTTACATTATATTTTTGCAATTTATTAAAATAAATTTTTCACTCCTCTTCATATTTCTTACAACTGAATATTATATGCTTTAGTTTTTATATGTTATTGCAGAAAAAACAATTTGGGGAGTTTATTTTTCTAAATTTAAATAGCGTGGAATTTGTAAGAGCTAGATTAGACTTTATTCTTAAAATCATAGAGATTGCTTTTTTCCTTAATCCAAAATTATTAAATTTACCAATGTTATTAGAGATTTGAAATCTATGTGTGTTCCTAGCTTTTGTCATGTACCAATTCTGTAATTCTGCCAATAATTTGATTTTATTTATTTTTTCATGTATAGCAAAATGATACTGAAAATTTATAGTGTGGTTTAGATCTTTTGCCTTTTTTGCTAAAGTGTCTACATGTTCATTATATGCTATATTGACATGTGAAGGTATCCATTGTAAAGTTTTAATGTTATTCTGATCTATGTGTTTGTAAATTAAAGTAAATATATGATTAATAAATATTGAAAAATTATTTTTGAAAGGGTTGTGTTGAAAAATGTCTAGTGATGATTTACAGTCTGTAAATATGACAATTTTTATTTTTATATTTTAAGGTTCAGTTGATTGCTATAATAACAGCAAACATCTCAGCTATAGTTACTGGTTTAATAATAAATAAAAATATAAATACCCCCTCAAGCAGCTGCTTGCCACAGAGGTCTGACAGGAGCCTGTCAGTTTATATGCCATAGTAGAAGGTCTGAGAGGATGGCAGGACCTCTGCAGAAAAACGACACATACATCCATGCCTTACCCGGGGCTCGAACCCAGGTCCCTTAGATCAGTAGCCAAGTGTGCTAACCACTCGGCCATGGGGACGGCTTTACTGGTTTAGTTATATTAAATTTAAATTGGTGTTCATAGTTTTCATTTGGGCAATAAAAGGCTCCAGATGTGATAGTGCAGTCAGAGTTAATCGATCCATCTCTGAATATATGTATATAATTATCACTGATATATGTGTCAGTTAATGATTTTATAATTGATTTATCATATTGATTTTTAGATTCAATTCCTGGTATTTTATCAGAAATAATGGATAATGTTGAAATCCAGCAGGGAAAGTTTGGAAGATAATCTCCACTACGTTTATTTTTTATTAGTTCCAATATGTTTTCTTTTTCTGAAAAATCCTTCAAAGTTATATCTTGAAAGTTATTATTAAATTTATTTATTATAGGGTGTTGTGGATTTTTAGTGATTATTTGAAATATAAAATTCAATAGTAAATTTTTTTATTTCAATTGTGTGAAATGAAGTTTCAGCGTATATTTTTAAGTTGTTTGTTGATTGCAAAAGTGCAATGCAAAATTTTAAAATTTTTGTTTGAATTGTTTCTAGATTTTTTATTTTTGTTTGAGAAATATTATTCATGAGCTCAATTCCATATATACATTTTGGTAGGATTATAGAATTAAATATTAATAAAAGGTTTGTTGTCGAGCAGCCCCATTTAGAGCTTCCAAGGAATCTTAAGAAATTAAATAATTTAGCATTTTTTCTTTTGCATTTTTAAGAAAAATGATTCCATAATAATTTCGAGTCCAGATGAAGTCCAAGAAATTTTATATTATCTGTATTTTTTAATTCTGTGTTATTTAAAGTTATTTTTATTTCATTTGTGATTTTCTGTCTTTTGTGAAAATATGTGCTTATTGATTTTTCTGATGATATTTTTAAATTCCATTTTTTACAATAATTTACTAGTTTATTAAGAGTATTTTGTATTCTTGTGTTTATTACATTAAGATCTGTGTGAATGGTCCAGAAGATAAGGTCATCTGCATATGTACTATATAAAATATCTGAGGAAAAAATTTCTGAAATGTCATTTAGATACATATTAAAAAATATTGGAGAAAGTGTGTCTCCTTGAATTATTCCATTTTTAAATTTATATTTATTTGAGAAATTATTTGCAATTTTAACTCTGAAGTTTTTATTTTGCATTATATGAGAGAAAAAGTGATACATATTGCCATAAATGTTTAATTTTTTTAATTTTAGCTAATAATCCTTGGTGGGAGATTATATCAAAAGCCGTTTCTAAATCTATTACACCTGCACCAAGGAAAAAACCATTCTTAATTGCAAATTCAGCGTCTTAGATAAGATTCAATAATAGATCCTTATAGTGGAGCGTCCTGGTCTAAAACCAAAGAAGTTAGAATCAAATTAGTTATGATTTTCAAAATGCGAGTTAAGTATATTAAAGACTAACTTTTCAAACAGTTTGAGCATGTTTGAGCTAAGACAAATGGGTCGATAGGATTTTAGATCATCAGCAGGTTTATGATATTCATAAAAATAGATTCAGGTAGCATTTTTGAGACCAAAACGTATTGAATATTTTTAAAAGTTTATTAACCATTTATGTGTTAAATTCTTAAGCAGTTTATTAGTAATTTCTTCAGGGCCTGGTGTGATATTTCGTTTGAGAGTTTTTGTAGCAGTTTTCAATTCATGAAATGTAAAGGGAAAGTTTAAATAATTAGTTGAGTTACAATGAAAAAATTTATGAAAGATATTTGAATTTTTTAAATTTTTATCTATTTAATTGTCATATTTGAAGTGTGAATTAAGGTAAAATTGTGCTGTCTTCTGTTGTTTCTTTTAATGCTTTATTATTCTTAATTGCATATGTTTGAATTGGATTGTTTGGGGTAGTATTACTGTATAATTTTTTATAAATTTTCCAAAGGTTTGATGTGGTTGTATGAGGTGTTAAGTATTCGGTAAATTTTTTCCAATTAAGTTTTTCTAAATTTTTTTCCAATTAAGTTTTTCTAAATTTTTTTCCAATTAAGTTTTCCTAATTTTTTTTTTGAGATAGCTTTATTTATTCTGTTAAAGTTTTGGGCATCTTTAAATGTTTTTTTCCTGTTCATTCTCCTTTCTGCCCTTCTACGAATGGCTATTAATTTATTGACAAATATTGTGTATATACTATTTTTGGGTATTTGTTTAGTGATAGTGATAGTATTTTTATTTTAGGCTTTCTCCTATTTTACACTGATGAGATGTAATGTAAACCTTTGAATAATAAGAATAAATCTATACAGTTAACTCAAATATATATTGTCTCAATAAAATGTATATGCAAATTATTCACCTATTTATGAGCCTGCAAAATGTGTAAAAAATAGTCTTGAATTCTTCGCTGCGGCATATACCACCAAATGTTCAAAATGCACAGCATCGGACATAATGCATCATTAGCAATGACTTACAACAGATTGGTGAATGCTGTTGATTTAGTAGTAGATATAAAATCCATTATTGCCGTCCCATGGTCGAGTGGTTAGCGCTCTTGGCTACTGATCTAAGGGACCTGGGTTCGAGCCCCGGATTTAGGCATGGATGTGTGTGTCGTTTTTCTGCTGAGGTCCTGCCATCCTCACAGATCTCCTACTGTGGCATATAAACTGACAGTTCTCCTGTCAGACCTCTGTGGCAAGCAGCTGCTTGAGGGGGTATTTATTTATTTTTTTTATAAAATCCATCTCACGTCACAGCTATTTCAAAGTTGCTGGCTTGTGTTGTTAGTCGAAGAGATGGTGATTACTACACACTTGCTCTCCATCCCATCCATCATCCAGGTAAATAATATCGAGAAATGCTCTCGCATTTTTCTGATAATGCGATGGAGCAGGTGCTTCTCACATTATATCTTCCTTATTTTCAATAATTTAGTACCGTAGAGATATTTACATGTTTTATGTATGTTCCAAGTGTGTATACATTTTCAAGAGTTGGGTTGGGATATTATATCTCTAATGGTACTTTTGTTCACAAAATGGGATAAATGGCAGGTCGCAAGGACCTCAAGGCGTCAACGTCGGATATAGTGAAAGAACCCATCCAACAACTGTTGAGAGCCTCTAGTCAAGACCATTCTGCATGTTCATTAACATGCTCAGGATATGGCTCTCCTGTATATGGGGACCACAGCTTAACGTTCCATGCCATATATTGTTAGGAAACACTCTGTACGCTTATATACAAAGAAACAGGTACATAGATAGAAAAGGTTTGCTGGTGGCTAGGTGACTTCTTGAAGTTTCAACAGTGAACCAAGGCAAACTAACTTGTCTGAGATTAGCTTGCTGCAGCGCCTTTCTAAAGGCTATCAGGCTGTTAGAAATAACTTTTGACATCCTGATATGTAGACTCTGTTATGCAGATAGGAATTAATTATCAGGTCATGTACTATGCAGTGCAGATATTTATTTTTCTTTCAAACTTATTTTTATTCATAACAGTAAAGAATGCAGTACATTTTTTTCATTTGACACGCACAGCCAAATAGCTTATCTGCAGGAAAGTGACTAAATTAAATTAAACATTGCTCATCCGTTTACATCATCAATATTTTACGAAACACCACATATAATATTCAGCTGATTTGTTTTTCTCAAATGTTCTTTCGATTTAGTTTTAAGTTTGATATATGTATCTATATAACAGATGTCTGCTATATGTTTAAAACATTATAAGTGACTGATTAAAAGTAGACAAAAATTGTCTAAAATTGTATTTGTTTTTTTACCCAGATAAAAACTCATTTATTATATTTTTGAATTATTTTGTAACATGTTTCGGAAACTACTTCAATAAGCAAAACTATTTGAGGTAAAACATGAAATCCTAATTCAGAAATGTTTGTAACAAAGCACCTTCCAAAAAAGAGATAGATGATTCTATGCCTATTGTTTTCTTTCTGTCCTTTGTTTTCAGGATTCTTTTTTACCTCCTACTTCCTTCCTTTCCCGTTATATGTATTTGTTGCAAAAAAAAAACTCAAATAAATAAGAACAAACTCTAAGCTATCATTTGTAAAATCATCTAAAAGCATTTGCTCTTAGAATGAAGTTAACCGCAACATTTCACTGTTGGCAAATGGCCAATAGGAGACCTGGTTAATGTTTTTCACTTCTGAAGGGGTAAGGTTCTCTGTTTGCTTCCAATTTTGTTTTTCCTGTCATTGCCATCCACTGCCTTGTGATACACGAGGACGGCCTGGATTCAGCGATAAAAACGGTAGGAAAAAAATTGTGTTTTCCTAGGAGTTGGAACAAACTACCCATAAAAAAGGCACTCTGTTCTTATAAAAGGAACTGCCTGGTGTTATTGTCAAGTTTAATTATACTAGAAGACGCAGAAAGTTTACATTTCACGGCATCTTTTTATCAGAGATGCGAGAGTCACGTTACTTGGACACAAAGAATAGCAAACTGCAGACTCTTCTTCGAAAAACTCTAAGCACAGATACCAGAACTGATTAATCCAAAGTTACCGATTTACTGGCACCAGTATAAGTGGGATAATTGCACTATTCAGTGTCACATTTCCTAGCCACATTAACTAAGGAAGCTCCGGATGATGGATCGACTTTGAAGGTCGGTGCACTAAAAGCCTAATTATTTGGAATGAGAAATTTGAATACCCCTTTCGGTAATTTTTATTCTCCGATCGTTGGTGGAGTTTTTTTCTCTTATAGAGTAAGTAATAAGTAAAGTAAAATAAAGCGCTGTTGATTAAAACCTCTTAGATTAAAAAGTCAACCTACACTTAGAAACCTAAATCAAGCTGCATTGCCGAAATTGACTGTTGATAACTTTTGCCAAGCGTGTAATATAAAATGTTAATAAAAATATTCTAAACATTTCTCGATGAATTCGTAATGCTCGAATGACAGAAATTTTCTTCAAGTCTTCTTTATAGCAAATTTCAAGATAGTGTAAGCTGTTAGAAGCCGGTAACAAGCCAGACTCGTAAACTGCAGTTACCAGATTCGAGTCCCAGTTGTGCCAACGTTGAGATTTAGATTTATCTCTTGTAATCCCCACATTTCCCTCCGTGAGAAAGGTGATACCTTTGGGCTTGGAAAAGCTGCAGTACGTCGGATGGGATATTTAAGTTGTTTTCGCGACTTTAGAATAGCCATATCTTGTGCACGTTAAAGAATATTTTATTGATGGAGATGCCAGGATTACAGAGAGGATGTTGCAGGAATGTTTTGCAGGCATACCTTTTCAAAGCTGTTATTGTTGATTGAGCAGTATGGGAATGAACGTTGTCAACAATTTTACTCCATGTCCTAGGTGCTTTTTGACTGTATTGTCTGCCTTCAAATGCCATAGTTCCCCAATATCGTTGCAATATTGCTGCACATTCTTCAACTTTGTATGCTTCTTTGCTGGATTTGTCTGGAATCCATACAACGTTCTATTACGTTCAAACCGTTACTTGCCACTGATTCTGGTTTTGATGAAATCCTTCTATGTAAAACCATTTCTGTATGTGAGGGCACAGAGTCCACTCTGTCCATTACCTCGATGCCGGATTACCAGATATATATATGTAGATGACCACTTTGCGTTTAACGACTCTTATACATTCAAATATTTTCTACCTAAAATTCCTTACTGAAAACATAATGCTTCTTACATCCCGGTAAATATAGTGGATAATGGGACAATTGTTTCTATAAAATCAAACTCAAAACGTCCTCTAGAGTATATTGCTCCGAGTCATAATATTATATTTACTTTTAATTAATATGTCTTCCCGAAGTGTTTCAACATCAAAATATGACAATGTAAGAAATCGAAAATTAAACTCTCTTTTAATATTTTTTTGGCTGGAGGGCTAATACCCTTTAAATCACTATCAGCACTGTATAAACCAGTTGTGCACAACCCGCGGTCCACCACTGCTTTTGGTGCTCCCCATGACAGCTTATGTTGAGTCTTTAACTATTTGACATTATTGCTGTTATTGTTACAAATTTCTAAATAATGCCATTATTTCTGCAGTTTTCTCAGTGAAGTGTTGTGTTTATGTGCCAAATTATGCCTTCACTTTGTTCTACATGTTACAATTTTGGTTGCTGCTACCCTAGGCTCAGAAAATATCTCTTCCGCTACCCGTTGACAAGCAAAGGTTGTGCACCATTGCTATAAACTAACACAATATGTCAACGTGAATGCAGTATACAGGGTGATTCAGAATTCATCATCAATATTTGGTGGGGAGGTAGGTAATAAGAAACGAAGGAGATTTCACATAGGAAAGCATGGGCGCATATGCCATGTAGTAGGGCAAAATGACCCCAGTTCAATGATGGAAAGAACACATAAGAAGGAAGTGGTAAGGAAAAAACATTTATTATCTTACATGTAACATTTCTTTGCATTGGTTGTACAGACTTACTAGCAGCAAACGATCCTGTTTCACGCAGTTGGCGATGAATACGTGAAAACATTTGATGCTGTGGCACACGGCGGTTTGGGAAGCGCGCTGCATACAGTTGCCTGGCTCGAAGACATCTTTCTCCTGCCGCACCGTAAGTTACATGCATATCTGCACATTCATTCCACGTATACCGGTTCATGTTACTTCTGCAAATTCACCTTGTCGAATGACAACTGACTGCACGCGTCAAACAGCTGTGCTTCTGTATGAGAGGTGTGTACACACAGCGCCCTCTACACCACCATGCGTTCGTCTGCCCCCATACTTTAATATGTGAAATCTCTTTCTTTTCTTATTCCCTTCCTCCCCACTAAATATTGATGATGAATTCTGAATCACCCTATATAAAAAAATACACTTTTCCATGAATACTCCTCTGGGAACATGTAAATTTTAAACACTAAGTGTAACAGTGGATAAATATATATGTATTTTAAATACATCATTTTTCCGAAGAGTTTCGACACCTTTTTATCTGCGTTAGACTACTTCTTTCACGCACATTTTTTTTTTCAAACTTTTCTTAACTATCCGTAAAATTTTCAGACCATATACCCAAAAAAATGAAGGGCATGACAACAGTTTCAGTGAGCTTCAAAGCGATAAACCGATATTCGCCCAAGAACAAATTACGTGTCATCAGAGCGAACGGCAATAAGTGACGACTAACTTGCAGTCTTCTTGTCCTTTGTCGCCGTATCGACAAAGCCGGTGACAGGTCAACAATGGACGGATACAGTTATAGCTTAAGATCCTTGTAGTCATGTGGCAATTACTCCAAGGATTATATCTTTTTTTTTTAACCGACATTGTCGAAGTTGAAATTTATGGTATCAGAGTTAACGTTTCAGTAGCCGCGATATAAATTGTAGGATGTCAAGATATTTTGTTACATAGCGAGTGTAGTTTACAGCTTTTTTTCTTGTTTCTTTATATTCTAAATTTGATAGACTTTTTTCCCTTGTTTTAAATGAAGAAAAGAAACAATATTTTTAGCATCGTTTTTGTTCTCCTCTTTGTGCCCCTCTATAAAGATTTTCTTAAAACTCGTAGGAAGAGTGAGTCAAATAACTGAAATAAATATTATTGCTTTTATGATATTAGCTCATTTATTATTGATCTTAGCAATAATATTTTAGGGAAGTCGTGACATCAGTGAATCAACCTGACGACTACAAAACAAAGAACGTGTTATATTTACTGCCTTTATATAAACAAAGAATAGAACTTTCTGGACAAAGTATCGTGATCGTGAAAGGTAACAAAAAAAAAGAGTTATAAACAGTGAACTACATTAATTTATAAGTAATGACGATATCGATGCAAATGCCCTGGAAATTTGTCATAGTTAGCTTAATATTATTTCAACTAAACAGATTTTAAATGTGTTGATTTGTGGACAATGAACTGATTTGGTCAATTTAGATTGGGGAAAGTCGAATTGAGGTGTTTTTAACTTTCTCGTGTTTTTATTTATTTAAGTGGTTAGCACGCTTTCCTACTGATCTAAGGGACCTGGGTTCGAGCCCCGGGTAAGACATGGATGTATGTGTCGTTTCCTGCTGAGGTCCTGCCATCCTCTCAGACCTTCTGCTTTGACATATAAACTGACAGGCTCCTGCCAGACCTCTGTGGTAAGCAGCTGCTTGAGGGTGTATTTATTTTTATTTACGTTTCCTCATTCCCTGTACTATAAGTAGTCATCTAATTGATGTCATCCCATACCGACTGTTGGTTACTTGAAATTTTTAGCAGTGTAATTAACGAGAAGAAGTGGTAGAAGTTTCATTAGGTTGAATTGTTTTACCTCTGAGTGGCACTTTTTTGCACGCAATGACTAAGTAGGGGAAATGGACACACTGGACAGCTGTTAGACGACCGATAGGAGCCTCCCGTCAAAGTCATCTAGCGTATTTTCAGCATGTACAAGTTTTTAGCGTGTTCTTCTCTACATGGGCCACGGGTTAACGTCTCACCCGACGGAAGGCGATTTTTACAATCTAGTTGGTGTCTCTTTTTTTGACCGAGGACAGGATAGGGAATTAGCGGAGATAAATATCAACTATAGCACAGTAGGGACTCGAATCCGGGAACTACAGATTACGACTCTGGCACACTATCGGCTGAGACAACCCTGCAAAAGTTTGATTAGATACAGAATATGAATTGTTAAAAAAATTGTCATTCAAGCAAAAGGAATAACATAGTTTTTGGTTAACATTATTATGAATTTAGTCAAAAAAGATCCAGTATTTAATAGATTTTTATAACTGATTTTTTAAACATTATTTTTTCGACAGACTACAACTTAAAGTGAAACAGTTCTTTTATTTATTCTCCTATTCTTAATGGTTTTTAAAGCACTTTAATTTAAACGCTTTCATCTTATTGGACATATGTGACAAATATATTTATTTTGTTTAATATTTAAATGAAATATTTCCAACTTTAAACCCACTCTTTTGAGTCTAAATCGATGATCAGATGAACAGAGAGTGACAGCCAACCAAATGTTCATTATCACTAATGTTGATAACAAAACTCGACCTGTATGGACCTTCCCTCGTTAACCCTCGGTTACAACCCCCTGCTCTCTGTAATCCGTCGTTGCGGCCAACCAGTGTCAGCACCTACTCTACACTCCCTGCCACGCTAATGTCGTCACGGTTGGCCTAAATGGCCCTGCCGACCATGCGGCTGGGTCGTAATGACAGCCATTCCGTTCCAGACTGACTATGCCGAAGACAGGAAGTGCCACAACACAATAAAGATTAAGCTAGCACCATCTGATTGACCTCACCGAATGCGTTGCTGCATCGCGAGCTATTTGTCTCGGAACATCGTCGGTGCGTTGTAAGGCACAGCCTGTTGTTGCGTAACTGATATGTATGGGTGGCTGGCACTTTGTGGCGCAAAGCTTATCATGCACTTAGTTCTTTAGTCACCTTCCTTCTGACTGGGTACAGGGTGGATAAATTTAAGTGCGTAATCCGAGCTGAGTGTATTGTAGCGTTCTGCAATGTAACCTGTAATTGGGCGAGTTTATATGGGAGAAAAGTATTACTTTCTCGTGTACAGTTTATTACTATTTAAAGAAGGCTGCAGAGTTATTATTTACCTACTGAATCTGTGGAATGGACCGCTACAGCCAATCTTAATGAACACATTACTGAAGTTATTACGAAGTTTGAAAGTCATTAACTCAATTGGAATCGCATTGTTAAGACCGGGTGTTGTTAAGTGCTTGACAAATTTGATTTCGTGATAAAATTTCAGTGATTGAGGGCTGAAGAAATAGAATATGTTTCGCACACTTCGGATTATGGATTACTTTAAATATATATCAGACTATGTAGTACTAAATAGCTACCTATCCGGACCGCTAGATATATAGGAGTAGATAGCTACCTATCCGGACCGCTAGATATATAGCTAGATAGCTACCTATACAGGACAGGGTCTTAGCTATGATTATTGCATTTCAAGCAATCTAAAGGATGACACTTTCACAGGATAACCATGCTTGAGACATAAAAAGATACAGCTTGAGACATAAAAAAGTGTGAGCTTTCTTAGCCTTACCATTTTTGAAGTGGTCAAATTGAGGACATTTCCACAGATTTTTCCATGTTTGAAGTGACCTAAAGGAGGATATTTTCATAAGGTCATCGCGTTTGAAGTGACCTAAAGGAAGACATTTTTATAGGGTTATGTTTAAACTGGCCTAAAGAAGGACACCTTTGCTTAGGTTTACCATATTTCAGGTGACAAAAGGAGGATAGGACTGGCATTTTTGATATATCAAATGTATGACACTTTTATAGGGGTAGCATCAGGGGCGGACTGGCTGTGATCAACAGTTTTGACCCACAACTTTTTTTTTTGTACTACCACAGTCGTCTCTAGAGAGACTAGCGTGTTAGTACACAAATCGTTGGGTCGGTAAAGATGTGAATTCGCCTACTTCCCCCCAACAGCATTACTCAATCCCACTGAAGGCATATGGTTGTTCAGCGTGATTCTCACTCCACGTAAAACTGTAAGTCAACCATCCGACTGTTAACCACGTGACAAAAGACGGTGTGTGGTATCGAAATGGGAAAACAACGAGGAAAATTAGTGGTATAACGTCTCGTTATATAAAAATAAGAAATTGATATATAACTATTTTATTCATTCAAAGAGTAAAAATATTAACATATCAAATATCTTGATAATTCCATGGAACTTGATGCAATGTTGTTAATGACTTTGTTATAATCAAAATTAAAATCTCTCTCTCTACAAAAAAAAAAGGAAAATCTCTATGAAAAAAAAAAAAGCTTCCATTGAATCTTGACTTAAATATAAACATAACACTTTAACGCCTAGGAAATTTCAAAAAAGGGTAGAGGGCATTAAAGACGTAGAAATAACACAATTTCTAATAGTCCATTTCAAATTTCGGCAGTTTTGGTGAAAATAAATCCACGTTAAAGGGTTAAACGATTTTTTAAGACTTTTACCATGGAAAAAAATGTCCCACAAGAAACTTGTATACATGACAAAGTTACCACGAACTTATTAGCGAAGTATAACGACGTATAAAATGAGCATTGGTTGTGTAATTCATGTAGGTAGTATTTGAAATGCCCAAGTTCAATAACTGCTGCATTTTCTCTTGACATTGCAAGTTATTCATTACTTCTTTTTCCATTTCATCACTGATATTTTCAATATCTCTAGACACACTGACATTTGGTCCTTGATATTATTTTTTGTTTCTCTTCATCTTTTTCCGGAATGTAGTTTTTTGTAATAAATAGAAAATTAGTAAAATTCCCGATAGAATTCTTCGCGATTAATATTGATGAGTTTGGCCAATTTAATTATAGAATCAACTTTGTTCAGTTTTGGTGTTATCAAAATTCATGAGATCCAGGGAAGCAATTTCTTTTATCAGTTATTCATTAAATCTGAACCGTATATCTATTTATTACAGTGCGGTGTCAAAAATAAGGTTAAAGAATTTAATTTAAAATATATAACTGGAATGTACTTGTCTTGCGATCTAATGTCTAGCTTCATAAGTAACTATTATTATTATTATTATTATTATTAATTTATTCCATGCCAGGGGAAAACAGTAAAACCAATGCACAGGCAATTTTAGATATTAATTTAAATGTACACTGCCAGTACATTTGGAAAAATTAAAAGGAAATATCAAGGGCAGTACAAAAATAAAAACATGTATGCAGAAACTGTGTTTGGTGCCTTCACTACCAAACACAGTTGTCAACTGGGTCAGCGTTGAGATTTATCTCTGCAAAATTCCTCGCCCTGTCCACGGTCAGTAGGGGACACCGATGGGCTTTGAGAGGCCGTTGTCCGTCGGATGGGACGTTAAGCTGTGGCCCCGTGTGCGGGAGAGCCATAGCATATCCTGTGCACGTTAAACAACACGCTGGATGGCCTTGACGGGAGACTACCATCTGTTTCCCAACAGCTGTTCCAGATGGTCCTCTCTCCCAACCTTCTCTGAGCCTGCAGAGTCCATGTGACCTGGCCATTTAGCCGATGGTGTGCAAAAAAGTGCCGCTCAGAGCTAAAACAACCCAACACTTCTCAACAAGAATAATCAAAGAATTATTGTGCCATTAGGATTTTGAGCCAATTGCATTACTTGCATAACTGCATTAATTAGGTAAAATTAAATATGAAAGTAAAAGTGAATTACTAATCAGACAGCCCAATTTGCCTGTGAGAACAGACAGGAGACTAATCTCGGAAATATCTGTGAGGAAAACGATACTCAGCTGAGAGAATGCATATGCTAGAAAGAAAACATTGTTCTTTATCCCGATTGGGTTAGGGCTTTTATATCTAAGCGGCACATTTTTTTACACAACGGATGAAATTGCCATATCACAAGAATCTCAAGGATTCAGAGTTCATAGGTGAACAGCTCTCATTAAGGTCATCGAAAGTATTATTTAACGTGTACAATATATGTTCTGTGGGTCCTTCTGTACTCGGATGTACTGTTTAACGTGACATACGACGGACGGCGGTCTTTCCAAGCCCATTGATATCTGTTTCTCACCGAACGTTAGAGCAATAAATCTTAAGTACAGTGGAGACAAGAACCTGGGAATAAAAAATTGCCATTCTGGCATGCTACCCACTGAGTCAATTCCCCATTTCAAAACTGAGCCAAAACTGCGGGATGCTAATTTTAGTGTTTCAATTTGCTTTTTTCTTTGCCCATTGACATATTCTGTGATATTGAAACCGTCACACTCAGAAAGCGTTATTGGTCTGAAACTGGGAGGCTTGTACATCACGATGATATTGTAGATCTATACTTTACAATAAAACAGTTGAAAAACTT
Source organism: Ryuthela nishihirai (assembly GCA_038380435.1). Classification (NCBI taxonomy): domain Eukaryota; kingdom Metazoa; phylum Arthropoda; class Arachnida; order Araneae; family Heptathelidae; genus Ryuthela; species Ryuthela nishihirai. The sequence continues at coordinate 19,385,105 of JAWZYU010000011.1, forward strand.
ATGAGAAAAAATTTTGTTCGTAATGTGGGCAACACATGAATGTTTGACAGGTAGGGCTGAGAGAAGTATGCAGATCTTGGAGCAAATTCAGTAGATGTGAGGAATATGAATTGTGAATGCCAGTACATACCATATGTTCAGGAAGAATACAAGCAGGTGGAGAGTTAAAGTATAGGTAGATAATAGAAATCAGTGAGGCCATGTCAACTCGGCAAACTGTTAATCGCATTGACTATGTGAAGAATCGCTGTTATGCTTTGAAGCTATCAGATGTAAGTCACATTATGAGGACATTCTGATACGGATATAGGATACAGAATATCCCTCTACAGCTTTAAGTAACTACCAATGACTCAACTGATATTCCGAAGAATCATTGCGAGATAACTCAAGTTGGTTAGGGTGCTTCACACCATACGTTGTTTCGATTACCACTCATCACTACCCATCATCATCATCAATTGCAAAGTGTAAGAATAGATATAACTCTAGTAATGAATGTCGTCATATCATCTTTCGTTTTCGTTTGTGCGAAAATGATGGATGATCTGTGTATGGAGACATCGTGGTTACATAATTTATCCATCTGCAATTAGAGAACATCATATTGCTTCAACCGCGGGAGTAATAGCATGAGGTGTCTTCAGCAAAGAGAACCGTTCACAATCGTAGTTTGATCCCAGTAGTTACGTCAATGAGATCCACATATCATTTGTAGCACAGTTTCTTGATTGGGTCAGGAGCATCTCTTCTGAACAAAACAAGATCTCGCTACTTACTTCTGAATCTCTAGTGAATGCTTACGGGACGAGCCCATAATTCCTTACCCCTTCAGATCCAATGATTTGTCTCCAATAGAGCATATCTAGATATCCTGGAACACCATCTGAAACTACATTTTCAACTTGTCCGACCTGTATTCCTTTTGGAAGAACAATTGCAAGAACTCCGTGAGCTATTAGCCAGAATGGCTCTGATCATCCAGCCACAATTTTTTTAAAGCTCGTTGATATTTGTCACTTTTTTACAGAACTTGTTCTTATTCCAAAAATGCGGATATTATCCATCCGTTTTTTGAAATATTTTCAACCTGTACGTTAGCGATATTTCCCTCTTTAATTAGAACTGAGACCAAATTGCTTTCAACAGGAAGGAATGAATCTCACTACAGTGATATTCGTTGGAGTAATTAGGGAGGGCCGTCCCATGGCCGAGTGGTTAGCGCGCTTGGCTACTGATCTAAGGGACCTGGGTTCGAGCCCCGGATAAGGCATGGTTGTATGTGTTGTTTTTCTGCTGAGGTCCTGCCATCCTCTCAGATCTTCTACTTTGGCATATAAACTGACAGGTTCCTGTCAGACCTCTGTGACAAGCAGCTGCTTGAGGGGGTATTTATTATTTATTATTTATTTTTAATTAGGGAAATGTGAAATAATCTACCCTTCCGCCTCCCGGACTCGAAATCGGAATCTCCTGGTTACGTAGAAATGCAACCAGGAGATCCTGAGTTGAATCTAGTAGGGGGACGGATGGAGATTTTCACACTTGTTTAATTGCTTCAAATGATTAACATTGCAGAAATTCATTCTCTCCCATCAAGTTGGTTGCCGGACTACGTAGGAGAGGTTTTTTCTATCCAGAGCTTCAATGTTGTGCATCTGAATAACTCAAGGTATAATATTGCTTGATATGTGGTTATAAAAGCTTGGTTCTCGTCTGTATAAATAGCTCATGATCCTGGTAATTAAGTGTTCAGTGCCCTGCTGAAAACATCTGCAACACATTGCATAAAGAAACGGCGGTCAGCGTAATGAATTAAAATCACATAACATAAAGCTTCGTGAAACAACTATTAAAAATTTTCTTAATTAAATTTGAATTGCCCTATAATCTTAGCTCAAATGGTAAAGCAACTGATTCGTAACCAGGTGATCCCGAGTTCGAGTCCGGGAGGAGGACAGGTGGACTTTCTCACACTTCCTAATTACTGCTTTCAATATTTTGGTCAAAAACGCAACTACAATTACTCTTCGTTAAACTATAATTGCCATTGGAATAAACTTTGATCAGATTGTTCTCTCGTTATTGAGTAATACGTATCATACATCTCTCAGTACGCGTTCCTGTTCGCTGTCAGGGACCCTCCCGTTGACGATGCCGCTAGTTCAACCATCAATTTGATCAAACGCCCACTCGCGTGTTTGCCATGCGTGAAGACTCGTTGGTAATCCCTGGAAAGAGAGAGAGAACTTCGTCGGTGAGTAGGCGGAGCTCCGCGGACTCTCCCTGGAGTACGAACTCCCAGAATTCCATGGAAAAGTGATCCTGGTAATTAAGTGTTCAGTGCCCTGCTGAAAACATCTGCAGCACATTGCATAAAGAAACGGCGGTCAACGTAATCAATCTACAAGTAGCTTCTTTTCAATAGAATCAGCTAGGCAATATAAAAGAGTGGTCTTTTCGATGAATTCATGGGAAGAATATTTCAGCTTCTTATACAAAGGGTTTGTGTAAGAACTGATATGCATAAGAATCTGATAGATAGAGTAGCATAAGAATCGTGTATATGAGATATTACTCAGTAGTCGTCGAATTATGACTACCTCCATGTTTGGTCAATGGGAAGTTAATTTCGAAGATTTGTATTCTTTAAAATAAGCGTTTTATGAGAAAAATGTGTCTTAGATTAATTTTAAATTAATCTCGATCAAATTTATCTAAATCTCGATTTTCAACAATATTTTTCCATACGTAAAAATGGAGACGAGTATGGAGGTTTAGACATTTATAAACAGCGATGTGTTGTAAGAAATTTATAAAAAAAAAAACGAATATTGAAGGAATTATGGACATACACTTTAAAGATATGTAGCTATTTGTAAAATGGTTTAAAATAATATTTCTTATTTCAGTTTCAATTAACATCAAAGGAAATTCTTTTGTGTAGCATTGATGATGATAAATGGTCATCCGTAACACTTGATATACTGAAGGGGTACTTTTGAAAATCAACATTATATAGAATTGATTGAGATCGTTATTTTACTTTTAGTCACATTTTCCCATTAAACGTTTGTATTAAAAGTTATAGACCTCAGAATTTAGCATCCTTTCGACACAAAATGAATTTTGTAATTCAATGATATCTCAGTGTATATGTATAAGGGAATTTAATAAAGATTAGCAATATTCGTAATTTATGACAGAAGATAGCATTTAGACTACAGATTCAATTTAATATAATTATTGGTGACTAGAAAATCGATATTAACGGTTAAAATGAGTAAATTGACATTTTCCACCACCGTCTTCATTTTTGTATATATACGAAAAATAATATGTGCATTTGCTTGAGTATTGCAACGCTATATTCGGATTTCATAAATACAGAATTCTTTTGAAATAATGAGAGTAATATGTGTTAATATTGCTATAAAATAGTAGTTTATACTTAATAGTAGGAATAACAATGTATTGGTTAATTACTTTGCCAAACGCGGATTTTTCACATTATATCCGAATGTTTTTTTAGTCTTAAAAATAACTAGACACTGCTGTAGCTGCCAAACCTTTTCTCACTAGCAACAGTCGAACAGAGCTCTTTTAAATCCATTTTAATAGTCTATTTTTAAACTGTAAAAAATTGTAATGTATCTCTTATCTTATTCGATAAGTATATCGTTTTTTGATTTAAATTATTTAGTTTCAAATGATCAATCATATGCGCTGCCGTCATCTGTCTGAAGCGTCATATTTAATCACGTTTTGTTAGGTAAGTGCGCTGTTTTCTGATACGAGAAATTTGTGTGACGTAAAGCAGAAGTAATTTTCATTTTTTCACAAAATACCATCTTATTATGGTGCTTAACAGTAACCTACACCAGGGGGGAAAAGGGTATGTTCCCTTTGGGAAAGCTAGTAACTGTAACGAATCTCTTCCCCCATCTTTTTTTTCTAGATCCGGCATATCCCGCATATTTTTGCAAACTGTGTCCAGCTTTGCAACCAGCCAATGAAATTTATTTTTATCGTAAGGTTTTCCATTTTCCTTTTAGTTTTCTGAGAAATATTATTGCCATCTGTTAGATGTTGACGCAAGTTATGTTTGAAAATGTTATCATTTTGGAATTTTTTTCCTGTGTTTTCCCAAATACGAGTAAAATGTTTTTAGAGAAAGTCTGTATACAATCTTATCGCATCATCTTATATGACGATAAGGGCAACTTTAATTTTGCTCTATGTTACTTCGTAAGTTTCAAGCAAAATATTTCATTGTGGAAAATTAAACCCGAATCACAACTGAAACGATTCGAGTAATAGGCATCCATTTTGCGAAGATACTTGCATAACGACTTTAACGTTTACAGTATTACACTCTCGGTATATCAATGTTTGCATTCCTTTTTAAAATATAAAAACAGAGTTTACTCTACTTTCTCTGATCTTTTTTTTATTTTTGAAAACGCGAGAACTCAGATGAGGAAAAGAAAGCTCTTTCTTTTTTACCTGTGGATTCAACAATAATAATAAAAAAACTTATAATGACAATATGCGCAATGTATGTATAATTTACTCGAGAGAATAAGATGAACGTTGACTATTCATTCTCTCCGTTCGGTTACACCTACTATCAATCCGTCTTCCTCTTTTCTTTTCTGTTCCTCCTGTTTCTTCTCCATTTTCGATTTCTCGTTTCTAGAGCAAATATTTGACTACCGTCAGTTATTGTTTCACCTAGGCCCATACAAGGCAAATGGGGGAGGGGGGTAGAAAGAAGAGGGCGGGCTAGGGGCGAAAGAATGGAGAGAGGAAAACAAAGTATCGAAGCTCTTAGCAGACAGGAAGAAGAGGAGAAAAGAGAAGTAAAAAGTCAAAGCGAAGAATCTCTTCTAGACTTATGAATGCAAAGACTTGGGCTGTTGATGCCTGGGAAAACACATCGACGCGGAATTTCCTTTTCTATGAATGCAAAAGCGAGGGCTGTCTTTTGTTGCAATGTCAACGAACTGAGAGAAAATACGAAGGAAAAATGAAAACAACAGTTTGTTGGCGCCTTACTGTCCATCATCACAACGAAGACTCATTATAAAATCATGAACTAAACATGTAAGTCATGAAGTTTTTCTTTCATGCATATATGGATGACGCGTTTTTGTGTGCGTGTTTCCTACTGTTCTACGTTTTTCGCCTTTGATGCTTTATTGTCTCTCCTCTTAAAGAGTATCAACAACAACAACAACAATGGTGAAATGTAGGTATGTAATAACAGATGAAACACGAATTGATGTTTTCATAAAGTGTTTGGTTTTAGATGTGAATAAAATATTTATATCCTGGCATGACAATAGTTTCTAAAAATATAAACATGCAGCGTTTCCAGCCTCTGCCAACTTCTCTGATAATAAATCGACTTTCGTGCATCTCATACTATGTGACAGAAGGGCCGGATCTAGGGAGTGGGGGGGGGGAGCGGGCCATACCCTCCTTTCAGAATGCTAGTAAGGGAAATAGAGGCAAAAATTATTAAACATATTTATATTTCATGCATTTTTTAAGCTATTTTTTAAAGACTTGAAAAACGGAGGGGGGAAACACAGTATTATACGTCAGTGGAAATCTACTCTCTTGCCCTCCCTCATTTTACATTTATTCTGCTCGACTGTGCTTCTTGCTGTCTCCCACCCCTCGGTTATTTGTAGATCCGGAGCTGCGTGACAGGGTTATTAGCAACGATGCAAAAATTCAGCGAATTGTGTATGACATCACATGAGTAGATATTGAAAAGGAAAACCTTTCTAGTGTGCAGTTTGCATTATATTTTTTAAGTTTACATTTATTTTTTAATTCCATTTGTGACTTATATAAAATAGCTGTAAAATGCATAGAATAGTTGTTACATAGAAAATATTTATGTAATTGTATGTTGAATGATCAGTTTGTTGTTTATACCACAGCAGAAGGGGCGGGGATGGCTCAGTCGGTAGCGCGCCAAGCTCGTAATCTGTAGTTCCCAGGTTCGAGTCCCAGCCGGGCCAGCGTTGAGATTTATCTCCAAAAAATTCCTCGCCCTGTCCACGGTCAGTAGGGGACACCGATGGCTTGGAAAGGCCGCCGTCCGTCGGATGTGACGTTAAGCCGTGGCCTCGTGTCCAGGATAGCCAAATCCTGTGTACGCTAAAGAACACACTGGATGGCCTTGACCGGAGGCTACCATCTGTCTCCCAACACCTGTTCCAGTGGCTCCCCTCCTTCAACCTTCTCTGAGCCTTCGGAGTCCATGTGACCTGGCCATTTAGCCCATGGTGTGCAAAAAAGGGGTCGCTCAGAGATAACCCAACCCACAGCAGTAATTTATGAAGAACATTAAACTATTTGAATAGAAAAATATATAAATATATGTGTGCCCTGTATATTTCGGATTATAGATCTCCTTGATTGGGTCTGGGGTTAGTCGTGACTTTTGTGGACGACAAGGCAAGGGTAGCTCTGAACGAGGAAAGAGATGAGTCATTCTTTCTGTGCTATGTCATTCCGGTTAAAGTAAGCAAGCACCGATTGTCTGCTCTTTACTACTCTCTAGATTGTATCTTTATATTGTCAGTTATTTTTAAAAATTTAGGAATTTAATAATCTAAGTTATTATCAGTTTCAAATTTTGAAATGTGATGTAGCATTTTTTATGGCGAAGATTTTAAATATTTGTTGTATATTTTGTGGTAATTCAAGACACTAACGTTTTTGAATTTGAATTAAGTGATGTCTATAATCGACAGTAATACAGTGCTGCAGAAAATTTTATGTTTTAATATCATTTAGTTCATTATGCTTGATCACTTTTCTGTAACAGAATATTGATCAAGTTATCAAAGCAAAGGTACTACTGAATAGGATAGGGTTTTCCTATTTACCGTGAATGAAGAGATAAAACAAATTAATAATAATAATAATTCTATTCATTCATATTTACATTAGAAATACAATTTTAACCCACAAGAGCTATTACAACTCATCAGGAGAGTTTAAATACGATGTTTTTGCTCATTTGATAAAATTACAATAATTTAAATATTCAAAATCATATAAATAAAAATATTAAAATTTATTTTTTTATAAATTCGATTTTCGAAAAACCATGCCAAATTAGCTCAACGATTGGCTAAGAAAAATTCGCAGATGTAAATATTACCAGGAAAATGTTTGTGAAAAACATTTTCGAGAGAAAATTATTATTCCAGAATACGAATTAGCCAATAAAAATGGAGAAATTGGAAAACTATTCCTCGAAAAGAGCCAAATTTCAAAGATAATGCTTATCCCTGCATATTCATAGGATGCCATATCTCTCGGAACAAGCACCAAACCACAGATCAAGCAGCGAAAAATTGTAAAACGTGAACCAGAAGTGCATATTGCTTTTAAAAAGAACAATGAAATATTAAATTTTGATGCATTTTCGACAATAATTTCTATTAAAATAAAGGAATTTATTCAAAGTACGCATATGATCGTTCATAACACAAAACAAAAGTTTCATTTTCATTTTCCAGATAGTAAAGTGTTTGAAAATTGATAGCGAAATAAATTTATACATGTTGCCGAGTGATAAACTTTTACCCATGAACAGAGTAAGCTATATTTTAAATTACTCATAAAGTCTGTTTCTAGAATAAAATTCGAAGTGTTCGGAGGTTTCTAAAAGATTACGATAATTATTATTAAATCATTTTTGATGATAATGGTTTTAAAAATGCTGTAACTGAGTAATATATTGGCAGATAAAGTTATGACAGTGCAAAGGTTTTGCATTTTAAAACTATAATATCCATTAAATACAAATTGCTATTTAAAAGCTTCAACAAGCTGCCTTAGCTTGTTGAACCTATCTTGCAATGCCCACGTATTCGATTACATTGTGAAAGTATTAAACATATTTGGAAACATTTGTTTGAAACACTATACAAAAGTTTTAACGGACAAAAATGTTTCAGCTTCTAGTCAGCGAAAATAAAAAAAAAATCAAGAAAACTTGATAGATCAAGCGTTTAAATTAATTCTGACTCGTGTAAATATATAATTTTAATTGTGCAGAGAGAGACTCTGCTGGTTTGGCCATGTTGCCCGTATGGATAATTATAGATTGGTGAATAGGGTTATAAACAGTGCACCTAAAGGCCTCAGAAAGAGGGGGAGACCTAGGATGCGGTGAGCAGACAATATCAAACAGGACCTTTTTAAAATTGGTGTGCAGTGGCCGGATGCAGCACATGTAGCTCAGGACAGATATGCTTGGAGAATTAAACTACACGGTCTGGTTGGACCGTGTAGTTTATGGCTATGGCTGCTTCCGTAGCCAATGGCTGCTTTAGGATGATGATGATGATGATTTAATGTGCAACATCACACACTAAATTTCAACTTTTCGCAAATGTTCATGATAAATATATGGCAATTATTTCAGGTTTTCTAATACGATGACATTTTTGAGTGAATTATTTGTTAATTTTTTTTATAGCTTCTGTTTGTTTCAAACAAGCGTAAATCAAATATGCAGTAAATTATCTTACGTAGTTTGAAATAAATTATTTTAAACAGGTTTTTTTGTCTTCTTGCACGGGTAATCATGCAAAAGAATCAAAGGAATGATAAAAATAAAGTGGAAAAAATTTGGAGCGAATGCTAAAAATTTTCCTACTATTAAGCATGAAATAGATTGCATTTCTCAAGCAAGTAATCCTCGATAAGTCGGAAAGGATGACGCCATCCCTGGCTGTCATGGCCTGTAGTTTACGAAGATCGCAGGTTGGCTCAGTCGGTAGTCCATCAGGCTCATAATCTGTAGTTCCCAGTTTTTGTCCCAGTTGTTTCAATTTATCTCTGCTATTCTCTCGCCCTGCCCTTGATGAAGAAGGGAGCACTGATGATCTTGAAAAGACCTCCGTCTGTCGGATGCGACATTAAGCCATGGCTCCGTATCAGAAGAGCCATAAGCTGTGCACCTTAGAGAGCACGCCGGATAACCTCTGCGGAGGCTTCCACCTGTATCCTAACAGCTGCCCAGTGATACCCCTTTCCGAATCTCCTCTGAGTCCTTGGAGTCCTTGTGACCTGGCCATTTAGCCCAATCTGTGCCAAATATGCGGTCTGAGGTAAAACAACCCAACGACCTTGATGAAAGATACTGGTTTAAAGAATAGTGAGCCCAGCTTGTTTCCATTTCACGCTGCACCATAATAGACAATTGAAGCCTAATAAATCAGTAATAAACATTTTTAACATTTATTTAATGAATAGTTCATTTATTCAATGGCAGTTCATTTACTGTATCTAAACGTCTTTTGCTTTCTCGTCATTCCTTTGTTCCTCCAAAAGGTTAAGCGTAAAAGCTTAGAAGAATAAATATTTTTATCTATTGTCAGAAAAACCATCACCGTTCTTTTATTTAAATATGAAGTAGAAAAGCAGAATTTAATGCATTTTATTCGTCAGCAAAATTGGGTGCGAGCTGCACACTTACACACGTTAACGATTCTGTGGTTGTTTTAGCTTCAAGGGGTTTGCCGAGTTTTTTAAGCTGGGAAAACCTGGCACACTTCCTTGTTCGTTTCCCAACAAGACACCTCTAATTGCAACAGAGTCGCAATTAGAGATAAAGCTGACTTAATTGTGCTATTTGCACCAGAGATTTCTTCTAACTTTTCTCCATGTCCCATTTTCCCCCAAGAGGAAAGAAAAGTAATAGTTTCACAGCCTTCCTGCGAAAAGAACAAAATTATTTTTGTCAGCAACAACAGACATTCCCAGATGACAGATTTTGCTTTTATAATGTTAGGATTTCCCTCCAACCCCCCCCCCCCAGGGTTATATAAAGTCAACTTGAGTGCGACAAATGAAAGTCACTAACGGCTAGTTTGCTTCGTATCAAATGTTCATTTCGGAATTCGCTTAGTTTTAGTAATTCCTGGAATAAATAAAAGTAAACAATTAAATTTTATTCCAATATAGGCGTGCATAAATTTAAGCAATGTGACCAGTAGTACCTAAACATTGGGCTGCATCTGATTCTGGTAAATCTGATGCATCTGATGATGGTAAATTTGCATGATTTTAACTTGAAGGTAATCTTTAAGCAAACTCGGCTTTAGGCGATGCGAAAAGTGCGCCGCACTCAGTCCTGCTCTAGAGGATAACTGATCACTCATTTACTATTTTACAGCACATGGAATCAAAAATTCTAAAGGTTTTTATCAGCAAAATTGTCGTTATTCCAGTGAAATTTTCCACAGATATAAAACTGATAAAAACGTTAGAACTCTATCTGAAGGAATTAAAAGGCATTTTTGGTGAGAATTATTGGGTGAGATATCCTGTGTATATTTATTGATATTGTCTTTCACCATTTTTGAAAATCACTCGTTTTTATCTTTTAAATAACTCTTTTCAGGGTTATGAAGGGCTGAATTTATAACCTTTTACGCTTTGTCACATAGCAAAGCAGAGCCACGAAGAAAAACTGTCCCGACCCGCAACAACAAATCATCCCCTATCTTTTGACATGTCTGGAAAGACATACTTTTTTAAACTCTTAAGTCTTGAATAATGTTGACGATTGTTCCAAGCGGCAAATTCAAGTCATGCCGCAGTTCATTCATTGTAATCCTTCTACGGTTGTGAATCGCGGCACACCCACAACAGCAACAACTGCTGCCAACGGTGAATCGGAGGACAGTGCCATACGTAACAAGCGAAAGATTTGCAGTAAGTGAACTGCAACCCGACTTCTCTCTGTCGCATGGCACAATTGTAAAACTCATTCAGGGCTTAGGGTCTAACAAAATGTGTTCACATTGAGTGCTTCGAGCACAAACGATAAATGGCTTAGCGAAAAAGACCTGAACTTCTACCCGCAAGAAATAGAAAATCTCGTCCCACAATATAAGTGTGCCAGTCTTTGCAAAAAAGTTCTAAAGTAGAGGATGACAATAGAGTTGCTTTGCATTGTTCGTATTAGGAATTTTAAATAAAAACATTGAACTGCATGTCATTTAACTATTTCTGACTGACCATCCCTCGTGTACATTGCAAACTTCTAGTGATATATTTGGAAAAAAGAAAAAACAGTTTTAGCTGTCTTCACAAAATTAACGTTTTATATTCAACATAATAAAAATTCTCTGCATTTATAAATTAAATAAATCAGTTTTACAAATACGTGATTAACCACTTTTTATTAAATTTGATCCTGTCACGTTTTCAGTTTAAAAACATCACTGTTTTCCCAATTTTTGTTTTAAGCATAAGAAAACGCATTAAATATTTTAATATTAAAAAATTTAAAGTTGGAAATTGTATTGTATATCTCGTTAATTTCAGCTTTAATAAATATTAATAATTAATATATGGATAATTCACTGCTGAATAATGTACATAAATGTGATATCATTAGTGATTTGCAATCTTGGGGGGGGGGGGGGGGAATTGGTCGGTAGCGCCCCATGCTCGTAAATCTGCAGTTCACAGGTTCGAGTTCCACTTGGGCCAGCGTTTAGATTTATCTCCGCAAAATTATCTGCCTTAGGTAAGTAGGGAACACCGATGGGCTTAGAAAGACCGCCGTCCATTGGATGGGACGTTAAGACGTGACCCCATGTACGGGGAGCCATATTCTGTGCATTTTAAAGAACACACTGGATGGCCTTGACGGGAGGCTACCATCTGTCTCCTGAACTGTTAGTAGGTCCTCTCTCCCCAACCTTCTTTGAGTCTTCAGGGTTATTGTGACCTGTCCATTTAGCCCATTGTGTGTAAAAAGTGCCGCTTAGAGGTAAAGCAATCCAACTCTAATGTTCCCGTGCGATTTTTTAACATCTACCCTTTTTAAACTATGCAATTATAAATATACATTTTATTGTGAAACGAAATTTTATTAACTGAAGGAAAAACGGCATAAGGAAATGTGAATGGTTGCTATAAGAAATGACAGTTGTAAAACACAGAGACAGAGGAAAGACTGTCTTCGCGGTCGACTCGTATTGAAATCCGATGCTGACGATATGAGCCCGACTCCAGTAGCCCCTGGGCGATTGAGCGCCGCGCTCGTCGGCGAGAGTGTGACTGATTACGAAATGCAGAGATTGGACTGATTCTGCTGCGAAGTGACGGTTTGCATAAAGAGAAGAGAGCAAATTCCACCCTGGCAAAACCGGGGATTCGATCTAGTTGTGGAGATTGTGGATTTCGTGTAGAGTTGTGGTCACCTGAGAAAGCATCATAATTGTAAACAGGAAGGGCATAATGGATTTTATTTCTGAAGTTGTCTTCATTTTTTTTAATAAAGTCAGCAAGTTTTATTTCATGACCTTATAACAAGAGACATACTTCCAGTTACAGAGTAGCAGCACAAATAGTGATTTGATATGAAATAATAGTCATTCAAGTGCGTTATATCAAGTTACAACTCCAGAGCTGAGAATCGAATAAATGAGTTAGGTTTAGAGAAACGCATTAGGGAAGTTATTGATTTTCCTGAGAGACTGCAGAAATTGGAGTTATTGCTTCTAACCACGGAAATGTGTGTAATAAACTGAAATATATGCAATAACGAAATGTCATACCTAAAATATGAGAGTTTAGTTGTGTGTGGCTCTCATAAGAGTTTGACGACGCCTGACTGTGGTTATTTGGGACTGTTAAAGGAACATGATGTAATATCTATCTGGTTATGTGGCACGGAATCCAGGGAAAGGGAGGGGGCGGTAAGCAAGGGGGGCATGCCCCACTTTCTTTGAGAATACTACTACGGGTAATAAGAACAAAAAATTAATAAGGTTATAGTAGATGTGTATAATTTACGCATTTTTCAAGAACTGTTTAAAGGCCCCTATGGCAGAGGATGAAATTATATACTGCAACGGAAATTCAGTCTATTGCTCCCCTTTACTTTTATTTCGGATGGATTGAGTTTCTTCCCCCCCCCCCCTCCTTCCTCTTTATTTGTTTCCAGATCCGAGCCTGCTTCGGTGGATGTGTCTTTGGCATTCATTTCTTTATGATTACACAAAAATTATTTTTTTACTTTAAATATTTCTTAAAACAGTAACAATTACACAAGTGGTTTTTTTTACAGTTGTAACCTTTTTTTACACATTCAGTCTTCTCTACAACCATTCTAAAATACACACAAATACTATAAAACTTTTGACTGATGATTCGTGAGCCTTTTAAAATGCTGTTTTGACTGCTAAGGAATTCATCATTCACTGGTTGCAGACACCTGTATTAGGCTTATTTGCATTTTAATCTGTCATCAAACCAACGCTTAAGATATTTTTTTAATTAATTTAAGAACAATCTTACATTAACGGTGTCAACTTTCAGAAACGGGGAAACTGGAATCTTTGGTATTCATTCAAACACAGAGGTTCGAAATATGTAATTGGGAATTTTTAAACATTTCTGTTAATAACATTAATTCTAAAAATTTAATCAAACATTACTTCATTAATGCTTGCTGTCAAAAGTATACATGTCTAATGCAAATATCGCTTCTATGATATCTCCTGAAATTCATATGACGTTATATTATAATTAAAGGGAAGAATTTCTCGAAACACTTCTAAGACTTACTATAAAAATGCTACAAAAATATTTTAGAGAATGAGTTCTCTAACATTCATCCAATAGAATTTGAAAAAAAATTAATTTGTTAAAAGCTATATAAATAAAATTCAACTCCAAAAAAACTACGATAATTGTTCACCTTTTTCATAGACATATTCATTCAGCTATTAATATAATTCTTAAAAAGGTGAAGCCTTATTTTTCATATGTGATAAAATATTAGATTACGTTACTAGATCAATGCTTGCATATAAAATATTTTCAACCATTTCTTAAATACATGTTTGTATATAAAGCAGCTATCACACCAATAAAACAACGTGACATAAACTAGACTGCAGACTGTGTATGTGAGAAAAATAAGGAAACCAAAGAGGAAAAAAAAAGATTAGTAAAGATTTAACTTCGTCGTCGGATTGATAGCTGAACTAGTCAGTTCTCTAATCCCTCTATATTGCCCCGGACATGGGAACTTGGGTCATCAGAATTACATTAGGACACAGATCACAGAAGATCAAGCAGATTTTCAGTAATCCAGGCTTAGTAACAGAAGTCCAGTAGTAGCGTCACATGTAACGAGAGACATGAATCATAAAGGAAGGAATTTGTTCTTTCATCTTTAAACATTCGGGCATAACTGCAGTTCTGAAACATATAAACATCTTTCTACACTAGTTGACAAAGCGTGCATTACAGTTAAATTCATTTAATCTCGATTCATCTAAAGCAGGTTCACCCAAACTTAGTGAAGAGACACTAGGAAAAAAAAACTATATTCTTAAACAGAGGCAGATAATTTTTTCTGCTTAAAATCGAAAACATATATTTATAATGACTTATGAATTAAAAAGAAACTAAAGTTTTAAGGAATCAAGAAAATACATTGATGAACTCTTACTGGAATATTTTTTTCTTTAAAAAGCAATTGAAATTCTGAGCCTTATTATGAAGCAACTAATGAATGAAATTGTTCATATTGCTTATTAAAAGAAAGAACATTTAATTCTGAAAAAAAATATAAAAGTTAAAAAATGTGGATAAGTATAAAATGAACAAGTTCCATGTTCATTTGTAGTGAGTTTTGAAAACTGATTAATCAGTTTCCGACACTTTAAGCGTAAAAAAACAAAAAAAAAAAAAAGATATATTTTTAATTAATACTATGAATTGCAAACTCGTTTAGTTATACACCTAAAAAAGCTTGGTTAAAACGTTGGAAGAAATGAGCCAGTTTCATTATACTGATCATTTGTTTTTTAAGTCGCAAGTTCCTTTGATTGATGCGCCTGGTCTAAAGTTATTTCGAAAGCAAAATAGCGATTCCACATCCATTTCGCCATAAACTGTAATTTTTAGTTTTCATTTTTAAAGTATATTCACTACGAGAGCTGGATATAGGAGGCTGGGAGTCAAGCTCCTCCTCCCTTTGGAATTCACAGTAAGGGTAATGGAGGCAAAAATTATTAAATTTTAAAACCTCTCTAGAAATATCAGATTACGAGACTGTCTGGCCTACACCAACCAGAGCCAAAGATCACCCCAAAGGTAAAGAATTAGGAGTAAAT
Organism: Ryuthela nishihirai; assembly: GCA_038380435.1. Lineage (NCBI taxonomy): Eukaryota > Metazoa > Arthropoda > Arachnida > Araneae > Heptathelidae > Ryuthela > Ryuthela nishihirai. The sequence goes on from JAWZYU010000011.1 coordinate 19,400,287, forward strand.
TTCATACCATGCGATCGTCAGAAAAAACTATATTATTTTTAAATCGCTCTCTAATATCTATTATATTGTAAGCGTTATATTTCTACCTAATAATATTACTTTTATGTAATTTTACGGAAAATTTTGCAAAATGATGGTTATATATGTACAGCGGATATTACGATCAATTTAGTTTTTTTACTTTTACACTACCCTAACGCACCATTGTGTTCACTTTAAACATAAAAAAAAAATTAGGCAATTAATTACACTCCAGATTAAAGGAAAGAACAGAACGCTAACGTCAAGATCATCATCAACCTCTACTTACTCTATCGTATTTCGTTATTTTTTACAACAATGGCGGCAGTTCCATCACTTTCGTTTGCTACCGGAAATGAAAGTTTTTCTTCCATGCTAATGTCTTGATGGTTTTTGTTTATATCCAAGAACTAGAAGAAGAAAACAGGAAATAAATTACACTCGTCACCTCTTTAGAAAACGGTGGGTAGGTTTTGGGTTGTTTTACCTCTGAGCGGCACTTTTTGCACACAATGGGCTAAATGGCCAGGTCACATGGACCCCGAAGACTCAGAGAAGGTTGGGGGAGGGGACCTACTGGAACAGCTGTTGGGAGACAGATGATAGCTTCCCGTCAAGGCCATCCAGCGTGTTCTTTAACGTGCACAGGGTCTGGCTCTCCCGCACACGGCTTAACGTCCCATCCGACGGATGGCGGCCTTTCCAAGCCCATCGGTGTCCCCTACTGACCGTGGGCAGGGAATTTTGCGGAGATAAATCTCAACGCTGACCCAGCTGGGACTCGAACTTGGGAACTACAGATTACGAGCCTGGCGCGCTACCGACTGAGCCACCCCCACCTCCGGGTAGGTTTTGGAGTTAAAACGCTGTTTTTTTATGCAACCACGTTAGAAAAGTGTACAAAATCCATTGCTATGAATTACATATCGTTCCTATGCTGCTACTGTTTCACGGCTGTATTGAAAATGATGCAAGCCAGAGAGATAATTCTAAAGTTATATCTTTATATGGGCATTCCATGGAATTTAGCCAAATTGAGGCGCGGCACTATTCTAAATTTTCTTTATGTTTTTTTTCACTAGTCGTAGGTAAACGAACGAAGAATATTTTGTGTTTTGCTATTTGCAGTCTACTATTTTTTCAGTTATGGATTCGTGCACAAACTACGTGATATTGTTTCAGCTGAATTTTAACTCCCTGCTCCATTTCCTCCCTATTTAAAGCTACATAAAGCTTGGGAATTCCACTCTTTCCTTTAGGAAACACTTTTCTTTTTGCAAGGTTGTTAAATTTTTGTACAGAAGTCATCGTAACAAGTGACTGTTTTGTAGTAATTAATAAAAAGTGAGAACAAAAATTTAGCTAAGTTTTTGTCATTAAAGAAAAAGGAAAAAATGTAATTAAACATAGAACTATGTAGCAGATTTTAGAATTAGGTAACATCATTTTCGAACCTCTCCTCTCCAAATAACTGTTATTAAACTATTGGACGATTTGGATAAAATTATGATTCATAAAATATCACCACTCTGATGATTCGAGTATTTCTCACTTTGAAAAAAAATTCTATCTAATGAAGTCTCTGGGGGAATGCATTATCCATCTATTAGATGGAACTACGAATTTCCTGTATCCATATAAGTGTATGATATAGTGTGTAAAGAATTTTCCCTTATATCTCATAGTAGTCAAAACTCCGCTCTAGAAAATATGGTGCTCTATAAATCTATTGAACATTATTCCTGTATGGAGTTGGGTTGCATTGTTTTGCTTTTGATCGGCACATTTGGGCATACAATAGGTTAATTTTCAGAAAACACCAAATGCTCAGAGAAGGTTGGGGAAGGAACAAAATACACTCCTGGACAGCTCTAAGGAGACAAATGGAAACCTCCCGTCAAGGTCATCTAGCATCTATTTAACGTTCACAGGGCATGACTCTCTTGCACACGGGCCAAGGGGTTAAACCGGCTGACGGCTGCTTTTCCAAGCCCATTTTGGTATCCTTTCTCCCCGTGAGCAGAATAATGAATCAGTGGAGATAAAATTTAATCAAAGCATGTTGGAACTCGAAACTGGGGAATATAAGATTACGAGCCTGGTGCTCTACCGACTGAATCAACCCCCACCCCCACCAACATAGATAATTATTCCAGCTCCCACACAGTGCTCCTTGCCATAATATGCATGGTATGGTATTGGATTCTTATCTGTGTCTCCAAATGAGGACGAGACGACGGAATTCCGACTTATTATAATATTTTTGTCCTCCCTGCAGTATGCTATGGAGGTTAAACTTTAATCAACTGTAAACACGGTTACTGGAGGATTCATGATTATACAGGCACAGTTGCCTTTCTCACTAAGTGCAGAGTTGAGGTAACAGAGGAAATCTTGAATCAGGCTCTAACCAACTCGAACCTAGAAATATCAGATTAAGTGTCTGTTGCACTACCGTCTGAGCCAACCTCCGCCTCATCATTCAAACAGTCCTTGCCTTATTACTTAAGAGTATTAAATTGCTGCTGAGAAGACTAAGAAAGAATGAAACGAGTTAAATTGTTGTTTAATCATAACAGAAATTAATGCAGAATTGAATGAATATTACTTTAATGATTTGCATATTTATGTTTTATCTTAATGCATCTAAAGGGAGATTGTCAAGTAAATTATTCATTATGTGAAACTCCATTCGTTTAGGAGATTGCTTTTAATACTGAAGATTCTGTGCGAAAGAAATAGGAATTTTCTGAACGGCCATTGGATTGCTGTTTTAGTTTTAATTAGCAAAATTTAAATATTCTCAATTTCTGCTCTTGAATCGATTCTACTCTGAATTAAATCAGCGTAATCTTCGTTTCAAGGAACACTTAAATCAGGGCAAATTTAAAAGCTATGTTCAGGTAAAATACTAATCGAACTTTTAATGGTTTCTAAATTTGCACATAACAAATCAAAGTCTCGTACCACGTAAACATGTCCTACGAGAAACGATTTGTCGAAATGCAGAAGGAAACACAATATATTTTGTTCTTTACTAATTTTTCGATTGTTTAGTTTGAAGCCTTTCCGAATATATTATTGGTTTTCGTACATGTAGGTCATCAAACATTCAGTAACAAGGGTTATTTTACCTTTGGCACATTTTTGCACGCAATGGGCTAAATGATCTGGTCTAAAAAAACCCAAGGGTTGTTTGTTTTTTAGAACCCCCAGCCCTTGGGGGTTTTTAGACCAGATCATTTAGGTTTAAAAAACCCCAAGTATAATTTCTGTCCACACCCAGGTGGGCAAAGGAATGGCACGTTAGAAAACACGTTACAGGGAACTTAAATATTATAGATAGTACCCTCTCCTTCAAATGCGAGAAAATTTATTAGGATTTAACACTTGTCGTGAGATATATTATTATCTCTCATTTTGAATGACTTTGTCCGCAACCTCAGTGTAAAGTGGTACTGCGGGGAATTCAAAAGTTCCCAGATAGTGTGCATGTCTGAAATTTGGGGGACTCTTTCGACGAATAACACGAAACGTGCTTTTATTGAGAAACGGAAACAAGATTGATGCAAACTTATTAATCTATGTGTGCGTGTATTTTCATACGAAATTAATTTGGTATGGGTTATGTATTTTACAAATAATATTATATGATACAAATAAATTTAAAAAGTTAATTTTTTTCTCCGTATTTTGCTTACCCACAGTGTCACAAAAATGGGTTTTCATGAAAAACAAAGACTGAACTTTTATTATTGCAATTTCTAGCATCATAGAAGCAAAACATAAATAAGCATTTAGCAAAGAAGACAATTAGTATAATTGAATTTGCGAAGCCGTGATACATCTTCATTATATGTATAATCAGGCTCTGAACTAGAAAAAAGTAAATGGGAGTAAGTGAGCTCAGCGAGCCGGATAGGAAAAGGTAAAAGTGGAGGAGGAGGATGTAAGAGACTGGATCTCTATTGGGATGCTGCATCTTCCCCTTTGTTTTAATTTTTTTTAAATAGGAAAAAATGAACAAGTTTAATCATTTACAGCCTTCATTACCCTTATTATCATTCTCAAAAGAATGAGGATCATGGCCACCTTCTCCCTCCCCCTTTAAGAATGCTGTCTCTAATATAGATAGCGCATTAATTGTTCTAAAAGTTAATGTCTCTATCTTGCTACGAGAAATTAATCGCCGCTGTCAGTACCTCTTGATTTCTCAGTCGTCACACCGACTCCAATTTGACCTTGAACGGGACATCGAATCTGAAATTTCTTAACCTTTCAGAGATCTCCGACCCGAAATTTTCAAATGCACCAAACCTCACTTTTCTAGCACATGTAGATAGAAATTTGAGATTTGTTTGAGTCTTTAGGGAACCGTCGGATTATAGATTTTTGCCACATTTCTGAAATGTAGAAATTAGAATACCTACTGGCTCTATTTTTCAGGTTTGGAGCACAAAACTCCGTAGGAAATATCAGTAGTCGGAGGAAGGCATGGGATAAGTAGTGAAATCCATTGTTTTTCTAATAAATTACATTTACCGATATTTTTACTGAGGCATTCATGATAAAAATTTGATACTCCTTGTTAGATTACGTCACAATCGAGTTATAGTCTTGGGTTGCAAATAGCTCTACACTTGTAAAGTGGTATATTCTTTGTTTGCATAAACAATAATAGTAATAATAGTACTAGAGTGAAATGTCAGTGTACAGAACGCTAGAATAACGAAATATCCTGTATAATGATTTTTTTCGACCCTGAAAATATACTATGTATCTCTAGGTAAAAAACGTTTCATTTTAACGAATACCAGTAGAACGAAAAAATATCAGCCTAACGAAATAAATATGTATTCCGATACAAAAAATTATGACCAGTATAATACAGCGCTATGAATCACGTGCTTTTGAATAAACTCCGGTATGCATTTTTGCTTATCTCACTGCGTGGCATAAATGCAGGGTGAGTATATATAGGGTGGGACCAAAAGAATATGTTTCACCAAGGTCATTCAAGTATTGCTCAGAGGGAAATGACCAACATAATTTCCATGACGTCAACATAGTTAAAGTATTTACATAATCTGTTCTTTCGTGTCTTTTTTTTTCTTTGCATTGTGAATCTTTGTCTCTGCGAACTCTTTCAGGCAATTTTATTTTATCATGCCGAACTCTTCAGTAGCAAACTATATGAGTAATCCTTCGAAGAATAAGAAAAGTGATGTTTCATATATATTCCCATTAGAACCAAAAACTAATATGAAGTGAGTGCTGCAGTGTCCGCGTGGACATAAATTCGATGCGGATATGTTAAGATATGTGGTAAACATTTTTCATATGCCTGTTACGATCAATCGCCTGTAAGATTTATGAAGCGAGCTCTTAGGACTACCTATGAAACGTAACTAATTGATAATCCCATTCCAGATTTTAAAAAAAAATTGTCACATAAAAAATTCAGTCTTGTTACGATGACCGATTCTACTCCGACCGAACGATTGTAACCTCGGGAAACAACGAAATGATTATTGGAATAAGAAATCGATCGCTTTGTAAACTACGATAGTGTAACCAGTAAAAAAAGTTGTATTATCTCAGGTAACTGAGAATTAATAATGCCTTGGCTTATTCTCTATTGATTCATGGGAATAAAAACTTATGTCAGTGCGTCATAGACTACGCTAGGGGTTCTCAACGTGGGGTACGCGGTGAAATATTTTGGGGAATGCCCCTGAGAGCTCAAACTTTGCTAGATATATGTTATATATATATATGTTTTATTTTATTCCCATTGTTATACTATAATTATAGTTTTATCTATCTGTATAAGGGGTACGCCAGTTACATACACATTTCCAGGGGGTACGTGAAGCATAAAAGTTTGAAAACCACTGATCTACGCATTAGAAAATTACAGTAGCAGTTTCAAATTGTTAATTAAAAACTAAATAAACCAGAGTGAGAAATATCTGCGTTGCAAACAAGAAATTTCAGAATTATCCAAAACAAGAAAAAAAAGCTTACATTTCGTTGGATAACTCCAGGAAAAATTTTCTTAGTAATATGATAACTGATTTTACGCCAGGTCACATTAAATGTTTTTGGCAGGGATAAAATTTAAACCACTACTCACGACGGCGAAAAATTATATTTTTATTATTTTCATTATGATTATTAATATAATTGATAAAAAGATATGTTGAAATAAAGATCTGGTGTTTGAATTCGATCGAATTCAAATTTTAAAGGCAAAATTTCTCAGAATCATCTAATAGAAATTCTATAGTGTATTCGATATAAATTGCAAATAACGTAATTATGATATCCGTAATATCAACTTATATTCATATTCAAAGGGTCACTTTATTAGGTATAGTTCCATATTTTGTTAATATTAAAGCTGATATAATACTTATTAACTCTTTAATAATATTTTGTATGAAAATATATAGCGGAGCATAATTTTAGTAACGTAATCAAATCTGTTTAAATCTCGATTATCAATAATATGCGTTCAGTAGTTCAAGAGTTATGAAAATGTGAGTTATGGAAGCTGAAACGCTTAGCAAGTTAGCTCTTTCTGTAAAATATCATTCAGAATTTGCGAAAAATTAACCTATTTTCACGTAAACTGCTTAAAATACTCAGCCGTAATTAATAAAGTTTAGGATAACAGTTAGTACTTTACTTTTAACTTGTGTTTATTAACTTTTGAGAGCAATTACTTAAATTGGAATTATTGATGCTAAGTATTCCAATTTCCTTAACACTAAATAGAGAACGAATATTGTTAAAAATTTAGGTTGATAAAGATTTCAAATCTTTTAAAGTCACACTTTTTTCAAAAAATGATATTTAAGACATTCCAGAGTTTTTATTTCAGCTGTTATTGATATGACAAAGAACTTTACCTAATAAAGTGGTTGCTGAGTGCGTATCTATAACAATAAATATTTTTCTGATAGCTAGATATAGACCTCAAACATAAAAAAAGTGAAATTGTAATTTTACACTTTTTCTGCCACCAAATATATATTACCGTATGCTACTTATAAACTTCGTTTACCGTCGTCAAAATGCCTTGCCAATGACCGTCAAGAAACGCTTCCTCGCTGAGTGGTACCACAGTCCTTCGTTGCATTGTACATGTGCTTTAATGATGCGTTGCCACCTTTTCCTAGCATAAAAGGGATTTCATACTTTGAGATCTCCTCTATTTTGATTGTGTTACGTTGCAAGTAACGGTTTCGTCAGCGAATTGTTCTTTCAAAACAGTTCCACTTTACGCGTTTCATCATTCGTTAAATTTAAATTATTATTGTTTTAATTAAGTTCGTTAATCACTTTAGTTTTGTTATTAACAGCCAATACGGCGCGAAGTCTTCGCCATTTCCTAATGACACGGAAAGATATTCTAGACAAAGTGTTGGAGAGTTACGAAATCATTCAAATATTCACGGAGAGATGTTTTTTGGAACGGACAGTTAAACAATTATCGTTTATTTTTAAGAAGTAAATTTTAATATACGGTAAATTCCTTTTATTATGAGTATTTTGTAGTATGTTCAGTGTAATGAAAGTTTAGTATAACTAATATATTTTGGTGACCAGCTCGATTTCATTATACTGATATTTCACCTTATAACTACTTTTAATAATAATAATATAATAAAAAAGATCCCTGCCTAAACGACCTTCTAACATTCACCTACTATCGCTTTCTTGGATATGTTCCTTTCTTTAGAATATAACAGCACACTATTTACCTTTTGGAGTATCCTTTGTGACACTTCCTCTGGAGATTTAAAGTCAAAAACACATTTAAATAAAAGTATACTTGGGGACAATAATGGGCGAAAGTCGTAAATGACTCTATAATCATGCTGCAAGAAAAGCCGACTATAAGAACGTCAAAAGATAGCAAATTTGTCTTTCTTTGTTGAATTATAGTATGAGCTGCGTAGATGGATGAGTGGTTGTGGTCCAAAACTACATTATTCAGGTTTTTTGTTGACAGGGATGTTCCATCACTTCCACTTTCATTCATGACTTAACTCCTGTTTGTAACACAATTCTCTTTTTATTCTTACAAAGAAGTAAAAAGAATTCCTTTTCCGCGTCTCAAACGAGAATTCTCGGAAGTCGTTTCACTCGCATTTCAACGGAGAAGCCAGCGGAAATTGCAGCCATCAGCCAGTATTTTTTCGCTTTTTTTTCATAGTCTAACTAAAGAAACAAACCCCAAAATGACCTGCAGATGCTTAGTGATTGCCTTAACTTATACTATGACTATGTTTTTTTCCTGAAACACATACACTTAAAAACGAGAAGCCAGGTAGAAAACGCAAGGTTTGGGCTCATTAATATTCACTAAAAATCTTCATCCACATGCAGAATTAATTTCTCTGTTTGACTACGTGTCTTCGCAAGTTGAACACCCTTCGAAATAAAGTGGTTTTTCGCTCACCTTTCTTTTTCTACCCGAAGAAAAGTGCGGAGCAAACGTCACTTTTTTTCTGTATCAAGTGTGAAAATTTATGATCATGGTAGTACGTCTTTATTCCATCACCCAACCTCAGTATATATTCTTTGAGAGAGGCGTGGCTTGCGATTTACAGCGACGAGCTCTTTCTTCTGCTAGTACGGCAGTAGGAAGACCATTCTTCCTGTCATCCCAGTCGCTTCCCCTTTAGCCAGGTGATGGTTCTTTACACGGAGTCATTTATTGTGGGATTCTGCGAGGGATTTGCAGTAAACACCACTCGCAGAGCGCCTTGGGTAAACATAATTCTGAGAACGAGCTACAGTACAGGGTGAAGGGAGAGTGGGGAAAAAAGAAATAATACATAAGAAGAAGAAGAAATATATATAAACCAAACAGGGAAGCCATTTAGGGAAGACATCTAGATTAGTCACTCACATGAGTTTCTGGGTATTCTCGAGCTGTAGCTATAGTACCTGACAGGAAGGCCAATCTGTAGTTATTTAATAGATCACGAAGGACTAGAAGAAACATAATTCATGAAAGACCTTAGGTACATAATCATTGGCATAACAGTATGTCTTCAGGTTTATGATTTATTGGTACAAAGCACAGGGCTGCTGTTAAACGTTCGAAATCAAAATGGCGTTCACTTTATTGTGCACTACGGGGAAAGTTTTTGTTATAATTATTTTTGACGAATCGGAGGTTATGGCCTTCTTTCGCATTTACTTTACATTTATTTTTAAAAAAAGTACCTATACTATGGAGCCATGCTTGTGAAATAAAAAGTAATTAAAAAAACTAATAAAGAAACTAAAGAACTACTAACTAACGTAAAATAAAGAACTAATTTCGAAATTTAAGAACACTTCACTAGTAACAATAATGATATTCTCAAGTATTACGTCAATGGGATAAAATTTAAGCTACATAAATTCTAAATTAGGACTTATAAAACCAGATGGGAAATTAAAGATTTAAATTAATGTTTTTGATTGTTGGGTTTAAAAAGACCCGGAAATAGTAATAAAGGAAGGGGGAGGCAAGAAACTCAATATCCGTAATAGAAGTAAAAGGGAATGGGGTAAGAGACTGCATTTGCTTTGCAGTATAACATATCCTTCTCCATTTTAGAGGTCTTGAAAGGTTTCTTGAAAAATCCGTCAAATATACATACCTTTATAAATTTTGCCTCTATTACCCTTACTAGTATTTTCTTCAGGGAGGGGATATTCACTCTTGCCCCCACCCTGATCAGGCCCTAATTTTAAATGAATAGACAAAATAAAATAAATATTAAAGATTCAATTCTAGGATAGTAAGAGCTGCATGGTTTGCCTAGTTCCCTTTGCTATTAGACTGTATAAATATTAAACTTAGTTTTTGTTCATGACCTCTACTTGCGAAATTTTATTTCATTCGAGCATTTCGATGATAACGTTTATTATAAAAAATATTTAAAGCTATAATTTAAAATTTCGCTATTAAGAACTTCATTAAAATATTCACAATGGAAAAAATTTTAATTTTACTTTCATCATCATCATCATCATCATCAAGCAGCCGTGGGCTACGGAGGTCCAACCAGACCACGCAGTTTAATTCTCCAAGCATATCTGTCCTGAGCTATATCTGCTGCATCCGGCCACTTCACACCAATTCTAACAAGGTCCTGTTTGACATTGTCTGCCCACCGCATCCTAGGTCTCCCCCTCCTTCTGAGGCCTCTAGGCACACTGTTCATAACCATATTCGCCAATCTATAATTGTCCATACGGGTAACATGGCCAAACCAGCGGAGTCTCTCTCTGCACAATATGCTGCTTAAAGGAGGTTGCAGACTCCTTTGCCTAACCTCATCATTAGTTACAAAGTTAAACCACCTAATACCCAAGATACTGCGTAAGCATCTAGAATCAAAAGCATCTAGTTTCCTGTTATCTTGTTTACACAGCGTCCAGGTTTCACTACCATAACTAACCCTAGAAAGAACCAAACTATTATACAGTCTAATTTTAGTGTTTAGGTGTATACGCCTATTTCTCCACAATCTCCATAGATTCTTAAAAGTCCCGGCAGCAATCCCTATTCGTCTGTTAATCTCATGCCGCATATCACCAGTATCAGTTACATAGCTCCCAAGGTAACTAAACTGCAACCATTCAGATTAACTGAATCACAACCTGCTTGACCAATTTTCATCACTTTAGTTTTCTCTCTGTTTATAACCAAACCTACTCTACTACCAGTCTCATCAACAGCTCGAATGAAAGAGTTCATCTCATCAACATCATTTGCCCAAAAGGGCTAAATCATCAGCATAATCTAAATCAGAAATTTCCGTATCTTCAGCCCATTTAAGGCCAAAATCTTTCCCTTGAAGTGAATTTCGCATAACATAATCAACAACCAAACTAAAGAGAAAAGGAGACAAATGCACCCTTGTCGAATACCAGAAGTAATGCTAAACCAATTGCTATAAGACTTACCAACTCTCACACATGACTCAGTGTTATTATAGAGAGCTTTCATTATGTTAACTAACTTGTCTGGTATACCATATGATCTCACAATCAACCACAAATTTTGACGATCAACAGAGTCGAAAGCCTTTTTGAAATCAACAAAGCTAGCAACCAAAGGTTTCTGAAACTCTAAACATTTCTCAAGAATCTGCCTAAGTGAAAATATCTGATCCACACATCCCCTACCACTTCTGAATCCACATTGCTCATCACGTTGACAGGCAATTGCCTGTCAACCAGATGCTTAATTTTATTAAGCACAATCATGGAAAGAACTTTACCTGGAACAGAGAGTAGGCTGATACCCCTATAGTTATCACAAGAATGCGATCACCTTTTTTGAAAATAGGGATAATAATAGCTCTGGTAAAATCTTTAGGAACCATGCCTTTATCATAAAAGTTATTCAAAATTTCAGTCATCTAAGTGGTAACCGAAACATTCCCAGCTCTGAGCATTTCTGTACTAATTTCATCTACCCCTGGGGATTTATGAAGTTTAAGTTTAGAGATAGCCAAAATAACTTCAGAATGTGTTATAGGGCCAACATTAAAGCTGCCAATGCATCTATCATCATTACAAACAATGGGAGTAGAACTAACCACATTGTTTAGAACATCACTGAAATGCTCAGCCCACCTAGCCATGACAGAATCCTCACCTTCTATAACCTTACCTTGTTTATCCTTCAATCCTTGTATGCCTGTCCGTTTTCTACCACATAAAACATTAACTATCTGGTACAGCTCCCTGCTGTTGTGCTGCCTAACTGCTTCCTCAGCTTTGTCAGCCAAACCATCAAGCCAAAGATTCTTATCAGTAGCTAACTGATCCTTTACACGTTTATTAAGCTCTCTGTAATCTTTTCTATTAGGACTAGTAGGATACTGATTAAGGACATTCCTGCAGTTCCTTCTTTCTGAAATAAGCTCAAGTGCCTTATCACTTAAATAATTCTGTCTCCTCTGCTCCTTTTTTCCTAAAAAAGTACTATTAGTTTCCAAAAAAGCCTGTTTAAAATGGCCCCATTCTTCCTCAACTTCAGTATTAAACAAACCATGACTGTCATAATGACTACGTAACCTATCATGGTAAGCTTTAGCTATAACTGGGTCTTTCAGAGCTTCAGTATTAAAGGTAAATTTTTTAACCCTAGCACAACACCTTTTAAGTTTAAGTTGCAAGACACTTTTAACAAGGTAATGGTCAGATCCAATTTCAGCTCCCCTATATGCCCTGGTATTTCTAACAGAACTAGCCCATTTGCTGTTAATTAATATGTAACCAATCATATTCCTATGCAGCCCATCAGGTGAAACCCATGTGTATTTATGTATGTCGCGGTGTTTGTAATATGTGTTAGTTATTCTGAAACCATTGAGTTTACTTACCTGTAGGAGACGTTGCCCATTGCCATTGCAACTACCAATACCAAAAGGGTCTATCACCCCTCCCCAAAGATCAGAGTCAGTACCAACTTTGGCATTGAAGTCACCTAGAACAAGGGTAATATCTCCTTTCTTGACAGAATTCAAAATATCCTGAAGTTGTCCGTAAAACCTATCCTTCTCATTCTCATCAACATCCCCAGTGGGGGCATAACAGCAGATAACATTCAAGTCTTTAATGCTTGTCTGAAATTTTGCTGTAAGAAACCTTTCATTAATGCACTCATATCCTAGAAGAGCATCACTAGCATGTCTGCTGAGCAGCAGACCCACGCCTTGGTGATGCTTTCCATCCTCCCTCCCTGTAAAGAGAAATTTAAAGTTATTTTTAAGCATCTCACCTTTACCTGTCCATCTGGTCTCTTGCAAGCCTAGAATATCTAGGTTATATCGCTGGAATTCCTGCATGAGGACATCAAGAGAATAATCTCTATGTAATGTCCTCACGTTCCACGTTCCTGCAGAGAGAAAATGATTAGTAGGATTTTTAAAGAAATTAGGTTTATTGAGATTGGTAGGGCCAACAATATCAAACAGCCCCCTGATCGCAGGCATGGGGCAAAGACCTGTTCCTCCTCCGCTAAAGGATGAAGTCACCGATGCTGGTAGGAACTTCCGGCACCACCTTTTCAAATGGACTTTTTCAAGAGCCATATGGCCTGCCTGAGACACATTACTCCAGTTTAGGCTTGACGATGCCCAACTAGCTAAGTAAGGTTCAGGTACCTGCGATGGCCTCTGATTAGGATTATCCACCAGCTGATAAAACGTATCAAATGCCTCTGTTCACTTAGAGCTGGCAACCCAGAAGCAAACAGAAAATACAGCAGCAGACTCTCCCTCAACAGAGGCCCACCAGTGCAGCAAGTCCAGGATCCATAATCAAGCTCAAATCCATAAACAAGTCCAGTCTAGTAGGTATAAATGGTCAGCACCAGGACCCTGTGAAGTTGACCACTCCTCAGCAGGGTTGAAAAAAAAGAAAAAAGTGGCCATAGATGACCAGATCAGTAGGCCATAGTGAACTGGCAGCCCTCCCCTTCCGTTCCCTTCCAAAAGAGAATATCTCTTTTGAAAGGTACTAACGGCCTGCACCACGAGAAGGCGGGGTCGGACATTAGGTGCTAGACCTGGCCGGTTCTGTGCATCATCACTAGGGATTGGTGCACAGCTCTCCTTCCAGTTTACGACTAGCTAACAACAATATTTTTAATAATTCCTTTAAATGAGATGTTTTTATATTAGAAGTTAACATCGAAAGCTCTAAAAGAAAACCTCGCAAGCAGAACTCTCTACCACGGAGAGCCAAAAGTGTGAGCTGAGAATGAACTAACTTGAATATTTTTAAGTATACGAGGAAAAGGAAATGACATATTATTTAAAAAGACTCTGAAACGAAAATATTTTGCTATATGTCTCATTGATCTTTGCCGATTATTGATAGCTGCCGATTTATTAATATGTCATAGAATTTTCGTACTAGTTTCTGCAATCTTTTTTGTTGATCCCATTTTAAATTCGGATGAAATATTTTTATTTGTTTTGGTGTTGAAAATGAAAACCATTTTTCTTCAATATTGGTCTTAGATTTATTTTATCCTGTTTAGTCGCTTAGTGTTTAAACTCTTCAAAGGTCCAAATTCAGTTGCATTTTTTATTATTATGCTTAAATAGCATTTTTTTAATTTAAAATTATATTACTTTACTGTTCCTAATTAAGTTCTCTTTCATTTCTTTGCACCATGATCATTTCTTTTTCTTCCAAATCAAATATTTATTTCGACAATACATTATTCAAACACCAAAATCTCTTAAGAAAAGCTGTTCGAGATTTCAGTCTATGGATCTATGAATATAGGTTATTTGCTTTTCTCATGACAAAAAATTTAAAAAGTATTGGCATAAATGTTAGCAAGAAATCCGACATTTTAAAGTTAAAGAGTTACACGTGAAGAGCAAATGATGTTATGATTTAATTTGGTCAGTTCAAAACTTGGTTTGAGCCTCGAATTTAGCTTTATTTTTAGCGGTATAGAGAGAAGTCGTAACTGATTCTAACAATAGATCGGTGCTTCTCAATATTTCTGCTCTATGCTGCACATATAAGCACTTTCTTTATCTTCCGCGACAGCACGGAACACGGTTTTCAACTATCGCAGCATCCCTTAACATGGTTTTCAACTTTCGCTGAACCTTAAGACTGAAAGTTCCTCTAACCTTCAAAGCAATGGTTCTCAACTTTATATTGTTTATTTTCGCCATCCCAATTTTGCTTCGTTATTTTCAAGTTTTTGTACAAAATTAATTCAACTTCTAACCTCAAGCCCAAATAAAGTTTACAAATTAACATATTTAATATATATATTAAAAATATATTACCAATAGTTCAGCTTCAGATTGGACGAAGGGATTTTTATGCTTCTGAAACCTAACTTGTTTATCAAGCTTTATTTATACTAGCCAGTGTCAAATCAGGAGGTGAGGGACTAAGGATCTATTGAGCATCTGTCTCTTAGAAGTTCAGCGGATACCCTTTCTCATGCCAAGCTCTGAGTCTTTGTGACCAGGACAATCTTTCCAGTGTACTCCAAAATTCCGATCATAGGAAAACCAAAAACTTCCGATCATAGGAAAACCTTCTGTGTGGTACTAGAAGGTACTTGTCAGAATCTTTTTAGCATTGAGAAGGAGTTTTTACTTTAAATTGCTTTGTAATATAGCAGTGGTGTTTCACTGTCTATGAGCTAGTTAATAAGCATCGATAAATATGCTTTTCTGATCCATATTTATATTTCCAACAGGAAGAGCAATAGCTTTGCACAACAATGGCTCACATTCTAGCATTTCAATATGAAGTCATGTTTACAAAAATTAGCTCTTTTTACTACGTTTGCTCGAGTTTTCTTTCGCCATCTATAGTCATAGAGAATATAAGCTCACCGGACAAAAAATTAGTCATCTCCCGCCGTAAGAGGGTTACGTCCGTTCTACAGCAACAGAGGGCGAAATAGTAATAAACGCGTCCCACAAATAGCTGTGCCGTGCGATACGGAGTTCATACAGTGACAAGAAGTGGTTGTGTGCCATGTGTGTATTAGTCGTTATGTGAAACATGGATCTCGCCAAAGATGCGAATGAGTGGCAAAAAGGTATTATTGCATTTGGCTGAGCCAAAGGGCATAGTGTACAAGAAGTTGCTGCCTTTGCAGGTGTATCGAAACATACTGTCCAAAGGGTCTTACAGCAGTGGCGTACATAGCAGTTCACCGCTAATCGTTGCCAGAACTACGGCAGAAAGACTGTGCTCAACAAAGAGACCTGCGCACAGTGTCAAGCACCGTTAGAGAAAACCGCTTTGCAATGAGACAGGAATTGCTCCAGTCAGTCAATGCAGGCCTACAACAAGCTGTTTCCGAACGAACACTCCTAAGGGAACTGCATACCATGAATATTTGGAGCAGAATACCGTGGAAGAGACCCATGTTAATAGCTTTGCACAAGGCTGCACGGCTACAGTGGGCGCGGCGCCCAAAGTTTGAACTGTTGACTCTTAGAAGCCTGTGATCTGGTCGGATGAGTCACGTTTTTGCTTGTACTCGAATGATGCTAGGCGACGGGTATATTGTAAGCCACATGAAGTCTTCCATGCGGACTGTGTGCAAGGTTCTGCTCAAGTTGTAGGAGGCTCTGTGATGTTCTGGGGGTGTTTAACATACGAGGAAATCGGTCCTTTGGTTGCGGTAACGTCACACTTGAACCAGAAGGGCTATATGAAGCTACTGGACGACCATATGCTGCCTTTTGTGCAGCATCTCCACAGTGAACGCCAGAAGGATACCCCAGCCTTCCAAGACGACAATTGTAGCATGCACAGGGCTCGAAATGTGTCGGATTGGCACGACGAGCATTCTGAAGCCTTCGAACATTTCGACTGACCCCCCAAATTCCCGGATTTGAATCCCATAGACGACTTGTGGGAATATTTGGGGCAACGAGTGAAGCACCATCCCAGCCATCAGGCCAATCTGGCCGAACTGCGGCATTTGCTGCTGGAAGAATGGATGAATATTGATGTGCACTACATCCGCACACTGATGGCATCCACGCCAGACAGGATTTCGTCTGTTCTTCGGTCGCACGGAGGCGTTACGCACTATTAGGTGACATTCATCTAGGGATGACTAATATTTTGTCCGATGAGCTTCGTTTTCAACTAAGACAGAATTCATACATTTCCATACAAAAGGAATAACCTTTAACTAGAAAGAACTCTTAATAATAGAATAAAAGAATTCGATTCCTAATGAATTTAAATATATTAGGTTATCGCTGCATCCTTTTAGTTTATATTTAAGTTAATTTATTTAATTTCTTGTTCACATTAATATTTTAGTATTTTTCTTATAATATATATACTTAATGTAATTTGTACGTTTAAACATGAAAATATGCGAAAAACAATGTTACATCAAATTAATATAAGGTAAACATAAAAAGAAACAAGATTAGTAAGAATTAAAGTTATTGGTTATTTCTCCGTGAAACTGATTCCATGAGACTGCATATTTTCCGTTTGAAAACTTTGCAAATCGGAAGATTTATCAACGTGAAGTATATGTCTGTTTCTCAAATTCACCTGACCGTTGGAGCGAAAATTCTGCCTTTGTTTCCTTTTTCGCAGTTCTCTTTTCATCTTCCCTTTTGGTAGTTTATTGTTCAGTTTTGTGAAGCGATAATTCAATGAAGTAAAACGCCATGGTTAGTAGTTTTAAATCTAATTTGCTCTTAGAGTTTAAGTACCCTTAGAATGAAACTGTCAAATTAGATAAAGAAATTGTGCGACTGACAAAAACCAAGCATTCTTCTTCTTTTTTTATGTCCGTACTGCCTTTTCGAATCAAGTTATTAGATTAACTCTGTGTTAGAGCAGATTCAGAGGAGATATCGATAAGAGGACTTCCATGTTTGTTTTGATAAAAGTTTACTGTCCACTTAAAAATGTAATTACTATGTGTAACAAAATATTTTCTTTGAATGAGTTCATATGTGTTTAAGAATGATAATCTAATTACACAGAAGTGTGTTTATTTTAACCAATTTATTATCTTCTAATTTTTCTGATTAAAATTTAATCAGGTTGGTTTAAGGTATGAGTTTAACATTTCAAAAAAGGAAATTTGTTCAGAGGTTTAGTAAATGATAATAATAAAAGGAAACAGTTAAATAAGTAGCGAGGAAATAATCAAGGGAACAATAGATTTTGATTACAAGATGAATATTTAAAGAGGTGTACTTGTTCAACGACTAAAGTTTCAAAATAAATGTTGGCTTCGAATCAATGCTATTTAATTAAATTGATTTCTGTTTATATTCTCTTCTTCCAACTGTTGTTATTTTTGTCCCTTTTGGTCTTTAAATTATTAAATGATTACTTTTTATTTCATTACTTATTTATTGCATTTAAATCGTTTGATAAACTTTGAAGATAAGTCTTAAATTCTAAAGATAGTGGTACTAAAATTTATCTCTTATTTTTGTTATATTAGGTTACATTCATGTTTATTAAAACCGTACCTTTCTTTCGCATCTTCCGAATCAAAGCTCTGAGAAGTCTCTACAGCGCAAGGTGTTACTTTGACTAGATGAGATGCTGCAACGTCTGGGTTCGAATACTTGTTTAATGAGTTGGCTGTTTTTTCTATCATTACCAGCAGATAATCTTGCTAGAAATGAGTAGCTAAAAAAAATTGGTTTCCTTGAGTGAGATTCGAACACACGTCTCTTAGAAGCATGACATCCGTTTTTTTCAACAATATGACATATAAACATTCCTGTATATTTTGTTGATTCGCCACTGGTGCCATCTATGTCAGGAATCGGGCAGCCAAGCTGGCGATTTATATTTAACGTAACACTCTGGCTGCCCGATTTCCGACATAGATGGCGCCAGTGGGGAATCAGTAAAAAATAAGGAATGTTTATATGCTATTTTGTTGAAAAACACGATTAGTATCTGGTGGTCTAGTGGTTAAGACGCCTGGCATGCTCCTGAGATACTTGGGTCGAATGCTACTCAGGACAAAACAAATTTTTTCAGCTAATTATTGCAAGTGTTTCTTCTCTACAAGACATTTTCCTGTGATACTTTATTACTGGATAATCAGCTAGCTTTGTAGGTGATCAAATGTGACCAAGAAAAAGGTAAGTCATTCTAAATGTATTTATTAAGAGAATTGATTTTTAATATTTCGTTTGCAAAGCAAAATTATGTGAATATTTCGTTATTGTAACCATTAATTTTTAGCACCTGGATTCTTGAATTTTATAACTTATCATTATATTTACTTTCAACGAATATGAGTTGTATTTTTTTTCCTTCTGTACAATTATACAGGGGGCTTCTGAGTTTCGAATGTCCCTATTTACGATTTATATAATATCACGGGTATATTAAAATTATTGCAAGTTTATAAATATGTATACTCTATTTTACATATGAGATATGTAGGGCATAAAGAGTTTCGACCATATAAACTCCAGTTCCAAATTACTGTAGAAAATGTCATCTGACATCAGAAACATTCCAGACGTAATTAAAATAGCTTTTTTAAGTAGGAATAACTTGATTCATTAATTTTTGTACATTTCCTTAGAAAATAGTAACAAATAGCCACGTTTCGATGAGGTACATGAGTACTTCTTATGTGATTAAGAGTTAAATTTGGGGAGTGGGAGTGGAGTAAATTCGATAGCGAGTCAAGTTCCCAATCTGATATTCGAGGTTTGAGTACCAACTGGGCCAGAGTTGAGAATTTTCTCCATTACTCTCGTTCTGCCGTCGGTGAGAAAGGGAACACAGTAGGATTTTGAAAGGCTGCCGTCCATGCGAGAGGACATAACTGTGGGCCGTTGTAGAAGATTCATACCCTGTGCACCTCAAAAATTGTTCGAATTTCACTGGTGTAATTACTGTGTAAGTTATTTACGGTGTGTAAGTTATATGGGTGTTTCATTTAAGTTTATCGTCTAACATGATTCCAACTCTAGTAATGTCACAGCTATCTATATTTAACTTAATAATATCATTGATCTGAAATGTGGGAAACATCATAAATTTTGTTTTTAAATAGTTTATGAATAATTTGTTTACCTTAAACAACCTCGATTTTTTTTAACTCTGCGTTCATTTGTGTTTGTACACCTGTTATAGAATTTGAAAACATTAAGAAGATTGCATCATCTGCATATAAATATGATTTAATTTTTTCTGAAACGTTTAATAAATCATTTATGTATAAACGGAAAAGCAATGTCCCTAGAATTGATCCTTGGGGTACTCCTTGATGAATAATAGATGGTTTTGAGCTCACACCATTTAAATGTACTATCTGTGATCTATTTGATAAGTAGCTTTTTATCCATTTTAAGGTATCTCCTCTAGTCCATAGAAATTTATTTTTTGAAAAAGTATTGCGTGATCAACTGAGTCGAAGTCTTTGCTAATATCAATAAACACACGTAAAACTTTTTGGTCATTCTGAAAACTTTTCAGGATATTTTCTTTACGATTTAATACTGATAGTTGATGAGGAATTTTTTCGAAAGCCAAACTGATAATTTGAAATCACTTTATTTTTCAGGAGAAAACTTTGTAATTGACTAGTAGTAAAACATTATCTTCCTTCTTCTGGACAACTTTGTAAGAAGGACCTTGGCCCCTCTATCATCTGGTCCATAAGCAAATTTAATTTTGGAAGCTGAATTCGACCAATGGTTGGGACCAGCATAGTTAAATGCCAGCCACCCTACACGTCGGCGAGCAGGCATGTGGCCACAGGCCGCCTGATGAATGAAGCAGTCCAAAAAAAAAACAGTGCAGAAGTATCAGTCAGTGCCCTGTCGTAGGTGGAGGAGAGTTTTTCAATCACTTTTGAAAATATTGTCAAAAGCGAAATGGTTCTATAATGTTCCATTTTTTTTATCTCCATTCTTTTAGAGTGGTAGTAGATTGCTTTAATTTATGCGGAAAAATACCCTTATTAAGAGAAATATTAAAAGTATACGTTAAACGTGGTCCAATTGTATTTGAAATCACTTTGATTGGCTTAGCTCTTCCATCTACACAACAACCTTTCTTATCGGGCAAGGTCTTTATCGCATTTTCAACTTCTTTTTGATTTACTGGTGAAATTGGAACAAGAAAGAGTTGCATACTGGCAATCCATAGAAATGGAAGTCAATAAAGTCATCTACACCTTGATTGATTTCTCCTAAGTTCAAGAAATGCTCACTAAAAGTGTCAACTGCGGCTTTAGGATTATCTATAAAAGCATTTTTTTCTCTCTAATTATCCTTAATACCATTCGTTTTTTATCTCTTTATAAATAAGTTGGTTAATTATTTTCCACGTTTCTTTACTATTTCCTTTTGTTGGTGGTTAATTTCTAATTTAAATCGTTAAATTTTGCTCTATATATTTAATAATTTAGTTTATTCCAGAATTGCTTGTTTTCGACGAATTTTTCATTCCTAATAAACTTTTTATGCATATTAATTTTTTGTCTAATTTTAAGCTTTAATTCCTCCTAATTGTATTCATGTAAAAAAAGAAACACTAATAGACTTTCCAGTTTTTTCTACGTAATCATCATTAGTAATATATTCACAATTAATGTTCGTATAATAATCAGGCAGATTGTTCATTTAATTGATACACACCAATGGAAAGGTTGTATTTGTACATTTCCCCTTCATATTGCAGTTTATCAAACTGTAAAGAATATCTTTCCCTGAAGTATTCTTTGCTTAAATTATTATTGTTAAAAATGAACTGCTAAAACACATATTTTATTAGCCATTATTAAAGGGGATCTCGTTAATTAAGGTTCTGCCATGTCTTTAGCCTATTTTTCAATGGATTTGTAATCAAAGAAATTTTTCCATTACTTTCGTACCAACTGACATGGTTGCAATATCAAAGGAATCGCGGTTTAATCTAAAGAAATCGTTAATTGAATCATTCCTTCGGTGATTCCGCGGTGCCTTTAACATAGAGTAAGCACGTCACCTAACTCCCCTAAATGCTAGTCTGTGTCATTTTGCTTCTAAAATGACTAAACAGGCGATTTTATAAACTTTTTTAGGAATACTTACTATAGGGTGATAAAGAGCGGAATATAATAGTATCTATTTTCGTTTTAAAAAGTCCAAAAAAATTTACACGTTTTACTAGCCGATTTCATCTTTTGGAAAAGACAGGGAGACTTCTTTGAATTAGGGTCTTTTAATTTATAAACCACGGTACCGCCATTTTTAAATAGGATTTTTCTTGTATGAAATCAAAGTAAAAGCACTACTGAGAAAACATGTAGAATAAATTAAAACTAAAGAATAAGAACACGACAAAGACAGCCAATCCAGGCTGCTAATATTACTTGACTCTCGTTATCTTGTTATCCTGTTATCCACGACAAAGACTATGCAAAGAATAGAGTACATATACTATGTAACGAACATGCGTTACTAGAACTGAAAAGAGATTTAGAGCTATTGTCCAAAAATTGTTTTCAGCAACCAAGGTTTTCAGATATTTTGAAATTCCTCTTCTTTTATTCACTTTTATTCTTAATTTCTATTCAAAGTTTTTTGTTCCCATGTATCGTTTGGTCCTTTTTCAACTAGACAATCTGCAAACAGTGCTTCATTTTAAAGTTTTGCAAACTTGCTGCATTATTTGTACCCTATTATTAAAAATTTAAATTTTGAAATTTCGCAAACAAACCAAAATTATAAATGAAACGTTTTGTTATTAGATTTGCATAAAGGTGAAATCGGTAACCCTGAGGGATTGATCTTATTAGCTGACATTAGGCTTGGTTTTCGGGGATAGATAAGGAGGAATTACATAAACTCTCTGTTTAATTGCAAAAATCTCGACAAGCCTATATCCATCACCCCACTTGAATATGTCCCGATTGCGATATCATCATCTATTTGGCTATTTAGTATGAAACTTTTATAAATTAATAAAATACATAGAGGCCATGCCCATGCATTTTCCTTCTTTCAAATTCCAGGATGAATTTTAAACGTGACATTTAGGTAGGAACCATCCCTTTACTCTTCCTGTCAACATTTCATAAATATAATTAGACCATGCCCGATGAACTGCTTTCAAAGGCTCGATTTAGTATCGAACAATTACCATAATTTAAAGATCCTCTGCATAATTGATCTCCGTAATTTTCTACTCTGCTGCATCAACGGATACAGTCTCGGGTGTTTATCTACCGGTTATAAATTACCTTTTGGTCATCTGTGAATTTCTAAAATGCATAATGATGCTTCCAAACTTTTACCTTTTACAAACTTACCATCTTTAATAACTTTCACCCTATTTCCTGCTTTGGCACTGGAATGAAAGTAATATTCTTTTAATGCGAATGAATATAAATAATGAAGAGATGATGAAAAGACAACGTAGGTGTGGCACATTTTACTCGTTGGTATACATTTTTACACTTATTCCGTAAAGTGTGGAAATATGTCAGACAAATATGGTTTTTCTAATAGTTTTAGTAAATATCAAAATGTAGCACATATATATATATAAGTTAAACAATATCTATAAGCATAAAAATGTTCCACGTTTATAATAAAGTCACAGGCTCCTGTCAGAACTCTGTGGCAAGCAGCTGCTTGAAGGGACATTTTATTTTTATTTTTCAGGATTTATAAAAAGTATTTTGCTTTAGGGTAGCAAGGAACTGCAATGGAGCAAAGTATTCATCCGTAATATTTAAAATCATTGTTCAAATTGAATGCTGTTCGTAGGAAAAGATATAAGCGCCACAAACATGAGATTTCAAAATTTTCATGGAGATTGTTTTATGTGTTATTTCCAAAAATATAAGTAAATATATAGGGCCAAATTACCTTTGTTGTAATTCATACGTAGTCGGAAAGAGAGTCCCAACAGCTGTTTCAGTGGGTCCCCTCCCCCAACCTTCTCTGTGCCTTCGGGGTCCTTGTGACCTGGCCATTTAGCCCATGGTGTGCAATAAAGTGCCGCTCAGAGATAAAACAACCCAACCCAACTCGGAAAGAGAGTAAAATATCCTTTTGAAACAGAGAAACTACTACTCATTGTGACAATAGCTTAATTAGGAAGTGTTCAGTGTCCGACTGGCAAAGGAGGTTTCCTAGCATCTCTCAAAAGGAGGTAGCGTTATGTGACAAAGAATTGCAATGGATCATAATTTTTACTCATAATTTAAACCATTGCTGCAACTGAAGAGTTAAGTTATTTTTCCTCTGAGCTACACATTTTTGCACATACTGGGTTAAATGGCTAGGTCAATGGATCGAAAGGTCTCAGAGATTGTTGGGGAAGGCGATCCACTGAATAGCTTTAGGAGACAGATGGTAGCCTCTCATCAAAGGTATCCAGCTTGTTCTTTAAAATGCACAAGGTATGACTCTTCTGCACTGATGGACACAGCTTAACCTCCCATCCTACGAACGGCGGCCTTTCCAAGTTCATCCGGTCGCCTTTGTCACCGAGGGTAGAGGAGGAAATTCTCGATGCAGACACAGTTGGGACTCGAACCTAGGAACTGCAGATTATGAGGTTTCTGAGGTACAGAATGAACCAACCCTCGCTCCCAATTTAATGGTATTCGTGTAGAAGGATACTTTTGCTACATACATCAGATTCTAAACTTTTTCACAGAAACCGTTTAATTTTATTGTCAAATATATTTTACCTATTATTTAAAATTCAAATCTTGAAATAAAATTCATGAAACAAGAAACGATAGCAAAAGAGACAATTAAGAGAGTAACAGAAACAATGAAATAGCAGCATAGAAACACATTGTTTCAAAAAGAGCACATACCATTCCCAGTAAAATTAAAAATGGTTTTCGTATCAACTGCAATTTTTGATAGAAGCTTGCACAAATATTCCGCAATTTTTTCTCATTGATATTTTATTTCTTACTAAAATTTAGCTGTCCAAAAATATCTAACTTTAATTTTTTTTAGATTTTGAGAATTGTAGATATTGTAATTTATATCGCTTTCCACGTGGACCTTCTAGTTTTATTCCCGTTCTGAAACTCTATGAATACTGAAACTCTACAAGGACAAATTATGGGCTCTGAGAAAAACATTCTAAGTTTCTAGATCTAAAACAATGTTTCGAATTTTATAAGAATAATTCACCTTTTATAGAGTGAACAAAATTGACTATTATCTGGTTCGCTCTTATTTATTTATTTATTTATTTATTTAACATTACATGTCTCTGGATGTTTAGTTGTACACTTTTACCTCGAAGCATTTGAAAAACTGAAATACTTCGAATAAGATTATACGATAATAGAATTGCATATATACGTAGAGGAAGACACAATTTAAAAAATTCTTATATATATATATGACAATAGATAGACCAATGAAGAAATTTAGAGAATTTTCTTTGGCTGAGTGAACTATTATCCTTTAATCCAATAGCGCTAATTATCTCTTAATAAGAGCTTTAATTCAGTAATTGCTAAATATTCGCAACTATTGAATTAAACAAAAACTTAACTTAAAACTAGAAACTTTTAATTATTCATTAAGAGCTTAATTTCTTGATTTAAATTCAGAACGTCTGATTTAAAAGTTTTAAATTCATTTACTTCAAAATAAAACATTTTGTTTCTTATGACTGGTATTTGTATTGACTAATTGTTTTATTATGACTGACAATTTGAAAAATTTATTGTTTGCGATGTGCTACTGTGTATAAATGCTGGGTTACCACTGACTGACATTACTCATCTGCATACTGAGCTATCTGATCAGATTACATGAACCAAAAACTCAGTAAGTTGTTAGGTAAAGATGGAAATGAATGGAGAAGTCATGAATTAGCGTACAGATTTAAACAAAAACCTAAAACCACGAATGTCATTTATTTAAACACCTTTATGAATGAAAAACGAATTTCGTATTAAGTTTAATTCAGATCCTATTACTAGAGTAGAAGATATTGTTTTATCATCATAAGCGAATTATCGTGGGACACTCATCTCCATTTCATCTCCTATAAGAAAGCTCTAGGTGTTCACTACTGTACTAAAATATTTTCCGAAGATTTCGTTCATGGATATTTAAACAGTACATGAATGAAATATAATATGCCACAGACTATTTAATGAACCTGAAATTAAACTCCTAGACGTATATTTATTAACAGCCTCCTAAACCACAAAGAAGCAGAAAGTCGGTTAGCTAATATGCATTATTATTTACTGTTTCTATTTGAATTCATTTGCCTCTTTACGTAGAGAAAGCTTCAATAGCATATTTGGACGCATATTAAAACCCTTAAAAATAATATTTATGCAGATGATTTGCTCTGCATATTATTACTTTTGAGACATAGTAAACGTAATCAGCACGTGAAATATTAATTAAGATTAATATACGTCAGAAGAGAAATAATCAAGAAGTTTAAGAGTCCTTGAGAGAAATTAATGTATTAGTGTAAGATAAAGGAAAGTGTTTGCAATAAGAATTATTCATTGCGTAGGAAGAGTAGCGATTTACGCAGCCATTGAAACAAGCCACATCGCTACTTCCTTTTGAGAGATGTTAGGGAACTGCCATTGTCAGTTGGACACCGAACACTTCCTAGTGGAGCTATTATCGCAATGGGTGGTAGTTTCACTCTACTGTTTCAAGGGGATTTTGTTCGCTTTCGTGGTTACTAATCAGATCTTTAGGTTCCCGATGTTCTCCTGCACAAGGTAGGCTGGAAGTTCGTTCTGACTTTTCCCTAAGGATCGGCGATGCCATGACAGACGCTGTCTGGTGACACTCGAAACCGGATGTCGTAATGGATTGAACTACACAACAAGCAATGAATGGAGAATAACATAACACCACCGCCAGTTCCGTTAGCAGTAAACTTAATCAAATGTAAACCAACAGACTCTACGTCTTCCTGGGAACATTCCATTGATTATCCCTTGTTTGTGTTTAAATATTTAGCCGATTAAGCTTACCACTTATATTTATAGATTCTAACTCTTCAAGCGTGGTTTATCACGTCTCTTAAAATTTCATTAAATTACTGAAACATGCAAGTTAAAATCTTTAGAATAAGAAGGAAAAATGTTCTAATTATTAGCTTATGTATATACAGGTGGTGCACAATTTTATTAGCTATCCAAAAACGTTTAATTTGTTCTTGGTATGAAATTTAATGCATTTTTTAAATATTTTTCAATAGCATAAATAAAATTTTACATATAACAATTTATAGTAATGTCTAATAACGTAAATATTATTATTATATATTCTATCTTTGTATACACTCGACTTTTGATCGAACTAAGGCTAAAAGTTAAGAACAAAGTTTTATTGCCGCCAATGAGTATATGACATAAGACCACTGATCTCACGATAAGGGTGGTGAATTCAATGAACATCTCTTTACAGACAAAGGATAGATTCGTCTGACTTATTCAGCGTGTTACTTCCAGATCAAATTTTCTCGATTTCCTAGCTTCACCATAAATAAAGGGCATAATCCACTGCATTTTCTAGTTTCCTGATATTTGTGCAAAAAAAAAATGTACCACTAATATAAATTATTATATCATGAAAAATAATTATTTAATATACTAGAAATATAACATTGCTTTTAATCAAGCAATTTATCCACGGCCACACATAGTTTCTTCATCGCTGTCCTGGGGGTGGTTACGGAACAGTTTCTTGGTGTTGTGCTTTCCGCAAAAGTGAGTGAAACCGTCTAAAACTAGCCATACCTGAAATCCCATCTAAAATAACTAAAGATATAATTATTCTAAACAGAATGAATTGTTTATATTTCTTTATCCTAGCTGCATGGTTTTGTGGAATACCCAGAATGTAATGAATATGGTGGCTGTATTTTAGGCAGCATCTGATTCCTTTAAAAATATGGCAATTTTTAAATGCCGGAAAGCGTCACAAAACAAAGTTGTGAATAGATATAAGGTCACAGATACGCGGCGAAAATCTCAAGACTACGAGTTAAGACTCAAACCAGAATATTTATTTTTATCCGTTTGGCCTATTTCATTCAAAACTAAGGACGATGCTGTAATGACACCCTAGGTAAAAATGCTCATAACTTAGAGGTCATCAACCCAACATATAATTTCTTTTACAACCTTTAAGCAAGAACTTACTAAACTAGAATTTTCCCTCACAGAAAAATATTTTCAAGCACAAACAATATGTAAAAACAACTTTAGATTTCATTTATCCAATAAAATTAATTGCGTTGAAAAATTACCTTTCTCACGCAAAGAAAACAGAATAATATATAGATTAAAAACAGACACAATAAATTTAAATAAACAAAAATTTCAAATGAGGCTTATAAATACTCCAAACTGTCTAAAATGCAATCTTCCAGAAAATACCAATCACATACTTTTAAACTGCAATTTATATGCTAAACAAAGAAAAATTTTATTCACAGAATTAAACAAATTAGGATTCCTATCTTAGACTATAATAGAATTAAGATTCCTATCTTAGAATATAATATTCAAAACCTTTTAAACTATCCTATTTTTGCTACTAAAATTATAAAAATAAATAAATAAATACCCCCTCAAGCAGCTGCTTGCCACAGAGGTCTGACAGGAGTCTGTCAGTTTATATGCCATAGTAGAAAATTACAATCTATAAATTAATTCTCAACTTCCTCTTTTCCACTTCATTGTGGAATAAAATTAAAAAAAAGACAAAACTTGACAAAAAATGAAAAAAGTGAAAAAATAATTGAAAAAAAAAATTGAAAAAAATTGAAAATTGAAAAAAAAATAATTGTAAAAATTGAAGAATTGAAAGAAAAAGTAGATAATATAAGGATCTATTATATTGTTTTATTGAGTGATTATGCTCACTTTTGTTCAAAACTTCCATTGGGAAAGCCTGAGCAAGGACCTCCCACATATTTTGTAACGTGATGATTGCATGACGATGCTGTAATACATTGTTGGAGTTACCCTGAAGTTATTCTCACTTTACATAGTAAAAATTCTTGTCAGTTCTTTCGTTATTGAAGCTCTTGTATATATATATACATAGTGTGAATACAAATGGTTTGAGCAGTTTCAAAAATTTATATTTAAAAACTAAAAAATGTATACAGAAACGAAATACACACCATTGGAAAAAACAACATGTTGTTTCTTTTTAAAAATACGGGAAGTGGTCATGCAGTTGGTTGATCTTTGTCATCCATTTCATTGCCGCCGTATTCACCGGATTTAGTTCTCCAACCTCGACTTTTTTCCTTTGGGTTTGTCAAAAATGAAATTTATGTACTGCAGAGCTGGAAACCTTTCGGAATTTAAAAGAGAGAATAAGAATCCATGTTGGGAAAATTGATTTTCATATGCTGAAAAACAGTTTCGCAAGAGACTGAATATCGCCTTGATGTGTGCAGTAACGAAAGGAGTACATATTAAACTTTGGTAAGGTAATAAAAAAAAGTTTTTTTTTTGTTGTTGTTCTTCCCAATGAGAGTTTTATTTTTTATGCCCTTTAGTTTATTTTTAAAAGAAATTTTGCAACCATTTAGATTATTTGTATTCATCCTGTATATTAGCATGACATCTTTATATTCCAAATTCTTTTGGTTTTTCGTAATAATAACAGAGTCATATTAGACTCTAATATTTATCCTCTTACCACTACTGGGTAGATTAATAACGTGTTTACATTAGAAACAACATGAACAAGCGGTCTTAATAAACTAATATTGCCATACAAGTATCTGAACGGAAAGGGAGAGCGGCGGAAACGAAAAGAAATCGAGAGTCTTTCCAACACTTCAAAGCAAGAGAGAAATGAAAGCAGAACTAAAGAGAAAATAAAAATATCTGTTGAAAGTGAGTTTGCTGGTGTGTTCACTGTATTCTCAGGACGCCAAGAGTATCTCTGTTTCACTCATCCGTAATGCGGCGCGTGTGCCATATGGACTATCCAGATAAAGCAAAAAAAAGAGCAGTACGGGTGGATGTATACAGACTTCCTCTCTTCAACAGAAGTATTGGTTTACTCACATGTCAAAGCTACTTCACTCTCTTTTGCACTTAAACTTTGGTATCTTGTTTATTATACATTCTTTTTTCTCTTCCCTGCAACGTCGTAGTTGTCGCATGTGACCGTTAGAGCAAATGGAACACCCGCTCGTCAAAATTCAAAAGACTGTGGGTCAATATCTTACAAGAGATTTGTCGAAGTCTTTAATTTCCTGCCAGTGCCTGAAAATTTCTAAAGACTAAAACTAAAGCCAATCCTAAATGAAAAACATTCTTCGATGTTGAAATGTTATATCTGAGACTTTTTAATATCAAGAATATCGCGTATTTTTTTTCATTGACTTCGATAAGATTTCGAATTGACGGTGTGGTATACCGACATTGTGAAATTTTCGTTCAGTTACTCTGATAATTATTATTTAATGGATATAGTGCCTGCATTCTGTAGTACAATTTTCTGATAGAAATGAATTATAATGGAGATTTAATTAGAAGAGAATTCTCGATATTGAAAAACAATGCAAATATTTATTTTTCCATCTAATAGAAAAAACGTTTTGTCAGAGAACGAAACCTTAGCAAAAAGGCAACGGATATTTTAAGAGGAAAATTTTGTGTAACATAAAAAAAAGCCTGAAAATCAAAATAAAATTTAATTACCAGAAAATATTGTTTATGTATGGAGCGAATTTTTTTCCTTTCGAACAGTTCATTATTTCTTTTCCATTGTGATATAACACCACATTTGTTTCTTATATAATGTACATTTCTATGTAATAATTTATATTTTTATTTAATAATACCATTTAAATAGTCAACAAAATGCGTTACTTTTAATAAATATAGGTAGAAAAGTTTTTATATTTCTGGAATCAATAATTAATATTCAATTTCATATTTAATATTAATATGTTTTATATTTAAATGAGGCAATTTTTGCAAGCGATTTAAATCTAAATTATTATACACGTATTTTAAATAAGAATACCTAATATAATTTTATGCCATCTTATTGATCAATTTCATTTATAAAATTCTATCCAACTTTCTCAACAGCCACTAGGAAAAAATTCTACCTAGCACAGACACAGGAAAATTTCTCTACTTAAGTATAAAAACATACATTTCTAATGAAAACTATATTTTTAAGGGAATAAATAAAATATCTCGATAACATATGTGTATACATTTTAATGAGTACTGTGGATTTCCAAAATCGTTTAGTTAGGAACCTAAAATATTTAGCCAAAAATTGGAAGGAATTAACCAGATTCAGTCTATTGATTCAATCAGATTCAATGTATCGAACGAAACAGATTCAGTGTATTGAATGAACCAGATTCAGGATATTGATTGAACCAGATTTAGTGCATGAGCGTCATTAGCCTGATTGAATCAGATTGAACCAGATTGAGTCTATTGATTCAATCAGATTCAGTGTATCGAAAGAAACAGATTCAGTGTATTGAATGAACCAGATTCAGGATATTGATTGAACCAGATTCAGGATATTGATTGAATCAGATTCAGTGCATGAGCGTCACTAGCCTGATTGAATCAGATTGAACCAGATTCAGTGCATGAGCGTCATTAGCCTGATTGAATCAGACTGGACCAGATTCAGTCTATTGATTCAATCAGATTTAGTGTATCGAACGAAACAGATTCAGTGTATTGAATGAACCAGATTCAGGATATTGATTGAACCAGATTCAGTGCATGAGCGTCATTAGCCTGATTGAATCAGATTGAACCAGATTCAATCTATTGATTCAATCAGATTCAGTGTATCGAACGAAACAGATTCAGTGTATTGAATGAACCAGATTCGGGATATTGATTGAACCAGATTCAGTGCATGAGCGTCATTAGCCTGATTGAATCAGATTGAACCAGATTCAGTGCATGAGCGCCATTAGCCTGATTGAATCAGATTGAACCAGATTAAGTACACCAGCATCGTCAGCGCTATTGAACCAGATTCAGGATTTGTTTTATGGGCCGAAAGTTCTTTGCAACAAGTCACGGGGTAGACGGTTCTGAAGCATATGTTATAATGTTTTTTAAATACATGGCAGCAAGTTTTCCGTTTGAATTCAACGGGTTTTTCAAGTGGAAAAATAAAAATGGTTTTAATCAGAGACAGAGATTCGAATTTTTAACACAACATGGGAAGGGAAACACAGTGTGCCAGATTTTGGACAGATGGTGAAATATTTGAGAAACTGGAGGGGGTGAGGAGAAGGGGAGTAGGAAATCGGTTTAAAGAAGAGACTCTTCAACACAAAGCGTACATTGGAAGACTACAAAGTCCATGTTGTTGTCAATAGCAGAATGCTTAGGGCAAACGTCTAACAAAGGTGGATAGAACGACTTACGTGTTTGATTTGTATAGAAGGATGACCATGAACTCCCTCTCCTCTCTCACTGTAAACAGTTTTAACCAAAAGGGTGAAAAAATATTAAATCTATACACTGCGCATATTTCGCAAGAAAAACGTTCAAGGTTAAATAAAACGGAGAAAAATTTTGCTTCTAAAACTGCATTCCGTTCTTTTCAGTCACTCACATCCCTCAGCTACAACATAAATATACTGGCACTCCCCTACACACAGACATATTGACTCCCCTTCCAACTTCATACAAACACACATATTGTTTTCTACACTCGCACCTTCTTGCAATTAATGTATAGAGACAAAACAACTGATTTTCCTCCGTGAAGGAAATGTTTATGAGAGCCAGTTAGTAAAAGCAAAAGAAAGATTTAGTATTATTTCCAAAAAAAAAAAAGGAAAAGCATATTTGTTTTGCTCATGGCCGAAATACGAGCAAGGCAATATTTTTTTATGATGGATTATCGTCTTGGAAGAAAATATTATGCATGAAGACTTAGAATTATTTAGTGGAGTATAGGTGACATCTTACAAACCTAGAATCCTGATTCACTGATATAATATGATAGCGAAATCTAAAATACTACGTAGAGAAAATAAAGCTGGTATACTACGAAAAAAAAACTTCATGTCAAGAAATTGGTCTCTTTATTATAAAGACTTGTTTCCTTGACAACTTATGGCTGAGGAATATTTTAGAGATGGAAAAGTGCAACAAAATATTATTGTTCTTCCATACCAAAGAGAAAATAATGAGTGAAAATTTGTCTCACTTTTAATGGTTAAATATTTCAATTTTACACCACACTAGGTTTAAAATGCTTGAGAGCGCGAAAAGTTTTGAAATGCTCTTTAAATTCTTTTTCTAATCGCGCCAAATGAATAGTTAAAGTAATATGATTCTTGTTAAAAATCAGAAGCAGTACTAATTAATGAATATTTTCAAATCCGTCGAGTGAATGTTTTTCAGCGTATGCTTCAATATTTATCATTTTTTTTGCCTTTTTTAGCAGTCAAGTATTAAAGAATCTGCTGAAATAATCCGATTTCTTTTGGAGTTCTATATTTTGCTGTGGGCTAGGAAAATTCTTTCTTCCATCTTCCCGTCAGGGCTCCACGCATCATCCAGTGTCTCTTCCGATCACATCTCCAATTCTTTCTCTTTCCTGAAGCATAGCTTTCTGCAGCGTTTGCGTCGTTTGAGCTATATAGGTCAAGGGTGAGTTTATAACGTACAAGAGTGATACAGCAGGGATTAGAGCGTCGTTAGCCCGAAGCCCTGTTTCTGCTTTCTGTTGTTTCCGTTTCTTAGCGGTCACGCTAGACGATATCGACCTCCCCTTTCCCCTTAACTACGACCTTTATCGCTTCAGGTCAGGGAACCAACTGGGCTTTAGTATCAAGAGAGAGGCAGGGAATTAGGTTCTTCCCACCTAGATTGGTTGTTGGCAGCGGGAGGTGTTGCTGGAGGGTTTTTTGGAAAGGTAAAAGCCGAGGGTGGTCCACAGCTGATGGCGAATAAATGGCCCAATGTGAGAGGCTGGTTCAATGCCTGTACAATAAAAAGAAACCAAGAGGAAGTAGAAATACTTAAGGCTGTTGTTTGAAGGTTTCTCATTGTCAGGGGTTTTACCTATGGAGAATTTGGCCTTTTTGAGCATTTTTTTTTATTTGAAACTGTATACGTGAAAATGTAGCAGTTCTCGAAAGGGTAAGTAAACGTTTCAAAGAAATAATCAGATTAATAACTATTTTCTTTTATTTCAATGCAAGAGTTTTTTTAATAATATGATGAATTAAAAAGAAAATTAAGAAAAAATTGCAATCTGTATAAATTATGTTGTAACCATTTTTATTTAGCTGAATTTTCATTAAATTTCTATGCTGTATAAGTATCGTAAATAAATTTTTCTTATATATTAAAATATTAATTTTTAAATAAGACGTAGTCTTTTAAAAGAGAGTAAACCAACTAAGTTTATTAATTTGACACAAACATACAGATCACAGCTGTTGCATTAGCGCTGTTAAAAATAGTTTCAAACTTTATCGTCTCAACATTCTTCTCATCTGTCCTAAAGTTTCCCGAATAACTATGTAAACTTCCTCTAGACGAGACACACTTGTACAAAGAGAGATATAGTGTAGGAGAATTGGGTTGCCTCACCTCTGAAGGTACTTTTATGCATAGAATCACCTAAATATCCAGATCACGAGGACCCCAGGGGCTTAGAGAATGGTGGAAAAGGGTATCTTCTGTATTAACGAGAGGCTTCCATCTCTATCTTAGCTGCCAGTGTCATCGGTGTCTCCTTTCGCACCAAGAGCAGGGTGACGGTTGCAAAGATAAATCTCAACTTAGGCCCAGTTGGGACTTGAACTTGGGAATTGCGGATTACGAGCCTGGCGAACTACATACGGAGCAAACTGTCTAGTATAAGAAATCCGTAAAGAGTTTGTTATGCTTAACTATGTTTTACAGCTTTCGTTACACAAAATTGAAAATGGTCATTACTCATATAATAGAGAAAAATGCTGATAGATATGAGGGAGGATGAGATGGGGAAGAGGATTTAGACTGGGAGTAAAAGGTAGTGGAATGTAAAAGCTGTTTGAATGCTCGGGATGCAGAGATGGTTATCCTGTGTTTTTTTTTATTTCGGTTCTGATTGAGGAGGAATTGAGAGAGATAGGGGTTAGCACTGAAGGCTTGTTAATAGAGTTGTTTTCAACAGAGAAGTGGGACTTTTTATGTTCTGGTGAGATAATGAACATAAAATGAATGCGTGATAGTATCTGCTTGGATAGTTGAAGTGAAAGATAAAGAAGAAATATGGAGGATATGGAATTTGGAGGCACCCATATTATACAGGTTGCGTTTTCGGTTTTAGATTGCTATATTTTGCACTGGAGCTGGAATAGGATTGGAAGAACAGCGATATTTTTTGCTTCGCTGAAGTTTGACTGTTTTAGATTTCAGTGCTTGGAATGATAGCTTTCTTTTTGATGGTTTTCTCTGGATGGTTCTTTGATTCTTTTGTATTGGTTTTTTCAATGTTCTCTGTGTCATTTCTACTTACGACTTTACTTGATTCGCTGGAAGTATTTTTTATGTGTGTTTGGGTCAGTTGGTATATCCTATATACTTCCTGAAGTCTTTTTGTTTTTGCTGATAAGCTTTTTCTTATGTGTTTTGTCACTTTTATATATTTTCTAGAAGAAGGTAACAGAGCTAACTGAAAACACTTCGACAAAGAAGGTGAATAGTGAATGAAAGTTAAAGCTATTTCTTTTAATTTAACAGCTGTAAAAGTGTTGAATTTTTTAATATTTATCGCGATGGTACTTAGGTTGAGAGGTTTGCGTGGACAACTTGGACCAACGCTATTTTGCGGAGATAAATCTCAACATCTGTTCCACTTAGACCAGCGTTGAGGTATATCTACGCAAAACTCCCCGTGCTGCCCTCGGTCAGTAGGGGAAAACGATGGGCTTTGAAATGCCGCCATTCGTCGGATGGAACGTTGAACCGTGGATCTGTGTGCAACAAAGCTACACCCTTGCACGTTAAAGCGATACCCTGTTCACGCTGGATAAACTCGACGGAAGGCTACTATCTGTCTCCTAACAACTGTCCAATGGGTCCCTTTCCCCCAATCTTCCTTGAGCCCTCGGGGCCCCTTTGACCTGGCCATGTAGCCCATTTTGTGCAAAAAATACCACTCAGAGGTAATCCAACACGATTCAGCATAGATTGAGCTCTTTGTTGACGCAGAAATTCCCCAGATTTTGCCCAGTTCGAAAACCGGAATTTCCTATTTTTCGTCTCCCAAACATAGAACCAAAATATCTGATTTTTGACACATTATAGTTTTACTAAGTCAAATAAAATTTTGCAAATAGGTATTATCATATTGCTATCATTACAGCGTTTTAAACTGATCAATGGAAACTTAGCAACGATTACAGCCGAAAATCACGTTAGAATCACGGATTAAAATGTTTTTGAATTATGAAAGTCGCAAT
This sequence comes from Ryuthela nishihirai, assembly GCA_038380435.1. Taxonomy (NCBI): domain Eukaryota; kingdom Metazoa; phylum Arthropoda; class Arachnida; order Araneae; family Heptathelidae; genus Ryuthela; species Ryuthela nishihirai. Next base: position 19,436,290 of record JAWZYU010000011.1, read on the forward strand.
AGTTCGAAAGTAAGATATATCAGACGCTAAAAGTAATTTTCCTCATTACACTAAAAGAAAACACTTATAATGACTTTTCGAGAATGCATGCAAACACCCACAATTCAATGGCGATAAATATGAACAGATCTAAGCAGACTACTGAGTGAGACGTTGAAGACTAAGAAAAGTTGAAGAAAAAAAATTGCTAACAGAAAAGTGATTCGAAGAAGAAATCAGTCATTAATCGAATGCTAATTTTGTAAATGGTTATCACCAATTTCATAATTTACTTAAATTTTATAAATTAATTAATTAATTAAAAATTAGATAATCGAGATTGGTTACAGTATTCCTTTTTAGCAAAAATTTAATTTCAGATATTCAGTTGGAATTCAAAAGGTCGTGGAAGTGAAAAACAAAATATGTTGAATATTTCGAACTTGATTCTATTCTCTTTTTTTAGACACAAAATGGATGGTAATGGGAAATCCCATGAGCAGAATATCGGACTGGGGTCTGAAGTATTTGATGGGACTGTGCTATGAAGCATTTGAGAAATTCTGGAGGGTCCAAATCTGTTAAAAAAAAAGATTTAATATTCTTACAGTGAATCTAACTCACACTTCCACTGGGCCTAACCCGTGGAAAGCTATTAAGTTACACGGCAAGTGCTCACACAGAATGCAGGCTGAAAATTGGCTCGAGACGACATTATATATGATACTAACCTAAGTTCACGCGGCAGGGTGGACCAAAAATGACTGCAATTTAAAATAGCACTGTGAAATTGAGAAATTCTTTTTATTTGAATAGATATCCTGTGTCCTTCTTGTCAACATTGTGGTTAGTAATTAGTTTCGATATTATCACGACAGAAAATCGAATCAAACAAGCTGACCACGTAGCACTGTTATACGAATAGATGGTCAACTTTGTGCCATGTTTTATTGTTTTTGAAATAAATTTCTAACATGGATAGTAACGCATGATGATTCTAAAGAAGGGTTGAAAAAACGTTTTTGTTTAGGTTTGCCGAGTAGGAAAATATTATGTTTGTTGTGGGGCAATAATTGGGGTTAGCGCACTAAAAAGAACAAAATAGTTTAACTTTGTTTATAGCATTTTGTCATATGAAGAAGTAAAAATAATAAGAAAAAATTAAATATTAAAATAAAATTTATTTTAGTATCAAAACTGAAGTTGGGCTTCGAAGCAATATGGGAAGGAGAGGATTGGATTCGGCAAATGAGCTGATGAAAATTTTATATAATTTTATTTTGCGACACATAAGACAGAGAAGAATCCTAGAAGCTACTCATAGCTTTTACTGGCCTTCTCATACAAGGACATGCCCCACTAAGACCGAAGTCACTGCTGACCACTACCTCAGTTAGAAATAACACGACACACAAAGTTTGCCTTGCTGGAACTATAGCTAAGCACCATAACCACTATGGCAGTTAAAGGCATTCAATGTCAATAACGTTGTAGCTAGTTGTATAATGTTATTCAAAACTTCGTCTTATTTAAACACCATTCAGTTAGCAGAACCAGATTAAAAATTTATTTTATATAATCTAATTCACGCTGGCTGTATAAAATGATCAAATCCCCATTGACAGAAGTTTGCACAAGCTTGTATAGTATCGTAATCTTGAATCGTGATATTGGTATCACGTGACGTCGGCAATATCGCCACACAACAATTGTATAAGGCAACCAAGAAGTCTCAAATACGAGATGTGGAAGATAGAAACATGCGGTTTTCTCTTATGAGTTGCTTTAGTAACTAGAAAAGGTATATCTTGTCGTTCTCAATGTATATTTCAACATACTTTGATGTGAGCATATAACATATAAAAAGAGAACTAGCATTATCTATTTATTAGTTCAGTTGCACAAACTGTAAGACGGAAAAACTGTAGACATACATATTGCCTCTTCATAAAAATATAACTCTACACTAAATTTGATTTTAGTGACAATGACATAACAGATTTTGCAAGAACGACGATGAAAAAATTATATATATATATACAAATTTATTTACAACACGGTACTGACAAGAAGCATTAATAGAGAATACAACAGCCTACAATTTAACCAACACTATACCCAAGAGAAATCACTTTCCATATATTTACACAGTAATTTGAAATCACAACGTAGCAAAAATTACACTTAATATGCTAAATGCTTAATCTAGAAGCTTGTAGGTTTTACCTTTACAACCCATCATTTAGTCAATATACTCTGCCCATCGCAATACTAATCGCAATAATAACATATAGTATAATTTTTTCACAATAGCTGTCACGATAGAAATGAAGCCTAGAACATTCTTTCCTGCTTCAGGAAGCCTTTTATAATCTTTTTCATCTAACTTTCAACGCCTTTCAGATGAGTTTAACGTTAAAAACAATGACACTCGCGCTGCTGGAACAGCATCGTCGTTAAGCGGCAATCATGCTTTTGTTAATTCTACTAGAAATGTCTATCTGTGGCAATACGTATGAAAAAGATAGTTTTTTTTGCGATTTATATACTCTGTATTTGTCTCCATTAATACAAAAAGTTAGTTTTTATCTCTGTACTTGAGATTCTTGGTAAAAATATCAAAATTTAAGAGAATATATAGATTTATGAAAGTAGAACTATTTGGTAAATGCTCCTATTATGGAAAGTAGTAGTGTTAAATATGCATTTTCATACTATCCCTATTTATTAATATTTTTGATACTATGTGGAATAGAAACCAAATGTTATGGATTTTACATTCCATCATTCAGTCTCCTTCTTATATCTTTTATAAATTCCACCATTTTTACTCTAGTCTGGTTTGAAAGCATCCTTTAGGATTATCGTTTATTATCATTATATATAAAAATCGTTCCCCTTATTTCTTCCGCCTCTTCTTGTTTTTCTTCACAAACTATGTCTTATCCCAATCTATGAGCCTCAGCAGCCATTTCGTTGGAGCATCGTACCTTACGTCCTTAAGCCCAAGATTGCTTGCCCTCGACCCAAGGATTTCAATTTTTATCTATTCCTTTTATAGACTGTCTACGGTAAATGGCAGCCCAGCACGCGAAACGAACATTGAATGATTGAAACATCTGGGGCGAATGTCTATTTGGGTGTGCATGCAAGCCATCCGTACCCGTCCTTCTTTCTTTCTCTTCTTCGTTCTCTTTGTCCACCGAGATAGGTTACAGTATTCTTCTTTTGTTTCTTATTTTACTCTCCAGCATTATTTTGTTTTACATTCCCCATATGCATTACACTGAGACTTGGAATTGTGACCGGGGTTTCTATCTGCCGCCACTATCACCCATCCTTAAGCTTATTTTACCTTCATTGCTTATTCAATCGTAATGCGTTTTTCGCAGTGAAACATTTTGAGATGTCTTTATCGTTAATGGTACAGAGGGCAGGAAATCACGTCCACAAGATGAATTCGGGCATGGTATCATTATTACAGCAAGAGAAATACGAAAAGCGTTGACTTGGCAACATTATTGAATTAACATATTACCGTAGGGAATGACTCACATTTACTTAACTTTTTCTATTACGGTTCTTCTCTGGTTTTGAGCCAAATATCTGAAAAATGTTTTTTGAGATAAAGGTGATTTTCTTAGCAAACTTTTGAAGAACGCGCTGAAATGCTCTACTTAAAGAATATATGCAATGGAGGTATGCCGATGTTTACGTTTGTATTAATCGAAAATTCTCTGATGGCGAGGAAATAATTATAAAATAGGAAAGCAAACTAGTGATGAACTACAGTATATACGTATATATTTTCATTGATTGCGAGTTGCAAAATTTAGGCAAGGAATCCTGCAAAATGCGATGATTGTATTATTGCATCAGGCCTTTTTGGCTTCTAAAGCGACTGCAATTATACGATTTCAGTTATATTTTCTTCTACTTGTGGATTTCAGCAACTTCATGGACTTCCACTATGTTCTGGTTGCGAGAAACTGAGAATTCCATGGTTTAATATCTGATAAAAGAGATGATGAACTTGCCGTGCTATTCACGATGTCTCTGCTTTGCTCGTAGACATACAGCGAAGGGAATATCAAATTTTGTTTCAAAGAAATTCTTTGTTTTTCAGGAGAACCATTAGTTCCAGTCATCTAACACGTGACACGGCACAACCTTCAAGCATTGAAATGCTTAATCCACAAAACATTCAGACATAGAACAGTGACATGGCACAACTTCAAACATTGAAGTGATAACTCATTTAAAAATCATATCCAGTCATTGAAGATGTGACGTCACACTCCTCTAAAACATTGAAATGCTGAATCCATATATAATCTAGTTACCGAAAAGTGATCAACATCACATTCAAACAAAGAGATTTGAATAAACAAATCTCTATGTCTAAACCAATCACTGAGCAGATGGCGCGATATCATCTTCAAACATTGAAATGCTGTTTCTGTCTAACATCCAGTCACTGAACAGATGACACGACATCACCTCAAAAGATTTCATGCCATGTATCATACAGTCACTGAAAAGGTAATACGACGCTACAGAGGTCATTGAGATTATGAATACTATAAATATCAAATCACTGAGCAGGTGAGGTAACATCACTTCAAAACATCGAAATGCTGATTTCGTATAACATCCAGTCACTAAACGAATGACACGACATCACCACAAAATTGAAATGATGATTCCATATATAATCCAGTTACCAAAATGTTGATACGACACCATAATCAAGCATTCAGAGGATGATTACTATAAATATCAAATCATTGAGCAGGTGAAGTAAAATCATCTTTAAACATTGAAATACTGATTCAGTATAACATCCAGTCACCGAACAGGACGAACCTCACTTCAAAAACTGAGATGATGATTCATATACAGTATCATCCAGTTACTGATAAGGTGATACACCACATTCAAGCATTGCGAGGATGAATACTACAAATATCCAATCATTCAGCAGAGACTCACCTCAAAGCACTGAAATGCTGATTCCGTATAACATCTAGTCACTGAACAGATGAAACGATCCCCCTCCTCCCCCCCAAAAAAAGAAAGAAATGGCGAATCCATATATCATACAATCAAGAATAGGTGACCTTACACTACTTATAAGCAACAAAATACCGAATCCATATAGCAGTATGTATTAAACCTAACTTGCACAAAGGTAGTCAGTAAAATGATACTGTTGATTTGCTTTACAAAGCTGTTGCAATTTGCTGTATGTTGTTGTTTTTGTCAACTCTGCTGAAACTGTCACGAGGACTAGGAAGGATGTTGAGGAGCACTACTGCTCTTATGTCTCCATTGGCTGAATCAGGGATGATCAATTGTGTGCTAAATAAGATAATTTAAGCATAAACAAAACGTGATATATGTCGAAGATGAGACATCACAACATATATTATGTTTGAATTATCGAACAATCAGGTTTGCGCACACTGTGCTTTTATGTCCCCCGATAGCTTTATATGTAGATGATGCATAGGAAAGGGAAAATAGCAGGTCACTAAACTTCTGTGTTAAGCTTACCTCTGCAAAATATATTAAGCCTTGTTCACTAAAATATGCTTCAGTTTCTATGTCTTCGGGACTCGGATTCTTTAGATTCATTTCATGCCTAGTAACGTAAAAAGCTTAAAACTGTTGTGGCTTAAAATTGTCAATGGGTTTACTTAATATCTAAGCAGCAATTTTCCTACACAGTCTCTGAATAATAACATGAAAGAACTTCAAATACTGAAAAAAGTAGTGACGAAAAGGATTCACTGTGGTTTTATTAGGTATATATTAAAGTGCCCCATCTAAACGGTCTGAACAGTGTTTTCGAAACTCATGTGCAGACAAGTAGCTGATTTATTTACTAAGTATTTTACGCAGCGCAACAAATATAAATTTCTGAAATAAAATATTAGCAGTTCGTAAATGCGAAATTCCTTCCACTTAGTTCGTTTTCTTTATATATTATTAACTCCGAAATTACGATAAAATCAATAAAAAATATATGTCTACATTTTATTAGTTATTTGTTTTGCTTAGTCGTACACTATGTTGCTTTAACATGAATAGTGTGAACCTTAAGACTTTACGTTCTATTCAAGACGGTAGCCTTTCAAGACATACTGATAATACCTTTCCCACCATTACAAAATCTGGGTGAGACGGAAAAATTACAGACTAGCATAAGTTGGGACCTGAAGCTTATGAGACTGTTTTGCTATCGACTAAGTCATCTGATATCATTTTGTAACGTGAAGAATAACACATGCGTTTACCTTATTCGCTTGAAAGTGAAGATCGCCTTCCACATTCAGTTTTCTTCAACGGGCAGATATTAAACAATGAAATGAGAGAATATCAAAGTTCCACAGACCTCAGGGCGCATTTTCAATCTTTTCGAATCAATTTGGCTAAACGTACCAGAAGTTTACAACGCATACAGCAGTTTGAAAAACCCCTGTATTGGTTCATTCAAGAGGAGATTTTTGTCAGAAATTTATACAACTTATTCTTTATTTTATAGATCTGAATGCAAATCCTTTTCTATCCAACTGTGCCTCTTTCGTCATTAAGGACGGACATCAAGCTCCAAGCTTTCTTCCTAGGAATCGTGAAGTGAGCATTGAACCCAAGAAAACGAAGCTATTCGTCAAATAATGTCTTTCCCAAAAGCTCTGATGGCGCAAGCACCACGAAATACAATGCAAATATTGGAGAGTGGGCGCCTCTAAAGCCTGCAAAAAATGCATTTACATAAACATTGATGCCACTGGAAACAGAAAAATTGCTCGAAAATGCAATGTTCAACTTATACTTCCTTTCATTTTACAACATAATTATAGCTTGAACTTGCTAAATTGCTTAGCCTCCGGTCTGGTTTCACCGCAGTTATTGTATGTGTACGTAAATGCAGAGCTGCTATTTGCATGATATGTTCAAAACGTTGAAGTTAAATAGGTTTAATATTTTTTCTATATACATGAAAGAGTAAATCTATGTTTTTGTATTTAGGAGACAAATCTGTTTTTGTCTATTTACACAAAAAATATATATTTGTTTTGGATAATTGTTTTGTTATCTAATGAGTTCGAAACGCTTTCAAATTTTCAGTTTGTATAGTTTTTGTGACGTGAAAGGAATATTAATTTGTATTTTAAACGAAAGTATTACTTTAAATAAGTTATACGTAAAAAAAGTAAGTTGAGCATAATGCCAATGATGAAATCATTTAATGAACTTATATTACCGCAAAGGAACACATTGCTCCAACAATATTTACTGAATTAGTAAGAAGACCTAGTTTTGTCGCCTTAGCTTCCTTTAAAGTTCATATGAATTGATCAAGAAATTTAATCATTGTTGTATCTCTTTTTTTTTTCTTTTTTTAGTACGCATGTAGCAATTTATATTCTTTTTTAAATTTTTAATTCACTTTTTTATTTCTTTTTAGTGGTAGGGGATCTGGTGGCTAAAATACTTATCTTTCTCCCTTCCTTCAGAGGAGGGACTCATTACAATCCTTATGTTATAAAAATCTTCTAATCTTCCTCCATCCTTCAAAGAAGGGAATGATTATAATCCTCCTCGTTATAAAAATCTTATCTTTCCCCCTCCTTAAGAGAAGGGAATCGTCATATTTCTAAATGTATTTTAATGCTATAAACGTTTATTGGAGACAACTCCTTACGATCGACCCCACTTAAAGTTCTGACCCGCTTTTGAGCGGACGAAAGGAGGTAGGAATAATTTGAAGTTGCATATAACACTTGCTTCTTCACGACGTTTCTCCGGCATACAACTGGCTAAGATCAATTTCCATTAAACTCTTCTCCCTTTTCTTGGCGGAGAATATAGATAAGTGCATAACTCGAGGGCCTATTACACTCTCTTTAGTTAAACGCTTACGTATTGTCGTTGGTTTCAGAAAATATAGGATTTACATATTTCACATGTTTAGAGAGTAAGAAAGGGTGTGAATTAATTCTTTATACCCTTGTGATGGTCGCCTCGTCTCAAAAAAAAACCCGACGAGCCAAAAGGATCACAAATTTTAAGCTGAAGGTAATAGGAAGATACGTAAAAAAATGTATACACTACTCTTCAAAAGTTAACCACGGATTTCCAAAATATGATAAAAAGTTGTTAAAGACGAAAAAAAAATAGATTTTTTTACATACCTAGGTTATTCAATTTGTAATTCGGAAAAAAAATCGACATGTAAATACCGTACAACGTCATGAAATGTATAAAAGAGAACTTACAAAGATGGTACAGTCGCTCAAAAAAATATCCGAACACCATGTTGATTACAGAATTCAGAAAAAATATCTGGCAACGATTTTTTTAGAAATTAGTGATCTGGCAACCTTCGTGTCACGTGACACGAAGGTTGCCAGATCACTAATTTCTAAAAAAATCGTTGCCAAATATTTTTTCTGAATTTTGCAATCAACCATAGTGTTCGGATACTTTTTTGAGCGACTGTACTTCCTAGACGCTCGATTATTTCAAACTGAAACGTTGCATTGTCTGTTTAAAATTAAGGATCGCATTATGATGTCTCAAAATAAAAAGACATTTAGGCCGAGTGGTTAGTGCGCTTGGCTACTGATCTAAGGGACCTGGATTCGCGCCCCGGGTAAGGCATGGCTGTTTGTGTCGTTTTTCTGCTGAGGTCCTGCCATCCTCTCAGACCTTCTACTATGGCATATAAACTGTCAGACCTCTGTGGCAAGCAGCTGCTTGAGGGGGTATTTATTTATTATTTTTATTATTTTTACGCAACTCTAAACGATGGAGAGTCGTTGGAAAGTTGGAAGCTGGTCAAAAAAATCATAAAAGTGAATATATTCTTTGGTGTCCACCATTGTGTTATCTCAAGACTATAGCAGAAATCCAAACAGCCCCTAAACAGTTATCAGAAGAGCAGTTCAAGTGCCTCTAGCTCTACAATCGCTGAAGATGATCGCTATATTGGACTATTGTTTAAAGGAATTAGAGAGCATCAGCATCATCTCTGACTTCAGATTTCTGAGCAGCCACAGGAAATCAGGTATTTGTTTCAACTGTGATCACGAAGCTTCATAAGGCCGAACTCTATACCCGTTATATGGGTCCTTTGATCTCCAGACACAGACAGACACGTTTGAAATTGTGTCACTACCATGCAATATGGACTAGAGAACAATGGAGCCACTTCCTGGTAGCTGAGGAGCCGAGATTTTCCCTACAATCGGAAAGCAGACTTGTACTGATCTGGAAAGTGGTGGGAATCTCCAACCAGAACCATAACATTGTTGAGTGAAGTGCATTTAGTTGTGAATCTGTGTGGGCCGGTTTTTTATCGGGTGGCTATTTCCATATGTTTGACGGATGTTCTTTGAATTCTCTGAGACATCGGGATGAGATCCTTAATCCCTATGTCAAGCCCTATGCTGGTGCAGTAGATGACGATTTCTTCCTAATGGGTAGTATGGCCGCCTACACAGAGTAAGACTGATTAACCATGATCAACCAATATTTTGAGGAACCGTCTCTGAGACATCGGGATGAGATCCTTAATCTCTATGTCAAACCCTATGCTGGTGCAGTAGATGACGATTTCTTCTTAATGGGTAGTATGGCAGCCTACACAGAGTAAGACTGATTAACCATGATCAACCAATATTTTGAGGAACCGTCCAGTATCTTGTGGAAGAAGATTTTAACGAATGAAGTTTCTTGCATTCTCTACGGATCTGAATTTGCTAGAACTTTTGTGGAATGTCACGATACACGTATAGCCTCCCTTCAACCCCTCCCCCAACCACCGGGACTTCTATTATTGCTCAGTGGGTTTTATTGTTCTTTCATTCCATTATAGGGATTATCTTATTGAGGGCGTGAATCAAAGTTGTCAGGCCTCCATTACTGCTAGAAGCAGCTGAATCTTTGATTCACAATAAATTTTACATTCCCGCTGAGTGATTAGTGCGCTTGGCTACTGATCAAAGGAAAATAGGCACTAGCCCCGGGTAAGGCTGGATGTTTTCGTTTTCTTTCTGCTGAGGTCCCGCCATCCTCACAGACCTTCTATTATGATGTATTAAATTGATATGCTTCTGTCAGACCTCTGTGACAAGTAGCTGTTTGAAGTGTTTTATTATTATTTTTAAACATCCCACCATTTCAACTCCTTTCCTTTTTGAGGTATATGTAAATCATTTGACTCAAAGCTTCATGACATTTCAGAACATCAGTTTAGTTTTTGTTTTGTTTTGTTTTTTTTTTTGCTGTGAAATTTGACTGAATTTGTTAAAATATATTTCTAGACATGCACATTTTATTTATCCGTTCTTAACTTTTGACGAGAGTGTATTTTCCCCTCACATATATATCTGCGGTTCGTCAAATTACATCAGTCCTCATAAAAATGAAAATTTATCATATATTTGATTGAGATGAGAATTATTCTGTCCCGATATCTATGTCTGCATTCCACAGAAGTGGCATAGCATTTAGAAATAGCATTGAAAAGAGTATAATGGATTGATTAAACTTAAACCATGCCTCTTTACAATAATTACCTGTTGTATCATATTAGAGTTCCTCTGCTCCAAGGCATGAACTACTGAGTATAACCAGTGGCAAATCTAGAGCGACGAATATGGCTCCTCATTTTGAGAAATTTAGTAACCATTCCGGTTACTAAAATAGTGTTAAACGTACATATTTTGCAAGACCAATTTTTAAAAGACACTAATATGGTAGATAATAATATATGCGCGAATGACAGTCTATTTCGCTCCGCTCTAATAAAGTTACTTGCAAACCCTCTCCTGATGTTTTACTAGCTTCGGGACTGTATATATATATATATATTTTTGATTTGTAGAAATTAATCAGTTTGCTATTAAACAAGTCTTATTGACTTAATTTATATTCCTGCCTTGTTAGCTAATACACTCCATTATATTTAGTTCACTAGCATTGAAATATAGGGATCTGCCGGGTCATGGACATTTTTTCCCTTTTATTTTCTTTATCAGCAAATAAAAACATGCAATACAGTGATATATTTCAATAATTCATCTTTTCCTCACCGATTAAGATAATTGAAAAACGAAAGGTAAAGTACCTGAACCTTTCTTATCAATTGCCATTTCAAACATTTTCAAGTATATATTCCGTTTTTCTGTGCACTGATATTTCTTTATATAAAATGAATTTTGATTTCAATAAAAATTGTATAATCAACAGAACTGAATAAATCTACTGAACTATATCACTTATAGAAATTTTCGACTGAGTGCCTAGTAGCTTTTAATTTTTAAAAATTTCTTAACTAATACTGACATGGATACTCGTGGATTAGAGAATACCGGATAGATGCTTGATAGAATTAAGAAGATAATACCTTTTCAATTTTCCTTTAAGTTTATAGTTATAAATGCTGGGCATAGATACAAATTAAATTGTATAAATTGAAGTTAAGGATTATTTTTTCTGTTAATAATCAAAGAAGTAAAATTACTTTGTTTTCTGTCATATTTCATAACATCTAAAAAGAATTCCAAAAGGTTTCCAATTATAATTGAAATTGCAATGCTTTTAACACTACAACTGCAGAGACTTGACATTTGTTTTATTGGATATGCGAACTAATTTTATTGTAAGCTTTACTGGATAAATTCCAATAATTTTATTTGCAAATAGAAGGCAAGTAAGTAGTCATCAAAGAAATACGGTAAGTAGTCATCAAAGAATCTTATTTTTTCCCACTCTTAATACATCTAAATTAGTTCGTTTACTCTCGTCTTTGCAGCTATTAGCGGCAGATAAGGATAGTTGCATCACTAAAGATCTCACCGCAGACAGGAAATTAGTCTCCTTCATACTCTTCGGCTCATTAGTCGCCAACTCAAGAAGATAGATCAGTTCCCCGGGCTATCAAACGGTCGAGGAGTCAAACGCAACATTATTTAGAATAATTACGTAAGGAAAATAATTTTCTGCTGGTTTCAAACAGACATTACCATAAAACGTCAAGTAAGTATGATTTAATTATAGGTCATTGCAGCTTATGAGTGTTTTGAAAGAGTCTTGCACATTAAAGAAAACTTAATTTACCGGAGAGGGAGAGGGAGTTAAATTTGGGATGATTTAGGATATTCTTTTATTATTAACTTAATCTTCTTCTCTTTTAAGGGGTCGGACATCATCTACGGCTTTCCTAAGCAGGCTTCATGCTCATCAGGGTCGAGGGATTAGGCTGCTTTGTATTAAATAATGGGTTTAAGCTTTACGGGGAGAGGTCTAACCGTTAACAAGGAGCAAGAGTCGCATAGGCTCTTGGAAGTTAAAGAAAAAAGGCCAATTTTGGGGCCCCTTTGTTACATAATTTACTTAAGCCCATTATGGATTCCTCTTTTGTGTGAGGTCTGAAGTGTAATATCCCTTTTACCCTGCCCTCTTGGGAGTTGTGCTCGAAGAGCTGTAAACCCGCATTACCAAGCATCTAAATCATTAATTCAGTAAAAGGCGGTAGAGGGTTCTGTCTTTAGTAGAGTCTAATAACGAAACTCCGTAATTTTTAAAATAAGTTTCATTTGGGAAAATGGGACTGAAATAAATCCTATATACCTTCCTTTTTACTTTCAATGATATTCATTTTGTAATTGTAATGTTAAAGAAGCTGTAACATTTATATTATGTTAGTTATAAAAAATATGGTAGATAAGTCATTTAAAGCTTATATATGATAAGTGATCTATAAGCCTGTTTATTAACACAGGTGTTTTTTTTTATCTAATAATTATTTCTGTTTTCAATATTTTAGGACAAGTTATGATGCTCTTTAATATCCCAGCTTGCAGGACCTTTTTAAATACTGAATGAATTCTGTTGAAATACAGGATTGAAATCAGTTTTGTTTAAATATTTATTTTTAGTCTCGTCGAGTGGTTAGCGCGCTTGGCTACTGATCTAAGGGACCTGGGTTCGAGCCCCGGATAAGGCATGGATGTTCGTGTTGTTTTTCTGCTGAGGTCCTGCCATCCTCTCAGATCTTCTACTTTGGCATATAAACTGACAGGCTCCTGTCAGACCTCTGTGGCAAGCAGCTGCTTGAGGGGGTATTTATTATTATTTTTATTATTTAAAAACAATATTATTATATCAAAGGTGTTTCGAATCTATCTTTCCACTTAAATTCTACAATTGCTAATGTTCAGTAGAAGCTGGGTAGCCGTAACGTGCGACTGCAAATCCTATACTTTAGGTTTACTTTATGTATATAATACCGTAATTCCGAGCGAACGAACGAACGGAAGGACGTGTGGCGGACACGTGTGACTCATCGGTGATGGAAATTGGTTTCCCCGTAGATTCGCGAGTACTTGAGCGATCGGTCCCAAATTTAGTGGGGTGGTCCTGCTTAATTCTAGGTATTGTTGTCTCTGTTGGGGTAAGAGATCAGGTTTCTAACTGCTTTGGGTCGGGAGTGATCCTTCGAAAAGTTCCGAAATTTCTTTGGACGCTGCCGTCGCCTATTTTGTAAACTGAGTAGTATGTTGTGAGTAGCATGTTAACGGTGGATAGCTGTGAATGAAGTTACATGTGGAACCCTAATTATGAGGTTATGGACATACGTTTCGTGCTAAACTTTTGGTGTGGGTTTAACTAGTACATAAGCAATTTGCAGCAGATAGTGCTGCAAATTATGCAGGTTGTTCTGACTGCTTTCTTGACTTTGATCCTATGGACAATAGTTTAAAATAAAACGTACAATCATGAAATTAATTTAAAATATGGACTGAAGCGCGAAACGAATGGAATTCAGTTTCAAGATTTTACCATATATAATCCTAATTTACGATGTCAATAAAAAGGATTTATCGGGCTATAAAAACTAATGACTTGGGTACATGTCTGTCTGCCTGATCTTGTAAACTGAAACAATATAGCACAAGGCAAAAATCAAGGGCGTGGCACTTCCCAGTAAATGTTTTAATCTCACGCACCTGAGACACCCTCTCTGTTGAAACAAATGTTCTAATGAGGAAAAAGGGAAATATATTTGTAAATATGGTCGAATTAGAGTTATTAGACGTCACGCCATGATAAGCAGAGAAACTTAATTTATAACAGCTTCTATGAAAAAAGGTTTCTACCGCCTAATCTTGGCCTAATCGTTATGGAAAAAGTTTAATTCTAAAGCAATTTTTTTTTCTACTGTTAAATTACTCGCCATACTTTACGGAATTTGTATTTATTCATTCAGTTCAATCCGTAATGATTAATTTGTTTTCTTATAACGAGATGTTTTTCTCTACCTCAGAACAATCACCCTGACTCACTACTGCTCGACGTCGTATTGGTTAAGGTGAAACAAATGTTCTGAAACATTATTTTTAATGTTAAATTTATTCCTATTAAAGTTACCATGAGAGCTGAATATGCAAAATCAGCCTCAGCGGGTAGTTCTGAAACGATTCTAAGGAAAAGTTAAACTTTGGCCTTTCACTTTTCATCCAGAAGCAGTGGAAACTGTTAAATATCACCAACAGCAGCATCTGTGTTTATCTCAATTGAAAGATTCATTTCTGATCCAGGACAACCCATCGTATGCTTGAGAACGCCAGCACGGTAAAAAGTGATTTTGATGTTTCTAACCCATGAAAATCAATAATTTCGATATCTTCTCTCTTGTGAATAATTTTGTACATAGTTGCCTGATTTTCGGGTAGAATTTCCCGCTATAGTAGAATGTTAAAATTTTACTTTTTTAATGTTAAATTAGCTTTTTTACTTTTCCTTAACATTTCTTAATTATATTAAAAATGGGCAGAGTTAAGGAATTTTCCCTCGCAATTTAAATTGCTGATAGGATTCAAAGAAATTTACATTAATTCTTTTGGATTAATTTGGATCTCTTAGCGCATCATTTTAGTGAAATCAACAGCGCTAAGCTGAGAGAGAGAAAATGCTGCAATAGGAACATTTGTTTTCAAAAAGATATATTTCTCAAAGAGATCGTTGTGCTTTAAAAGACAAAGAAAACAATTTATTATAAAACAGTTTTATGTCACTATAAAAATGCTGTGGAATATTTAGAGTATTATAGGCTAAATATTAAAAATATTTTTATTTGTTATATTTTTTAACTGGTCAGTATAATAAAAAATTAGGAAAAAGACTGAGAAATCTTTCATTGCACCCTACAAATATTATCACTCTAAGAGGAATTATTAACAGTCTCACATAGACAAGTGTTTAATAGTACTGATTCCTTATCATTTTGGTTCACTCTGTGGCTCATAATGCTGGCCAAAAGGACGGAATTACTCGTGGACCTGATTCACCCCAGAGAATCTTAGTACACATATATAAAGAGACTAGTTTCAGATACAATTTATTTTTAAAATGAATCCCTAATAATCTGCTCTTTCTTGTTGGAGTCTCTACAGGTGTAAAAATGCTGAATAACGATGCTGGAAATTCAAAATTTAAATCAATTTAGTTTAGTTCAATGACTCAATTCGCCATGAATTTCATAAAGCTTTGAACTTGGCTTTACATTGGTCTAATTATATTGAAACGTTCGACATTTGTTATTTGTTTGTTTATGTGTTTACCATTTCGCAATAGCACTCTTACAATTTTATGGGTTGGGTTGTTTTACCTCTGAGCGGCACTTTTTTGCATACCAAGGGCTAAATGGCCAGGTCACAAGGACCCCGATGGCTCAGAGATGGTTGGGGGAGGGGGACCCACTGGAACAGCTGTTGGGAGACAGATGGTAGCCTCCCGTCAAGGCCATCCAGCGGGTTCTTTTACGTGCACAAGGTATGGCTCTCCTGCACACGGGGCCACGGCTTAACGTCCCATCCGACGGACGGCGGCCTTTCCAAGCCCATCGGTGTCCCCTACTGACCGTGGGCAGGGCGGGGAATTTTGCGGAGATAAATCTCAACGCTGACCCAGCTGGGACTCGAACCTGGGAACTACAGATTACGAGCCTGGCGCGCTACCGACTGAGCCACCTCCGCCCCCACAATTTTATGGACCGCTTGCAATTCTAAGTATATAAACTGCGAAAAATTATGTCACAAGTTTGAAGAGACACTAAATCTGTCTGGAATGACAAAAATGGTAGGATTTGGGAAAAAATGGAGGAACAAAGTTTTGATAAATCTGCAAACAAACAAAGGGAAAAACTGACACATGACAAGAAGCAATGCAAAATTACGCAAAAATATTATATTAATGGATTAAAATTAGGGAATTTACGCAATAAATAAAACGAATTATCTGAATCATAGGTCACCAATCTACTAAAGACTTATTGAGGATGTTATGAAATTGAAAATGAATAAACATTTTATCGTTTCCTACTAATAATATCATAGTGTTATAACAATAACGAGCAGTTAATATACCTAGGCTTGTATGGAAATAAAAATAATAGTATCCAAATTTCGAACCCAAATTAAAATGGTTTTGCAATAGTTAAGAATCAAAATGACTATGCTCCATTTTTGTTTTCCCTTTTCTTTTTGCAAAAACATATGTTCAGTGGTTTTTGAATTAGGATTACCCCGCTCTACGGTGAGAATCATTTGCAAGAGTGAAATAAATGTTGCTGTACGCCAATCATGGTAATATTCAATTCATAGTGAAGTTTGCGAGACATATAAATTAAAAAGTGAGAATTACCATACAAACAACGGAATTTAACAGAATTTGAAGAGACATGTGTGTACAAAATGTGTGGTCTTACAATAAAAATAATGACTCTGGGTCCTTTCTGTCTGATCTTGTAAGCTGTAACACTGTAGCACACAACAAAAATCATGGGTGTAGCATTTCTTATTGAAGTAAATGTTTTCATCTCATCTAATAAGTCTGTCTAAGAAAGAACACATTTCATTTGTTCCAGAGCAGATGTTGAAAAGATGTTTCGAAATGGAAAACTGAAGCAAAAACAACCATTAAAAGCGCAGTGATTATATGGAAATCTCAAAGATTTTATGAAGTAAGAGATGGTACAAGGTCTTTTGCGAGTCAACAGGTCGGCAACATTTGAGACACTCACTGAAGATACAACGCTGGGCAGCTACAATTTGTTTTTAATTTTCCGTCGAATTAGCCATCTTTTGGGATATCAGAGTAGACAGGCATAACGACATTCGTTCCTAACCACCACAACATCAACAAACTCACCTCCCATGGACAATCAACTCACCAGATCTCAACCTCATCGAAAATACGCGGGATTTTGTAGAATGGCAAATCCTACTGGTCTGATATGTCAGCATAATCATGGCTATTGAACTGTGTCGTGCTTTACAGTCGCCCTGGTTGAAAAATATCTCCAGAGGTTATCATACACTAGTATCATGTCAGGTCGTGTTCAAACAGATATAGGAGGCTCTCTACAAAGTATCAAGTGTGTGGTAATAATTCAATAGCCACTGAATGTAAATTTTTGTACTAGCAGGAATTACATCCTCATTGTCTTATTATGCGAAGCAAAATGTTTTTCGTATTACGGTTAATAACTGAGAAAATACAATCCCCCATACGATTCTCCTGTGTACTCTTAAAAAGATGGAGCTCTTCATGAGGAACAAATTGGTTACAATAATTCATTTACGAGAAACATTTCACTTGACTCGCAATATCATAACACCCGATATGATACACGATTATTTATTCTAAAAATACCACATTCAATAATAAAATGTACTGAAAAATGTGCTTCTATTTTACATATTAAATTTCTACTCATCATTTTTAACGATTCGGTTTCCGTGCAAGAAGAAGAGCCAAAATGAATCACACAGATCGAAGACGAGAGAAATTTGCATACTTTTTGCAATTACCGCTTCCGTGACGAAAGAGTCATGCGTGTTTTTCTGCCAGTCATGAGTTCCGCAGAATCCCCACACTTTGAGTTATTTAACTCCTCCACCCCAATCACTGAAATATAATTTTACATCTGCCAACCAGTTTTCCCCTACCACCGGAGGGAGTTTGAATGAAACTTGAATCCACCGTTGTTTTTTTTTTTAACTTCACGACCCCCGCAGATGAATAAAGGTCATCGCCCCCACTGCATAATTGGAATTCTGGGAATTAATCTACTCGTAATAAAAGCAGTTCTTGACGTTATATTCAATTCCAACACGAAAGGAAGGTTCACGTTATTAGAAATTTTAACATAAAGTGAATGATGAATCGATTCTTGGCAAAGAATCTTTAGGCAAAGCAATGTTTTTTCAATCTTTTTTTTATCATATGCCATTTTAATATAGTAAACATATGTTTCAGGTTATTAATATTTTTAAATAATCTCTAGGTCGATACGTAAATTGATAGAAATTGATTCATTTCATAAAATTAATGATAATCAATTGAAAAATTTCTGGTTCAAGAAAGTAAACGTGTTTTCCCATAATTCTTATTTTACAATTGGAATTTCACATTTTAGATAACTAAATGTGCTACTTTAATATTGTTTTAAATTTAACGGATGGAAATTGAGCTTGAGTTCAAAAGAATATTTAGCAACAATAATTCTAAAATAATGTAATTTATTACAAAAGTATGAATAAAAACATTTATATACAAATCTCAATCTTCACCAGTATGAAAATAAACCTTCAGAAGAATATAGCACCTTATCACTATTCCTATTAATAGTTGTTTCTTTATAATTTTTACGATCTTTACTCAAAGCATAAAATAAGGCTTTTTATAATATTCAATAAGTGGCTTAATCATATTTGCTAATAAACCTGTAATCTACTAAGCCAACTACCTTACCAATTCCTTAAACAAACTAAATGTAACTAAATACCAAATGACTTTCTTCTAGGATTCTACTCTCATCAAACTACAGCTAAATATACTGGTCCCTCAGAACCAATACTTTTCAGACGTTGATCACCACGCATAAGACGATGAATTCTTCCTTTTTCTTACTAGTTTACTAACAAGATTCACATTAATAAACTCTTTTATTCTCACGCGCACACACCAAATAAACTAATTCTTCCTATTTGATACTCTCTTATTCTTTATTTTTTAAAGTCATCGCTCGAAGTAGTTAGTGACGTAATTCTCATGCTATAGTTCTCATGCAAGATGACACAGCACATCACGGTTTCATTGTTGCTGGTTCATCTGTCGTAGCAATATAATATTTTTACAGTCGCTTTTGAATTTATAGGGCAGAAAAAAATCAGCAATTTAAAATGATCATAAATGTGTAAACGGAATAGTGCGTAACTTAATATTTTATAAATATCTTTAAATTTCTGTCATTAGCTCTTGTTACGAAGGAAGTAATCTGCTTTGAAGAGAAACAATACGATTAAACTTGTAATATAAATTTTCTCCAGCTTAATATGCCATATTGTGTAACTAATTATATAGATAACCTACTAAGATGTTTTTATGAAACTTCTTAATAATTTAGTACTTTATTATAAATTTTACATACTAAAAATATGTCGATATACTTTGGCTTAAGTAGTGACGAAAATGGTGTGGAAGAATTGAGACAATGAGACTGCTCATTTGTCGCATCGATGTTTTCGTAGAATGAGCTCTCAGTTCCTTATAGGGGAGGAGGTAGTTCCAGGGCCGTCTTAAGGCATGGGCACTGGGCAGTTTCGCCCCCCCCCCCTCCACTATGAATTAAATCGTGGGTTGTTGAATCGTGGGCAGTTGCCCACGATTCTAAATTTCGCAAAAGTTTGCGTTGATTAATCCTCGTTTACAGCATATTTTTTATGTTTAAACAGTGAATTTGTTAAAAGTACCAATAAATCTATAGACTTAATTTTATTGACCGTTTACATTTTTATTCCCGTAAGTGGGTGGGTAGGGGCCCCAGTGCATTGTTTTGCCAAGGGGTCTACAATACTGTTAAGACGGGACTGGATAGCTTAGTCGGTAGCGCGACAGGCTCGTAATTGGTAGTTCCTAGGTTCGAGTCCGCTTGGGCCAACATTGAAAATTATATCCGTAAAACTAACTCCGTTAACTTTTCTCTCTGCCTTCGGTCAGTAGGGGACACCGATGGGTTTGGAAAGGACACTGTCCATCGATGGGACGTTAAGCAGTAGTTTAGTGTGCGGGAGAGCCATACCCTGTACATGATAAAGAACACTCTGGATAGACTTGATGGGATATTACCATCTGTCTCCAAACAGCTGTTCAGTGGGTCTCTTCCCTCAACCTTCCCTGAGCCCTCGGAGTCCTGGTTATCTGGCCATTTATCTCATTGTGTGCGAAAAAAGTGCCGTTCAGTGATAAAACAACCCAGCACAATTAATTATAAATCAACCACTTATCTCATAGATTATTGGCTTATTGACAAGTAATTGATAAACCAATCAACCAGGGATCAATGAGAAACGTCAATGCCTTAGTAGAGCAATCTCATTGTTTCAGTTGCTCCTATGCACATTTCGCCACCGCCTTTAACTAAAATTTTCCTGATTGGTAACTGTATCAACATTAGGTCATGCGATAACCACTAATTAACTTAAAAGATAATAAATTATCCTTCAAGCAGCCGCTTATCATAGAGGTATGACGGAAGCTCGTCAATATAATGCGCCGAAGAGTACATCTGTGAGAAGGCTAAACCTCAGGAGAAAGACAAAAATGGAAAGAACCTTCCATGCTTTCTAAGGTGCAAGTACCCAGGTCTCTTTGTAACATAGATAAGCACGCTAACAACTCGGTAACTGGAATTTAACTATATCAGGCCATTTTTCTCTATTATTTTGTCAAATTAGTAATTACCATCTTTATACTGAGAATCGTAATTTATTGTTCTTTTGCATACATTACGTTCCCCATATTCTTTAATCTTCCATGGAATTTATTCTTCAGTAAAACACTGCCGTGACAAGGTTGATCAACGAATATGTTTTGATTTGAATAAACGAACACACAGAGTTTTCCGCAATTTATTACGCTACGCTGAACTAATATAGAATAGATTCCTTACATCATAGGTGTCCTTAGATCAAAGATTTCTCCGACGAAATCATCCTTCTTTTTATACTTAAAAGAAGTTTTTTTCTTTAGCCTGCAATATATTAATGCCTATTATTTATAATATAGCTCGTTTAGATGGTGCTGTTGCAGCTGACTTTTTAACTCTTTATATATTCATTTTCTTAGCCATTTGTTGTTTAATCAGTGTACTTCTCATTTCTAATTCAGTAAATAGTTGTCAACACATTTTCCTTGCTAATCAGTTTAATTAAGCATTTTTCTATGGAGCGAAAAAAAAAAGCAAGTAAAAAACTGTAATGCTCGCAATGACATGAAAATTCCTTTAGAAAGAGTAGATGGGGATTTTTAATTGAAGTCATCCATTATTAGTCCCGTTAAAGGTTATCTTAAATTGTTGTCATTTAGTCTGTGGCATGCTGCTGTTTTTTCTCGCTTAATTATGAACGATTTTCTTGAAAGACCGATATTTATAATGGAAAACTGAAGCTCTTATCACTTCTCCTTAAGAAGAGTGTTTCCTTACTTCGATTACACCGAATAACATTTACAAGCGTAATGCACTAATTGTTTGTTATTTATGGAGGGAACACCATCTTTTTTCGCTCTTTGCATGCAGGGTATTTTGTAATATTTAACGGCATTATGCTAAAAGAAAATATTTTCTCTAACTGAGGGGAAAAAAGATCGACTCTATTCGGCTTTTTGGCATTTGTGTCTCTGGGTTTATTTGTTCAACTCGATCGTTTTGATTTATTTATGATACAACATAGATTTTTCACATAAATCCGACAGTTCGAAAAGGATACTTTTGACAAACGACTGACTTGGTGTGAAACGAATGCAACGATCAAATTCAAATGCATTTAGTTGGAGCCAGTAGCAGTATTTGAAACTAATTTACGATGCAAAATTTTGTAGAATTTAAAAAAAAAATCCTAAGTTTAGAAAAAAAAAATGGGAAAATGAAATTTTGTTTCAAAATTCTGCAACATTTTTAGATCCTAGTTGCAAGCAGCGCTTCATTCTTTGAATCATTTTCACGGAATATATAATCAAACAATTTATTCGTAGTTGTCGCAACAGATATGATTTTAGTTGTTTCATTGTCATCAAATTTAGTTACTTGTGATTTATCCTTCATCATGATTAGAAACGTTTAAAGATTAGTTACGCCACTAATTACTACTAGTGAAGTGAAAGGATAAGTTGATTACCATAATACAGAAAGCGAATTTCTTTACGCTTGACAAATGATTTACTGAATAAAATCTGTCTGAAAGAAATCACTTTGGTTTGTTTATCATCTACAAAACATGAAAGCAAAGCGAAAATTTTTAACACTGATGTTTAACGTGCTAAAATAAGGGTATTTTTTAGTGTACAATTCTGTACGAAACAGAAATTATTTACTAAAACAAATGGTTTAAACAATGATTTCTGCAAATGCATTGGAATTATGTGTTAATTTTATATTTGCTCTTTAAAATATTTAATAGTTCCATGCGACTTCAAAATGCATTCGTTTATTGTAATGGTTGGCTACAAAATTTAAACAAGTTATTCTGGGTTGGATTATTTTTCCTCTGAGCGGTACTTATTTTTTACGTACAGTATGTTACATGGCCGTTCACAAGGACCCCAAAGTGTCAGAAAAGTTTGGGAAAGAGGATCCACTTGACAGCTATTAGGAGACAGGTGAAAACCTCGCGTTAAGGCCATTCAACGCGTTCTTTACCTGTAGGGTGTGGTTTTCCAGCGCACGTAGCTAAGACGTAACGTCCTATCGGACGTAAAGCAACATTTCCAAGCTCAATGTGTTCCCTTTCTTACCGAAGGCAGAACAGGAGTTAGTGGAAAAAATTCTAAACGCAGTTGAAGTTGGGAAACAAGTTGTCATTTGATATTTAAAGTCCATTAGCCAAAAAATTCATCCCTCTGCATACTCTACACGCTGGATAAATATTAGGCTTCTTAAATAAAGAAAGTTTCAAAAACCGGGAAAGTCTCGATCCGAGCTTCCCGGATTTTCGAAGCTCAATCGACTCCTCATTTTCGTGATTGTTTAATGCAATTACAGTATTTGGTTATCTTATTAAATGTGCGATTGTTTCATTTTGTCAAGAATTCCGCATTAGAGCTGCAAGGACATAACATTCACTATTTTTACATCCTTGTTGTATGTGGAAGCTATTTCGTTCAGCCACAGACACAGATTATTAAGTAATGACAGAATTTAAAAGATCACCAAATTAGGGAAATACGTACGTAATGAAATTGTGAGCGATCTGTTTCTTTGCTACCCAAAAGTGATATTTTGTTTACAATATTTTAAACAATATCATTTTAATGTCGAAAGTCATATCTTCAGTTGAAAGCTGAAAGGCTTTTCATAATGTAGAAATTGGAAGAAATATTCAGCGACAGAGATCAGTGACCGAACTTCATTTAACTGACATTTAACAAATGATGTTAACTTATATTACCTTTCAGTAACATGAAGCAATAACATTATTCCATTAATTATTACATTTATGTAATGGAAACTGCCCCATTTAGGATATGCACGATCTCTTTTTTTAGGGATTTAACCACATGCATTGTCAAAATTGAGCAACTTATCGTTTCATTTGCGTGATTATGGTCTTTTTAATACTTAGTTTTAAAATAGTCACTATGCAATTATGGCAATAGTAATAATGTGATATTTCACTCTGTCCTAGTTTCAGACATTTCAGACAATGTTTCGGTTATGCTCATTAATTTCTTAGACGTCGGATTCAAATTGTAGCTGTCATAGCAACCTGGTATCTGCAACGTTCGCAATTCTGTTTTGTGGAAACCACTTCAAAGAAATATATGTGTATTTTTAATGCTTGAGGTGATGTGGATGCAGAAGAATACCATCCTATTCTTTTTAGAAACTCTAAATCGAAACCACTTCTTTTAACCCCTAAGTCTATCCAAATAGGTCCCAAATAGTTAACACTACTATTCGGAAGAGGTCATTTCAATCTCGGCAGTTCTGGATTTTAGTAATCTTGAGGACTTTCCGAAACAATCCTCTATTTTTTGACCACCTCAAGCATTGTATTTCAAGGTAAGCATAAAAGTACAATACAATGTTTATATTAAAATATCTGGGAAATGCTAAGTATATAAGAGGAAATAAAAATATGAGTAAAATACAATGGATATTGGAAAATGCACAAGGTGAAAAGTATGTAGGGTATTTCCAAAAGGTCTGGTCAAACTTTGGGAACCTGTTCAATTGCGCATACTTAGGAAAACAAATTCCTGTGGACATTGGGCAGAAACGCTTCCCTTCCGAGTTATAGCACATTTTGAGAGTGCAAGGTAGAAATTACCTAGAATCATGTTCCTTTCTACGATATTCCTTACTTGTACCCTCAAAATGTGCTATAACTCGGAAGGGAAGTGTTTCTGGCTCAATGTTCACAGGGACCTTTTTTCATTACTATGCGCAGTAGAACATGCTCCCAAAGTTTGACTAGAACTTTTGAAAAAACCCTATATATATATAAGGGAAGCGATGAAACTCACAATAGTGATATTCATAAGAGGCATTATATATAATATATAAATCACATTTTCTATACGGTATTAATATGACTTTCCATTTACCAAACATGGAAGTGCCTCCATGTTTTTGGCAATATAGTTGTAGTCGAATAAAATATAATCTTTCCACGGTATAACTCTTGGAAATTGAATTCAAAGTTGTGCAGCTTCTAAAAAGTATGGATAAAGCGTACCAGACAAAATGTTTAGAAACGTAAATATTAATATTTAATAATATAAATTTAATACTTGTAGAGCATTTTGAAATTGTACTTTCAGAGCATTCGTACTTGTATTTTGTAGTTGAACTCAGAGCATTCAGTACTTGTATTTTGTAGTTGAACAAAGAGCATTCAGTACTTGTTATTTTGTAGTTGAACTCAGAGCATTCAGTACTTGTATTTTGTAGTTGAACTCAGAGCATTCAGTACTTGTATTTTGTAGTTGAACTCAGAGCATTCAGTACTTGTATTTGGTAGTTGAACTCAGAGCATTCAGTACTTGTATTTTGTAGTTGTACTCAGAGCATTCAGTACTTGTAGAAAACTTGCTAGAGCATTTTAGAGCAGAAATTTTTATTTCAAGTTTTTAATCCGGAATTGAGAAAAATAAAATATTTTAAGAAGATTTTATGAGATAGATCAATCAACAACAAGAGATTTATCTTCGCAAAACTCTGAGTCCTGCCCACTGTCAGTAGGGGACATCGATGGGCTTGGAAAGGCCGCCGCCCGTCGAATAGGACGTTAAGTCGTGGCTCTGCGTGCGCGAAAACCCCTATGCACGTTAAAGAACACGCTGGATGGCCTTGACGGGAGGCTACCATCTGCTTCCCAACAACTGTTCCAGTAGGTCCACTCCGACAACCTTCTCTGTGCCTTCGGATCCATGTGATCTGCTATGTGATTTTAGCCCATTGTGTGCAAAAAAGGGCAGCACAGAGGTAAAACAACCCAACCCACCACAACAATGAAAGTGAGATTGTGGTACTATGTGACATTCGAGATATAGCACGAAGGGTGAATTACGTCACTTAGGAGTTCGAACGATGAAGTTAAAAGAAAGAAGTGAATACATTGTTTGGAGAATGTTGTGTAGAAGAAAGTGCTTAATTTTGACCTGTGCGCGTTAGTAATAAGAAAAATAGGTTTTTGTTTTTTAAGACAATTTTGGTGTGTTGTGCGTGGTGATAAGTTCTAGATATTTAACTAATACGAAAAGTTTTAATTTCAAGTAAAATAGTAATATATCTGTATCGCAGAGGATACCTTTGGTTTAACAGATAGTCTAGTAATTATAATAGTCAGGATCATTTAATACTGAGATGTAGCATATTGGTGTTTAGTGTGACTAGAAAATTGTTTATGATTTTATGTAATTTTATTGCCTTACCAATTAAATCAGTTCATTTATAAGGTGTTTATTTATTTCGAATTTACGATCGGTTTCCAAACATTCAAATAGAACTGAAAATCGGAAATAATATGATTAAGCTCAAAATCACTCTAGAAGAAGGGGGGGGGGGGGAGTGGCTCAGTCGGTAGCGCGCCAGGCTCGTAATCTGTAGTTCCCAGGTTCGAGTCCCAGCTGGGTCAGCGTTGAGATTTATCTCCGCAAAATTCCCCGCCCTGCCCACGGTCAGTAGGGGACACCGATGGGCTTGGAAAGGCCGCCGTCCGTCGGATGGGACGTTAAGCCGTGGCCCCGTGTGCGGGAGAGCCATACCCTGTGCACGTTAAAGAACACGCTGGATGGCCTTGACGGGGGCTACCATCTGTCTCCCAACAGCTGTTTCAGTGGGTCCCCTCTCCCAACCTTCTCTGAGCCTTCGGGGTCCATGTGACCTGGCCATTTAGCCCATGGTGTGCTAAAAAGTGCCGCTCAGAGGTAAAACAACCCAACCCAATTCTAGAAGAATTATTTGTATCAGTTTCCTTCTGTTTATTTTGCATTAAAAGCTATTTTATATTGTATTTTAAGCTTTCCTTAATTCCTGTTGAAATTATTTGTACTGCCTATAATAAAAACACATTCGTACCTTAACGCTGATTTTTATTTGCAATGTTTAGAATCTCTAGAAACTGTTTCACCTGGCAAAGCTAATGGTAAGAAATGAAGTTATGCATTTCGTACCACGATCAAACAACGATAATGGGAAACGGTATCTGATATCGACTCAGAAATGAAATTAAAGGCACAAAGCGAACAAGCTGTTACGAAACTCTCAATAAACTCGGTTATATTCCTATTTATCGCAACAGATACTGCAACCTAGATATTAAACATTAAATTACATTTATTCTGAACTTTCCCAGAGAGAAAATAAGTAACGCTCTGAAAAATTGCATTGCATAAACCAACCCATTTACGAAACATTTCAAGATTCTTTGAGCGTTACCACTATCTACTTACCTCTTTCTCCTGACATTTATGACCGAAAAAATCGATTACCTTTCTGGTTCATTAAAGGAATTTTCTCCAAGTAAACTGATCTTGAGATAGCTGTTCTCTTCTTCAATGGTACGTAAACTCAGGAAAAACATTCATAACGTCTAACAATCTAGAAACGAGGGTTTCCTGCCCCACCCTAGTTCATTCTTATCTTAG
The DNA here is from genome assembly GCA_038380435.1 of Ryuthela nishihirai. Lineage (NCBI taxonomy): Eukaryota > Metazoa > Arthropoda > Arachnida > Araneae > Heptathelidae > Ryuthela > Ryuthela nishihirai. The sequence continues at coordinate 19,463,497 of JAWZYU010000011.1, forward strand.
GCAGACCTTGCGTGACCATCATGTTCATGCAGTCTTTTGGATCACGCAACTTATGCCACCTTGTATTGTCGAGATCGAGTCAAAATTTATTTGATATTTGTCTTTTCTCAGTATCTGTTTTTTTCAACATTGGGTAGGTATATGAAAATCAATACGGAATAGCAAAATTTGTTAGAAATAAACATGTTTCTTCTGCACAATCTGATTTGATTGCGAAAAAAAAAGTAAGTTTGGTGCCTTCTTTATTAGATTCATTCGTGTCTACGAGAAACTATTCACTTCCTTACAATCAAGAAAGACATTCATGATTGTTCTATAAATTCTTTTTTACTGTAATTATAGAGCAATTCACAAAATCTCTTGTGTTCTCTCTGCCCAGGAGGAAATTAGAATTGATTCACAGGGCGAAGTGTTACATAGACATTAGTATTTTAGTTTTGCATTGCATGTAGTTGAAATTTGTCGGATCCAGGTTGACGTTTCGAGTACTTGAAAGGTGTGTTAATCATTAGAAATTGTATGGGAAACACGTAAAAAAGTTACTTGTTTTGCAAGATGTGGAGAGTCAACCTACACACATGCTACGGTTTTCGAAGTGATTCTAGAATTAGTAATAGTGATTCAAACCCCTGAAGGGCCTGAGGCTACATTGGAAAAATGAAGTTAAATGCTAAATCTGCGAATCTAATATTAGGGTATCCACAAAACCTGTGCTTACAAATGCGCAGTAATATTTTAATGGTGATTAATGCGCACTCTGTACAAAAGACAACTTTCAGCCTCATTATTTTAGTACGCAACTAACTTCGAAGCTCTACAACTTCTAAATTAAGCGTTTTGTCGTAAAATCTTTATGATCTCAATTAAATTTATTTAAATCTCGATTTTCAACAAAAATAGCTAGGTATTTAACTTTTGCAGTCCACATGTTCCCATATGGAAAGAGTAACCGTAAAATTATTTTTGATTGATATGTAATTGTGAAATAACATACTCTTCAAAAACAGTTTATCATATGAGAACACGTAATAAATTTGCAATTCATAAAATAATCCTTTTTATTGCTATTTAGTTTTCTTCCATTTATTATTTGTTTTAATTCAATTATTTCTTATTTTTTTTTTGAAAAAAGACGTTTATTAACCAAAAATAAATAAAATTAATGTAGTGCTTGAAATGGTACTTCGATTTGCAAAATTAATTCCTTACTAAAAGTATTAAATAGTTATGGAAGCCGGAATATTTAGCAGTATTGCTACTGATATGAAACTCATACAGAATTGCAAATATTAAAAGAATACTGACACGTACACATAATTCTAAATTATTTAAAAATTATATAAAATTACGATTTTTATTTAATTTTGCATAAATTCGAATGCCATTGCTGTTGTTAAATATCAAAACTTAAATATCTTTGAAATATCGAATGAATGTTGCTGAAATTCGAGATTCAGACAGAATTCATCGAGATCTTTAATTTATATTCAGTCACCTTTTACATTCAGTTATCATATAAGTTATAGAGCATTGAAATTAGCTTACCATTAAAATAGCATGAGTTCGATCAACTTTTGCGCTTTAGTATAGTTATTTAGATGATAATATGCTTTAATATATATATATGTAATAAAAAAAAAAACATAAATACCCCCTCAAGCAGCTGCTTGCCACAGAGGTCTGACAGGAGCCTGTCAGTTTATATGCCATAGTAGAAGGTCTGTGATGTAAATTTTCTTAAATCTACGTGAATCATTGTCAAACAGACTACACCTTTTCCTCTAGTAGTGAGATAAGGCAATATTATTAGTATACGAAACATATTACGTATAAAACTTTGATATTTCAAATGGCAAATTATAAAATGCTGCAGAGAAATGAACGTCCGAAATGAAATTTGAATGACTGATATATTATTTAAATGGGACCTCATATAAGTTAAGTAAACGATCAAACAATTTAAGCCCTTCCGCAGATAATTTAAGAAGGGTGGATAGATGTTCTGGATGCGGGGGGAGGGGGACTTGGTGTTCATTTGACCTTACGTACAGTAATATAAACCGATCAAATAAAAGATATATATATATATATAAATTATGGAATTTCAAATCATTATAAGTCGAAAAGTAATTTTCTATTATTTTGATTTGAATCAGCTGTTGAAGGAAAAAGCATTTAATTGGGTTTGGTGAAAAAGCATTTAGATTATGTTATTTCAGTAATGGTACTGCAACCTGCCGGATCTGACTTTGAAAACTCCTCAAGGTCACGGGTTACAGCCACGGCCACTTCTGGTATCGACATATGTCTTACACATCCTTTACACATCCTGTAATAGATTATTTCCGGTCAAACCATCCACTATACCGTTATTAGTTACTTCCGGTCACACCATATTCCTTGTCTAATGTGGACTACGTTTTACTGCAAAATATATTTCAAAATATATTTTATTATGCAGGACTTTTTTAAAACCGTCCGTCACGTTTTACTGCAAAATATATTTCAAAATATATTTTATTACGCAGGACTTTTTTAAAACCGTCCGTCAGTAAAACGTAGTCCACAGGAGACAAAGAATATGGTGTGACCGGAAGTAACTAATAACGGTATAGTGGATGGTGTGACCGGAAATAATCAATTACAGGATGAGTAAGATATATGTTGAGACCGGAAAGTGGCCGTGGCTGTAACCCGTGACCTTGGTGAGTTTCGAAGGTCAAATCGGCATTTTGCAGTACCACTACTTACTTCTCTGCTATCTAAAATACAATATTTTAATCTATTGAATCCATGCGGATAAAGATTAGCTCAGTAGATAGAATGACAGACTCGCAAACTCACGCTCCCAAGTTCAAGACCCGCTTGCTTGCGGTGAGATTTCGTAACTAAACATTAAGCCAATTGTGTGCAAAAAAGTGTATCTGAGACAATAACGATGACTTATCTTCGCTCTGGCCTCAGTGAAAAAGGAAACATCGATGGGTGTGAAAATGCCGTCACTGTTAGATAAAACGATAAGTCCTGAACTTGTATGATGAAGATCCATACTCTGTGAACGTTAAGGAGCACACCTGATGATCCTTAATGTGATGAGCATTCCGTCTGTACGTTAACAGCTTCCTGTGGGTCTCCTTTCTCGTAAGAATTCCAACACTAAGCCTTTGGAATTCTTACGAACTAACCATTAGCCCCCTGTGTGCATAAAAGTGCCGTTCAGAGATAAAACAACAAACAACAACAATCCTATCTATAATAGAGCATTTTGATTTGTTTAACTCCTGAGGGACGACATATGCTCAGTCGGTAGCGCACCACTCAATACTGATTTAGTCATCATTATTGTTTTAGAAACCAATTAGTAAACTATTATCAAATTTTGACTGTTTAGTGACGTACATGTCACACCAGAGAAACGATCTCTAACATTCTCAGTACTGTATTGTTTGGTAGATTGGTAACCTGCAATTAAATTTTAATGACTTTTAGTAAACACCACATTAAAGACAAACTTGCGGTTTTCTCTCATTTCTCTCAGTACTGTCGACACAGTCCCATAAATATTCAGGGTTACGGGGCGCCTCAGTCATCCTGTAAGTGTAGCATGTCGCTGATTCATGAATAAAAAATGATCCAAAAACTAACGAAGTTAGAAATAGATATTAAAATTAATTATTTGTACGAAATCTATTTGAATAATCAGACTTGAATAAAATGAGTTCGAAACTTCTTCGGGAACAAGTTTGTTCCCGAAGAAGATCGTTAAATTCGATAAAATCGTTAAACAAAATTATATTTGATATTACAATTTTTATTTTAACTGTCAGTTGAATTATTGCTATTAATGTACAAGATTTTTTTTTTCTCGGAAAGAATGGCGTTTGAACAAACAAGTTACAGAAATGGTATTGCTTTCTTAGTTAATGCTAAAGAAATATTTTTTTCACTAGAGTAAAAGAAACTAAAAAAAATGAGTATTTTGTTCAAAAACAAAATGGGTCCAACCTACGAATGCGATATCAATTCAATTAATTTAAAATGTTGAAAGGTGACATCATATTTGTGGATTATATATGTTGAATATATAAAACGTTGAAATGTGAGGTCATATTTGTGGATTATATATGTTGAATATAAAAAATGTTGAAATGTGAGGTCATATTTGTGGATTATATATAAGTGTGAGATCATATTTGTGGATTATACTTTTATTACATTATTTGTTCATAATGTTAATTTCATAATATAAAAACTAGGCAAATTACTTTTGAATCCACGACATATTAAGAGTATGAATTAGGAAATTTGGGTGATCAGAGGCAGAGATGAAGTTCAAATTTTGGAGTTCCTATACTGATCCACAAGCAGTAGCCAATTTTTCCAAACGGGCCTTAAGTTCTAACTTTATTTCATTATTTGTTTATAATATTAATTTCATAATATATAAAACAAGGCATAAAGTTAGAACTTAAGGCCCGTTTGGAAAAATTGGCTACTGCTTGTGGATCAGTATAGGAACTCAAAAATTTGAACTTCATATCTGCCTCTGATCACCCAAATTTCCTAATTCATACTCTTAATATGTCGTGGATTCCTAAGTAATTTCATTAGCAACCAATGGATATATTTTCAAAAGCTTCGAATTCCCAATAGATGTCTCCATCTCTTATCTTTTCTTTTAGTGTTGTTGCAAACTCATTGAAAGTCAAATTGTTATTAGCTCACGTATTCTCAACATTTCAATAAAAGAAGTCCTACAGTTCACCTAAATACTTCCTTTCTTCCCGTTTCGCTTTTGGATTTCAAATCTACTCTTTATGCGACCTAGAGGCATTTTGAGAATAAACTAACTGTTTTCATCTTTCGAGTTTAGTTCCTTCTCGGAATTCCTAAATTCCATTATTGATCCCCATAAGAGAAAATATGCAGACTCAAATTTGGGTAATTTGGATCAGTGAGAAACTCTATACTAATGCGTTGGAAAATTATTGTATTTCCAAGATGCTCTAGGCGTAAACAGCAAAGACACATCGGAAATGTTTTAGAAACTGCCTCGTTAATTTCAGAACGTTAACTGGTAGTTTTGTTTATATTACGTGTTTCTCAAGTGCATGCAAACATTCGTCTATATGAAATAACGGTAAAGTAAATGAAAATGATGCTGCTTAATAAAACTTTCACGCTTAACGGGATGTTCTTTGAAATTGAAATGGTATCGGAAATGCGTGCAATACGATATGAATAATGCAGAGAGAAAATCTTGCCACCTTTGTAGCGAAGTCGAAGAAAACGGCGAAACGCGGAAGAAGCTGAATAGATGTAGATGTTTTAGTTCAGCAAATGAATTGTTGCAAAATTCGTTTCAGTGCTCTCTTCAGTACATCGGAGTAATAAAGAAATACAAATATTTGGAGCTCAAATAATATTAGCTTCGGATTTAAGTGCTGCTTAACTATACCTTCAACTAACCTTCAAATGCTCCATTATCCTAGTAATTTGCAGAGCTATGCAAAACAAAATTTTAACCAGAATAAGTACAGAAACATGTATTAACTTAAAGATATTCAATTCGTTAGCAAATTACTTTCAAGTAGAATGTTTCAATATGTTGTCATCAAGGCTTAACATTCTACTTGAAAGTAGTTTGCTAACGAATTGAATATCTTTAAGTTAATACATGTTTCTGTACTTATTCTGGTTAAAATTTTGTTTTGCATAGCTCTGCAAATTACTAGAATAATAAAGCATTTGAAGGTATAGTTATCCCGGAAGGTTTAAACGTTATGGTATTTGCATAAATAAACCTAATTAATCTAATTCTATGGTGGAACCAACTGGCATACTGCTACGTTTATTAAATTTCAGGGCACAATTTCAATTTCACGATTATAATTACGTACAAAAGCAGTAGAATTTCTGTAGATTAATAAATGATAGAATATAGGTACCATACTATTGAGTACTTCTATACAGTATAATAAAAGATGTCTGTGCATCTGTGTGTGTGTGTGTCTGTGGCAGCCATAACTCATCGGGAAATCGACGTACATGCTTCAAATTTTCAGAGAATGTTTTCGATGTCGGTCCGAGTTGAAGTGGCAAATTTCAAGCTAAAAGTCAGAAAGGGGGGCTTGCCAGGATCAACATAATTTACCATGCTATTCCTATGGAGAACTATATTCGCTATCAAATTTATTGTTGCTATTTACTGCTCCCTGACTGTGAACTTAACGAGTTAAAATATCATTTAAATCTGCTGCCGTTGCCAGATTCCCCACATTTCCAAATGCATTATTAAGGCGTTGTGTTGTAGCTAGAGACCTGATTTTCTACCCCAACGTGGGGTCGGACAAGAGAAATCCGCCTGTGAAATGTTGAACCTGTCGGCCAAGAATGTCGGGAATTTCAGAATGCCAAAATCTGACGAAATAAATATCTCTATCGTTTGCCACGGGCTCTGATAGCGCGCGCCCAGTCAGCAATGACCTTTGCAACACTGGGAAATTCTTCGTGTTCAAACTGTGATAAAATGTCGGGGTGGACGGTACTCACAAAACTAACTTTAGTGTGGGAAACAACAGAATATGGAGATTAACAGCGAGACACGAGCTGTCAGAATTTGTGCAGAAACGAAGCCACGGACCAAGTGGGAACCTGATTTTTAAACCAATCATCGGGGTACACGGAGGACGCTGTGCAAGAATTTTGGACCTTGCAGTCGAGTATCAATGGTGCCATAGGGCAGCAAAATCTGTCGTAACGGAGATAAATATTTCGATAATTTACCAGAAATTAAACCACGAGCTATGAGAAAGATCGCCGACGTTAACAACGATCCAGGCAAACATCGCGAAATTTTCTTCCTGTTGAAAAACTGTTCTAAAATGTCGGGGGGTGGGTTACTTATAAAATTTACCTTTACTGCACTGAAAATAAGAATATACAGATTAAAAGTGACCCCGGGCAGCGCCGGATACGTTCAGCTAGTCTATATAATAGAAGTTGTCCGTGTGTCTGTGGCCGTCATGACTCATTAGTAAATCATAGTAGAAGCTAAAAGATTTAGAGAATGTTTCTGGTTTGATCCGGGTTGCACTGCCATATTTCAGGTCGAAAGTCCAAACTAAGGGCTTGTTAGAAGCAAAAATATTTACCATGCTATTCCTATGGGAAACGATAATCCATGTCAAATTTGTTGTTGCCATTTACTACTCCTTAACTGTAAACATAAGGGTCATAATAACACTTAAATCTTTTGTAGTTGCCAGATTCTCCACATTTCCAAAAGAATTATTGTTTTCAGTCGTCCCATTGCAGCTAAGGACCTGATTTTTAAAACCGATACGGGGTCAGCCAGTGGGAACGCGCTTACGAAATTTGGCACCCTTCAGTGAAGTACGTCGGAATAACAGATTACCAAAATCTGTCGATATAAAAATCTCAATAGATTGCAACGAAGCCACGAGTTATGAGAGCGCGAGCTGAGTCACCAATGACTTTGTAACACCGGGAAATTCTACATGTTGAAACTGTGCTAAAATGGCGGGGGAGGGGAGATACTCACAAAACTTACTTTTATTGCACTAAAAGGCCGAATATGCAGATCCAAGGCGAGACCCAAAGATAAGTGTAGAAACGAAGCCACGAGCGAAATAGGAACCTGTTTTTTTCACCAATCACCGTGACACACGGAGGAAGCCAGGCAGGAAATTTGGACTATGCGGTCAAATATCACGAGAGTCATAGGGTAGCAAAATCTGTCGTAACAGAAATAAAAATCTCGATAATTTACCTAGAAATAAGCCATTGGCTATGAGAGAGCGCTCTGACGTCAGCAACGACCTAAGCAAAGCTGGGAAATTTTCTTATGGTTGAATCTTAGCTAAAGTGTCAGAGGTGGGGTAGTACTTTCAAAAGTTACCTTTAGTGCAGGGAAATAAGAATATACATATTAAAAGTTAGTTCAACTAGTCGTCAATAAAAGAAAAAAATAGGTGGATTTCCTTAAGCTTAAAATATCTATTGTTCGTGCTTGATCAGTGAAATATATGGTCGGGTCAAAATATCATAAGTTTTATATCCCCATTGTGACTGAATTTATATTTTCTTCGATAACTGCCTTTCAACCCTCGGTGAGGAAACAGACATCGACAGATTTGGAAATCCCACTACCAGTTGAATGATATTCCAATCCTTTCTCAGAATGCTTTATTGTACATGCTAAAGAACACGCTGAATGATCTTCATAGGAAGTTTTTATCCATAGGTTGTACTGAAGGACATCCACCATACAACCTCTAAGAGTTCTTGTAACCTGGTCATTTACTCTATGTGTGAAGAAAAGCATTGCTCAAAGGTTAAAGTAATCGAACTCAAAATTTAGCGATCCTTAGTAGCAAATAATAAGAATTTATCGTTTCTAAACAAATCAGAGACTGAAGCAATTAGATGCACTTCTTCGTGGAATGTATCTTTTATATCAGAAACCAGATAATCGTTTTACGTATATCTACCTAATTCGTAATGACAGTCATAAGAAAAAGATTTGTCACTAGATGTGAGGTTCAATATCATCAGCCGATGATAATGTGCATTTTCGAACTGTGTCTAATGAACAATGCGTTTCGCGTTGCTCATTAGAAGTAATTCAAGTCAAACAATAATGAAAATTCAGTCAAAGTGTGTTGGCTCATTTTACACGAAATTCGGATGGATAGTTTAGAGATCAAAAAGAGCTGAGAGTAAAAACTCAAAACATTTCACATTTCAATAGAATAATAATGAAGTCACAAAATCCCACAAGAAGTCTGAAAAGGTAGGTGTTTGGAATTTCTCATTTTGCATTAATGTAATCTATAAGGACACGTTTCTTAAGACGAAAATTTTGTTAGAGATAATAAACCATCTTTCTTTTTCTCTAATAATACAAAGAGACATGGCTAACCTTTCGTTGTCTAAATACCACCGAATTTAATTATCTTCTCTGATGTTTGCCCTTGTTTGCCAGCTGATTAAAGTCCCTTATGAAAAGTCAACCAACACTGCTAAAACAAACAAATAACAAGCATAGAAAAAGTACTCGTAATATATTTTCCTCTATCTATGTTTATAAATTAGGGATTAAGTTTCGGGAGCGTAATTAAAAAGGCAGCCTTCTCTCTCCGCTTGAATACATCCTCTTTAATAGGTTGTTGTTCTCTCACGAATTTATGCCACTAACGTAAATAACATAAATAATCTAATTATGGGCAGACAACAATATACTGTTATCGACAAAATTCTTGCTGGACTTCGTAATTACTTGTACTATTTTTGTACTTCTCTTTAAGTTACTATCAGGTTTCTTTTTTGATAACTTGAGCTAAAACTTGCATAAACTACAGCGAAGTTCTTGTTCAGAATATCATATATTATGTAAAAAATAAGCAAAACAGGTTTACGATGACATTCAGAATTTTATTATACTTCTCCCAGCCGCATTGTCAGAGACATCTTGTTAACCTAATAGAAAAAGATTACAATTGTGCATTCGTTTGTATCTCTAATAGGCATAAGATTTTGCAAACATGCTTAGTGATTTGAAGTAAAAATCAAATGTATATTTTTCACACCTTCTTTTGAATTTAAAAGTTATTTATTTTTATGTTGTATAAATTTGCATCAAAATGATGTTGATGTATAATTTTATTGAAATTAATGGGAAAAAATCTAAATAATAATAATAACAACCGAGCATATTTTTTGTACTTCACAAATGCATGTATTAGCACATTTTAGTAATTATTATTTAAAAAGTCTGGTTAAAATTGAAATAAAATGCTAAAAAGGTTCAGCTAACTTTACAAATGTTTCTTGATTACAGAATATTTTTCTCTGCTTTTCTATTATGTTATGACATTTTATTCGCATGTTTTCTATTTAATTTCCTTGTTGTTCTTGAGAAATAAAATCAGTTTCAATACTTCCTTTCATTTCTATTTTCTCTTTTAATTATGCATCTGGTAAATAAAGTCCAATAATCGTCCAGAACCTAACGAAACATTTCGGCATTGTTTGTCGAAACATTTCGGCAATTTGTTTCATTTGTCTTCAAAATAAGAGCAGTGACGTTTTCAGATAAAAAAAAAAAATCCAACTAAAAGGCAAATATGTATACACAGTCATTCTTTCAATTCCGAAAACTGACGATGTTGAAAAAATTACCCATTTTCTGAAATGATAATTCCGTTAAGCCTCTAGTGGTGGCAGTTTATTTTCTCGAAGAGAAGCATAAGCAGAATCACTTCGAGGATTTTGCTAAGCTAAAGTCATACATTTTTCATGACAAGATTTGAAGCATTGTTTTTACTGATTTGCCTAATCTGCAAAAGGCCAGAACTTTTTGTCATTCGAGCATAAACATACTTCATAGTCCATTGCTTATATGCATATTTGATGAGGTTTATGATTTAATCATAAAACTGTCGACGGAATGAAAATGAAATTTGTTTTCAAACATCTTTAAAAAAAGATGCAATGCTGATAAATCTTGCATTTTTTTTTTCAAAATTAATGCGCTTTCATCTCTTGCGTTCTTAAAAAAGAAAATTACTCGACCTGTACAATTACATTGATCAAAATGATAAAAAAGATATCTTTAATTAATTAGCATGTTCTGCTATTTCAAGCAAACAACTGAAGAACACAGAACAGTTATTCATTAATAAAGTTAAATATTTAAGTGCAAAATACACTGTTAAAACTTAGAATTGAAATGTATGTAGCAAATGTAATAAGAATAAATAATTGTTGTCAAGAAACTTAAGGTTTACTTTATGAAAAATAAATTAGACTTTAATAATGAAAGAGAGATCTGAAATCATGCAAAATAACACGAATCGAATTAATGCAAGAGAGAGGAGAAATTTCAATTTAAAGCTTCAACGCAAATCTTATAATTTGCAAAAACATCTTCTTGTTCAACTCATCTGAAAAAAAAAAGACATAATAAATTTAATGAGGAAACAGATAAGTTCTTTTGTTACTTTCAATGATATTTTATGAAACCAATGAATTGTTCAACACTGCCTAAGTTAGCATATTTTATATCTAGGGTCTAACTCTCATTGGCATAAAACGATATGCAAGCAGTGGTGATATGGATTCATTACACACTAACATGCTTTTATTTCAGCTCATTGACAAAATATACTTTTTTAATATGCTATTTAGTGTAATCAATTACAATGCAACAGATCATAATGGTATCAAAAATTATAGTTTTAATTTTATATGTCATTAATACACACGTATGTTCAAAAAATACTGAATAGAGGAGCATTTTCTCAAATTCCTATTAGGAACACTAGGTTGCAAAATTTTACCGAGAGTTCTGGTCTTTCTAACTAGCTTTGAAGGAAAAATGGAGTATTCCTTATCAATGATGAATGTAACTGTATCCTTACTGGGCCACGGACACTATGCCTATGCGGTTGAGCCAAGTATTGTTCCTTACTAATGTTGAATGTAATTGTATCTTGATTGGACCGCTGATACTATGCCTATGCTGTTGGACCAAGTATTGTGCCTTATTAATGTTGAATGTAATTGTATCTTTACTGACACTATGCCTATGCTGTTCTACCAAGTAATGTTCCTTATTAATGTTAGAATGTAATTGTATCTTGACTGGACCACGGACACTATGCCTATGCTATTGGACCAAGTATTGCTTCTTGATAGTTTTTGCCGATTTGAATTTTAGTTCCCTGAAATGCCAGTTCTATGAAAACAGAACTGATTTTTAACATTCTTTTTCCTTCATTGTAAGTTAGAGTCAAATATAACATTCAATGTAGCATTTGAAATTCAGCAAAATATTTTTGAACAATATTAAGAAAAGGAAATGCTTAGCTACCATGGAATCTTTGTGGGGGAAATGCTTAATCATGGAAGCCTAAACTTCTACCAAGTCCAGTTTAAGAAACATTGACCTAGCAGGAAGAATTTTGGATTTATAATCACTAGTAGTTGCAAGTTGGAGCTTCACCTCTATACGTAGGCAACATAAAACGAGGCACGGATACCAAAAGAATTTCATGACCCCGATAAGGTAGATGTAAACCTTTTTTTGCATATTCAAAATTTGCAGATTCTGTGACAATAATACCGTTGACTCTGCGACATGCCAAAACATTTTTCGATGGGGGAGATTTATGACATGTTCGAGTCTCGTTTGACGAACTTGAGTCTATTTTTCGAAAATTACGTTAGAAAATAAACGATAATAAAGCCGTCAAGGGGGCTTCAATATCATTCATTATCTAGAGAGTATTATAACCGCTAGCTCTCCCCCACTTTGAATACGAACTGAGTTGGCCCTTGTGGATCGCAAGTCAGATTTTCCCGTTTGATTATTTGCGGAAAATGCTTCGAGGCGTACATTCGACGATCGCGTCCCCTGGCCACGATTCTCTCCCTTATCTAGAACCAGTATCTGCACTGTTTGTGCACATGAGAAGTTTTCATAACAAATATTGTATACACGTTGTAATGTGTCCTATGCATAAAAATTATGACTCCTATTCAGATGGTTTGGAGTTGATAAAATATGGTACATTATCGATAAGATTCAAATGTGTTGGACAGCTACCACAAAGTTTATGAATAAAGGGTATGACAGGAAAATATCCGGTTTTATGCATACTGATAGATATGCCGATTTCATAAGATGTAACATATAATATTATGCAGACTCGATGAATTAAGATTAAAGCAGAGTAACAATCTTTAAAGGGACCAAAACAATAATAAAAGGACTATTTTCAAATTCTTAACATGTTTCATAAGTGAAAATTCTCTAACGTTTGTTTTCTTCGCTAACTAGATAGGCATGGTTTTCTTTTTGGGTTCTTTAACCTCTGAAAGGCACTTTTTTTTGCATGCAACAGGCTGAATGGAGAGGTCATAAGGATTTCCAGGACTCAGAAAATGTTGAAGGAGGGATCCACTAGACAGTTGTTAGGATACAGATGTTTGCCTCTCTTCAGGACCATCCAGTGTGTTCTTTAACATTCACAAACATGTCTGTCCCGCACAAGGGACCACGGAGTTAGTTCTAATCCGACAGACGGTGATTTTCTTTTTGGATTCTAGATAGAGTTGAATTTCGCTAAATCTGTGAAATGAAAAGTGCTTTAAACATGTTCATCGATACTTAAATACAGAAAAGGTTCTTATTAACAATAGCTATTTTCATCTAAGGTGTCCCAGGAAGAATCAAATTAGCCAAATCAGTTAGCTGGATGCAAGAAACAGTTACTCTTCATTATAAGTTTTATTCACGGCCTCGTCAGAAATTTTAATATCCATGTTACTAACGAAAGAAGCTGCTTTCAATTATAGATGGTTTTTGCCAAGGAATTATTCAAAATTCTGTAATTAATGCTTTTAAATTCTTAATATTTGTTTCTTTTTCATTATAGAATAATTATTACTAAGCATATTACCCTTAGTATATTGAAATATTTGAGGCCTTTGTCTTCAAAAGTACTTTTGTTTTCTGAAACAAATAAGTTTGTTGAAATAACCTTTTTTGAATGGAGAGAAAGTTATCTTTGATCGATCACAAACGAGTTTTTTTTTATCTTATCTTATACTAGCTGAACTAAACCCGGTGCTTCCCTGGTCTCGCATTTAAGATGCAATTTATATACATATTCTGAATTTCACTGCATTAAAGGTTAGTTTTGTGAATACCACCCACTGACCCGCCAACCCTTTAGCACATATTCAACACGTATACATATATATATGTTGGTGTTATGATAACGGAAAACGATTAAATGCAGTATTTCCATCTCTGAAAAATTAAATCACGCCCAAACTGTAGAAAACGCAATAATGGTTTTGATTTTCGCAGTCATTACCATTTCCCGTAGAAATAGAATGGTAAATATATTTGATTCTAGCAAGGTTCCCATCCACACGGAATTTCGATTAAAACTGTACACTGTAATGTTTGCAACAACCAAAAACACTGTCAAAATTTCAAAAGTTTACTACGATTTCCCGATGAGTTATGGTTGCCACAGATAGACAGAAATCTCCATCTCCTGTTGTTATTATTATTATGGATTTAGGTGCCCAGAATCTTGACCCAGATTTTGAAAAATAAATAAGATGAAAACACATACCTATGAGAATGTTAATAACAGGAAAAAAAGCGAAAATATATTACACTTATTTTGAAAGAAAGGTTTTTAAATGCCACTGAAATTGGGAAGAAAATTATATTCCTGAATATCGCTCTGTTGTTGCTGAATCCAGTTACTTGCCCCCATCAAAGTTTTCTTTTCTAAATTCTGATCTGTAATTGAATAATGATTTAGGCCTTATAATATCTTCTCGAAATGTTTCAAAACGTAGCCTACAATACATGTTTTTAAGCCGTCACTGCTACTAAAAGTGCTACTGAAGTTTAAGCTTACGTTGCATTCCATCATACAGAGCTGAGTTGTATCACTGAGAGGCACTTTTGTGCACACAATAGGCTAAACGGTTAGGTCACGGGGACCCCGAATGCTCAGAGAAGTAATTAGGTTATTGTGAAAAAATTCACCCATCCGCCTCCCGGACTCGAACTGACGATCTCCTGGTTATGGGACAGTTTGCTCTATCATTTGAGCTAAGTCGGGGGGGGGGGGGAGTAATTCACACTTGCTTTAGAAAGGTTGTGATTGTTGTGCTGTGAAGCTTTACCATGTGTTTCTAAGTGTCGGGGTGCTCCTGTGCTATTTATATAGGCGGGAATCAAGCTTTTATAACCACATTGCGAGTAATATATTTCGGTTATTCAGATGCTCAGCATCGAAGCTCTGAATGGAAATAATCTCTCCGCCGTAGGAGGTAACCAATTTGATAGGAAAGAATGAAGCTCACTACAGTGCTATTCATTTATAGTAATTAGGCAAGAGTAAAACAGAAGTGCTTAGTGAAGGTTGGGGAGAGGACTCACTAGACTGCTGTTAGGAAACAGAAAGGAACCTCCTGTCAAGGCCATCAACACATTCTTTAACCGGCATAGGGTATGACCGGTTGGGTTGTTTTACCCAGGGGCCCACAGGGGTGGGACCTAAAGTAGCGCTAATGGGGCACAACTTTACGTCCCATCCGACGGACGGAGGCCTTCCCAAGCTCATCGGTGTCCCTATTCTGATCGAGGTCAGAGGGTGAGGGTTTAGAGGAGATAAATCTGAAAGCTAGCACAGTTGGAACTCCAACCAGGGAAACCCATCGTATAAAGATTGCATATTTTGGAAAAGGTTAATGAAGTAATTACTGTGCAGAATCTTAGTAGAGTACAAGCTATAGTTGGTCTAGCATCTTCGAAATAGAGAAGCACTTTCAAAAGCTTTGGGATTTTAAGCTTTAGAAGTAATCCCGATAATTTATTGCTTAGTGCAAAAGTTAGAATAGAGACAATTATCAATGGTTTAAACAGAGAAGTAGTATTTTGTTCAATTTTGTTTCAGTTGAACTCATTAAAAGTATAGAATAGTTCTATCCTGACTTGAAAGTATAGAATAGTTCTATGCTGACTTGAAAGTACTTCCGAATTTAGGAATAACTGTATGCACAATTTAAACAAAGCATTCCATTTGCCATTTCATTTAAAGAACACTAGTCAGGATATCTTTATCTCAATATATACTTTTTTGAATTAAAAATATTTTAGGCTTATAATTCCAGATATTTACAAAATCAAGAAAGGTCAGCGGTCTAGGTTTGCAGAATTTTTAAAGTGCTGTTTTACTTCTTTATTTCATTATGATTCCATCATTTTACAATGAACCGTCTTATCATACAAAGGAATTGTCACTTTATTTTTCATGCTTTGGTTTTTTTATTGGCAAACGTGGACTCATTATAATATATCGGATGTTCCAATTAGATATGCGTTTGGATATTTTTTCACCATTTTATCTGTTATTCTTAAGAGATATTTTGTACAGCTATCAGTTTTATTGAGTATTAATATAGAACGATTAGCAAGACAATAATAGACCTTCAAATTCACCAAAATTTGTCTATTCACGCAGATTTATCAAACTATACAAGGTTAGCGATATATACAATTCGCCAATAATCAAATATTTTCAGTGTTACAGTGTTAATACACAATGACCTTTAGTTCATTTTGATTTTAAACATGGAGCCTGTTGAAAGTATGGGTTGGGTTAATTTAGTTCTAAGTGGAACTGTTTTGCTCAAAATGGGCTAAATAACCAGGTCACAAGGACTCCAAGAGGCAGGAAAAAGATTACCTGCTATCCCAAATACTCCGTAGATTCAGGCTGTTCTTGTATTATTTGAAAATAATTTACATTCATAACTGTAACATAAATTTCGAAGACTGAATTATCATATTACTTTTTAATTAATTTTATTATCTTGGTCATATTTTATATATTGATTTTTTTTTTGTACTGAACCTTAATATATTTTTCTTTAAAAGTTCTTGTAACTTCTCTCGTTCTGAAACTATAAATTTTCATATATATTATAGGTTTAATTAAACTGTTTGTAACCATATATTTCTACTTCTAAAAGAGACAACAAAATCAAACAGAATAAATTCAGTCGCTCCTATCACTTGATAAGGAATAAGAAGACTACATTTTGACCCACTCTCAATAGAGGTGGGGGAAACTCTGCTTGCCTTCTCGGATGCCACAACGTGAGATCCTTAAAGTCAGCTTCGTTGCAAATCAATCGCTTGCAAGACAAAGGACACCACTCAATGATGCAATAGTAGAGATAGAGGATTCTACCGACCTAGTTATTTCTTCTTTCCACGAATATCAATTGGTTTCCTATATTTATACTTTTATTCTCATTGGTTTTATTATAGGTCCGGATCTAGAATAAAGTAAATGAGGGGATGGGAGAAGATGTGACTCGATCGAGCTGGAAGATAGTAGGGGGGGGGGTATTAGAATTTCATTGCAGCATAACATTTTCCCCTCCGTTTTGGATATTTTTTACTTTATTATGAGAATCGCTATAAATATACATACATTTTATAATTTTTGTCTCCATTATTCTAACATTGTCATAGAAGGGGGCATGGCATCTTTCCCTCTCTCCCCCTAAATGCGATCCTGTTTACTTATAATATCGCTTCTACTATCCATAGCTTGTAGGCGGAACTCAAATTCGAATTCCTTTCCTAATTTATAAGTTGTACTTCCATCATGGAACAATGAACGTAATATTTTAACCTGTAGTTTAATGATGTATAAAAATAGCAATAGTGTCATTGGCATTTAACTGGACTTAAACAAATAGTATGAAATTGAACCCGTGATTAATTTTTAAGAAGAAGATTATTTTTATGGCGGAATTACAGGTTTCATCTCCTCCCACCCCCCTAAATCCTGCTCCTTTCCTTATATTATATATTCTATTATCCGTAATTTGAAGGCACAAATCGAGTTAACGTTTTTTTTCCAGGTAATTCCGAATTTGCTGCATTGAAATTTCCAAGAGATCGTAATTTACAAGAATTTCATGGAGTTAGTTTATTTCCTCACAAAAATAATCGTGAGTCCATTTTCAACCAATATATATATATATTTAATCCCTGTTAAATACTACTGATATTATTGCTATTTAAACTCATCATTAAGGCTCAGATTAATTGTTATATTCTTTGCTTGACGATGAAACAAAAATTTTATATTAGCGGAAAAATTATCTTTATCCGAAAATAATTTGGATTATTGAGTTCACCTATTAAATCCACGAACTAAGATTATCGTCATGATTTAACTCTCGCTTTAGAAAAACTTCAGATACGCTTGTCAGTAAAAGATCACTTTTATTCTTGTGTTTTGTCACTTTTATTCTTGTGTTTTGAAATGACATGCTTGTTGGGAAGTGACCAGTTTTCCAAAGATAAAAAGTTAATTAAAACTTTCCTAATAAGAAAATGGGACAAAACATTGAAATTTCGTAATAATTTGGTAGAGCATAACATGGAAATTCTGAAAGAGTATAGTAGAACAAAATATTAATAATTTAGTAGGTCATAACTAAAGTCGAGGCGTGGGTGGTTCAGTCGGTATCACGCCAGACTCGTAATCTGCGGTTCCCGGTTCGGGTATCACCTGCAGTCGGTTTAATCAGCTTTGAGATTTATATCAGTAAAGCCCCTTGCCCTATCGTCGGTCAATAGGAAACACCGACGGACTTGGGAAGGTCATCATCCATCGAATGAAACCTTAACCCATAACCCCTTGTGTGGGAGAACCCGTACCCTTTTGCACGTTAAAGAAATCTATGAATGGTCTTGACGGAGGCTACGAGGCATCCTAATAGCCATCCAATGGGTCCTCTTCCCCCAAAATATCTTCAGACGTCGGGGTCCTTATGACCTAGCCATTTAACCCATGGTGTGCTGAAAAGTTCCACTCAGAGGTAAAACAACCTAACCCATTACTTAATTTCAGAATCCTTCTCTGAAATTAAGTAATGAGTTAGGTTGTTTTACCTCTGAGTGAGAATACGAAAAACAGTCAAATAGAATCAGACTGTTTTTTGTATTCCAAATTCATTTATTCTGAGCTACAACTGTACATTTAACCATTGAAAGCCAATTCGAATAATATCCTATTTGATGGCATTGTCCACCTACATTAGTCTTTGGTCTGAAAGTATAGGGAAGCTTTTAATAATAACTATTCATTAATCTGTTGTTTTGAGGGCAAGATGTCTCAATCAATATAATTCATACTTATATTTGGGTCTTTCAAATGAAAAGTGGACAATCCGTTTTCCTGTGCAATATATTGAGTGATCGTTGTTCCCTTACTCAAAGAAATGGTTATACATAGAAAGAACTCGTGAATACTAGAATCAGTCACAAGTATCGGGTTGAACGTGATAGGCTTTGTGTAGATACCAAGCAAACCCCAACATGGGAGAATCCGAAATTGGATAATGCACAGTATGCTGACGCTTGACACTAACGATCAGTGTCTTCTGCTGACTGAAGTTTTTAACTCTGGTGACATTATGAACCCGTAACGATATTGCGAAACTTTGAACCTTTTAAAGATGGAAATAAAGTCGAAGAGACCAAGACTTTTGAGCAGAAAAGTAGTTTTGCTGAATGACAACGCTCTGCCCCATACTGTGTAATTAATAGTAACAAAAACTGAACAGGTGTCGTTCAAAATACCTGGAACACTCTGCCTAGAATTCTGATCTTTCCACCATGTGATTTTCAAATGTTAGGCCCTTTAAAAACAGCAAAAAAAAACAAACAAACTAGGAATGCATACGAAGAGGTGAAGCCTATGATCAAGAAGTTCTCAAACAGCAGTCAAAGTAATTTACAAACAGGGTATCACGTTGCTAACTTCAAGTTGAGACAAATATCTCAACATGCATTGAAAATATTTACAGATAAATAAAGTGTCTATGCTTCTTTCTAACTTGTCCACTTTTACTTGAACCACTCTTACAGATATATAGTTATTTAAAAGAGATTAATAATAATTAGACAGAGAAGTTTCATCAGGTAACTTTCTCATAGCTTTTGCATAGAAATAGCGAAAAAATGGTTATAACTGTAATTTGTCGTATTCTAACTATTCTATTTTTCTTTTGTTTATCGATTTTCTGGTGGCAAAAATATACAAAGTTGGAGCCTCAATATTTCCTTTCTTTCTGAAGTGAAAAAAAAGTAGCCCTGAATAGCTCCAAGTGGTACATCTGGGACTCGAACCTGGAACCTCATTATACGAGTTCAGAATTCTACGAAATGAGCCACAATAAGTGTCCCATTCACACAAATGCTTGGAAACAAAAGCACATCTCGGTGAATGCTCGTGATCTATACCAATTAAGACATAACACAAATACAGACAGCTTCTCAAAATATTATATACGTGCAAAAGCGGAACACTGCAGGAGCGGATAACAAAACATTCTCCTCAAATAAAGTAAATAGCAGACGGAAGGAAGAATATCTTCTTTCCTCTTCTTGTATGTTTGGTGCTTGGAAAAGAACAACTTCTTCCTCACGGTCGATCACAACCAGAAGATACGTTCTCTTTGGCAACGTGCCAGCTTTTCTAAATCTTTGCACGCCGTGAGCGCCTCTTCCCTTCTGTTTTGACGTGGCTGAAGGAACGAGAAGAGCAAATGGTGGTTATCGCGTTGTTACGAATAGCAGCGCCGCTATCACCACATTTTCATTGCGGCACCCGTGAGATAATTATACGTTTTCTATAATAACTGCTGTATGAATTAGCATTAAGAGAAACTGCCATCCTCGAAAATGTGGATCAAACTTTACCGAGTAATCCTTTCCTCTGGGTTGCTTCATGAATCTCTGGAAATTTTCGTCATGTTTCTGGCGATAATGGGAGATTTTAATGGACATTTTTGAATAAGGCGTCGGATTTCTTAATTTTTTTTCATCTCTAAATTATTTTAAAACTAGAGATTGGAAATGTTTTGAACTTTCTTTTAACTCTCCACTTGGTTGACATTCGAATGCGAAAGATATTCATAAAAGTAAGATTTTGTTGGATCTGTAAGTTATATTTTAATAAATTTATTCTCTCCGATTTATATGGGGCGGGGGTGGCTCATTCGGTAGCGCGCCAGGCTCGTAATCTGTAGTTCCCAGGTTCGAGTCCCAGCTGGGTCAGCGTTGAGATTTATCTCCGCAAAATTCCCCGCCCTGCCCACGGTCAGTAGGGGACACTGATGGGATTGGAAAGGCCGCCGTCCGTCGGATGGGACGTTAAGCCGTGGTCCCGTGTGTGGGAGAGTCATACCCTGTGCACGTTAAAGAACACGCTGGATGGCCTTGACGGGAGGCTACCATCTGTCTACCAACAGCTATTCCAGTGGGTCCCCTCCCCCAACCTTCTCTGAGCCTTCGGGGTCCATGTGACCTGGCCATTTAGCCCATGGTGTACAAAAAAGTGCCGCTCAGAGGTAAAAGAACCCAACCCAACAACTGTCCGATTTATAATTATAATTCCGAATCTCGCTAAAGCTATAATTCTTTGCTAATCTATGAAACTAAAGTAATTGATATTTTAATTGTAATTCCATTAAATATATTTAGCAAATATTTAAATACTTTTCATACATAACTAGCATTTGATTCATATGTGTAAAAAGGGAAACCAAAATTCACCTTTAGTTTGCAGTTCCTTAGCATTAGGTTTAACTTTCAGTTACTTGTAGCAGCTGTAACAACAGGACGGCTGTCTAAACTTCTGTTCAACAGGACGGCTGTCTAAACTTCTGTTCAACAGGACGGCTGTCTAAACTTCATTATAACGTAGGTTAAGTATTTGAATTTGCTGTTGATTACCCCTTTGTAGAGAAATTAAACATGGATTTATTATTGTTTCTTCAGAAAAAAAATATAGTTTATGATTTTCAAATTCGGATTTTAATCAAGCACAATAAATTATTTTTGAGCTGGTTGGGTATCTACAAAGGTAAAAAATACAAAAAGACCAGCTTTTCTGATTTTTTTCCCAACGTCAAGCAACCCACTGGACACAATTATCATTGTCTGGTTGTATTAGTTCGCAATTTTTCTTTGGAACTACAAGGGTTTTACATTATTTCACAGGTCTTACCTGATGTACCATGACATCACGAAAGTCTAGTACAGGATTCCATCCACTTATATCATTTAAGATATTTCCTGCTGGCGTGCTACCGCATATTGAACAGATCATATTCTTCTTAATCTGTAGTCACTTTATCGTCAAGTCTCTGTATTTGAAGAAAGAAAACTCGAAATTTCCAAAAATAGCTGAAATGATATAAAAACTCGACTTTCGTTTAGATAATCAGCATGAAAGAAAATCGGATTTCGTTATTTCCAGTTGGGAAAAGATTGAGAAACAATTTTCTAATTTTTAAGAGAAAAAAGGATTTAAATACATTACTAAGAGCAATCGAGGGTAATGAATTAAATTCTATAGAGTTCAAGGTATGTGAAATACAGATTATAATTTTATTGCTTGTTTGCTAGCAGTGAAATTCATGCTTATCCTAATTTTCAACGTTTTCAGTATTTCGGAGATGTACATATGTGTATATTCTATATTCATAAATATCGGTACCATAACGTGAAACTGAAAAATCGGACGATTGCAAATCAATCATACTCTTATTATTTTACATCTATTTTTTTCTCAAATTCAGTGCATTTGAGCTTTTTTAAATTAAATTCTTAACAGATAAACCAACCTCATTACACCATTGCTTATCACCTCCGAATAATAAAAAATATTTTTTTCCTGATCTTAGCACTTAATCATCAACGGTTTAGATTTATCGCACCATGAACTGTATGGCCTTGATTGGAGGATACCATCTATCTCCAAGCAACTATCCAGTGAATCCCCTGCTCCCAAGCTTCTCTGTGCTTCAGGGTCCTTGTGGCCTGCCTTTTTGGTCCATTGTGTGCAAGAAAGTGTCGCTCAGAGGTTACCCAACCCAACCCAAGTGTAATTATGTAATTTTCTATAGCGGATGATCATTAATTGTTTTCAAAGAATGACAGACGACAAAGCCAAACTATTATCTCGTTTTCTTCGAAAACGAGATATATAGTTTCGCTTTGTCTTCTGTCTGTCCGTCCGTCTGTAAACATCAAAGTTTTTGCTTACAGAGATAAATTAAAAAATCGTTTTGTGTTGGATGGGTATTGATGAAATATTACGATATGCACATTCCGAATCTCGCCAAAGCTATAAATACGCCCTCTAGCGGTGGAAAAATTTGAAAATTCCAAAATTTCAAACGAATATTGCAAACGATGTATTTATGCCAGAAATTTGAAATTTTGGTGGTGGAATGTGAAGGTCACGAAGTTTTCATTGCTAACAATGAGTTGACTCCTTAGACCCATAGGGGGGGGGGGAGGTACACACCTTTTTAGTTTTAGCAGATAACTGTTTGTTTTTAGAGATAAATAAAAATTTATTTTTGGGTTAGATAGGAATTGATAAAATATTATGATTCACGATTTAAAATCTTTCGCAAACAATAAACTCTAACGGTGGAAAAATTTACAAATTCCAAAATTTCAAACAAATATTACAAACGATGTTTATAAGCTAGAAATTTTAAATTTTGTTGCTAGAATATGAACGCCATGATGTTTTTATTGGCAGCAATGAATTGACCTCTTAGACTCAGGTGGGTGGGAAAACACGATTTTTTTTTGTTTCAGAAGATAATTGTTTGTATTTAGAGATAAATGAAAAAATTATTTTTTAGTGTTAGATAGGAATTGATAATATGTTATGAATCGCACTTTAGGAATCTTTCGAACTATATCATTGTGCCCTCTAACGGTGAAAAGGATTTAAAATCCCAAAACTTCAAACGGATATCGCAACGACGTATTATTGATAGATAGATGAAATTTTGGTGGTGGAATGTGAACGTCATAATATTACCATTAGAAGCAATTAAAATGATAATTAGAAAACTCATTTTTAATTTGATTGATACCAATGAAATATTATAATTTGCATTTTTCGAATACTTAGTAGTTTAATATATATCTTTACAGATCACTGAGAAGAGGAAACGGCAGAACTGTTTATATTTTGCAAATAATATATATAGAAGAATAGTTCGAAAAACTAGTGATAATTTTTTAAGAGGTATTATACCTGACAGCAATAATTTACCCAATTGTTTGAGAGAAGTGGGGGAAATGCAACTTTTCAGATTTAAGAATTAAAAGACGAATACTTTTATGTTGTATAATTACTAATGAAATACTATTTGTATTTTCCTCATCATCCGCTAGCTCAAATTAAAACTTCTAAAGAATGAAACGGTAGGTAAAGGAAAAACTTCTTGCTCTTTGAAAACCGGTTTGAATGATTGGGCTAAATGGCCATGTCACAAGGTTCCCGAAGACTCAGAGAACGTTGGGATAGGGGACCCATTGAAACAGCTGTTGTGAGACAGATGGTAGTCTGCCGTCAAGGCCATTCAGTGTGTTCTCTAACGTGCACAGGGTATGACTCTCCCGCACAAGGAGCCACGGCTTAACGTTCCATCCGACGGACGGCGGCCATTCCAAGCCCATCGGTGTCCCCTACTGACCGTGGGCAGGGCAGGGTGTTTTGGGAGATAAATATCCACGCTAACCCATCTGGGACTCGAACTTGGGAATTACAGATTACGAACCTAGCTACGGACTGAGGCCCCCCGGCCCCCTTTGAAAATGAGATTCTCATATGCGCCAGAGGCGATATGCGTCCTTCTAGTTTTTATATTACTGTAATTCAAGGCTAAATCAAGGGGGGGGGAGGGGATGTTTTCCTCTGCAAAAATTAGAAGAAAATGAAAAATTTGAAAACCATGATATATTTGAAAACGATGATGGATAACTAATGATATTTGAAATAAAATAAAAATAAAATATGGAACATTTAAAGAATAATTGCATAAAAAATTATAAAATCATGGAATGCTTTTAAGAATTGCAGAAGTCAATTAAATCTTTAAATTAATTACAGCAGAAATATGTATTATCAAAATACTTTTATCATTGATGTTAACCCAGAAAATACATGGGAATGCATCAATAGTCTTTTACGAAGGAGGAATATTGTTTTTCTTTTTCCAGATGTAATGCAACTTATGCAACTAGAAGGTAAGGAAATGGTCTCAGAAAATAATAATTATTTAAAAAAATGTTTTTCAATTATTGGAAGAGTTTTAGTAATAGTCTCTTTTTCTTCCCCAGTTTCAAAAAAAAAGTATATCATGAATTATTAAAACTAAATGATAAGAAAATTTAAGGAATTGATAGTATTCTTGCTAAACCCATTATGTTTGTTGCTAATTTAATTTCTGCGACACCAGCAGTTATTTTATAAATGCTTCGATAGCGATAGGTATTGTTTCTGATATATTAAAAATTGCTCGTTTAGTAGATGTTTATGTATCTGGAGATAAAAATGGCGCATCAAATTACAGATCAATATTAATTCTTTCTACTTTGGCTAAAGTCATGGAAAATATGTTTTCAAAAGAAGTGTTATCATTATCCAAGCAGACAGCACTTGATCTAGAATTATGATCATACAACACAAATTATGGATATGCGTCACTAACCTTTCAGGGTGCAAAAGTTTGGAATAATTTAAATAATTTCATAATTTAAAAGAAGCTGAGAAGTATTATGTATTCAAATATAGTTTGTTGACTACTTTTGCTAATTGCTACTTATCGTTTTCAAAAATGGATATGTGTATATAATTATATGTAGCATCATATACACTCACGAACACTATCTGCTTAATAAAGCTGCTGTACCTGATGCTGATGGATAAGTAATAAAATGCACTGAGAAACATAAATGGTTTTTCTGCACAGTGTGGAATGATGTGCGGAAAACAACATTACATGGAATTTGCAAACCGTTCAAGTTTCGCATTATCTCCGCGAAACTTCCAAACCTGTCCTCTATCTGTAGGGGACATCGATGGGCTTGGAAAGGCCGCTGTCCGTCGGTTGGGACGCTAAGCAGTGTTACCGTGTGCGGGAGAGCCATAACTTGTGTACGTTTCAAAAACACGCTGGATAGCCTTAACGAGAGGCTACCATCTGTCTCCTAACAGATGTCCAATAGATCCCTTCCCCCCCCCACCTTCTGTGAGCCCTCCTTTTAGCATTGTATGCTAAAAGTATCACTAAGAGGTAAAACAACCCAGGTTTCGCCTCATAGATGTTTTTTTCAAGAGATTATCCACCGACGGCATAGTTTTTCATTTCTTTGGTGATATACTCTATCATTAAGTGCGCTTGCGTCTTTGCAAGATAATGCGTGTTTCAATGCAAGAAAAATTATTACATTGAAACGCTGACTAAATAAATGTTTCTTTAAAATTTTGCATACTTTTTTTAAAAATTTTATAATTTTTCACAAAATAGACTTATTGGCTACACATCATTGCTTATTCTCCAGCTTCTGTAATTCTTTGAATACTGGACGGATATCTTCAAATATCAAGATTTGTAAGCATTCTATTACGATATTTATTTTTAGGGACATCTTTCATAAAATGTTTTTTTCATTTGTCAATTGTCACGCAACTTCAGACACTGTTCCATACTGGCAAAACATATGCATTACCCATTGATTTAAACACTGCATTTGCCATAGATATTACTACACGTCATCCGAAAGATTTACAGATTTACAGTACATATTCACTGAATTAATACTTGGTATATATTTAGCGACATATGATACGGATTATTAACTGTCTTCCAATATCGTTTTTTTTTTACTTTAGCAATGCACAATTTCCGTTCTCTTCTTGGCTTTCCAATAAATCATTATGTAAGTAATGCATTAGCTTCTTATTACTATCTCCAGCGGAAATTTTTATGATTTGTTTGCTTCTATTTTTCTTCGGGATCGAATGCCTTATCGTTCTTTTTATCATAAGAAAAAATGTAATTTTTCTGCTGCTTTACCTTTTTACCAAATAATGCGCAACGTCTTCACTGCTACGGATTGTTAAAGAATTCACTACATCGATATTTACGCAACGCATCATTGCTACAAAGCTTGCACAGCGGAAGCAGCCAAAGCCATCAAAACATTTGTGTTATTTTTTAGCCATCTCAGTCACCTTGGCTTTGACGAGAACATAGGGTGACGGATAGTTCCATTTTCTGGGGTGCGCTTGTGTCTTGAAGAAGCTTTGCGAAAACGACAGTGCGAATTATAACATCATGAGCTGTTCCAAGGCAGCAATTGAGTTCCTGGAGTTAATGCGCCAAATAAGTACAATAGCAATCGAAGTTCTTTTCTTCTAAGTCTGTAACTCTTAAAAAATGTGTTAAATATTGACAATCTTTACGTTTATCGTCTCGAATACACTAATGCATCCTCTTAACGCGACTTTCAATGCTTAAAGCTAATGCATTGTGTTAATGCCCATGTTCCAAGTTAGGAGCTAATGTCTTCCAGTCCAGTTACACAAAGAGAGTTTATTTAAGTTACATGTATATATTACTGTTCCGCAAGCCGGAATAAATATTTATACTACCCAAAAAATCAATTATTTTCGGCTCTAATGTTTTACTCTGTTCCAAAGAAAAATGAGAGCAAGTGTTTGGGAAAAAATGTAAAACTTTAGGTTTGTTTAAAGAAACTACAGTGTAAAGTCAATTCAGGTTATCATCTTACTGTATGACTTTGAAAAATATAGTGTCGATAAAGAATCTGTAAATGCTCAAGAAAATCCAGGAGTTGAGTCCCAGTGTTGTAGATTCCTGTAAGGAGTAATGCCCTTATACACCATTAATATCAAATGTAGACAGAAAGGTTTTTCATGCTACAAGAAGGAGATGAAAGAAGGATTTTAATTTTCCTCATTTTAATATATTTCTCAGCATTTAATAGAAAGAATAGATCCAACACATTTAAACAAAACTTCGATTATCCTCAAAGAAGTAAGAGTGAAATGTTTCTTAATTAAGATCAGTTTTCAAAAGAAAATACTTGCATTTATTAACAAAAGTTATAACAATTGTTTACAAATATATTTTATTGAGTTCAGAAATACATTTTAATGTCAATGTTATATTATAGCTATGTTCTAGTTATTCAATGCTATTTCAAGCTCACCGGACAAAAAATTAGTCGCATCCCGCCATAAGAGGGTTACGTCCTTTTAACAGCAACAGAGGGTGCACCAGTAATAAACGTGTCTTACAAATAGCTGTGCCGTGCCCTACGGGGTTCATACAGTGACAAGAAGTGGTTGTGTGCCACATGTGTGCTAGTCGCTCCGTGAAACATGGGTCGCGCCAAAGATGTGAATGAATGGCAAAAAGGTGTTATTGGGTTTGGCCGAGCCAAAGGGCATAGTGTACAAGAAGTTGCTGCCTTTGCAGGTGTGTCGAAAAGTATTGTCCAAAGGGTCTTCCAGTAGTAGTGTACATCGCAGTTCACACTAATCGTCGCCAGAACTGCGGCAGAAAGACTGCTCACCAATACAGACCTCCGCAGTATGTCACATACTGTTAGGGCAAACCTCACATCTCACATACCTCACATACCTGTTCGGTCAATGCAGGCCTACAACAAGCTATTTCCGAACAACACTCCGAAAGGAACTGCATCCATGGATATCTGGAGCAGATCTGGATCAGCTATTTCACATATAGAGGAAGAGACCGTGTTAACAGCTCTGCACAAGACTGTACGGCTACAGTTGGCACGGCGCCACAAAGACTGGACTGTCGACTCTTGGAAGCGTTTGATCTTGTCGGATGAGTCACGTTTTTGCTTGTACTCGAATAATGCGAGGCGACAGGTGCATCGTAAGCCGCATGAAGCCTTCCATGCGGACTGTGTGCAAGGTTTTGTTCAATCGGGAGGAGGCTCTATGATGTTCTGGAGGTGTTTCACGTACGAGGAAATGTATGTACTTTGGTTGCGGTGACGTCACACGTGAACCAGAAAGGCTATATGGAGCTACTGGATGATCACATGTTGCCTTTTGTGCAGCATCTCTACAGTGAACACCAGAAGGATACCCCAGTCTTCCAAGACGACAATTGTCGCGTGCACAGGGCTCGAAGTGTGTCGGATTGGCACGACGAATATTCTGAAGCCTTCGAACATCACCACTGGCCCGTCAAATCCTCGGATTTGAATCCCATAGAAAACTTGTGGGACTCTTTGGGACAATGAGTGAAGCGCCGTCCCAGCCATCCGACCAGTTTGGCCGAACTGCGGCATTTGCTTCTGGAAGAGTGGATGAATATTGATGTGCACTACATCCGCACACTAATGGCATCCATGCCATACAGGATTTCGGCTGTTGTTCAGTTGTACTGAGGCGTTACGCGCTATTAGGTGACATTCAGCCAGGGGTGACTAATGTTTTGTCCGGTGATCTTATGTTTCAATGGACATCTATGAAAGTTGTAAGAAATCAAAGGAAACCGCAAAAATGAATCAGCTATATCATTCATGATTTGACATACATAACTCTTACCTAAATTAACATCTTTTCTCCTTGATTTAGATTTTTTAATGATATTATCAGTATTATAGCTGCGGAAACGGCAATGGAATGTTGATGCTTTCGTTGAAAAACCTTCAGCATTTTGAATGCGATAAATCGAAGGAGAGCGAAGCAATTATTGTTTCGCTTCCCTTTGATTTCTCACATTCAAACTATGCTGTAATGCACAATACGATAACAATAATATAATAATGATAACAGGCTTCAAAACACTGCGTGGACAGTGCTACATCAGTTCCTCTTCAAGTGTGGGTCCTCTCAGACAGTGCGGACAGATGCAGCTGCATCATTTGCATTGCCTTTAATTCTATTAGTATTTTAAAAAAGAAATTTTGTTCATGATTAGTCAAAGCTAAGGTAAAAACAAATTCAAAATAAAATTGCACACTTGTGTCCTTCTATGTGGGGTTGTCTAGAAATTAAAACAAATCTATTTTACGGAAGGTATTTGCAGAAAAACACTACCCGTCTAATTAATTTCACAAAACTACCTTATTATTACTAGCTGAACGTACCCGGGGAGCCCGGGGAAATTTTTAATCTGTATATTCTTATTTTCACTGCAGTAAAGGTAAATTTAATAATCTTTTTCGAGAGGGGGAATATGAAAAAGTGAAATTACAAATTCACCCCCCCCCCCCAAACTCTACCACAGATTTTCAACAGGAAGAAAATTTCGCGATGTTTGCCTGAATCGTTGTTAACGTCAGCGATCTGTCTCATAGCTCGTGGTTTACTTTCTGTTAAACTGTCGAAATTTTTATTTCCGTTACGACAGATTTTGCTGCCCTATGGCTCCATTGATACTCGACTGCAAAGTCCAAAATTCTTGCACAGCGTCCTCCGTGTGCCCCGATGATTGGCTTAAAAATCAGGTTCCCACTTGGTCCGTGGCTTCGTTTCTGCACAAATTCTGACAGCTCGTGTCTCGCTGTTAATCTCCATATTCTGTTGTTTCCCACATTAAAGGTTAGTTTTGTGAGTACCGCCCACCCCCGACATTCTATCACAGTTTGAACAACACGAAGAATTTCTCAGTGTTGCAAAGGTCATTGCTGACTCGGCGCGCGCTCTCTGAGCCCGTGGGAAACGATAGAGATATTTATTTCGTCAGATTTTGGCATTCTACAATTCCCGACCTTCTTGGCAGACAGGTCCCAAATTTCATAGGCGGATTTCTCTTGTCTGACCCCACGTTGGGATAGAAAATCAGGCCCCTAGCTGCAACAGAACGCCATAATAATACATTTGGAAATATGGGAAATCTGGCAACGGCAGCAGATTTAAATGCCATTTTAACTCGTTAAGTTCATGGTAACAATAAATTTGATAGCGAATATCGTTCTCCATAGGAATAGCATGGTAAATTATTTTGCTTCTAGCAAGCCCCCCTTTCTGACTTTCAGCTTGAAATTTGCCACTCCAACTCGGACCGATATCGAAAACATTCTCTGAAAGCTCGAAGCGTATACGTTGATTTCCCGATGAGTTATGGCTGCAACAGACACAAAGAGAGAGAGGGGATTTCTTTTATTATATAAGCTAGCTGAATGTACCCGACGCTGCCCGGGTGTCACTTTTAACCTGTATATTATTATTTTCACTGCATTAAAGGTAAAATTTTCCCCCCGACAATTTAGTACAGATTTTCAACAGGAAGAAATTTGCCCCGATCGTTGTTGACGTCAGCTAGCACTCCTCATAGCCCTTGGCTTAGTTTCTGCTTAAGCTATCGTGATTTTTTATTTCAGTTACCACAGATTTTGGCGCCATATGGCTCCCGTGATATTCGTTAGCACGATCCAAATTTCCTGCACAGCGTCCCCCATGTGTCCCGGTGATTGGTTTAAAAAATAGGTTCCCACTTGGTCCGTGGCTTCGTTTCTACACAAATAAGTGACAGCTCGTGTCTCACTTTTAATCTGCATATTCTATTGTTTGCTGCACTAATGCAAAAAATCAATGATGACACGGCACGCGAGCTCAGTGCCCGTGGCAAACGATCGAGATACAGTGGACCTTCGTTATAGCGCTGCTCGCTATACCGCGCACTCGGTTATAGCGCGGGCGATGTTCGCGATAAGTTCAAACATGTTTATACAGGTCCGTGCGGCGTTAGTGAGTATCGCATTTTATTGTTACTGCGTATTGAGTAATTGTGTATGTATTGAGTTCCTGCATGTATTTTGAATAGTGTTTAATTATTGTATGCATGATGAGTAAAAGAAAAGCTTACAGTGTCACCTTATAACGCGAGTGTTGTTTCCCGCCCGACATGCGCGTTATATCGGGGGTCCACTGTATTTATTTCGTCAGATTTTGGTATTCTGCAATTCCCGACGTACTTTACCGAAAGGTCCCAAATTTCGCAGTCGGGTTTCTCGTGCCAGACCCCGTGTTTGGTTAGAAAATCAAGTCCCTAGATGCAATGGAACGTCTAAATGATACTTTTGGAAATGTGGAGAATCTGGCAACGGCATCAGATTGCAGCAGAAGATTTAAATACTATTTAACACTTTACTTTCACAGTTAGGGAGCATTAAATGGCAACAGTAAATTTGACAGCGATTCTCGTTTCCCGTAGGAATAGCATAGTAAATATTTTTGGTTCTAGCAAGACCCCATTTTGGACTTTCGAACTGAAATTTGGCACTGCAATCCGGACACAACCAGAAACGTTCTCTAAAACTTTGGAACATGTGCGTTGAATTCCCGTTGAGTTATGGCTGCCACAGACGGACACACAGACAGACATCTTCTTTTATTATATAGATGTATTCTTCTAAAAGACTAAACAATAAAAAGATCGTAGAGTTTTGTCATTCCTGCAAATACACTGTATTGTTTTAATAAACACTTATGCGGCGAAATATTTTGCCGATGGTGCCGGACACTAACCCACGACTCTGAGGTTTAGTGATTAGACCACTCTGGCATGTATCTAGAGAGTCGTTTGTTCGGATTCCGCCCCGTCGGCAAAAATATTTTTTCGGCATAAATATTTACTGAATTCTTTACCTACAGGTAATATGTATATTTACTAAAGATGTATGGTTCTAGATTTACACGAGAATAGTGAGATTTATTTTATCAAACCTTTCCTGAAATTTAAATCACCCCTAAAAAGAAAACAACAAGAAGCTTTACTAAAAATCTGCCTGAAATACCACTACTGTTAAAATAACAATAACCAAACCCGTTAAACTTTTCCACGAATTTCTCTCAATAAAGACCAAAACCGTTGAGACAGCACTAAGAAAATGAAAACAAGAGCGTTCTGCTGAAGGATTCAGTGAAACAATAATATAATTGCCGGCTGAAGTATTCAAGAATACAATACTTGAATGTCTGAAGGAAATCAATTCGTTGTCTTTTTTAAGAATGAAAATCTCGGATAACAGCGTGTTCAATGTTAAATATAGTCTTAATCGATTTTCACGTAAAATCTATTTGAAGGAAATGTTAAGTGAGGAACTGAGATTTGTACAACAATACAGTTTCAGTTCACCAAATCAGCTTTCAGACCGTAGCAAATTAAATTTAACTGATGTTGACTCCTTTACGGAATATTCTTGTGTACTTCAGAGACGTGATTAACGAATAAAACCAGTAAAATATGTGCTTAAAGTTGCATATAGGATACGATAATAAAAAAGATCTCTTGCGTTCTCGTAACATCTGACGTGAATATGAGAATAGTGCAAAGACTATTAGTATTGCCGGACAGTAGGAAAATGTTTTTCAACAAAAAAAGATACAACGAAGGTTACGAAAAGAGGCGTGGGTTATCAAGTTATTTTACCTTTAAATGGCATTTATATGCAAACATAGATCAAACAACCCTCAAATTGGGTAGAGGAAATGAGTTCCCTAGACAGGTATTATGGGTGAGGGGTAGAGGAAATGAGTTCCCTAGACAGGTATTATGGGTGAGATAGAAACCTCCCATCAAGGTCATATAGAGTGCTCAAAAAGGATTGCTCAAGGGTTTAAGAAAGCTAGCAATGCAGTCAATGTGAAGAATGAATTTGATTGCATAAGGTTATGAGTCTAGCACAGACAGAGGGTGAATTTGTAATTTCACTTTTTCATATTCTCCCTCTCGAAAAAGAAAAAAAAAACAATAAATATCCCCTCAAACAGATGCTTACCACAAAGGTCTGACAGGAGCCTCTCAGTTTATACGCCGTAGTAGAAGGTCTGTGAGGACGGTAGGATCTCAGCAGAAAAGCAGCATAAACATCCATACCTTACGCGAGGCTCGAACCCAAGTCCCTTTGATCAGTAGTCAAGCACGCTAACTACTGCCTCATTCAAATACATAGGTAGAATTGAACTTTGTGAAAAATAATTTCTGCATCTTTATATACGATTGAAACTAAAGAAAGGGTGTGACGAACAAGAAAATAAGAGTTAACAAA
Source organism: Ryuthela nishihirai (assembly GCA_038380435.1). Taxonomy (NCBI): domain Eukaryota; kingdom Metazoa; phylum Arthropoda; class Arachnida; order Araneae; family Heptathelidae; genus Ryuthela; species Ryuthela nishihirai. The sequence goes on from JAWZYU010000011.1 coordinate 19,497,020, forward strand.
AATTTGAGTCTGTAAATGAAGATATACTCTATTATTTCGAATACAATGTGATTCTCATGTTTTACATGATGAAATGATAAGACTTAATTTAAAATACAAGGTACAGTAAGACTGAATCCAGTAAAAAATTCGAGATAAAGTACATTGGGGAAAACCGCAATATTGTTTTCACGCGATTCAATTTAGGTGATAGAAATATATGAAAGTCATGCATATTATATAAAATACGACACAGGATTAAATTATGGTATGCAAATGAAGAGCGCTGGCAGCCGTATATACAAATGCATTGAACGTTAAGAGCCATGTTATCCTGTGAGATGGAATAGTTGAAATGGCAAATTTATCAGATATCTTTACCAGATATCATCATTTATTGTAAGAGGTCAGCTCAACAATATCAAACAGATCTTACCAGATGGCTTAATGAGAGTAATTAAGGTGCATAGAATTCGGCAGAGATTCCAACAAAGACAGAGTGCATCCAGTCAATTCAGTAGTGACGACGGCGTACAATAACCCAAAGGGAGGACCTCTATATGATGTTATGCTCACGGGGGAGCAAGATGTGTATTAACTGTGAACGGGCATCGCAGCAGCGAATGGAACAGCTACCACCATACACAGAAGACTTCATGAGGTGTGCCTGCATGCTAGGCCGCCAGTGGTATGTGTACTCACCAGACACTGTAGGACGGTGCACCTAAACTGGTACAGACCTCATGTCGACTGCACCCATAAGCAATGGAGGTCCGTGCTATTCATGGATGAATAGAGATTTGCTCTGCAGAGAGATTTACGGCATCATTTCATATGGAGGGAACCAAGAACACGCTATCGTGCATAAATATCCTTGAACAAAGCTTACAGTGGTGGTAGTGTAATGATATGGGAAGAGATACCTTTGGGTGGCTGCACAGCTCTGTATGTCCTTCCAACAGGTACGCCACCAATCGCACGTACAAGGTTGAAGTACTCTTTTGTGCGACCATATGCAGATAACAATAAACGTTACCTTTTTCCTGCAGGCCGATAATACCCACCTGCACCACTGTTGCTTGGTCATTCACTATTGAAGAATAGCACTATTAACTGCATGGAGCTACTGAAGAATAGCACTATTAACTGTATGGAGCTACTGAAGAATAGCACTATTAACTGTATGGAGCTACTGAAGAATAGCACTATTAACTGTATGGAGTTGCCAACCTGGTTTTCCAAACTAAATGGAGAATACTAGCCACAGTGCTCCTGAGAGTCTTATCAATGGTATGATACACCGCTGTGAGGACTGCATTGTGGTAAGAAGTGACCAAACTCTATATTAAATCACTTGAACTATTTCAGTTGACCTTCACCATTTTTACCATGTATATCTTATTCATATATAATTTTGTGATTTAAAAGTGTTATGACATTTTTATTATTCCTTACATTTTATTCAAATGAACTAAATACTCAGATTTCCTGTAGATATAGAACTCAAAAAATATTTATGCGGAAAAAATGAGTTTCGCCGATGGTGTGGGACTCCAACCCACATCTCTTCAGATAGATGCAGAGTGCCATCGACAAAACTCATTTTTTCTGCATAAGTATTTACTAAATTCTATATCTACAGGTAATCTGTATATTTACTATGTATTGATTTTTTCATTACTAACACCTTTACATGAGTGACTTTTTATTTACATCTTGTTCAAAAGCAACATTTGGAAAATAAATTGATTTTCCCGATTATAGATGGCGCCAGGTCTTCCACTTTCAGGTTAAAAATGAAAGTCACATTACGGAAAAGAATGACTGACGTGGCAGTTAGTTTATTGGCTAGAATACTCTGACATGTATCTAGAGAGAAAGGTTTGAGTCCCACACCGTCGGCAAAACTCATTTTTACGCATAAGTATTTACCACAATTGATTGTTTTCTATATATTTATCTTCTAATTCACATGCAGGAGATCCAACGGTTTACAGGTTATTCCGTAATTTATGGGATATATATTAAATAATTGTATATGTAACGTTAATGCAAAACATGATCCTCAATTGGTAAATAACATAGTTATAACTGAACTATATCTAAATGTGGTAATCGTCTAAATTGTCTGATTGAAGATTAAAATCTGGTATTTTTATTATTTCGGGTTGATCTTCCCGAAAAACTTCATATTTTTTATTATTTCAGGTTGATCTTCCCGAAAAACTTCATCTCCATCTAATGCATTTGTACACAACTTGTCTTAAATTATTTCATTATAACAACTTCTTCATACACAGTGTTCTGTTATTCTAGAAACTATTCTACCAATCGTGGAAATGATCGCGGATCTTCACAGATTACGCTACATAGTAAAGGACCTAATCTTATATGCATGATGTTCGCATTCTGACCTCATGGCAGCCTTTCTGACAGCTTACCTCTCCGATAGCGGGGAAAAGGGACTGCGTTGGTATAATTGTTTTTAAAAAACTTCGCCTTTTACTGAAGAAGATATAGTAATAAGTTATATCAATTAATGTTATGATATCACTTAAGAATAATATGTCTAAAGAAATGTTTATATATGCAAAGTTATGATCATGCATTGTACATTTAGGTATTTAAGCCCATCATTGCCTGTGCAGTTAGAAGTAAAGTTTGTGAATAGTTTTCGTTATTTGCAATTTGCTTCTTTGCTTTGACTGAGGTCAAATGATAAGGTGTGCGATTTACTTCAACAATTAGTATAGCTACTGCAGAAGCAGTTATGCAAGGAACAACTCTGCTGGTAGTTTCACTTGCAATGTATAATGCGCGTGATATATGGATGCACTTATAGCCCCTTATCTTTAAGGTTACCCACAATTGTACTTGGTTCTATCTCTATGTAGCCTCTTTCTTGCCTTGTGGGATAGCTTTAATTAAGTGTTCTTTTCTTTCAGGAAAAGAGTACAATATATTACACGCTTGGTATTTCGGAATTGCTATTGTGCATATTAAAGAGAAATATTTATCTCTATTTTACTTGCGGCTAAAGTTTAGACTTTATGCATTAATTTCCATCTTTTTTTTTGATTTAACCTCTGTAACGTTACACTTAATAGGAAAACATTTAAACATATGTTTTATGTATATGAGAGAGATTATTTAGATTCAATCTATTTCATAACCTTTCTGTGATTCGTTTATGTACTTTTAGAATTAAAATCAGTTTTGGGAAAGCAAACGTAAGGATTATTTAAACAAAGTGAGCATGAAGAGACCAACTATATAATTCTATTGTAAAGGTGAAGTTAGTTTTTAATGCAAACAATTTATAGAATGAATAGTTGCTAGAAATGAATTCTTTGAAACTAAAATCTATTTATTTGTGACTGCATACTTCTCCGTTTACTTAGTTACCTGAGCAGATTTTTATACGAAGAAACTATTTAAATAACACTAATTATACTTCGGCTGTAAATTGTAGTTAGGTAGTCACTGGAAGGAGAGCTATGCACCAATCCCCTGTGATGATGCATAGAACCGGTAAGGCATAGCACCTAATGTCCGACCCCGCCTTCTCGTGGTGCAGACCGTTAGTAACTTTCAAAAGAGATACTCTCTTGCGGAAGTGAACGGTAGGGGAGAGCTGCCAGATTAGTGTGGCCTACTGATCTGGACAACTATGGCTACTTTTCTTTTTTTCTACCCTGCTGAGTGGTCAACAACACAGGGTCCTGGTGCTGACCATATAAACCCACTGGACTGGACAGATATATGGCTCTGAACTTGATTATGGATCCTGATTTTGCTGTACTGGTGGGCTTCTGTGGAAGGGAAATCTTCCGCTGTGTTTTCTGTTTGTTTGTGGGTTGACAGCCCCAAGTGAATAGATTCACAGGATATGTTTATCAGCTGGTGGATAATCCTGAACACAGGTCATTGCAGGCATCTCAGCTCTTTGCTTTTACTGGCATCGTCAAATTCTACATTGGAGGAAGTCTTTCAGTGTAGATGGCTTCAGCCTTTAATGGTGGGGGAACGGGTCTTTGCCTCATGTCTGCGATTAGGGGGATGTTTGATAATGTCGGTATTCCCTCTCTCAATAAACATAGTTTCTTTAAACATCCCACTAACCATTTTCTCTCCATAGGTAGTTGGAATGTGAGGACTCTGCACAGAGCTTTTTCTCTTGATGTCCTCAGACAAGAATTCCACTGTTATAATTTAGATATTCTCGGCTTGCAAGAGAACAGATGGACAGATAAAGGTCAGATCCTTACAAATAATCTTAAATTTCTTTTTTCAGGGAGGGACGACAATAAGCATCACCAAGGCGTAGGTCTGCTTCTCAGCAGACAGGCTAGTGAAGCTCTTCTAGGATATGAGTGCATTAATGAAAAGTTTTTTACAGCAAAATTTCAGTCAAGCATTAAAGACTTGAATGTTATCTGCTGTTATGACCCCACTGAGGATGCCGATGAGGATGAGAAGGATAGGTTTTACGGACAACTTCAGGACATTTTGAATTCTGTCAAGAAAGGAAATATTACCCTTATTCTAGGTGACCTCAATGCCAAAGTTGGTACTCACTCTGACCTTTGGGGACAGGTGATAGGCCCTTTTGCTATTGGTAGCTGCAATGGCAATGGGCAACGTCTCCTACAGGTAAGTAAACTTAATGGTTTCAGAATAACTAACACATATTACAAACACCACGACATACGTAAATACACATGAGTTTCACCTGATAGACTGCATAAGAATATGATTGATTACATATTAATTAACAGCAAATGGGCTAGTTCTGTTAGGAATACCAGGGCATATAGGGGAACTGAAATTGGATCTGACCATTACGTTGTTAAAAGTATCTTGCAACTTAAACTTAAGAAGTGTTTGCTAGGGTTAAAAAATTTACTTTTAATACTGAAGCTCTGAAAGACTCAGTCATAGCCGAAGCTTACCATGATAGGTTACTTAGTCGTTATGACAGTCATGGTATGCTTACTATTGAAGTTGAGGAAGAATGGGATCATTTTAAACAGGCTTTTTTGGACACTAACAGTACACTTTTAGGAAAAAAGGAGCAGAAGAGCAAGAATTATCTGAGTGATAATGCACTTGAGCTTATTTCTGAAAGAAAGAACTGCAGAAATGTCCTTAATCAACACCGTACTAGTCCTAATAGAAGCATTACAGAGAACTTAATAAACGTGTAAAAGATCAGTTAGCTGCTGATAAGAATCTTTGGCTTGATGGCTTGGCTGACAAAGCCGAGGAAGCAGTTAGACAGCACAACAGCAGAGAGCTATACCAGATAGTTAATGTTTTGTGTGGTAGAAAACGGACAGGAATACAGGGATTGAAGGATAAACTAGGTAAGGTTACAGAAGGTGAGGATTCTGTCATGGCTAGGTGGGCTGAGCATTTCAGTGATATTCTAAACAATGTGGTTAGTTATACTCCCATTGTTTGCAATGATGGCAGATGCATTGGTGGCTTTAATGTTGGCCCTGTAACACAATTTGAAGTTATTTTGGCTATTTCTAAACTTAAACTTTATAATTCCCCAGGGATAGATGAAATTACTACGTAAATGCTTAGAGCTGGGAATGTTTCGGTTACCACTTCGATGACTAAAATTTTGAATATCTTTTATGATAAAGGCATGGTTCCTAAGGATTTTACCAGAGCTATTATTATCCCTATTTTCAAAAAGGTGATCAGAGTTCTTGTGCTAACTACAGGGGTATCAGCCTACTCTCTGTTCCAGGGAAAGTTCTTTGCATGATTGTGCTTAATAGAATTAAGAAACTGGTTGACAGGCAATTGCGTGATGAGCAATGTAGATTCAGATGTGGTAGGGGTTGTGTAATAAGATAGTTTCACTTAGGCAGATTCTGAGAAATGTTTAGAGTTTCAGAAACCTTTGGTTGCTAGCTTTGTTGATTTCAAAAAGGCTTTCGACTCTGTTGATCGTCATAATTTGTGGTTGATTGTGAGATCATATGGTATACCAGACAAGTTAGTTAACGTAATGAAAGCTCTCTATAATAACACTGAGTCGTGAGTGTGAGAGTTGATAAGGCTTGTAGCAATTGGTTTAGCATTACTTCTGGTGTTCGACAAGGGTGCATTTTGTCTCCTTATCTCTTTAGCTTGGTTATTGATTATGTTATGCGAAATTCACTTCAAGGGATTTTGGCCTTAAATGTACTGGAGATACGGAAATTTCTGATTTAGATTATGCTGATGATTTAGCCCTTTTGGCAAATGATGTTGATGAGATGAACTCTTACATTCGAGCTGTTGATGAGACTGGTAGTAGAGTAGGTTTGGTTATAAACAGAGAGAAAACTAAAGTAATGAAAATTGGTCAGGCAGGCTGTGATTCAGTTAATCTGAATGGTTGCAGTCTTGAGCAGGTGTCACAGTTTAATTATCTTGGGAGCTATGTAACAGATAATGGTGATGTGCAGCATGAGATTAACAGACGAATAGGGATTGTTGCCGGGACTTTTAAGAATCTATGGAGAGTGTGGAGAAATAGGCGTATACACCTAAAGACTAAAATTAGACTGTATAATAATTTGGTTCTTTCTAGGGTTAGTTATGGTAGTGAAACTTGGACGCTGTGTAAACAAGATAACAGGAAACTAGATGCTTTTGTTTCTAGATGCTTGCGCAGTGTCTTGGGCATTAGGTGGTTCAACTTTGCAATTAATGATGAGGTTAGGCAAAGGAGTGTGCAACCTCCTTTAAGCAGCATATTGTGCAGAGAGAGATTCTGCTGGTTTGGCCATGTTGCCCGTATGGATAATTATAGATTGGCGAATAGGGTTATGAACAGTGTACCTAAAGGCTTCAGAAAGAGGGGGAGACCTAGGATGCGGTGGGCAGACAATGTCAAACAGGACCTTGTTAGAATTGGTGTGCAGTGACCAGATGCAGTAGATGTAGTTCAGGACAGATTTGCTTGGAGAACTAAATTGCACGGTCTGGTTGGACCTCCGTAGCCCGTGGCTGCATGATGACGATGACGACGACGACGACGACGACGACGACGATGATGATGATGATGATGATGATGATGATGATGATGATTTTTACTTATATACCGAGAGTGGTGTTTGGCTCAGTCGGTAATCTTCAATTCCCAGCCTCGAGTACCAACTGTGCTAGTGTTGAAAATTATCTTAGTTAACAACAGTTCTGCCCTAGGTGAGAAAAGGAGAGCCAATGGACTTGGACAGATCGAGTAATGTAATATGTTATCAGTGGCGTCATGTGAAGGAGAGTCATGTGTACGTTAAAGAACACACTATATTGCCTGGCTGTGAGGTTTCCTGTTTCCTAACAGCTGTCCAATGAATTTCCATCCCCAACTTTCTCTGAAACATTTGTCATTGTGACCTGATCATTTAGCCCATTGTGTGCAAAAAAAAAGGTGCCGTTCAGTGATAAAACAACACAAATGATATGATGCGTGTCCTCTTAGAATCCATTGCACGAAACTAGAAATTTCAAAAATTCCAAAATTTAGTTACCATTGGATGCTTCATATCAGTGAATTGTAAGAAATTTTATGTTACATTCGTGTTTACGTATGTTCCTTTTATAAAAGTAGAACAACAGAAAATCATTTGCATTTTAATCCTGTGAACTTTATAATTGAAATATTTAATTTGAAATAAATTCATTTTCTTATAATACGATTGCGTTATTCAACTGTTTTGTACACAACACCAAATATTGGGCATTAAACCGAATATAATACAATGATCCACTGGGTTTCATAAACAATGCTGGTTTCTATATAAATATGTTTCTAGTCTTCTCTATGATGCAATTTGTACTCATGCATTTATCATATCGTATTTAAATGAATTCATTTTAGTGCAGCTGTTGAATATACGCTTTGACAGTCTCTTTTAGTAACAAAAAAAGGGAACAAAATAATAATACGAAACTCGCTTTTTGCTCAATCAAATATGATATAATATGGAAAGGTGGAAGCGAATCCTACCCAAACATGCAGTGACGTGGTCGTGTAGTTGAAAACGGGAAGAAAAAACAGGATCTATAGTGATTTGTTTTATGTCTCACGGTGAAGTTTCACTTTGGGGGAACTGATGATGAATCATCGAACTTGAGTGATAAAAAAAACGATAAAGAGGAAGACACTAAATATTGTTTTTCCATTTTTTTACAGAACTGACACTGTTCTTGTATTCATTTATCGAAATAAATATTCGCCATCCATTTGTCATTCTATTTCTCGTTGGAACACGAGGTTATAAGGTACTGTTATTTTCCTTTCGACAGAATTTTCACGCACGATGTTACGAATTTCTTCAAATGAAATTGTTTTCTTGACTAAGCACTTTTTCTGCATGAGGCAAATTTATTAATTTGATTCTTAAAAATTTATACCAGCAGAGCAAGTGAAACAAAGTATTACCAAAAAAATGCTGTTATGTTCTTCCGGTAAGTTTCACTGCTTAATATATGTTAAGTGTCTTCTTGCACAAGAACAAGACACACAAGACAACAAGAAATAATGAATGAATGAGTTAGCAAATGAATGAAAAATATTAAATAATTGCTTGAAACAGCTAAAAATAAACAATAACTGAAACAATAAACAACAAATAAAATTGAGAGTTGACAAGAAACAGAAATTGAAACTAAAAATAGCGACTGAAAGAGTAAATTAGAAATAACAACTGAAACAGTTAACAAAGATAAAATAACTGGTAAATATTAAGCAAAAACTGTAGTAATGACACAATTGTGCAGGAAGTGACTATTTTACTCACTCCTAGTCCATATTTGCTGCAAAGGTTGAAACTGTATAATATATTTGAATACGAAAAACATTAACAACTCTGTCTGCGATTGCTCACCAACTGATATAAAAAAGAACTATTAAGCAAAGAAGAAGAAAAAGAAGCAAGTCTAGGCGAAAAAGTTGTAGATATTGTCTGGAAAGGAAAGGAGCACCTTCTCGAAGACTTGATCTCAGGGGCATCGGTTGTCGACCCCGAGATGTCCTAACGTTTTGTGATCCTCAATGGCGTGATTGGCTTTTTCTTTATGAAGACAGCTTGAGCTGGTATTTGGGCCGACCCTTCAGGGCAATGATCAGCTGACCGCTTCGAACACATCTCCGGAAACCGAACGGATGTCTCACAGATTTTCTTGACGGAAAGGGATAAGTAGATGTCTCCCAAATACCCTATCGTTGTCTTTTTGTTTTGCTTTTCATCTCTCTATTTCATGATATACAAGTCCTACTTTACAGTCTTTGCGGTTTTTCCTTTTAGCTTTTATCACAGTGAAAATGAAACTTCTTTCAATTTCAGATAGGAATATAGACTGATTTAAATTATAGTGGTAATTTGTGTCCGATGGAGGGTAGGTGGTTTAGGAATACAAGGTTAAAGAAATAGTTTTTATTAAAGGGAAAAAAAAACTCTGTGTTGCTTTCAGGAGTTCGTCTTTTTATCATGTGCTTGCACTGTGGTACAACACTCAACCTGAAAATTATAGCTGGGGAAATTGTCATGGGAAAATATTTAATTTTATTACGACACTTGGTGACACGAACCGATTTTTATTGGTATATTCAGAAAATTGCACACTTGTTTGATGAAAAATTGATATGATCTGGTTAAGCACAAAAACGAAAGTTGTAAAAAAATATTTTATATATTTAATAAATATGAATATCTCACTGTGCTTTTTCTTAAAATTAAATTATTGGTTATGCCTAGCCTAAAGTTGGTATATCTTGTTTCCAACCTGAACTCATCAAGAAAACATCTGAACACATTTTGATAGATTACTAAGATCTGTCTAAGTAACTGCATTATATTGTTTCTGATAACTAATATACATAGCATAAACATAGCATATTCATTTCCTTTCTTCGCAACGTATTACAATTCAAAATCCAATTTGACATATACTACGTTACTAAGATAAAAGCATTGTACAATAATATTCTAGTAATATACATTTTGATAATTTGAGATTCTGAAATGTTTTTCGAAATTATAATACATTTTAACTATTATAACATCGTAAGTAGTAGAAATCACAATCAGAAGAAAGTAGATCGTAAACATCGTAATCAAGTGAAATGCGTTCGAGATCGTTTTTTATTTGAGCACGAAATGCAAGAGTTCGAATTCTCCCGAACTCCAACTACTTCGGTAATTAATGAGCCCGAGCCCGGGTAGAAGAAGAAAAAGTATTTTCCGAAAGAATCGTAAAGCACGAATACAGGCATGTCATTGGTTTAAATACTTCGCATTATATCGGATTTCCAACTGTAAAGAATTATGTTGTTTTAAGGCAAAATTAAAATCACAATGCTGATTGGAACTATTGGGAGACCATATTTCTAGTTTTCAAATTATTTTCGAAATGTTATCTTATTTTAATATTATAACTTCCTTAAAGGTGTAGTTATTGTATTTTTCAGCTAAAAGTTAAAACAAAAGACTGAATCAATATAAAATATTCATTTTCAGGAGCGTTGTCCATTAGACCACTTTAGGGCACTGCCCATCCAAATCACAAAATAATAAAAAGATTTCATGTTTACTATTCATTCATTTTTTGTCATATCTAAATCAAAGTTTTATCATTTTTATACCTTTTTGTAATCGTTATCTGACGTGTTACATTGACAATCACAGTATGTACCCTATGAATCAATGCTACGTAGTCAATATGAACATTAACATTACAGCCACCGTCTGGAATCTTAGCATTATCTATTATAACAATAACACAAATGTGCATGTACTGAAATACAACGGCGCTGAACTGCAGGAGACAGGTCATCATTATATAGTGGCCTGTGACAATTAATTGGCTGATCCAACCAAAGCAACCAATAGTCGATGATCTTGTTACTTAGCGAATATCTTCATTTGACTCTCGCAGGTTCAACAGGCCTAAACTTTCCTGACAATATGTGTTTGAACTGGGTTGCCAACTTTTTATTTTCCAGAAAAAGGTTGCTTATATATAAAGAATTTAAGAGCAATATTAGATATGAAAATATAAAATGTGTTGAACATTTGAATTACAAGAGAATGCTAATAATATTTTTAATTATAATATATATGTTTTTAACATAACATCTGGTCAGCAATGCACAGTTCAATTGATTAAATGCATTTTGAATTGCAATACGTTGTTAATTTTGGACTTCAACTTAAAGTTATTCGGTTCTATCCCAGACGCTGTCATTGCAGTTTTTTCAGTCTTGTTTCAATTTATTTTATAACTATATCTTTTTTAGAGTTCATTGTAAAATAAATTAATATATATAATAATATATATAATAAATTAGTATTGTAAATTAAATATAAGCAAAATAGACAATATTTTAAGTGATAATTTACGACGAGTAATTCAGTTTAAAATAATTAATATAAATTTATAATCGAAACGGAGTCAAAATATAGTAAATCTATATATTAGATATAATTTACAAGAATAGTGTTTTAAAATACCATTAAAACACAGAGGAAAATATATCTATCTATATATATATGTATATGGATAATTATTACAGGGGGGTGGCAAAATACTGAATTGAAGGAGAAGAACACCTTTTCCAGTTTGTTTTTCCCCCCAAATTTTTTGTTAAATAATGCGTTTGAGAATAGCTGACAAAAAAAAAAGAATATATGCATTACGAAACATCTTTTCAGTCTTATTCGATTGAATTAAATATCAGGCATCCCCCCCCCCCAATTTTTTCCTACATCCGTGCCCTGCTGTAGTAGTCGAAGTGCCACACTAAAATTTTTAACAACGAGCCCGCTGTTCATATTTATCAATTGCGTAATCTACAACCATGATAAAACTATAGAAAAATCACGTTATCTTATTAAATATCTTAATTTTACCCCCAATACGAAAATTAAAATGATGTAAGCAAACAACGACACATGAAAATGTTATTTTCAGAGTCCCCATGTTTTCTTTGCATTCTTCTTTATAGATTAAAATAGTATCGGTTTGAACTGTTTCTGTATACCATAGTTTTCCCCCCATAAGGATTACGGAAAAGTGATTCATTGTGTGTGTTGACTGTGAATGGTATTCACCATTCGCATCTGATATTTTTTCTTGTGTCACTTTGATTTCCTTATCTAAAGCTAAATTTAGTGTTTTAATGATGCAACTAAAGTAAAAGTGTTTTGTAGATTTCCATACGGTTATAGTGGTAGTTGTGTTGGTGAAGATAACCATGAAGGAGCGGCTAATATGACATTTTGCTCCACACACTAACACTGTCTAAAAGACAAATTCTACACTAAAAATATAGGTACCTGGACAGGCATATTTGATTTAGGTTATCAGATATACAATAAACATAATTTTTTCTTTTCACTTTAATTTTGAATTGAATATCAAATTCAGTTTGGAATTTAATGTTTCTTGTTTACTGCTTCTAAATACGTATATGCTAAACTAAAATTATTCAGAAATGTAATAATATAAGAGAAATAAAGATTAATTGAAACTTCGATTGAAATTAGTTTTTTCTGCTGGTAGACTCGCTCAAAAAAGTATTCGAAAGCTATGGCTGATTACAGAATTCAGAAAAGATATCTGGCAACGATTTTTTTAGAAATTAGTGATCTGGCAACCTTTGTGTCACGTGACACGAAGGTTGTCAGATCACTAATTTCTAAAACAATCGCTGCCAGATATCTTTTCTGAATTCTGTAATCAACCATAGCGTTCGGATACTTTTTTGAGCGACTGTACTGCCGAAAGATTGTACTGCCGATGTACTGCGACTGTACTGCCAATTTTTTGAGCGACTGTACTGCCAATTTTTTGAGCGACTGTACTGCCTTAATTAAAATATTAATATCTACTGATGCAATTTCTTTTTTTTTCTTTTTTTGTTTTCTTAAAGCATTTTAACTAGTAGCAATTCACAGAATCAGGTTTTAAGCAAATAATATTAAATATAAGACCTGTATCCAAGTGACGAATTCTGAAAATGATTGTGACTTTTCCAGTTGCATGAAATATTGAAACATTAGACGAACAAAATGCAACCACAGGTTATAATAATTAACGTCATAATTACTAAAGATTTATCGCGCAGAAAATAAGCATTTAGCTGCCACGATACCACTAAAACTTCCCATAAATTCAGGGAAACTCTTTAGTATCTAAAGGTGGAGTACAGATTTCATTTCTAACATACACCTCCATCGAAAGTATAAGTTATAACGGACTCATCCATAAAAATATACTTTCAACTCCATTATTCAACATTCCAGCAGAATGTCAAAAAACTATTCTGTTCATGTTATATGGTCAAACTGCTGCAGCGAAGAACGTTTCTGAAATATGCCATATCACCATTACTCAGTGAAACTGAAATCAATGTTGATCGATACAGATATATCACTTGTTGTTAGCCAGATTTTTTTTATATCTCACAAGTTTCATGATATATTTATGTATTTTGATAATACAGTTCTCTTTTCTCACATATTACTGCTTCGTACTAAATTTCTGAACGAACCTCATGTTGCGTTAATACTGCAATAGTTTTCGCTCCAAAGTCACAAGCATTCCATGCAGTCGCTTGAAGCCGTGTGTTTCCAGGTGTTGTACGTTTTGGGATATAATGGATTATTTTAAATTTATGAAAAACAATTTTGCATCTAACGTTTTAAGCTGCGCTGCAAATACTTTCGACCAATTTTATTTGCCTCACGAGATTATAGTTTTCGCAAAATAAAGGAATTGTGCATCGTGGACCAATGAGTATGAAGAAACGTTTCTTTTTTGTTTCCATGAATAATATAAAGTTTAATCCTTTGGAGTGATATTATTTACTAATCAATTGTGATAAAAATGCAGTACAGAATAAAACTGATATCTAAGCTAAATATTTGTCAAACAAAAAAAGAACAATCATAAAAAATATATAATAATATATATTGATATATATATTAATCGATATATACTCAGTCACGAGTCAGAATTGTGATCTAATCTGATGTTCCCAGGTTCGACTCCTCGCTGCGCCTGAATTGTTTTTTCTCTCGCTGATACGCCTTCTTCGGTGGGAAAGGGTATACCTACGGAGTTTGAAAAGCAGTCACCAGTCTTATGGAACATTGAGCTACTCTCCATATGCTTAAGACCGTCTTACGTGTGTACCAGGACTAAACCAAAAGCGGAAAACCTGTAGCCACCAGGAAAAATATGCTATAACCACGGATTTGAGCCTGATACATAGCCTGTGCACATTATGGAATACCATGGATGGTCTTGAGGGGAGACTTCCAATTTCTTAAAGCTGCTCGACTAGATCCCTTTCCTTTAATTAGCCTTTGGGGCTTTTTCGACCTAGTCATTTAGTTTGTATAAGTTCGTTCAGTGGTAAAATAACTAATCAATTTGAATTAATTTGTTTAATCAACAATGTTTGGAGTACGATATTACTTTTATTTGGAACACGTTTCGCAAAGCAGAATAATAAATATTAAACGAGATCATACGCGAAAAATAAAACTAAAAGGTAAAATAAATGAAACACTTTTTTTAACTGTTGATATTTTTTATATGCCGTCCGGGTAGCCGAGTAGTTAGCGCCCTTGCCTAGTCATGAGAGAGATCTAAGTAAGAGCCCCGCATAAGGAACGAATATTTTTTGCGTAATCTTTCTGCTGAGGGCTCACTTTCATCACAGATCTTAACTATGGCGTATTAAACCGACAGACTCCTGTCAGACATCTGTGGCAAGCACCTGCTTGAGAGATTTTTACACATTTTTTATGTTCTCATACCAAAAACAATTTTTGATAATGTATTTCAGTTAATAGTTTTTTGTTTTTTGTTAATTAAAAATATACTGAAATCACAATTAATTACACACACCGTACCCATCCACAAACTGCCGTACTCTGCCACAATAATGAGGACGGCCGAAACACCTTGCAGGCTATAAATAGGTCAGATATCTATCTGCTGTATAGCATATCTGCGACTGTTATGATGAGATCAAAGGAGTACAAAACGTGCAAAACCTGCAGTAACTGGGGAAAATATGTCCATAACCAAGCTCTTGATGTTCGAGGCGAGCTCTGCCTCTTCCGTATCATAACATCAGAAAGGAGAACCACAGTGCAGATGAAAACGTCTGCATTCAACGATGGGGCAGATAAGAATGTTTGTGCAAATGCCATTCAATGTAGGATGGCAATGACTGGACTACAGCCGCAGACGCCCACATCGAGTATACTATTAACAACATGTCACCGAGCTATGAGGCTACAGAGTGCGAAAGGAACGTTGCCAATGGACCTTGAAAGACTTTAAAGGAGCAACTTGGTTTGACGAATCGAAGTTCCAACTGCAACACTCTGTGTGTGGTCTAGACCAGCGGTTCCCAACCTGTGGTCCGCGGACCCACAGAGGTCTGCAAGAAATGCATTTTTGAGGTGGTTAAGCGGTTAAAATACGGCATATCCCTCTAGAGGGATTCGCCATATTTTTCAAATTGAAATAGCGGTCCTCCGCTTTCAAAAGTTTGGGAACCGCTGGTTTTGACCACACAAGGTCATGGACCGAACTATTAAGTTGGGATGTTACATGTAAGCGAAGTAAGCATAATGTTCTGGAGTGTGTTTAAGTGGGCCACCTCCGGGCCTATTGTACCTATTGAAACCACCATCATCACACAAGACTATGGTGAAGTACTTGCAGACCACCTACAACCATTCATTACTCTTTCCCTCAGCAGGATGCCCTCTTTCAACAATATAACGGCCATCAAAACGCTCTCCTTTAGTGAAGGATTGGTTGGAGGAACATTCCAATGAGTTCACTGTCATCGAATGGCCCCTCTCACTCTCCGGATTTGAACCCTGTTGACCATCTATGGAACGAAGCGGAGCGATACATTCGAGCCTGAAACCCACCACCGATTTTGTCTCTCTTTATGTCCCGGCTTTTTACCGACGGCTGTCCTGGGATCGTGGACTACCCCCCGAATCATGGACAATACCACCCGAATTTCCAACACCTGGTAGAGTCCATGCCACGACTTGTTACTGTTGTTGGGAAGGCGAAAGTTGGACGCACACGTTATTAGGTGGGCGTTTAAAATAAATTGTCCTTTCAGTGTGTCTCAATCACTAATGTTCTCTGACCATAAAGAGTGAGGCAGTTATTGAGGTTTGCATCTTGATCCGTTATGTAGATGGAATGCATATATTTCGAAATGAGAAAATTTGCGATGGCGAAAATTTTTATATATATGATATAATTTCGGATTCATACAGATATTTTGTTAATCATGTTTTGTGTGTATATACAGTGTATATTACTACAGAGCGTTCAGTGAATCATTAATCATATGTGGTCTTCATAAAAAATAAGGTAGGCAAGCAGAAAGGATTGTCCACCTTAATAAATCGAAGAAACCTGTCCATCTGTGTTCACATCGCCTAACGGCAGAGTTGATCAGTTGATGTTAGGCGATGATCAACGGCAGAGTTCATCAGTTGATCATCGCCTAACGGCAGAGTTCATCAGCTGGTGAACTCTGCCGTTAGGCGATGTGAAGTTGTATGTTGTATAATATGCACAATGTATAGTTTGGAAACAAACATAATCTGCAAAAACATTTGATTGAACGTATAACTTAGTTGTGGCACGTAAAATATTTTGGAGGCCAAAGAAGGTTAAGTGTCATATGCGTACTAAGTTTAAACAAAATTAAATTATATGAAGAACGGTCATTATAATTTCAGCCTCATGTACGTGCTCAATGACATTTTGCGTCGCTGTTTTTCGTGTTTTTAAACATGCAATGTACTCAATTTCTTTGTTGAATAATATGCGAAATATTTTCAGTATATCAAAAAGGATCTTGGAAAGCTTCATAGTACTGAGCAAGATAGTTTATTTATGATTTATATTTCTATTTTATCCTTTTAATTTCTATTTCAAAATCCGAAATATTTTATTCATGAAAATAAATATTTATTTAAATAACTTTTACAAAACTATTACTTTTAACGGAGTGTTTTTTTTAGCTCTTGAACTATGACTATTTCAGATGTTTGCTGTCAACTCTTTAGCACTTATTTTGCTGTAGGAGAAAGTGTTGCAGTATTTATCCATACTGATGATAATTATAAATTAGATGGTAAGTTATGGTGATCACTCAATGTAAATAAACGTGTTCGTTTCAAATATATTTTCTCTGATTCTGAAAGAAGATTACTTCTTCTCCTTTAACTGTTATTATGCAAGCTGTTTCAAAAGTGGTTTGAAACTTTGAGAGGATGTATACATTTATCAACAAATGGTAGATACAAACCAAAAATCAAAAGCATTGAAATATAGCCAAACACATCACGTTTTGTCAGATGTGTCAGAATTTTACAAATCGGCGAGTAGGCCAAGTGATTCCGATATCATGGCCACCTCAATAACCCAATTTACTTGCACTAGATTTTTTTCATATGGGGATTCTTAAGGATAAAGTGACTTTCCACTTTTACCTGCAAATGTTGATGATCTATGGACAAGAATTACAGGCACAGTTGCAGAAGTCACAGCAGACATGCCAAGTCACATATGGGAAGAGATTCATTATTTGTAGGATATTTATCATGTTTTACCTGGAAATCACATTGAATTGTAACTCTGATGCATCTTATAAAACTTGCTGCTTTTGGCTTCATTTCTACGCATTTGATCGTTACCAGTAATTTATTAAAAAATATATACATCCTTGAAAAGTTGTACACATACTCTTAAAACACCCTGTATAATAAGCACTCAAGTAGCTGTAGGATATGACGGTCTAATCAGAAAGTTCAGTTCTCCAAACAAATCTACTTGGTCATCAGTTCCTGCATTCAGCCATTGAAAACAGTCTAAAGCGAACCTGTTTGGTATTGTGTTCTTCACTTCGTTCTTATCAGCTTTCAGTTGCTCTTTTAAATATTTATTAAACTCTACATATTACTTTCTGTTAAGACTAATACGTTATTGATCCCATGTTTTTCTGCACATTTTTTGAAGAAAAAGTCTTATCAATCAACTAATTCTCTTCTTTGCGAGTTTTTAACTAAAACTCAAAACAGTTTAGAAGAACATCCTGTTTAAAATTGCCACTTTCTTTATCAATCTGATTTTAAGAAAATGAGCGTGTCGTAATGACTAAACAAACTGTCATGAAAAGCTTTCGTTGGTTTTTGTTTTTTCAAAGCCGTGACATTAGAAATGTTTCTTTAGCGTTTGCAAAACATTTCTTAAGTCTTAGCTATAAAACATTTTAATAGGAATTAGTGAATACGCATAGGGGTCACTGTGACCTGCTTTTGTAACCCATTGAAAATAAATGGTAACCAAAGAATTAAATAATTGTACTTTTTTGCAGTTGTGTTTAAAATTTTCTCTCCAGTTTTCGATTATTTTTCTCTTTGTTGAAATTATCTATGTGGTTTCTTTTGTAATAGCTTTTTAGTTTAATGCTGTGAATGCTTAATGCTTGAAGAAAATAAAGTTGGGGGGGGGATTCGGACAAATATTCCGAGTAAAACGGAGCAGAAGGGCAAGATCAAATCAGAATTAACCGTATCAGCGATCCGGTATAATCCTTTTCTTTCCGTTTTAGTGGGCTTTAAAAATATATTCATAAATAAGGATAATCTATAGCAATAAAATATGTCTGTGTCGCTGCTTGTTTGTGTAAGCCATAGCTCATCGAGAAATCGCAGTAGAGGCTCCAAAATTGCACAGAGTGTTTCTGGTTGTCGTCCGAATTGCAGCTTCGTATTTTAAATCAAAACTCCAAATGGGTTGATTGCTACGGAGCAAATAATATTTATCATGCTATTCCCACGGGAAAAAGTAATCGTTGCCAAATACATTGCTGCCATTAATTGCTCCTTAACTGCGAACGTAAGAGTCATAACAACATTTAAATATACTGCCGTTACTAGAACTCGCCATTTCCAAAGACATTATTATATTAATGAGTCCCATTGTAGGAAGGAACCTGATTTTTTAACCCAACACCAGGGCATACAAGGGAACGCGCGTGCGAAATTTGGGACCTTTCTGTTCAGTATCTCGGGTACCACAGGGTACGTGTCAAAATCTAACGAAACGGAAGTAAAACTCTCGATTTTATGTGTACAAGCGGAAGCCAAGGGCTATGAGAGTGCGCGCTGATGTCAGCGACGCCGGGGAATTTTTCGTGTTGAACCTGAGTGCTACGTAAGTGGATGGAGGGTAGTACTCCCAAAACTAACTTCTAGTACAACAAAAACCAAAATATACAGAATAAAAGTGAGACTCGTGCAGAGCCGGTTACCGTTCAGCTAGTATATTTATTAGTTTAATATGCCTCGCCGTCTCTCCGGTTACTAGCATTCTCAAGAGGGTGGGGGGAACGCCCCTCCTAGATCCGGCCCTGAATGCTAAATATATCATACTGCCCTGAATGAAATGCTTCGTATAGGAAAGATATTACGAAGTAATGAAAATCACAGCAAGAACTGTTAGCCTTAATTCATGAGTCAATTTATTTACGCATTGAAGTCCAAGATTAATCATCAAATATGTGTGTTTTTGTTTTGTATCATGAAATAGTATTATTCTTTCGAATAAGTTGATAAATTCAGTATAACATTAAGAAAGTTTCATGTAAAACTATCGAATGAAAATTTAAATTATCAATATAATTTTTATAAATAATAACACATTCTTTGCCTATTTTGGATGTCTTACTTAATCTGTCACGTATCTCTTGGAGTCTAAAATATACAGCCAAAGTAATTTGCCAAATGCATCTGCAGTGCAGTATTTGATAACTAAAAAAGCAATCACTTTTAAAAAGAAAGTTGTACTCTTGAGACAATTGCAGTCGGAACTATTTGAACATAGTGAAGCTCGCGATAAGAAAGTGATTAAAGTAGAGAGCTTAAAATCTCTACGTGAAACATTAGAAATGTCTTTTTCTTAATCTGGAAACTGGTCGAGGAATGAGTTATGTAGCTTTCTACGTGCGTTGGTTCGGTTACGTGTGACTTTAGCGTTGCGTTGTTAAGGGAAAATTAATGTTCAAATGTTCTCAGATTACAGTCTCCGTTTTTAAAATTATAAAGTCCTCTGTCGTTTTTCTTTATCTGGCAATTTAGAAATTTGATACGCAATTTTGCAAAATTCGTAAAAGAAATGAATTATCTGCCATAATAATTCTATGACTTTTATTAAAATCGTTTTCAAACCTTTGGTAATTCCTAAATGTCTCGAGTAATGATTCGAAGAATGAACTTTTTTGTTACAAGTCTGTTACCTTATTCACATATTCGTACAATGACTAAATAATAATAATAATAGCAATTGGGAATATTGCTATTATTATTATTATTTATTCCATGCCAGCGGGTTACAGTAAAGCCAATATACGTGTAACTTTAGATACTAGTCGAAATGTTCAAATGGCTTGATGTATCAGCACATTTGGAAAATTGAAAAGAAATACTTAGGACAACACAAAAATACAAATATGTAAGCAGGAATGGCATAACTATTTGATACATAAATAAAATACCAACATACTACATTGACGAAGACAAACATATAATATGAAAATGAATATGATAGTGAACGCTAAGTAAAAGAGGAATATATCAAATATACAGGGTGAATCTGAAAAAGTGGGCAAAACTTTACGGGGTGGTAGAACGCAGCTATACGAGCAATATTCGTCATAGAATGTATGGTCGGAACGCAAGCGGTGAGAAGTTAAAAGGTAGTTTTCCACTGTCACATTTAAAGAATGAACACAAGAAGGAGAGGAGATACTTCAGAAAACATTTTATTAACGTGCATTCCCGTCCGCCGCACCGTACACAAAGTGCATATCCGCCATTTCGTGGTTAGTATAACCAGCCATCCTCTCGGCAATCCACGGTAGAAATGCCGTTGGGTGCGAGGACCGACCCTTTTATACCATTTCCAACGCCACCTAGCGGCTCGCCGTTTGCGTTCCGCCCATACTTTCTATCACGAATATTGCTCGTATAGCTGCGTTCTACCACCCCGTAAAGTTTTGCCCACTTTTTCAGATTCACCCTGTATATATCAGGGAAAATAAAGAAGGACAACAGAGTGTAGAATTAAATGATTGAACAGGGAAAAAGGTTTGCTAATAATACAAGGAAATCATCAGGGAAAAGATGGGAAAGTGGGGGGAAGGTAGAGGAGGATTAGGAGTTAGTGTTCGTCAAACCTTTGGGTATTCTAGAGGAACTGAGTGATGGTTTTTCAATTTTTATTTAGAATATAAGAAGTGATATCGCTCGGTAGAGTTCCAAGTTGAGGTTGCCTGAAAAAAAAGCGAAATAAATTTCTCCTTAGCTTTGAAATCTTGAGAATATAAAGCATTTTGTTATCAGAGCGAAGGATGTGGCGATATGATAATCACATATAGGATGCAAGAATCGAATGAAGAAGGTGAGATTTGTTTTTAGTGTCGTAAATTATGGTAATAACTCGCCGCTTTTTGATAGATGCACGAGTGTGAATTTGATAGTTGGAGTGAATATTAGCAATGGTTAGAGATTCTCGCTTGTTAAAAAAGATTTTGCTGATAATTTTCAGAGCTTCATTTTGAACTTTTTCACAATTATAAGGATTATTTTTGTTAATACCAAAAAGAGTGGAAGTATAGCATTAGATTTTTGGCCAGATGTAAATTCTGCTTAGTATGCTTAGGAGGATATATATGTTTCGAATGTACTCAGAATTTAAGTTCTCTTAGAAGCTGAAGTGAAAGTTTTATTATGGTGCCTAAAGTCAAGATTGTTATCTACAGTCATACCTTAATACTTTCGGGAAGCATACATTGAAATATGGGTGTTATTAATTTAAATTTCTGTCCCATGCAGGAGAGAATTTGTGGTTGAAAGAAAAGCAGTATTTACATTCTAGGGAATGAAACCATTCTTATCGTACCAATAAGGCGCATCATGGATATTATTTTCCATTTCTTATTCTATATAAGTGATGTAGTTGGAGTCAAAAGAAAGAAGACAATCATCTACGTACACAAATTCAAAAAGGATTCTGGGAGATCATTAACGAAAAGGTTAAAGAGAAGTGGGCTAGGAATGTTTTCTTAGGTTAAGCCCTGATTAGTTTTAAGATGTGTACAGATTTCAATAGTGCTTAATTTAATTCGCATAACTGAAAAAGAAAGATTAAAATTATAGCCAAATTTTTGAAATATAAGGTTGTGTTGAACTGAATCAAATGCTTCTGAGATGTCAAGTGAAACCAGTTCGACAACAGTTCTCGCTTTGCTGTCTAAAGTCATTATTTATTGATTGACAAAACGTGGAATGATAATTTAAGTTGGCCGATTTTTCCTAAATCCGAATTGTTTGCAAGTAGGCAATTTAACTTTTCAACAAAAGTAGACAATTAGGTCTCTACGACTATTCTTAAAATTTACTAAAAGCATACGTAATGAAACAGATTGATAGTCAAGAGGGTTACAAGAAATTTAAATTTTAGGTATGGGTAAGATGATAGCTTTTTTCCACTGAGATGGGAATTCGTTAGACTTCGACAAACAATTAAGCAGATCAAAAAGAGGCGCAAAATTTAAGGGCAAAATATTTTTTGAAAAAAAAAAATAAAGAATCCATCTGGTCCGATGCTACGAGCTCCCAAATTATTAAATGATTTATTAGAATAGGACAATGATTCATTTACCTTTGATATGATTTTCTGTAGAAGCGCAGGGTTTAGAGAATATATTATTCAAAACATTGGCATAGATCATTTCCATTTCTTTTCTTCTAAGAACAGAATTTTACAATGATCTGTCGGGGCTTACCGTTTCGACTAATTCCCCATATCACTATGATCAATGTCATTTACGAAAACAGCAATGTTTAATTTTTCTTTGAAAATTAAAATTTCAAGATCATGAGGATTATACGATTCTTTGACTCCAAAAATCCTAAGTGAATTTTTCCAGTTGGTACTATCATGTTCGTTGCACTTTAAAGAAATCTTAGAACGAAGTTCGTTTATTATTGCATCTTTTTCTTTAAGCCGTCCCGTGGCCGAGTGGTTAGCACGCTTGGTTACTGATCTAAGGGACCTGGGTTCGAGCCCCGGATTTAGGCATGGATGTGTGTGTCGTTTTTCTGCTGAGGTCCTGCCATCCTCTCAGATCTTCTACTATGGCATATAAACTGACAGGCTCCTGTCAGACCTCTGTGGCAAGCAGCTGCTTGAGGGGGTATTTATTTATTTTTATTTATTAGTTCATGTATGGCTTCCGTGGTAAATACAAGATTTCTCTTGATTTTTTGGAGAACATCGAAAGTAACGGCTATATTTAGCAACGCAACAGTAGATTGAACAGAGTCCTGTGATTTGTAAACAGTGTCAACACATTTAGAGACCGATACCAATAGATCATCGTTGGAACGCGATAAACAGCCCTTTGGATAGGGGGTGACTTTGGAAGGCTGCTGCTACCCACTGGGCGAGCTTAATTATTTGTTAGACTGAGCTACACTCTTTTGTGAAACCGCCATCTTGCATTTAGGAGTCACAATCTTAGACGAAAAAGCACAATCTAAACTCTATATCCAAGGAAACAAAATAAGCATTGAAACTGTAAATGACAAATATACTTCATCGAAAAATGGATCCAAATATATCCTAACAATCCAATTAAAGAACAAATCTGTGTAAGTTGGAATTTCTCCTCCGTATACTTAATATGACATTTCTGAAAAATTCCCATAATCGTTACAAATTTGTGATTTTTGTCTGATTCAAATGCGTATCATAACTGCTTTATGCCTTGGGTACCCTAGGTTTGGTCAGGGTTGTCTTACCTCTGAGCGGCTCATTTTGTATACAACAGGTTAAACGGCCAGGTCGCAAGGGCACAGATGAAATTGGGGGTAGGAAACCTTCTCCACAGCTGTTAGCAAACAAATGGTTGGATCCCATCAAGGCCATCCAGCGTATTCTTTAACGTGCACACAATATGGATCTCCTGCATCTGGTGCTATGAATTCGAGTGCAATGACTTCTACCTAGAAACAATTTGTCAGTATTTAAAACTGATTAAAATTTTCGTCTTTTTCGTACTCTAACACTTGCACTGTGAATTATTTACCCCTTATCATATTCTGCCAGATTAGTAGATGTTTCTTAGGAGACATTTTCTACTGGCTACATTACCGGCCACACAATTCGCTTTGGCTGCATTTAGAAAAATTAAATGAAATGAAATGCAAAGAATGCTTATACAGACATGTAAGGTAAATTTATAGAAAAAGCAATATTTTTGAGAATGAAAAAATTTTATTTTTAAATTTTAACAAGTAATTAGTCAGTAACAATCAAATACTTTCAAACTGTACGGCCATCGTACTTTATACGGCTTTGGTCCAAAGAAATTCTTTTATAATAAAATAACAAATGCTACAAGTTTGAATATATACTATTGTTTTTTGTGGAAAATTTGTGTCACAAATAAAATTAATATAATTATCATCAATTATATCACTATAATTACCAGCAATATTTTCATTTCAATTGTTGAAATTATCTTATGGCCACAACTAAACTGTCAGGTAGGAGCACGAAAATTGTCTGGTGACCGCATTTGAGAACCGCTGAGCTAGATGAAGGCTATTTCTTCAGAAATGCTCTAATTTACTATGGTTAATATCACTGAAAAACCATTCCATTTGAAAGACATAACATTGACATAATTAACGTATATGGGCTGATTAGCATAATTTTCACTAGAAGGGCAAGAACATATCGCCTCTGGAGAACAGGGAATTCTCTTTTCAAAGAGAATGAAGTTAATTTTCCGACTCATCACCCTATCACACTGGAAATTAGAAGCAATGAGTGATTCAGAAAATCCAATTTCCTTACCATCCAACTGAAACACAATTACCCATTTATATCTTAATTTTCGCTTTAAGAGAAACTGTTTCGAAACCATCTGAGTTTGAGAAGCAAATCGTTGCAGTCAATGCAAACTCCTTAATTTAATCCAGCACACTCAACAAATAAATTTAAAATGTCGGATTTAAATAGATCCTTTGCAATAGTGACTTAAAGTGAAACAAAAGAAATCACATCTGTGACAGTATTAATAGATATTTAAATTCAATAATTAAGCAAGTTATTAAAAAAACACCAATCCGCTTCTAGGTTATGCACCACTCGCTATACTCGTTAAGGACCTGTTTAAGCAAGTTTATGAAAGTAGTTTGCGCAATGAAGCACTATCATTAGTTCAAGTTCTCGGAAAGCTCTAATGAGTTATTTATATAAATGGTGGAATAAGTATTTAATAACCATAAGGTTATTAAATTCACTATAATTATCAGTATAAACACTTTGGTGTAAAATATTGGGAATATATCATATTGTTATTAAATAGGACCAGATATGGAGGGAGGAGGGGTGCAAGAGGACCATTGCCACCCTTTGAGAATGCTAGAAAGAGAGTGGAGGAAATTATTTCAACTTGCGTGCATTTCACATATTTTCAAGATTTTTCTTGAAGACCTCTAAAACGGAAGGTAAAATGTTATACAGCAATGACACTCCAGTTCCTTGGCCTACCCACTCTTACTTTATTCCGCCTTGATTGCGTCAGTTTTATTGGGGACACCTCCGCCTCAATTTTTTTTTACATCCGGTCTGTTATTAAATATTCAGGAGGAGAAAAAATATGGTTATTAAATATTCAATTTACCCGTGAAATAAATGTCTCATGGTAGCGCCTCGGCAATTTAAATTACGTGGTAGTGGTTCAGTCAAGTTAACGTTATAGAAATAATCTGAACTACACACATAACTTTACTGAAGCTACTGTGAATCGACACCGCCTTAGCTGAATTGGTAGAGCAACTACTGCATGATCAGAAGATAACCTTTTTCACATCTAGAGATGAAATTGAGATTCCAAATCTATATTTGCGCCATCAGAATCTCAGATTATTTCATTACTTTTCTTCTAAGTACTCATCAGAACAAGAAGCTGCAGCGCATGCGAATGCAGCTACTCAGATTTTTTTCAGAACATTGGCTAAATCTAAATGCTTTCTTTCGTTTTTTTTTAGCATTTATTAATACCTAACCAAACGGAAAAAAAAAACTATGTCTATAGATGGACAGACAGACTGGCAAACGACAAAGGGAACACAGCAGTTTTTTTTTTTACAGAATGTGGCGAACAACGTTTAGCTTTGAGAATTGCCCAAAACTTGTTTTAGTCCATTACAATGCCATTAAATTCCCTGTTGTAAATCAGCAGAATTTGATGTAAACTTTCATGAACTCCTTGAGGATTATTAAGAGAGGCGCCTTATGGGCGTATCTGCGCTTGGATCATGTTGTCAAGGAAGTATCATTATTCATCTTCTTTGTTCTAGTTATTTAATGTTTCCAAAAAGATAACTAGAAAGAAATCTTTCTGAGCGACAGACGCATTGAACCAAGAGGAAGAGTACTAGACGTAATGCTATTTGGTCAATGGCCACAACGAAGGATAAACTTTCCGAAAGTGTCCATGACTAAAAGCCTGCAAACGGCTTCACATAAGTTTACCGTGTAGGAAGGTGGGCCTCTAAGATGCTTCAGTGATTAAGTGGGCGGTATAGATGATGATGATGAACATCCATCATCTTTATTGCCCAACAATAGACAATTTCTTTCTTAGCTGTTTGGGTTTCATCTACACAGGAGTATAATCGTATTTCGACACATCTCTGTATTCATTCAGTTGCGCATACGCACGTGTAAAAGTATCAAAATGAACAGACAGAGAAGGATAACGCGATTTTTTTGTTTTCAGGTTCAAAATATAATTTATAACTTATATAGTGTGAAATAGTACATATTGGTAGTGTTTTTCAATATTTACATTGATTTCGTAATCAGCTGTAACCAATTGTATATATCGTATTAATGAAATAAACGCTTTCTTGGTTTCGAATTATATTAAATTGTTTTGCGCCAAAGAGGAAAATATTTTTACTCCATTATCGAATGGTCATAAGAGATCCTGGTCCAGCGTTGGGATTTATCTCCGCAAATTCTCCGCCCTGCCCTCGGTCAGTAGGGGACACCGATAGGCTTGGAAATGCCGCCGTCCGTCGGATGGCGGCATTTCCAATGAATGACGTCCATTGGAGATTAAGCTATGGCCCGTGTGCGGAAGAGCCATATCCTGTGCTACGATAAAGAAAACACTGGATGGCCTTAACCAGGGCCAAACTTTGACCTTCTGAGGTCAAAGCTATGACAAATTTAAAAGCCCCTAAGCTACAATAAGTTTAAGAGGTCCTCCAAAATTTCGAAGGTCGAAATAAATTATATATTCATTTTTCTGATGGAAGAGTACATTAAAAACTAAATATGATTATCATCGATGTGGTAAAAACATCATACAAACATTGGTATACAATAATAACTATGTAAAACTGCGATGAACAGAGTTTGCACAATAAATTAATTTGAATATAAAAGAAAATTCCGTGACAGTAAAGTTGAAACTTAAATTTTTGAGGCCCCAGCTGTAGCTTAGTTAGCTTCATGCGTAACTCCGGCCCTGGCCTTGACGTGAGGCTACCACCTGTCTCCTAACAGCTGTCCAGCGAGTCCTCTCCCCCAACCTTCTCCGAGCCCTCACTGTCCTTGTGACCTAGCAATTTATCCCGTTGTGTGCAAAAAATGCTGTTCAGAGGTAAAACAACCCAACCCTACCTAACGTTCAGATTTTCACCGTGAAGTCATTGTGGTAACCTAAGAAATAAACACTGAATTATTCACATTACAGATCTGATTGAAGAAACGTTCTAATCGAGTTAGCATGTGATTTTATTCTATTAAATGCTAAGAAATCGATTCTAACTATAGAAGCAATGCAATCGTCATTTATAAAAAAAAAATTACTCCTCAAGCAGGTGCTTGTCACATAGATTTCACATAGATAGCTCTGACAGAAGCCTGTCTCTATAATAAGCCAAAGAAATCTGTAAGGAAAGCGAGATCTCAGCAGAAAGACAATACAAGAAAGCAAACTTTCGTGACTCATCCTGTACTTGACTCCTGGTCCCTTTGATAAGTAGCCAAGCAAGCTAATCAATGCAAAGAATTCTATCTAAAAATATCTGACTTGAAAATCATGCTAATCATTTGGAATTAACATGGTTTCCATGCATTTTTTCCTGAAATCAAACAATTAAATCATCACCAAAATGGCATCACCAACCTAGCTACTGGTAAAGGAATAATTCATATTTGACCAGAAAAATTAAGCCGGTAATACCAGTTTTAAATCTGGTTCTAATTAAAAAAGACATCATCATTATATTTTTTGACTTCAGAATGTATCAAGCCTTGTTCCTAAAACTTGCTTTAAATATAGATTTTTAATTATATTACTTTACTTAATATCAATTTTAATGTTAAAAAAAACGAAAAATTAACTGCTTTAGCAGTTTGAAATATTTTAGCAATTAGCAATGTGTTCATTGTTTATCGCCTCCAGGGGCCTGTGAACTGTAATTTTCGGAAAATGGATGTTACCACATACATTTAATACCATAATCTATGCGAATATTTTGTAAAGGGATAGCCGCTGAGTAGCCACACGAAATCCGCCGAGTAGGATATAAATTACTCTTGTGCCCACCGCGTTCCAAGCCTATATTGCAATTTATCGTAAGGAAAAAACAAACCAAAATTGTAAGTTAAACTGGGGCGTTAACGGTTACTAAATTTTCGTCTAGGTTCCATCTCTTTCGTAGATAAAAAGGGTGGTGACAATGTTATGCAGACTTAATGGGAAATCGCATCTACACGCAAGCCCCAGTTCATTTACATAAAGAGCAGGAAAAGCGTCACGCCAGCAGTCAGGAAGTGATTTATTCAAATCTTTCAAACAATGTTTATTTCTGTGCAACAATGCCATTTGCTTACCATGTTCGATCTTAGAACCTCTCTTCTCCCTATTTTTTATCTACACTGCAAGTCACGAATGAACTGAAGATATACGCGATGACTTATGGGTAATTGCATCATTTCCCTTTTCGTTTTATTTGGTTGCTTCCGTTTTTAATTTCTTGTCTTAAATGTCTCATGAGCCAAGCTTTGACTTCGCTCGTCAGTATACGCAGCCTCTGTAGAAAAATTCAAAACTCTCAGCTTATAATGGTCGTGACTTTTTTTTGTGTGGCTTCATTTATGGTAATTTTGGGTTTTTTGAAGTGTGCAAAAAAGAGAAAGAACATGAAATGATGGAGAGATGAAAAGAAACATTTACATAATATGGAAGAAAAAAATTGTTCTATCAAAGGAAATACAAAACATGTGAAGAAATAAAAATTGTCTAATCAAAATACTCTTTATCCGTTTAGTAACCATCAGATCCATACCAAGCCCGGATTTAGAAAAAAAAAAATAAAGACGAGGTTGGTGGAAAAAGAAGTAATCCAACCGAAATGTTGGGGGGGAAAGGTAAGATCAAGTTTTCTCTCTGTTTTGGTTTTTAACAAATTTCTTGAAAAATACGGTTAATATATATTTACATTGCAAAATATTATATATATAGTATTTTTTTACCGCGGTTACCGATACTGATATTCTGAAAAAGGTGAACCACGGCACCTTTACTGTCCTTGATAATCCATTGGATGAATCAAGAGCTGGTTTTTCCCAACCAGCTCTTGATTCATCCAATGGACTGTTAAAGATGACTCGAAACATTTCGTAATTGTCCCAGAATAGATTTTTATTTATACTAACCGAATGGTTAACGTATTGGTGAATTAAACATGCATGGATTTGAATCCATCAAGCAAAAGTTCTTTGTTCAAGTTTATTTTTCGTCACACATCTCAGCAAGAAATTACACTGCTTAGGAAAACAAAAATTGAGAAATTTCTTGTTATAATAATGAAAAAAAAAATGATATTCCGTACTTATAAAACAAGCTTTCAATGGGAAAAATATGATTAAAGATAAATATCTACACTAAGTGTTTTTAAATTCTGAATTTAGTAAATATTAAGTCAATACTTAAAATGTTATTAAAGAGTGGCTATTTAATACTAGCAATTCCAGACCTGAGAAACTGATACAAAACTAACTGATATTTATAGAATGATTCACAGAAATTTCAAAAATATTATGTTAATAATATATTTTGAAATAATATTAATTATTTAAATCTTAATCAACTTATAATCGGCATTATTAATGTTAAATAGTCAAATTTTCTAACTCTTTGAATACTGAATATGAAATTTATACATATTTTTTTTTCAGAAAAAAAAAAAATTCGAGCCCCGGGTAAGGCATGGATGTTCGTGTTGTTTTCTGCTGAGGTCCTGCCATCATCTCAGATCTTCTACTGTGGCATATAAACTGACAGGCTCCTGTCAGACCTTTGTGGCAAGCAGCTGCTTGAGGAGGTATATTATACAAATTAAATTATCGTTTTTTATCTTTATTTATGAAAAAACGAGGAGGCATATCGCCTCTGGCGCATGCGAGAATCTCGTTTTCAAAGAGAAAGAAGTTTTTTCTTTACCTACTATTTCATTCCTTTAAAAGTTTTAATTTGAGTTAGCGGATGATGGAAAAAATGCAAAGAGTATTTTATTAGTAATTATACAACATAAAAGTATTCGTCTTTAAATTCCTAAATTTAAAAAGTTGCATTTACCACAACTCTGTCAGAAAAATGGGTAGATTATTGCTGTCAGTGGAATATTTCTTAAAAACTAATAGTTTTTCAAACTTTTGTTCTATACATATTATTTGTAAAACTCAATAACAACTCTGCCATTTCATCATTTTAGCGATCTGTAAAGGTATATAAAGTAAAACTACTAAGTATTTGAAAAAATGCGCATTATAATATTTCATTAGTACCATTCAAATTAAAAAGGAATTTTCTAATTATCATTTTCATTGTTTCCAATGAAAAGTTCATGACGTTCACATTCCACTATCAAAATTTCGTATTTCTATCATTAACACATCGTTGCAATATTCATTTGAAATTTTGGAAATTTCAAACTTTTTCACCGTTAAAGAGCGCAATTACAGTGTTCGAAAGATTCCGAAAGTGAGAATCATAATATTTCATCAGTTCCTATCTAACCCCAAAAAGAGTTTTTCATTTATCTCTAAAAACAAATAGTTATCTGCTAAAACGAAAACGTTTTACATTCCCCCACCAAAATTTCACATTTCTAGCATAAATACATCGTTTGCAATATTTGTTTGAAATTTTGGAATTTTCAAAATTTTCCACCGCTAGAGGGCGTAATAATAGATTTAGTTAGATTCGAAAAATGCGCATCTTCATATTTCATCAATACCTATGCAACACAAAAAGAATTTTTAATTTATCTGTCTAAACAAAATAGTTCGATGTCGACAGACAGATAAATAGACGACAAAGCGAAACTATTTTCTCGTTTTCTTTGAAAACGAAATAAAAAAAAATACAAGGTTTACCGAGAATGGGATTTTTTTTCACTAGAATAACTTCAAGATCCCGTTAATATTTTTCCTGCGCAACATGTGTTCATTGTTTCTTTATTAGCAATTTGTTATCAGTAGTGAGCTGAAAATTTGGCAACGTGAATAAATCGTTTAATGGTAGGTCCTACTTTTACTTTAATACAAAACGTCAAATTTTTCGCTTTAACCAGATTTGCGGTTTATGGCAAACTGATATATAACTTTCACAATTTCTTTTTATTCGCTTTAAAATTTAATAGTTCCTCTTTTTTCTACCGCATAAACAAACATGAGGAGACATCTAGTACATGCTGTTATCTTGCACACTTTGCTTACTTTTGCGCGCATTTAATATTAAGACGTCCAGCACTGGAAAAAGAGCTTTCAGTATAAAAGAAGTTATTCCTAGTGTCGGATCAAGTGAGTCAGCCTACGGCTAAAACTCGTTTCTATCCCGCTCTTCATCGTTCTTCTCCCCTCGTGTTCTTAACGAGAAGCCCAAACTTGAAACAAACGCTTCACTGATCGCGAGACTTATATTACGACGTGTCTAGCGGCTTCTAGCCAGTTTGTCATAAAGAGAACAATGCAGCATCTTTTATAAGTATCTGTTGAAAGTAGTTTTATTTCCGAGAAGTTTATGAGACAACAATGCTTCCAGGAGAATTTTTATTGTTTCACTTAAGTAGTGGGTTCTTTCTTCATTAGAGTAGGAGAACTTTGAAATTGTTGTAAGAAGAAAATATTTCTAATTAAAAAAGTCCATGAAATAATACACAGAAACGAATTTGTAAAATCCTTTCCTGGTGTACACATGCGTGAGTGTTATTGCAAATTTTATTCTCTTGTTTTTATGATTCATATATAGTGTGTCAAGTGCTTCAGTAGCGATTTTTACACTTGTTTATGTTTCTCGTGAAACAATAATCAATGGCTGGGGTTAGTTGTCAGTAGCGACCTAGGCTGTAGTTCCCAGGTTCGAATTCTACCTGTGCCAAAGTTGAGATTTATTTCCACGAAACCATACCTACCCTTTGTCAGAAAAGGAACACCAATAGGCTTGGAAAGGCCGCCGTTCGTCGGATGGGACGTGAATATATGGTGCCGTGTGCTAGAGAATCATACCCTGTACAGGTTAAAGAACAAGCTAGATGATCTTGACAGGAGCTACCATCTGTCTCCTAACAGTGAGTCCCTTCCCCTTAACTATATTTCAGTGAGTCCCTTCCCATTAACTAATTTCAGTGAGTCCCTTTTCCTTACCCATAACTAATATTCAGTGAGTCCCTTCCCCTTAACTTTCTCTGAGTCCTTGGAGTTCTTGTGACTTGGCGATTTAAAACAATGTGTGCAAAAAAAGTTCTGATCATAAATAAAACAACCCAACCCAATAAAAAACAATGAAACCAGATGTACTTGAATGGACAAATTATTATACATACCTACCTAATAACTTGTTTCTCCACCTTTTGCCCTCAAAACAGCAGCCAGACGTCTTGGTAAGGACTCGATGAGGTGTTTAAAACATGGAGGTGATATTGCCGCCCATGAAGCGAGGACCACTTATCGTAGAGCATCTACAGTTAGTTTCCTTTCAGGGTTTGGGGGCTCGAACAGATCTTTCCAATTCGTCCCACAAATTCTCAATGGGGTTAAAGTCTGGCGATTTAGGGGCCGTTCGAGTGTGCTAAACTCACTTGAATGCTCCTGGAGCCAATTGGAGCCATTCAGGAAGTATGCGATGTGGCGTTGCCTGTTGAAAGATGGTGTCATGGTGCAGAAAGAGAATCTTTAAAAACATCTGGTATAAATAGTTGATGAGGAAGTTTCCATACCTTGTGCTAGTGACGGAGGTGTCGACGGGTACGAGGGACCACAAGGAAGCCCATTTAAACGTACCCCAAATTATTACACCGCCTCCACCTGTCTCTATGACCTCAACGTGGCAAGCTGGGTGCATCGTTTCGTGTGGTTTACGCCATAAAAGCACCATTCCATCGACGTGATAGTGTTGAAACCATGATTCGTCAGACCAGACGACGTGTTTCCAGTCCTCCGCACTCCAGTTGCGATAGGCCTTTGAAAACTGCAGCTTAATCTTTCGGTGCCTTGCAGTCAACAAGGGGACACGATGTGAACGTCGACTGCCATAGCCTATTTTTTCCATGATAAGAATGATAGTCTTTGTGCATAAGCTTGTGGACGTGCCCTCATTCAATTCCGACGTTATCTGCTCCATGGTAGCTGTGGAATTCCTTGTAACGATGAGGGACAATCTGTGCTCACCCCGAGAGTCAATTGCACGTTTATGTCCACATTTCTCCCGCTGGTTGGAAGTTTTGACATATTTCACGTAAATCATTGCAACAGTTGAACAGTTGCAGTGATTGAACAACCGGCCTTCCTCGCATCTGGTTTTTTGGCCACGGTCAAACTCACTTACGTCGCTGTCTTTACCCATGATTACTTTTCTGTGACTGGTTTCCAATGCTTAGAGACCTGCTCTATTTATTTATAGGCATTGCCAGTTTCAGCGTCACACGTGACTGGACACGATACTTCTGCTTTGCATATTGTAATTGGGGTGTATATAATAATTTGTCCATTCAGTGTATATAGCATTGCAATAATAACAGCAGAAAATAAAAGTTATAGTTCTTTTTCTTATTATTTATTTTCCTTTCCCTACATTTTTAACTAACTTGATCCTTTTCATTTAATTTCAATGTATCAATTCCACTTCGCTACATAGTTTTTCATTTAATGAACTATTTTCATTTCTCACGGAGTTGTGTAATTAGTGTGGAAATTCTTTTGAAAAATTCGACATGCTATCTGAGTATAAATCGAGAACTCTAATGTTCATTTCATTACACTGAGTTTAAAGCGTACCACTGTAACATATGGAACAGACTTATCCAGACAATATCGCTTTCACCCGCTTATAACGCAGGTTGCGTTAAAACGCACTTTCACCTCAGATTTATTATATTACCAGTTAAACCATTCATTTCAAGCACCGTGGTTAAGTACACATATTTATTTAAGTGTTTTTCTTTGATGTCAAACGACAATTTTCACTTGGCGCTCTTGTAAAGCTAGAAATCGAGTATGCGGACGTTAGTAACCTAACAACCGTCACTAAGTGTATGTGTAATTTGTTTTTCCTCTGTTTTAAATTGCACAAAATTCATACATACGGCTTAGACAGGAATAAACTCTCTGTGGAATCACATGCGGCATCGCTAAAGTCGCTGGATTTTTACGGATAATTAAGTTGAGTGAAAAATCAATCAACACATGGTTGAAGACATGCATCATTATTTTGAAACAAATGAAATCTATACATAGATGATGATTCAGAAATCAAGCATATGATCAGCTATACATTGATATCGATCATGTTCTTCCTGCGTTAAATTGTAGATCTTTCAAAGCTTGCATATTCCCACCGTCGTTTTCATAGCGGTCATCGTTATCACCAATGGACGGAAATGACTCAGACAGTAGCACCTTTCTCGTAAATTACGAGACAGGCAGAGCGCCTGTCTCATAATCCGCAGTTCTCAGGTTCGAGTTCTAATTACGCCAGTGTTGAAATTTATCTCGCTAACTCCATCCTGCCTTCGGTGAAAAATGGGACATTGATGGGTTTGAAAACACCGCCGTTCATCGGGTGGAATGTTAAGCCGTGGTCCATATGCACGTTAAATAATGCACTGATGGCGCTGACGGAATGCCCCCATATCTCTCTTAAGAGTTGTCCAGTGAATCTCCTTTCCCAACCTTCTGTGAGTGTTGGGATCTATGTGATTTGTCCATTTAGCCCATTGTATACAAAAAAAGTGCCATTCAGAGGTAAACAACCTATTTTCAAAGATTATTCTCGGGAAGATTTTGCATCATAATACGCTCCTTTAGCAATCGTTGTCGCCACTTGGCGATCAAAAGAACTACGTAGGAAAAAATCAATACTTGTGGGATTTCAAGTATCAGTTCGTCAACCGACGTTAACTTCCTGAGTCGTTCTTTTGAAGACGTTGCCTCCTTCTGGGTATTCCTGGATCCTTGTCCAATTACTTTAGTTAGTGCATTTTGGCACCTACCGTCCGCCAATTTAACAACAGGGATACCGTCCGTTCTTTAGCGTGTGGCCTCGTGCCAACTCACCTTTCAGACTTTCGAGCTTCGTTACAGGATTCTACTTTCCACAATTGCTTCTTCGTCTCTTATTTCACTCTTCTTCTGAATCAGATATTACCTCTTAATGATTTAAATGATCTTTCTCCTCTTATGCTTGTTCTTCACTACCGACCTTCAGCTTTCACAAGTTAGCAGAATACTTCTAAATACGAATATCGAACACCAAATTTTCCCTCTGAACAACCTCCATATTCAAATTATAAATGTTAGGAAAATGACATAAATGTCAAATATCACATATTGCTGTCCCATTCAACACAACAATAAAATTATTTCAGAGTCAGTTTCCAATTTGTGATAAAATTCACCTGAATAAAAATAATTAATAATTTCATCAGTGGGTGGAACAGCACATCTATTAACCATCGAATGCATTGTGCTAACATATTGCAGCTCACAATACTACCTTTATATATATATAGGTTTTGTATGTGTAAAATATACAGGATAGCTTTTCAAAATTAATTGATTTTTATGAATTATTTAAAACTAGTTGAAAGGCACCAGGTGCTTCCCGAGTATCACTTTTAACATCATATTCATATTTTCACTGCACTATGCGTAGGTTTTGAAAGTACTACCCCCTACCTCCGAAACTTTGCGCAGATTCAACCCGAAGAAAATTTCCCTTCGTTTGCATAGGTCGCTGCTGACGTCAGATCGCACTCTCATAGACTGTGATTTAGTTTCTACCTTAACTTTCGATATTTTTATTACCGTTACGACAAATTTTGCTACCCTATGGCTCCCGTGATACTTGACCACCACCACCACCACCATCATCATCAAGCATCCATGGGCTACGGAGATCCAACCAGACCGTGCAATTTGTTTTCCAACCAAGTCTATCCTGAGCTACATCTACTGCATCTGGCCACTGCACACCAATTCTAACAAGGTCCTGTTTGACATTGTCTGCCCACCGCATCCTAGGTCTCCCCCTCTTTCTGAGGCCTTTAGGCACACTGTTCATAACCCTATTCGCCAATCTATAATTATCCATATGGGCAACATGGCCAAACCAACGGAGACTCTCTCTACACAATATGCTGCTTAAAGGAGGTTGCAAACTCCTTTGCCTAACCTCATCATTAGTTACAAAGTTGAACCACCTAATGCCCAATATACTGCGTAAGCATCTGGAATCAAAAGCATCAAGTTTCCTGTTATCTTGTTTACAAAGTGTCCACGTTTCACTATCATAACTAACCCTAGAAAGAACCAAACTATTATACAGTCTAATTTTAGTCTTTAGGTGTATACGCCTATTTCTCCACACTCTCAAATAGATTCTTAACCCTTTCAGGACCATAAGGTTTCTAAGAGTAAATATTAGTATGTAACTGTTTATTTTAGTTTGTTTAGACGTAAGATAAATAAAAACCATAAGAAAAATGCATAACAATGTGTAGTTTTTTTGGAATTTTATGGGAAATATTTTTCCCAATGGACTATAAAGGTAAAACAAATTTTAGTTAGGCTTATTATGCAATGTCTCTTATTTATTGGTTGATTATAACAAAATGTTACTAAAATAATACAAAATTATGAAATAAAATTACTATACAAAATGATGTGCTAATTACGATATTCTGCGAAGCAATTTCTTTTGGTTGTGAAGCAAAGATGGACATTGCACAGATGCAACATTATTGCAAAGATGGACATGCACTAAACGTACCCGTTTACGTAATTGCGTTCGGCATACGTTCTACTTTGACATTCTGTATAAAAATGCAGATAAGGTTATAATTAAATACGACAATCACCAATTTTAACATGGGGAAATATGTTTCCCTTAGTCGTGAAAGGGTTAAAAGTCCCGGCACCAATCCCTATTCGTCTGTTAATCTCATGCCGCACATCACCTTTATCTGTTTCATCGCTCCCAAGATAATTAAACTGTGACACCTACTCAAGACTGCAAGCATTCAGATTAACTGAATCACAGCCTGCCTGACCAATTTTCATCACTTTAGTTTTCTCTCTGTTTATAACCAAACCTACTCTACTACTAGTTTCATCAACAGCTCGAAGGAAAGAGTTCATCTCATCAACATCATTTGCCGAAAGGGCTAAATCATCAGCATAATCTAAATCAGAAATTTCCGTATCTCCAGTCCATTTAAAGCCAAAATCTTTCCCTTGAAGTGAGTTTCGCATAACATAATTAATAATCAAGCTAAAGAGAAAAGGAGACAAAATGCACTCTTGTCGAATACCATAAGTAATGCGAAACCAATTGCTACAAGCTTTATCAACTCTCACAAAAGACTCAGTGTTATTATAGAGAGCTTTCATTATGTTAACTAACTTGTCTGGTATACCATATGATTTCACAATCAACCACAAATTATGACGATCAACAGAGTCGAAAGCCTTTTTGAAAGCAACCAAAGGTTTCTGAAACTCTAAACATTTCTCAAGAATCTGCCTAAGTGAAAATATCTGATCTACACATCCCCTACCACTTCTGAATCCACATTGCTCATCACGCAATTGCCTGTCAACCAGATTTTTAATTCTATTAAACACAATCATGCAAAGAACTTTCGCTGGAACCGAGAGTAGGCTGACACCCCTATGGTTATCACAAGAACTGCGATCACGTTTTTTGAAAATAGGGATAATAATAGCTCTGGTAAAATCCTTAGGATCCATGCCTTTATCATAAAAGATATTCAGAATTTCAGTCATCCAAGTGGTAACCGAAACATTCCCAGCTCTAAGCATTTCCGTAGTAATTTCATATACCCTTGGGGATTTATGTAGTTTAAGTTTAGAAAAAGCCAAAATAACTTCAGATTGTGTTATAGGGCCAACATTAAAGCCACCAATGCATCCATAATCATTGCAAACAATGGGAGTAGAACTAACTACATTGTTCAGAACATCACTGAAATGCTCAGCCCACCTAGCCATGACAGAATCCTCACCTTCTATAACCTTAGTTTGTTTATCCTTCAATCCGTGTATACCAGTCCGTTTTCTATCACACAAAGCATTAACTATCTGGTACAGATCTCTGCTTGTTGTGCTGCCTAACTGCTTCCTCAGCTTTGTCAGCCAAGCCATCAAGTCAAAGATTCTTATCAGCAACTAACTGATCCTTTACACGTTTATTAAGCTCTTTGTAATGTTTTGCATTAAGACTAGTTGGGTACTGAGTAAGAACATTCCTGCAGTTCCTTCTTTCTGAAATGAACTCAAGTGCCTTATCACTCAAATAATCCTGCCTCCTCTACTCCTATTTTACTAATAGAATACTGTTAGTTTCCAAAAAAGCCTGTTTGAAACGGTTCCATTCTTCCTCAACTTCAGTAGTAAGCAAGCCATGACTGTCATAATGATTACGGAACTTATCATGGTAAGCTGTAGCTATTACTGGGTCTTTCAGAGTTCCAGAATTAAAGATAAATCTTTTAACTTTAGCACAACACTTCTTAAGTTTAAGTTGCAAGACACTTTTAACAAGGTAATGGTCAGATCTAATTTCAGCTATGAAATCGAAGGAAAGAGGAAAGAGTTCATCTCATCAACATTATTGCCGAAAAATTATCGAAGGAAAGAGTTCATCTCAAACAACATCATTTGAATCAACCCTATATGCCCTGGTATCTACCTATCAACCTATCATTTGAATCAATCCTATATGCCCTGGTATCTACCATCAACCCTATATGCCCTGGTATTCCTAACAGAACTAGTCCATTTGCTGTTAATTAATATACAATCAATCATATTCTTATGCAGCTAATCAGGTGAAACCCATGCGTACTTATGTATGTTGCGGTGTTTGTAATAAGTGTTAGTTATTCTGAAACCAATGAGTTTACTTACCTGTAGGAGACGTTGCCCATTGTCATTGCAGCTACCAATACCAAAAGGGCCTATAGTCCACCCCAAAGGTTAGAGTCAGTACCGACTTTGGCATTGAAGTCACCTAGAACAAGGGTAATATCTCCTTTCTTGACAGAAATCAAAATATCATGAAGTTGTCCGTAAAATCTATCCTTCTCATCCTCATCGGCATCCTCAGTGGGGGCATAACAGCAGATAACATTCAAGTCTTTAACGCTTGTCTGAAATTTTGCTGCAAGAAACCTTTCATTAATGCACTCAGTAAATAACAACAACATATTTGACATCGATTATCGTTTCCCATAGGAATATATATATATATATGTATCCATGTAGAATATATATCCCAATAGGAAATATGTTTGCTTCTGGGAAGTCCCCCTTTTGGACCTTCGACTTGAAATTTGGCACTGCAACCCGGACCCCAACCAGAACAATTCTCTGAAACTTTGAAGCTTCTACTATGATTTCCTGATGATATATGTCTGCCACAGACAAATGGACACCTTTTAGTTTACAGATATATAACTATCAACTAGTTACATTAGTAGATTTTTAACTCTTAAAACGATTTATAATAATTTCCTATTTCACAGGTTAACGCATATATTTTTATGATGAGGAAACGTTCTTTCAATTGCCCTGGCGGATATGATTTTTTTACTAATGATGAAACTAAAAAAAAGAAGATTGGTTGGTTTTTGTCTATGTTTCAATCTTTTCTACACTCTTTGAAAGTAACAAAAAATAAAAATACACGTTATGATTAAATTCGCATAAATCCATCCATGTTTGAATTGAATTTCTTCTGTTTATCTATGTAGGAAGTGTTCAAAAGCTTGACTTTAGGAATATTTACAAGAGTAAATTGAAAAGAAAGAAAAAGAACCTTTATCCAAGTCATTGCTAATATATAGCATATCGTTAAAATTCATGATTTGTTGATTCTTGTTCTTTTCGTTCTTCATGTTCCTTGGTGTAGATTTACATCCACCCATGTCTCTACTTTGAATTTCCCATTTCCTTCCTTACTCTTGCTCAATAAAGTGACTTTTTTTCCCTTTCACCCATCTCGAACTAATCAAAATTAAACAGGCAGCAAGCAATCTGCTAATGGACGACACTCTTCAATTGGATTAACCAAGTCGTCCCGCTGTCGAACGCTATGCCAAAAGAAACGAAATGCTCGAATTAATCGTAAAGAAAACGACGGCTAATTCAGATGGAAGTTATGTTTGCAATTTTAGCTTCGGCATTCAGAGAATCTGTTTGGCAAGGAAATTGGCAGTCATCAATAATACCATTGGATTGTTTTCGCTTCGTTAAAGCATTTCTTTAGAGTTGGATTTCGAAAAAGGAAATTCAGCGAATGGTTCAGTTGTCATGTAGATTTGGTCGTTTATTCTATTAACTGGCACGTTTATGGAAAATTCAGAAAAAATAACCATGGTTGCAAGAAGTTAGTCTGAAATGCACATAGCTGTACGGACGTTCAGTAATTCATAGCAGTCCTTTGTTTTTTTAACTGTCTCTTAATGAAAATAACTAGTACTTCTGTCTTGCTAAGCTGTCTTCTAAGCAATTAAACAAGCTGTAACGTGGAACCTCCACTGTGAAGAAAAATCTTGCCATTTACGAGAATAAAACATGATTTTAATTTCTCTTTTACAAATAAAACATATTGAGATGTTTTAAAATTAGAAAGCTTTAGTGTCTTCGAATATTTGTTGTATTAACGATTTAAATAGTAATAGTTACAATAAACTAATATAAACATCACTACAAACTTTTAATCGTTCTTTAGCAATTAAAAACAAATACCGTTCAGATTTGATTTTTTGGAGCTTTTATCAATTTTATTAATGAATTGTTCATAAGGTTTATATTGATGTTACCAAAGGGTATTCCATTTCATCGAATTTAATGTTTTCTGGTTCCAAATGATAGTAAGATTTCATTTTTGTCACTTAATAATTGGAATTGCATAAAAAATAATGTACAAATAAAGTATTTTGCAATAGATTATAATAACTTACGAAGAGTTAAAAATGGGTTAGCGACAAGCATTTCTGTATACAGAGTTCACAATACGTCGTTGCATTTGAGCAACCTCAGTTTATCAAAATTGGTTCGGCCCGGGCAGATCCGGACTTAATGATTACACTAAAAGGTTAGGACTCAAACATATGAACAAAAACACATCTCTAATACCTATACAAAATTATAATTTATGCAAGAAAGACTAATATTTTCATTTTCCCGTTAATTTCTACAGTAGCAAGCAAATGTTATTAAACTGAAAAGAGAAATAGGAGTCTTACCCATTCAGGAGGTTACTACACTGCACTACCAAAATATCAGAGAATTTCAATGTTATGTCAATGAACAAACAAATCGAAAATTATGCCAATGAGCATATAACTTCTAAATTATGCATTTAACGAAAAACTGTTACTGAAGATGAAATAAAGATTATAATAAAATCTCTTTAAATCTTGATTTTAAACAATATTGGTCCCGATTTAGATTTACGCAAGCTAGAATATTTCACAACAGTATTATGTCAAAACAATTAATCTCAGAAATTAATTAAAACTTCAACAATAAGTATTGTTTCAAACCATTTACTGAAATAAAAATATATTTTAGAAGTTGGTGTAATGATTATTTTAATATTAGACAATTATGATTTATTTTTATGATGGTGATATCATAAAATAGATCTGTAAGATAGTGCAATTATGATTTATTTTTATGATTTAATAACGAACAAGCAAATTTGTTGTTAAATATTATAGCCCAGCTTCTATAACGCTTGAATATTGATGGAATATTGTTGAAAACAAACTAGATTTGATTGTGATCTTTAATTTAGCTCCATTCACATTTTTCCATTAAATGAATATTTTAGAAGTTATAGAGTTTCAAAGTTAGAATCCTATTTCTATAAAATAGAAGTTCTCTAATATTTTGCTAGGCAGTGTAAAATAGAAAATTAACAAGTACAAAAAAAACACTCATGTGAATATGAGATCTTCAGATTCCGCACGAATTGTTAGTTCATTTTGATCTAAGCTGACGTTGATTTACAATTTCTTTAAAAAAAAAATTATGGACTATTGATTCCACTTCGAGTAGTACGTAGTGTGCTACTTGTTCAGACAAAATAAGGAACATATGCAATTATAATAACCTAGTAGTATTAGTGTATGATGTCTTTGACATTAATGCATGATGTTAATTATAAACCTCAGTTTGACTTTCGAGCACCTATGAATCGTAGAAATGAAGAGTAGAAACTCGGTTAAAGTGACTTGATAATCAATTAAAAATTAAGCAAGTGTGCAAATTTCTAGAAACCAAACCAAACCAAGAGTGAACTTCTAAAATGCTGCAGTTATCCATGTTAGAGCGTAACGATCTAAGAGATGCAATTTCTAAAACAGAGAGAAGAGAGAGAACGTCAACTTCATCTTCTCGTTCATCTAATCATGATGTGTGTGATAATTGATGTGAAACAGTAAAGCTCAAAAATTCATTTTCTCCCTCATTAATTTAAAACATTACAAAATCAATATTATTCTCAAAAGCAATAACATATTAATAAATCACACCATTAGCCAATAAATTTTCACCATACAGCTTTTTATTAAGAGATATGTTTACCTCTTGTAGGATGTTTTTATTGTGATGATCTACACAGAACGAAAAGTATACTGAAAAAAAAAAATGAAACAAAATTTTGTGTGATAATTTGAAAAACCAGACTTAAAATGCAAATTTTGAAGAAAAAAAGTATAAATGGATTATGATATCTTCTAGGCAATGTGTTAGAAGTTAATAAGATCCTTCTCTTGTCACAAACACGTGGTGTCGGATGTTAATAGCCTGGAGAAAATGGTGTCATCTGGGAATCGGGGTTTGACAGCTTACAGCGAATGGTAGACAGGCGCCGTGAAATTAATTACTGCAACATGCGTCTGCAGTGGTAAGGCAGATTATCGAATAGAGAGAAAGTATTGCGTGTAATTTCTGTTGCCTACATTTATAGATTCAAAAATCCTCAAAAGTAATTTCATTAGGAGAAAAAAATAAATTGACACAACTGCTGAAATGAAGGTTTATTCTAATATTATGAAACGTCTTTAATTATTTGCGCTTCGTGTGTCGAAATGGGTTTTCTGTTGATAGGACAGAAAACGAAATTCTCTCATTTCTTTAAAGATATTTGATGTTATTATACGAAAATAAAATACCACCTAGTTGAATTGATTGGGGATATTTTTTTCTGTTGTGAAAATATGCAGGTTATAAGAAAAAAGTATATAAATGATAAATATTTTGATGCATCGTAGTTTACGATGTTTTTTTTAATGTTGCTAAAGTAATTTGCGTTAAATGAAGATGAGTTGCAAATTCAGAAAATTAATATCTATTAAGAACTGTGCATTCTAAAAAGAGCGTTTCAGGCCAACTGATTTTAATTTAAATCTCTGAAATGAATCCTCTTAATCAAGTAAACAATAAAACCTAACATATTTTAAACAAAAATATTCGGATTTAGTTATAGCGGATGATATTAGATTAATTTATATTTATAATCGTTTCACGCTTCGACGACAGAAGCATATATTGTGTTCTCCTTCTAAATGTAGACTAACTCTTATTATTCAATTTACCTCTAAATTTAAAATCGGATCATGATAAAAAAATATAAAAAATTTAAAATTGGATCAT
Organism: Ryuthela nishihirai; assembly: GCA_038380435.1. Lineage (NCBI taxonomy): Eukaryota > Metazoa > Arthropoda > Arachnida > Araneae > Heptathelidae > Ryuthela > Ryuthela nishihirai. Next base: position 19,541,408 of record JAWZYU010000011.1, read on the forward strand.
GATTAAAAATATAAAAAATTTAAAATTGGATCATGATTAAAAATATAAAAAAATTAAAATTGGATCATGATTAAAAGTATAAAAAATTAAAATTGGATCGTGATTAAATATATAAAAAAATTAAAATTGGATCATGATTAAAAGTATTAAAAGTATAGCGAAGATATTAAATTTCCAGTTACTCAAGATTTTAAACCATCGAAATATTTGCTATTACTAATGGTTAGAAATTATCTCAAGTGTATCTTAATTAACAGTCTGAGCATTTGAACATCACAATTACGGTCAAAGTTCATAACATTTAAACAAACTTCATTGAAAGTTCAAGAAGTATTTTGATAATGATGCTGACTATGATTACGATGACAGCTTATTTCATTTTCATTAAAAAGCATTACATCACAGAAATTTACAATCAAAATTTTTGAAACGAAACTACTGACTAAAATTAAAATAGGAAACAAGTAAACAATAAATCACAAATAATTATGGTATCTACCAAAGGGCAATTAGCACCAAAGGGTCTAACAAGCCTTTGCATGTTAACTAAACAAGTTAACGTGCAAACAGATAAGTAGGAAACTTAGTTATTAAGCTAAAGAAATGCTATTTTATTGTATTAAACAAAAATTCAAATTTTCCCCTCGTATTTTAATATTTCTTTGTGAATAAATATATTCGGGATTTTTTTTTAATGAATTAAGCTTTCTTGAGCTAAATAATCTCAAGCAAAATGCTGATTTAATTGCAAATATCCACTTTTGCTAATTTAAGATAAAGACATGTAATGTAAAATGAAATTGATTTTACTCTTTCAAACACTGTGTTTCGTGTTTTATCAGATATTTGTTTTTCATTTCTATCAAACAGATGAAATGAACGAACCAGTGGACAAAAATATGAAAGAGTCATAAAAGAAATACGAAGATAGAAAACGGAACAAAATCTTGAAAATGGGAGAAAAGTGGTAAGAAGTAGTAAAACGGATTTTATCACTAAGCTGTTCTGTAAGCAGTATTCCCTTCATGACAAGGAAAGATAGATATATGAAAAGAAAAGACGAAAAATGATAGAAAAGGAAAAAGAAAAGACCAAAAGGGGGCGAAAAAAATAAATATATATAGTAGAGTAGTCCGAAAGTCCAGATTAGCTGTTGCTGTCACTAGAACCTTGTGAACATCGCTGCGAGATGATAAAGCAAAGAAATAGAGCGTAAATTCAATACGTTGGCAGTCATCAGACCTATCTGTTCTCTTGAAGCATGTGCTAGTGACATTCGCTTGTGGTTTGGTTCCTGTGAAGGATGCTCTCTCTCTCAAATACGGGGTAGAGATTCTTGGATAAGGGAGCCGCAAAAATGAGATATGGGATTTGTCATAAGCAAAGAGATGGTCGTTATCAAGATGGATACAATAGAAAATATCTGATAGACAGATACATATTTTTCTAGTGGGTTTTATGTGTATTTATTTATTTCCTCTTTTTGTTTTGTGTCTGTGACTTTTGTCACATTTTGTTTACTCATACATGATTTGAAAATAATAAATCTCCTATATTGTTCGAAAGAAAAATGTGACCATAAAACCTGAATTCCTTACGTGTAGAATAAATATAAATATAAAGATAAACATGCTATATATGTATTGCTGCATGATTTTTCGTTTCTAGTTTACCTTTTCAATTGCAGTCGTTTTCAAATTTTACTGTCAGCTACCAAATTTTTTTTGCAAATACATTAGTTTCACGAAGTTAAAAATCGAATAACTAGCGAATACTGCGATGTTTAAAAATATAATTTTAATTTTTGGAAGCAAGGATTTTTTTGTGCAATGTAGATTTTAATAAAAATATCAACAAATAATATTTAACACTGATACAGGAGGAACAATGTAGAATTTATATAACATAAAACAAAAACCCGAAAAAATTTAAGACATCAGAAATCCAATTATTCCCTTTTAATACATATATTCATACCATTCTGCATCATTTTGATGGAATATTAATAAATCAATAATGGGATTAAAGCAACTAACCTTTCCATGTATGTATTATTATGTGTATGTGTCATCATCTAAGTTCATGACTTTTAAGCTTTGAGATCTTGCAGCAAATGCAAAATTTAATTAAATTTTAAGCAAAAACACCATTTTTAATATTAACGTGTATTAGGCATTTTACAAGCAATAGGCACTTGACAGCATTTTGAATATTTTTGCGTAATTTAATCCGAAATATGTATTATTTTTCAGTTCAACAACTGCTCCTGCAAAAGTTATGTTAACGTATCATTGTATGTTTTAATTTTCAGGATTATCAAAGTTTCTGATAATGCGAATAATCTCTCATTCTTTTCTACCCACAAAGAAAGTTTTGTTGCATTGGATCTGCAATAGTAGAATATACATATGTTACAGTATGAAGATTTTCAAATACTATGATGTAACGCTGAATTTACAGTAATATCATTGTTTTTCAAAATTAAAATCTGGCCGTAAGCCCTACATATTTCAAAAAATGTTTCCTGAAAATCATATTTGGCCATGGAACAATTATTTTATAATACATATTTTGGAGGACTAAAATGATAATATTGCTATCAAAATATATTATTCGTTATATATTCAGTACAATAGTTGGTAAGTGAAACCTATAACCTGGTGAACTGTGTTTTTAAAATGCAGGCGGTTTAAACTTGTTGATTTTGTTAAAATTACGTCATTACTGGCAGAATTAATAAAATTAGTATCGCATTTTGGCGGCGCCGTGTTTTGTGTCGCGAACGGCTGACAGTTTTCTGTCCCTAAAGCTGTGTTCATATATTTCGGCACACTCTTGGGTAATTTTTAATGACACCTTCATATTGGAGAAATAATACCTCTATGACTTCTATTTTGAATAAGAAATACACTATGCACAGGGCAGGATCAAGGGAGGGCCGAAGGGAGCCAAGACCCCGCCGCCCCTTTGAAAATGCTAGTTGGGTTAATAGAAGCAAAAATTATGTATATTTCATGCATTTTTAAAGACATTTTTAAAAAGTACTGAACCAGAGGGGCGGGGGGAATTTTAGACTGCGACAGAAACCCAGCTTCTTGTCGTCCTCTTCATTTTTTTTTAGATCCGGGCCTGGCTATGCATGCAGTATAATATTTAGTCAAACAATATATATATATACAAAATATTTAATGGTTCAGTTTCAACGGCTGCCCAGTTAGCGTGCTTAGTCCAAAAGCAAAGAGACCTAAGTTCGAATCCTCAATAATGCAATAATGTTTTTTTTTTATATCTTTCTCCGGATCAGTGATGGCGTTAGCAAATGCGGGGACCGATTGTTTATGCCCATAAGTTTAAAAACAAACAACAATTAAACAAAAACTAAACTGTACAGATTGGACCCAATCGCTCCAATCGGTTTAAGGCCGGCTTGCTCCTGATGCCTCGCATTCTTCGCAGGTATCTCTTATCATTCACTAAACTGAGTGAGCTATGTAATAATATGATATGATGTTGTTGCTATTGTTAATAATATTGCAGTTGGGTAATGCGTAAAAAATGTTATCAAACTACAATCGTCAAAGTGGAAATCGCAACACCGTGAAAGAAGTAATGTATACGCCCGAAACTGACTGAAAGGAAGCTATGAGGGTAGATGCGCTAATGATCGAAAAATGAAATGTGAGAACGCAAGGTACGTGTGTTTATTGCAGATTCATTAGTACATAGTATGCTCACCTCGGGCGGTTGTGCAAACCTGTAGACATCTAGGCATTCCATCAATCAGGAGGTAAATGGTATCCTGAGGTGTGACGTTCCAAACAACATCGAAATGGGCACGCAACTGTACCACATTCGCAGCCACAGGAAGCTGGCGACCCATAAGGTTCCACACATGCTTAATGGGCGACAAGTCCAGGAAGTATGGCGGCCATGCGAGAATTTCCACACCTTGGAGACTATCTATCGTTTCATGTGCAGAGTGTGGGGTGGCGTTATCCTGCTGCAGAATCAGCCCAGGCATGGTGGTATGGAAGGTTTGTGCCATAGGATTAATGATGCCATCAACGAAATGTCCCGCCGTTCCCAGAAACATGGAGCAAAGGGTCCGGCCACCATATGTGATGCCACCTCATACCATTGTATCGTGATGGGGAGCCGTATGGCAGCTAGTGAAATAGGCTGAATTAAGCATTGTTGACAACGAAGACGTCATGCGGATCTATTGACGTCTTGAATGCCGAAACAGAATCTGGACTTGTCTTTGAACCATTCTGTAGTCCAATGTTGCCTCGCTTGATACCAGTGGAGACAGCATAAACAGTGATGTTGCTGCAGTGGAAGATGCCGGAATGGACGTCTCACTCTCATTCCTGCAATATGCAAACATTGTCTAATTGTTTGTGTGGAGACCACGGTACTCGTAGCGGTCTGTAAATCACTCTGCAGCACATTCGCCTCTGGTGAACAGGTCACGAAAGGCCCTCCTATGGAGCATGCGATCTTCATGTCCTGTGGTATGGCATGCTGGTCCGATACCTATCCTTCATGTCATTTGGTGCTCTACGATGTTGCGTGAGATGCACCATTGCATTATACTCACATTTTGCCCTATACATGCATCAGTCACTCAAAGACTCAATCTGAGCTCTCGCATATCGACGATTTGCACTCTCTCAGAAGGCGTCAATTGCGCATAAGGGTTCTACTGGCGTCTCCAAGGCATGTTCCAAACATTTTCGCAGTATGCACTCCAACCTCACTGTCGATCATGCTGTGGTACGAGCTCATGGGCTCCCTGTTTCATGGGTGTCCAGCTTGTTTATCCGTGGCTAGGGTGGGTATCATGTGTCCATTCGATGCGAATTTTCATCATTTGCATATCTCCAATGGACGATTGCCTCCTGAGAGTTACATATCTCTACTTCACCCAAACTGAACCCACACCAAAAGTTTGATGCGAAACGTACTTTCATTGAGAACTCTTCCCATAGATAAGTCCATTCATAGATTTCCACTGTTAACGTACTACTCACGACCTACTACTCCATTCAAAGGTAGGCGAAGGCAACGCCCCAGAAATTTCGAACATCTTTGAGGAATCACTCCCGACCCATGGCAGCCAAGTACTCAATCTGTTATCACAATAAGATTAGAACTAAGTGGGACCACCCCACCAAATTGAGACCAATCGCCGAAGTGCCCGAGGAACCACGGGGAAATCACAGTTTCTGCCACCAGTGAAGTCACACGTGTCAACCCGCCTAATTTGTTCTTTCGCCATTTCTCTCGCCCGGAATTACGGCTATTATATAATATGATAGTTGCTCCAGAGCGCCTTAATTTATAGAGCACAAGTAATAAGGGCACTTTAGGAAACACACTCCGCTTATTAAGAGGTTAGATTTATTAAACGTTTTAGTAACATACTTATAAATACAGAGAAATACAGAATGTCCCAATGAAACTAATGTACAAAGAAACCACTTCCATTGCTCGAATCTTACCTACTCCGCTATTTTGCTTTATACCAGGTAGTGCCCTCTAGTGGCGTGTACAAACATCCTTATAATGCATTACTTCAAAATGTTAACACTTGTTTCTATCGATATATGTGCTATTAGCATCTGAAAATTGTATACGTTTCATTGGTACACTACATTTGTAGATGCTTTTAGATTGCATATACCAGAATTGTTGCAAAATTAATGCAATGCAATTACACATAAAATTTTGCAGAAATAATGAAAATTTTGTAAGTGGTAGAAAAAAAAAGCTCAATATGCTGCTCAATAACGCATTAATTAAATTTATTGAACTATTCATACTGATATTTTAAACATGATTGTTCAATCGACAAAAAAAATGTTCTACAATATAAGAATCATATCTAGAAACTACTCTAGAATCAAAAGCCATGACGATGGACATTCTACTTGCAACGCATCAGTTTGTCCATTCACACTCTGCGAAATATCCTTCGGCAGTTTACATTTTACAGCGAAAGGGATGGGAAAGATTTAGCTGAGCCCCAAAGTCGTTCAGTTAAGTTATAGGCGTTATTGCGTGACATGAAAACTCGTAGCGCTATTGGACTATCAAAAGAGATGGCGCTAAACCCGAATTCTAGCAAGGTATTGAACAATATCAGTGACAGCTTTCCTCTTAAATCGGATCTGTATATAGATGCATCCCTTTTCTTACTCTTTCAGACTCTTCCTTTGCTATATTTCTAATCCTCTTATTTTCCCCACACCTTATTTTTCTTGTTGTTCCTTTCTTTTCGAAAGGACCAGAAAGACTCAAAGTATAAACGGAGAAACTACGTAGAAGTTTCAATAGGTTTTCTTTGATTCGTACAAGTCGCAAAAACTCCGAAAAGAGCATTGAAAACTACTTACGGTTAATAATGCTTGCTTCCGGAATTGAATCTGGACTCAATGGGTACAGTGAGTATTTATTCCAAATATATTAAGATTTATAAAAAGGACTATTTGTTATAGGCGCTTTAAAAATTAAAAGAAATAAGTTAAAAAAATAGTTACGTATATATTCATGCCAGTTCGAAAAAAATGCTAGCGAAGGTTTCGATGATTAAAACAAAGCATTTTAACTATTTTCCTTAAAACTAATTTTAGAGGTTTGAACAATATAAAAAATATCATTCTGTTTGTAATACATATATGTATGAATATAAATATATGAATATATGTAATTTGCAATAACTTTAAAATATAATTTTACATTTTAATTAATTTTTTTTTCTTTTTTGATGCAGCATATAAATTAAATTTCAGTAATCAATGGCAAAATTTCTTGAAGTAACATTATAAAACTCCAGTTAATGTGATGATATGACAGAATCCTTTTGGTTTGGCTGTTTAAATGGATATAAATAATATCTATATTACGTTCCGTAAGTCACTGCAATATACATTCACAAAAAATAAGTTGTAATAATTAATACATTTATGGGAATATATGGATAAGGTAAGTAGCTTAGGTTTATCAGTTATATCAGTAACTGAAGAAAAAATAGTCATTGTGATGATGCATAGAACCGGCCAGGCCTAGCACCTAATGTCCGACCCCGCCTTCTCGTGGTGCAGACCGTTAGTACCTTTCAAAAGAGATACTCTCTTGTGGAAGTGAACGGAAGGGGAGGACTGCCAGATTAGTGTGGCCTACTGATCTGGACAACTATGGCTACTTTTCTTTTTTTCCTACCCTGCTGAGGAGTGGTCAACCACACAGGGTACTGGTGCTGACCATATAAACCCACTGGACTGGACAGATATATGGCTCTGAGCTTGATTATGGATCCTGATTTTGCTGCACTGGTGGGCTTCTGTGGAGGGAAAATCTTCCGCTGTGTTTTCTGTTTGTTTGTGGGTTGACAGCCCCAAGTGAATAGATTCACAGGATATGTTTATCAGCTGGTGAATAAACCTGAGCAGAGGTAATCGCAGGCACCTGAACTCTTTGCTTCTATTGGCATCGTCAAATTCTACATTGGATGAAGTCTTCCAGAGTAGATGGCTTCAGCCTTTAGTGGTGGGGGAACGGGTCTTTGCCCCATGTCTGCGATTAGGGGGCTATTTTATATTGTCGGCATTCCCTCTCTCAATAAACATAGTTTCTTTAAACATCCCACTAACCATTTTCTCTCGATAGGTACTTGGAATGTGAGGACTCTGCACAGAGCTTTTTCTCTTGATGTCCTCACACAAGAATTCCACCATTATAATTTTGATATTCTCGGCTTGCAAGAGACCAGATGGACAGATAAAGGTCAGATTCTTAAAAATAATCTTAAATTTCTCTTTTCAGGGAGGGACGACAATAAGCATCACCAGGGCGTGGGTCTGCTTCTCAGCAGACACGCTAGTGATGCTCTTCTAGGATATGAGTGCATTAATGAAAGGTTTCTTACAGCAAAATTTCAGACAAGCGTTAAAGACCTGAATGTTATCTGCTGTTATGCCCCCACTGAGGATGCCGATGAGGTTGAGAAAGATAGGTTTTATGAACAACTTCAGGATATTTTGAATTCTGTCAGGAAAGGAGATATTACCCTTGTTCTTGGTGACTTCAATGCCAAAGTTGGTACTGACTCTGACCTTTGGGGAGGGGTGATTGGCACTTTTGCCATCACCCCTCCCCAAAGGGGTAGCTGCAATGACAATGGCAAACGTCTCCTACAGGTAAGTAAACTCAATGGTTTCAGAATAACTAACACATATTACAAACACCGCGACATCCATAAGTACACATGGGTTTCACCTAATGGGCTGCATAGGAATATGATTGATTATTATATTAATTAACAGCAAATGGGCTACAACTGTTAGAAATACCAGGGCATATAGGGGAGCTGAAATTGAATCTGACCATTACCTTGTTAAATGTGTCTTGCAACTTAAACTTAAAAAGTGTTGTGCTAGGATTAAAAAATTTTCTTTTAATACTGAAGCTCTGAAAGACCCAATTATAGCCAAAGCTTACCATGATAGGTTACTTAGTCATTATGATAGTCATGGTATGCTTACTACTGAAGTTGAGGAAGAATGGGATCATTTTAAACAGGCTTTTTTGGACACTAACAGTACTCTTTTAGGAAAAAAGGAGCAGAAGAGACAGAATTATTTGAGTGATAAGGCACTTGAGCTTATTTCTGAAAGAAAGAACTGCAGGAATGTCCTTAATCAATACGCTACTAGTCCTAATAGAAAGCATTACAGAGAACTTAATAAAGGTGTAAAAGATCAGTTAGCTGCTGATAAGAATCTTTGGTTTGATGACGACAAAGCCGAGGAAGCAGTTAGACAAAGCCTTGACAAAGCCGAGGAAGCAGTTAGACAACACAACAGCAGAGAGCTGTACCAGATAGTTAATGTTTTGTGTGGTAGAAAACGAACATTTATACAGGGATTGAAGGATAAACAAGTTACGGTTATAGAAGGTGAGGATTCTGTCATGGCTAGGTGGGCTGAGCGTTTCAGTGATATTCTAAACAATGCGGTTAGTTCTATTCCCATTGTTTGCAATGATGATAGATGCATTGGTGGCTTTAATGTTGGCCCTATAACACAATCTGAAGTTATTTTGGCTGTTCTAAACTTAAACTACATAAATCCCCAAGGGTAGATGAAATTACTACGGAAATGCTCAGAGCTGGGAATGTTTCGGTTACCACTTGGATGACTGAAATTCTGAATATCTTTTATGATAAAGGCATGGTTCCTAAGGATTTTACCAGAGCTATTGTTATCCCTATTTTCAAAAAAGGTGATCGCAGTTCTTGTGATAACTATAGGGGTATCAGCCTACTCTCTGTTCCAGGTAATGTTCTTTCACGATTGTGCTTAATAGAATTAAGAAACTGGTTGACAGTCAATTGTGTGATGAGCAATGTGGATTCAGAAGTGGTAGGGGATGTCTGGATCAGATATTTTCACTTAGGCAGATTCTTGAGAAATGTTTAAGAGTTTCAGAAACCTTTGGTTGCTAGCTTTGTTGATTTCAAAAAGTCTTTCGACTCTGTTGATCGTCATAATTTGTGGTTGATTGTGAGATCATATGGTATACCTGACAAGTTAGTTAACATAATGAAAACTCTCTGTAATAACACTGAGTCGTGTGTGAGAGTTGGTAAGGCTTGTAGCAATTGGTTTAGCATTACTTCTGGTGTTCGACAAGGGTGCATTTTGTCTCCTTTTCTCTTTAGCTTGGTTATTGATTATGTTATGCGAAATTCACTTCAAGGAAAATATTTTGGCCTTAAATGGACTGGAGATACGAAAATTTCTGATTTAGATTATGCTGATGATTTAGCCCTTTTGGCAAATGATGTTGATGAGATGAACTCTTTCATTCGAGCTGTTGATGAGACTGGTAGTAGAGTAGGTTTGGTTATAAACAGAGAGAAAACTAAAGTGATGAAAATTGGTCAGGCAGGTTGTGATTCAGTTCATCTGAATGGTTGCAGTCATAGTTTAATTACCTTGGGAGCTATGTAACAGATACTGGTGATGTGCGGCATGAGATTAATAGACGAATAGGGATTGCTGCCGGGACTTTGAAGAATCTATGGAGAGTGTGGAGAAATAGGCGTATACACCTAAAAACTAAAATTAGACTGCATAATAGTTTGGTTCTTTCTAGGGTTAGTTATGGTAGTGAAACTTGGACGCTGTGTAAATAAGATAACAGGAAACTAGATGCTTTTGAATCCAGATGCTTACGCAGTGTCTTGGGTATTAGGTGGTTTAACTTTGTAACTAATGATGAGGTTAGGCAAAGGAGTCTGCAACCTCCTTTAAGCAGTATATTGTGCAGAGAGAGACTCCGCTGGTTTGACCATGTTGCCCGTATAGATAATTATAGATTGGTGAATAGGGTTATGAACAGTGTGCCTAAAGGTCTCAGAAAGAGGGGGAGACCTAGGATGCGGTGGGGAGACAATGTCAAACAGGACCTTGTTAGAATTGGTGTGCAGTGGCCAGATGCAGTAGATGTAGCTCAGGATAGCTGGCTTGGAGAACTAAATTGTATGGTCTGGTTGGACTTCCGTAGCCCTTGGCTGATTGATGATGATGATGATGATGATGATGATGATGATGATGATGATGATGATGATGATGATGATGATGATGATGATGATGATGATGATGATGATGATGATGATGATGAGTGGTTGTATTAAGGATGCCGTGTTATTGCACATTTGGGTGTAATAACACGGCATCCTTAATACAACCACTCAATTACACATTTGGGTGTTCCAAAACAGGATGGCCAGGCGCATTGTCTATAATCAATAGAACTTTAAATTCGAGATTTTTTTCCTCCAAATAGCGTTTGACTTCTGGAATAAAATATTTATGGAATCATTATTTAAACCAATTCTTTTGTAGCCCAGGTTTTTTCGTTTGCTATCCAATACCCTGGCAATTTATTCAAATCTACACCTTTCATTGAGCGTGATCTTAGGGATCGATTGATGAGCAGCGGTTATAACATACGATCTCCTGAAGCGTTGCTGCCAAATTTGGACAAAATTCTTTAGCAGCCGCCTCATCTGCAGACACAACTTCCCCTTTTATCTTTACATTATGAAACGCATGTCTTTGAAGAAATCTTGAAGAAAATTCATAATTTTTGTTTAACTGAGCTGATGTGGTTGGTTCCATTTCTTGTATCTGCTTATATATTCATAATAGCCATCTACTTGATGGTATTTCCGTCTAGAGGTATTCTTTTTTGCGAGTTTTCTTCTATCCACATTCTAGTGCCTTTTCCATCTTCACTTTTACAATAACTCTCGTGTAATATAATGACTAACACTCAATATTGTTCCAGAAAGCACAGATTTTCCAATAGCATCTTCATTTTTCTTGAAGGTTCTTACGGTAGCTTCGTCCAAACCAAAATATTTACCTATGGATGTTGAACCTTCTCCAGTTGTAAGACGATCTCAAATTTCGTCTTAGTATCCAAAGAGATAGCTTTCCTTTTCTGCTTTTGTATAGTTGAATTATCCGACATCGTGGTCTGGCTTACGAAAAATATTTGATTTGTTGTTAATAAATCAGATGATGAAAAATTGTAAATTAGCTATCAGCCAAATTTAATAAATTTATATTACACACACAAAAGTTTTGTGTGCTACTTAAAATAAATTTAAGTAACACACAAAACTTTAAAAAATTCTATTTCTTCTATTAAATATCCAAGCACTTCTAACTTTAAATACGAAATGAAAGACCAAAACTAACGTATGTATTGAAGATAAAATTGGCAGTATTCTTCGGAACTCAATGTTGCCACTTTATTCCGAATGAACTAGGTTTTGTAGAATTTTTCCATAGAATAGAAATTAAAATAAATAAAACTTCTGTAGTTAAGTTAGTGTAGTTTTTATTTTAGGGAGTTTAGTGCACAAAATGTGTATCTGTAGTACATTTTCAAAGCTAAATTACTTCGAAAAATGTGACCATAAAAGAAGCATCTTTGCTATAAATGTAAATTCTAGGAATATTTTCTTGAATAGGAATATTTTTTCAGAATTAAATTCAAATGGAGATTTTTAAAAAAAGCGCCGTTTGAAGCGTGTTAGATCAAAATAAATCGTGTAAAAAGGAAAATTGGAAATTTCTTCTAAATAGTGTTAAATCAAAATCGTGTAAAAACAGAATTGGATGTACTTCTTTAAAAAAATCCCAGCCTACAAGCACATTAATAGTTCAAAAAATTGTTCCAGTGGTGGAACAATTAGCGTTTTGTCTGCCGAGAGAAGGAAACCAAGTTAAAATTTCGAATGATGATGCACTTATGCTATCTCGTCTTCACTACAGATTTTCTGTATGACGTATTTTATGACGTATTATACTGTCATATCTCCGTGTGAATGCCAGAAGGAAAAAAAATCGAAAACCCATTCCAGTTTCATCAACGTTTAAAAAGATAAGAATATTTCTTTGATAGTAACCGCATCTGACAGATCTTCAGCTTCTGCCAAAAGAAAAAAGAGAGAAAATTCGAACATTTATTCCACTTGGCAGCGTGCCTTAAAATTACACGATTCATACAAAGGCAAGCGAATTTCAGTGGATCATATGTGCCAACGTCGATTTTCGAAAAATTCTACATAGCCATCAGTTTTTCCACTTGAAGAGCAGCATTGGCTCCCGTTTAACGGTGCAAAGGTACATCATAACTACATAGAAATACGCCCAGGAATACAAATAGAGAGGCTCTGCCCACGTAGGTCAAACGGATCGATGTAATTCCCACTTATGTCGTCACTGTGCCTTCCTATCTATAGCCACTGGAACCTTTGCCAAAACGTTTATTATATAATCTCGTAAAAATTACGTAGCGAGTGTGTGCATGCGTGCGTATGTGCGTTCGAAAAGCCGAGCTGAAACACACCTAGTTGGATGAGAGTAGAAAGGGAGAACAACGAAATAGAAAGAGCGAGACAGAGAAACGAAAGAGAAGGATACTGTGTGCTAAAACCCACGAAGCGTTCAGGCGTGCCTTGTGGGGAGGGAGGGCGTGAAGGAGGCTAGTGTAATAATTCTTTTTTCCGTTATTCCGCAGGGGAAAGCAGTGCAGCTTTCTAAATTTGTCTCAGTACTGAGGTAGCAGTAGATCGGTCCAATTATACAGATGGCAGCTCCTTTGAACTGTAGAGACTCAGTGACGGACAAGGGTTTGAAATGGAACATGAGATTAAACAATATTAAAACTAGTTTTTTTTTTCCAATTTAACATTACTTTTAATCATTTAATGTAGATATTTCATTTACATTTCACACTAATAAAACTAAGCGGTGTTAAAAATATGACTTTCTTTGCAATTAATATAACTGAATACTAATTCAGTGACTCATTATATCCAAACAGTGGCTGGGGTTGAATCAGTCGGTGCGCGCCGAGCTCGTAATTTGTATTCCCAGGTTCGAGCTTGTACTAGGTCAGCGTTGAGATTTTCTCCGCTAATACCTGCTCTTCAGAGAAACCTCTAGCAGGTTTTTAATGTGGAAGAATGAAGAAAAACGTTTAATGTAAATATATATTATTATATACGCAAGATATCTTTAAGAATAATAATTTAGCTTTGTGCAAGATAATGATAACTGAAGTCATGGCTTAATGCCACATTGTGTACAATATATCTCATATACATAAATTGTTAATAAATGTAAAATTCAATCTCCTTTAATTCATATCAACTAATATATTCATTGTGGATAAATTGTGGATAATTTTGTGGATAAATAATCAACTATATATTCATTGTGGGGCTTGGATTGGCTGATGCACAATACGCAAATGAAACGATAAAAATTTGTTAAAATTGGAAACTTTCGAAAGGTAGAATATTTTGATGTTCACCATTCATTTTAATGAAAATGAAGTAATGATCAATATATTTCCATGAGAAAAGAAGAATAGCAAGGTTGGATCTTAATATCGTTCAAGTTGTAAAGTATTAAAAAAGTTAAAAACTAACAAAAACCTACAGTTATTCTAAAAAAAACACCGGAAAGAAGAGACTGATTCAAACAAATACTAACTAAATCAGAGCTAAAATAATCAGCTTATTGCCTAAACACTTAACCTTAGTCGCATAGAGAACTGTACAAAAGAAATAATCCCAGTTTCTGTCCCGCTCTGTCAAATTTCTACTTGAGATATTTTGTATATTTTACTCATTTTTCCTTTCAATTTATCTAAAACGCCATCTTCTTTATGACTCTCATAATGAGACCAAAAACAAAACATCTTTTTTCCATCAGCAAACAATGTCTGATCATTTTTCTCTTCAATTTCCGGTCAGAAGACAAGCTTCCCTCAAGTTTGAAGCTTATTAATTTCCCCACTCCATTTTTATTTTTGACGTTTGTGGCTTGATCGTTTTGCATTATGAGTTCAGTAGAAGATAGAAAAATCCGTTTTTTACTCCCTTATTGCCTTGACAGCGTTCGCCATTGCTTACTTGTCTCAGATTTTAAGCTTTTTCTTTTGACCCAACAGAAAAAAACAGAAAAAAAACGAACTTCTGTTAGAAATCTTCTGCGAAAACTCAAGCGCCGAATATCGCCCAGAACGATATTAAGAAAGTTGTAACGAGTGATATCAAGGCAAAATATTGCATCCAATCTGCTGGCCTGCCATGGGTAAATAAGTGATTAATTTCAAACTGACGCCTAGTACTAATTAAATTACATGCACTAAAGACTTATAATGAGACAGATTTTCATATTTTTATGATGATATAAAATGTAAACTCACTTTATATCATTAAGAGGACAAACAATTTTGACTGCTAATATTGTTCTTTGAAGTTTTCGGAAAATTCTAAATAAAACTAAATATTCCTTAAATTAGTATGTTTCGGGTTATATGAAGAAAAAAATGTAAGCATGCTTCATTTATCGCTGTTTTTAGTTACTGTGGGTATTACTGTGGGTAATACATTTTCTTCAGAATAACTCTACTACAGTTATTCTAGACTTCTTTTAATTTCAATTATGACTATTTTAATTGACTGGGCTGTTTTTACCTCTTATTGCACGTTTCTGCACACAATGAGATAAATGGCCACGTCACAAGAATTAGTTGAATGGTTGTCAAATCTGATTACACTTTAGATGCATTTTCGCTCTAGGCGGTTTAGTGTTTTTAATCCATGATGCTGATAAAGTTCTCAGTCTTTGAGTTGAAATCTTTGCTTTTTGTTAATAAATATTAAATAAAAACCACTGTAATTATATTAATTACATTGGTTTTTATTTAATATGCAAAAATATATTAAATTCTGCAAAAATAAAGTAGTTTTTATTCTGAAGAAAATTTTCCATTATTGGATCAAATAATAATTTAAGCAACTCAAATATCTAGCCAATGTATGAATTCAATAATTCAATTTGTCAATTCATTTTATGATTTTTTAACCGCGTTCCGTTATTTATGCTGCTTCATCTGGAGACAGCTTGCAGGCAGTATACTTTCTACTTTTAATCGGTTAATTTTATTACACCAATGAATTTCTTTTCCTGTGAACTGCTGAAATTAAAATCTGCTGACAAATTACTTGAGTAATTTATTATTGCATTTTTATTTTGCTTATTGAAAAAATTTTAATTTATTAAGCCTCCTTAATTTTGTCTTAGTTTTGATAATTCAATTTAGAAATCGAAGAGAAGAAAAAAAAACCAGTTTTACACCAGCGAGATCTTTCAGATGATGCAAATTGAACAGGAAGAACCAACAACAGAACTAGTTAATTACAAAATGGAGTAAGTAAAGAGAACGAATTAGAATCTTCAGATATTCTTTCGCATCTGTGGCATTTGTTCAAACAGAACAAATTGCGTTTTTAATGTGACCAGGGAAATAAAAAGTTCGCAGTAGTTGATTGCAAATTACTTTTATTCTTCGACTCTCCAACAAAACAAGTACAAGTAGAAACACCTCCTCTGAATACTGAATTTAGTGAATGTCTCTCTTGGTTCACAGTCTCGAGCAAACATATTATAATTTCGGCTTCCTTATCCAAGTTTAAACAGGGAGATACGTCAACATGCGAGGAGAAAAGATAAGCAAAAGAAGAAAGGGAAATTTATTTGAATTTGGATTTACTAACCGTCTTGGACTGCGGAAGCATTTAACGACCTCGAAGTTACCCTAGACGGATTATGTCCCGTAAGAGTGATAACGCGCTGCTAAAACCAACACCATATATCTAGGAGCATAACATGCTGCTTGTTGATCCTGGCTAAGAGAAGAGAACCTTCTATACCATTAACATTGGCGTGCAGGCTTTTCGAGGCCTACTAGCTTCTGGCAAATGTAAAGGTTGCCTCCTCACGCCTGTACAATAGGTTAAGTTCACTCTACGTCGAAGCAACCCATATAGCAAATGAAAGTTTACTGCTACAATAAACTGGCGGCTTGGATAAGGCAAGAGTATTATCCTTTGCACTCATCCAGTTTTCCATCACTCATTCAATGCTTGGCTGAGCCACCATAAACAAAGACTTATCGTCCTTCTGTCATTTATATTACTCCTCCACTTGCTTATTCTAGGCACGGAGCCCGAGTACTGGCATGTAATCTCAAGTGCACGGAGGACAAAGCTCGATCTCTTGCCTTAGACGGACTGGAGTAAAATCGCGCCGTTTCATCCTATTATCCGCTTCTCGTCGACGATAAAGCGTATTGAGCTCAGCCATAACACGTGCGCTCTAAGCCTCCAACGCCACCTTCACCTCTCCTCTACAGCCTCCTCGATGTCTCTGTTGTCATCACGACGGCATCCTCTTTATACCACTTGCACCTTCGCCACTTTCTCCTGCTTTGCATCTCCGTTCTATCCTCTACGGCCTCTCTATCTCTTCCTCTCTCGGTTTCCTACTCTCTGACTATCCCGTGCTGCTTCAAAACAAAGTTCTATGGGCCACCATCACATTAGCTGAACATCTCACTCTAAAACGAGACTTCACCCATTCACGTTAAGCCTTTATACTCTAGCTTCCTGGGAAGTGCCAGTTTGCATTTCGGAGGAGCCATATCTAAATATGAAACGCGACACAAATCCTGCCTTATTCCTCACAGCAATCCTATTTAAATCATGCAGTTAATTAGTTGGTTTCGCTCTCTGTCTCCCTGTGCCGGACGACTGAACGGTAGGTTTGCTATTCATTTGATGGAGTGCGGACTCAGCAGCATTTACCATAGATACTCTTGGCACTGATTACTAGATAATTAAACTACGTGTCAATGACCATATTTGGCATAATATTAGTAAAAGCAAAGAGAAAAAAATCTCTGACGAATATAACAGACAAGGAAATAACTGTTTTTTACTTATAATGGATCGCATTGATATGCAGTGTAAGTTGAAATCTTAATATAACTTGAACTCAGTCCTTGATTAGTTTGTATTTTTGATTTTATTCATGTGTGTACAGCATATTACAGTAGGTACAGAATACTTAAAATTATTTAAACTTAAGGATTTACTACTTGAATTAAGAAAAGTGTGTGTGCAACTAATAATATACAGTAACACTATAATGCGAATTTAAGAAGTAGTATTAATTCACTAAATAATTAAAATAAAAGCAAATCAAGTAAATAGTTTTTTAAATTATTCAGAGAATCAGATATCATGACTGTGACAGGATTACGAGACACGTTAAAAACCCATTACATTACACTTACCTCAACAAAACTTATAATCTCCTTCGAGGTCCTTCACTTTAGCACCTATGCAAAGTTTCAGACGTCTACGCCAATTCTGGAACGCTTGGTAGTACTCCAGTTGGGGAATACTCCATAACTCTGAATGAACGTATTTTGCAAGGTCTTGCACCGGTGAAAAGGCTTCCCAGCAGGTTACTTTTTAATTTTTGGAAATAACCAAAATTCGCATGGTGCAAGATCGCGTGAATATGCAGGATGGGTTAGCTGTTTGATATTTGTTCTACTCCAGATAGTCTGTTATTGGAGTACTATTGACCATTTGTAGTCATGTTTTTCAGGTAAGGTGTCCACTGCTACCAGTCTTTGGGAATTGAAAAAAAAATGTGAACATCGTTTTCCTTGAGCGAAAGTCTTGTCGGAGGATTTGGGGACGTGTTTCTTCCTCCCCAACCCAAACCTAGTTATCGATCTTTCTGGGAGTTATATACAGTAGTAATAAAACCTCGTCTCATACCTGTGTCAATGTTTATTAACCATTTGGGACCACTAGGTTCAAACATTGCCAGCATCTCCTTGCACGAGTCGACTCTAGCCCTTTTTTGCTGTTCTGTCAGTTTGTGGGGTACCCATTTGACACAGGTCTTTCGGAACTTTAAATGTTAATGAATAATTGTTTCTGCACTCTCAATCGATACAATGACATCTAAACTTATTACTTGAGCAGTGATGTGTGGGTTTTCCTTAATTAGTTCACGAACAGCAGCGATGTTTCTCTCGCTCACTGCCTTCTTCGGTCTTCCAGCACGAGGGATGTATTCGAAGCTCTGCCGTACTTCTCTGAATTTGTGCATCCATCACATAATAGTATCATCATATGAACAAGAATGATACCCATATACTTGTGACAAATCGGCATGATTTTTTTTACGCGTCTTCCAGAAGATGCATCCTTGTGAAAATGTAAAATATTTCCCTGTCTTTAGCAGGCTCCATAACAATAAGGCTCATATTTCACAAAATGAACTTTACTCGCCGCCAGGGAAGAGAAAAATGATGATATGGTCTTGTTTTAAACACGTGTTACAAGTTTGTCTAAAACTTGTCCATGATTTGAAACAAGTCGTAGTTCGTTAACTTCGGAGGAATGAGTGCAAATCTACAGATACATGTTAAGAGGTTTTTGACCACCCTCCGTATTTGATTGCGTAGACGATCTGAAGAAATTTAGACGTGTGCTAAAGGTTGATAGCATTTGTCTGGAAGAATTGTCAGTGTCAATTCTAAGGGGGGAAAACCTTAATGTCAACAACCTCTTGAAATCTTTCATTTTATGGGGGAAAACAACAACACTAGATGCCCTGGTGTTCAAATTTTAAACTTCATGTCAAAAATTTAAACGGGAAGAAGGTGCTCCCTTACACAAAGGACAGAGAAAACCTAGAATCGCTATTGGCCTTGAATTGTTTTCCCACATAACATACAACCAGAGGGACACACCCCCTGGTTTAATAGTCGGATACGCTACCAACCAGACCAAATATGGGCTAGTGGTTAGCATAAAAAGTGGTTAGCATAAAAGCTACAAACAAACACCATAAAAGCAAACAATTTGCTACATTTCGAACACTGGTATTTTAGAAATAATAAACTTCGGGAGAACAAATGTTTCGAACGAAGTCAATGAATAGTTCATTATTTTCTTTCTGGAAATAATGATTCATTCAGTCATTAATTGATAATACTAAAACAACAAAACACAGGATGACTGTTAATATTTCTGAAAATATTTTAATTTAGTAACGTCTAGGGTTGTGTTTTGGAGATTTTAAAATTTACATTAGCTATAGTAAGCAGAGAAATTGGAAAGTAAAGCATATTAGACACTTTCCTTCTATTAGATTAATGAAAGTTTTAATTTGCATTCAATATATTTTAAGTGTATGCATTGGTAAATTGCTGCGTTATCAAAACTTCAACTGTTCTTTTCAATTTGTGACTAAATCTGTACAAGAATTGTGCATTTAGACGTTTAGATAAATGCCTTCCCCCTGATCGAGGCTGCATGGCTTAGTTCAATTAATTCAAAGTAGATGGGCGAGTACGAAGTAGAAATATTCACCGAGCACTTCCTTAACAATAAATTTTAAACAGGGGTATTTACTTTAGAGGTCAATGATAATATCGATTGATTTGTGCTTCATACATCATTGTAGAGGGACACTACGAGCAGTCACTAGTGACGGGACATATCGCCTTGCTTATTAAGTATAAATCACAAATTCTGCATCGTAAAGGAAGAGAGTATTAAGCAGATTTAAATATCAAGAGAAAAATAAAAACAAGATGGAAATGTCGTATTCTTGGTTACTGGCGATTGATCCCCAGTGCGGTGCCATGCACATTAACCTTTAAAATGCAAATATCTATTCCTATCTACGCAGGCTGAAGCAGTTCCATCCATCCTGATGGCTTGATAATACTTCCTGCTATAACTCTTAATCACGAAGGAAGTAATGGCAGAGTGTACGGAACTAAACGACAAGCCTTCAGTGATTTACAGACTCTCTCGTTGTCTTTTAAAGGATTTCTTTCTGAAACGTGCAATTTGCCTTTCTGTTTGGCTGGCTTATCTGGCGAAGACAAGTTTAGGTCATACATCATCTAGGAAGCTCGGGAGCTGGAGAGAGAAAGAAGGATAGAAAAAGAGAACGAAGGAGAAGGAGAAAACAGCCGAGAAGCGTTAGATGTCTTCTCTGCGCGCTGTATTTTATCAACACAGGTTTCGTATTTTCTAACTGGAGACCTACAATCTCAGTAATTGCTTTTGTCTAGGATCTAGAAAAATAGTGAACAAATACATCTTCCATTTGGCACTGCTAAAGACAAAGCGCAGAGTAACAAAGAGCAATATCGTGCAATTTTGGCATTCCGTTCTTGGAATTTTCATTCCGTACTTTTCGAAAGAAGTTGAATATGATGAAAATATGAGACTCCGAAAATTGTTCTATGCAGGAGGAAAGCCGAGGGAGTAATAAAGTGTGTGTACGTGTTTAATTTATTCGTTCATTACTCTCATAAAAGTGCTTAGGTATTTACTTAATTATGCGCCCTTTCACCTTCGGGCTAAATTCCTAATTAGAAATTAGAGTTAGTCATATAAAGATATTTACACATAGCAAAGTTTTTGCGTTTATGTACTAGCTTTGGTATGTGCAGTGAGCAAGAAATATGGAGAGTTTTAGATCTCTATCAATTCCTACGATGACAGCCAATTATATGTTAGGAAACGTTGACTGCCATAAATATTATTCTAAAATGTCCGTATGTTTAAAGATTGCATTCTTTTTGGCGGATAGCATTATACGATTCATTATACATTTATGCTATAGTACTGATACAAAAATATTTTGGAAAAGGGAAAAAAGTAATCAATTAGTTTTAAAATTCGTATATTAGTCTTTCATTTCCATGCAATTCATATCTTTAAAAATAAAGTATGCATCTGCTTTGTTTTGTAGGTATAACTCAGTTATCCTCGAAACAGAAAAAATAAAATATTAGTTTAAAAATTATATTCAGATCCCACTTCCAACGAAAATCAATTGGAACAGCATGACTCAGTTGGTAGTGCGCATGGCTCGCAATCTACAGGTCCCCCTTTCGAATCCTGACTGTGATAGCCTTAAATAATAACCCACTTGAGATATAATAACCCATTTGAGATTTATCTATGATAAATCTCAAATGGGTTATTATATCTCACTTGAGACTATAACCTATGATTCTGTGGTCTCTTGCAAAAGCAATTTAGCTCCAAATAACAATAGAATTTTAAATTGAATTCAAATAATTATAATTGTTTTGAAAGTTGCAAGAACCTGTGATATATATACGTATAAAAACATATTTTACCATTGTATCAGAGCTTTTTCAAGTTATCAAGCTCCAACTTAGTAACTAACGAAATAGTTCAGACTCATGGGATCGGGCCATAAGCATTTGAGCCCAAATTCCTGTCCAATAAATTTTATTGATATCGATCCTTAAAACTGTTCTTTAAATAAAAAAATTAACCCCTCAATAAACTGCTTGCTAAAGAGTTCTTACAGGTTGGGTTGGATTGTTTTACCTCTGAGCGGCACTTTTTTGTACATCATGGACTAAATGGCCGGGTCACAAGGATCCGGAAGGCTCAGAGAAGGTTGGGTGAGGGGACCCACTGGAACAGCTGTTGGGATACAGATGGTAGCCTCCCGTCAAGGTCATCCAGCGTTTTTATTAACGTGCACAGAGTTTGGTTCTCCCGCACACGGAGCCACGGCTTAACGTCCCATCCGACGGACGGCGGCCTTTCCAAAGCCCTTCGGGATGTCACTAGGAACCAAGAGATCAGATTTAGGTGGACAATGAGGACATGCTGAATAGTTGTTAGGAGAGGGAAGACTCCAGTCAAAGGATATCCAGTGTGTTCTTTAACGTGCGCATGGTATGGCTCTCTCCCATACACGGACCACGACTTAACGTCCCATCTCACGGACGGCGGCCTTTCCAAGCCCATCGGTGTCCCCTACTGACCGTGGGCAGGATGGGGAATTTTGCGGATATAAATCTCAACGCTGACCCAGCAGGGACTCGAACCTGGGAACAACAGATTACGAGCAGTTCTGACAGGAGCCTACAGATATAATCCACCGTAGAGTATCTTAGGAAGAGCGAGACCTCAGCAGGAGGACAAGAAAAGAAACATCCTTGCGTTTTCTGAAATTCGAACCCAGATTCCATTGATCAGTAGCCAAGCACGCTAATCACTCAACAACTTGTAGTAAAGTCATAATAAAGAAGTCCGAAAAAGTCATAAATATTCCTTTGCAAGCAATCTTTTATAAATATAACCTGACTTTGCTCCTAGGTTGTCCGAAGTCATAAAATTTGCATTCAATTTTGCCAAAGAAAGTAGTTTACTCTTTCGCAACTTCTATTTGTTATTTTTTAAAAAGTATACATTGCGTCGATAATTAGGACTTATTTTTGTTTTCCTTTTCAAAATCTAAGATAAAATTAGATTTCTAGTAAGGAACTCCATGCTCAATGAGTTTTTGTTTTTAACGCAAAAAGAGGGAAAGAAGAAAAGTGCGTTTTTTAAATACGTAAATTCCTTTTTTTTAAATACGTAATGTTTTTGCCTCAGTTCTTCAGTTTTTTATTATTTTGCTCTGGTAATGCATTAATTTTGTTTAAGCACTCGCTTAACTCATGAGACAGAATTTGTTTTCCTTCGCATTCTCTGCACTATAAAAAAGTTTCTTCCTCACTCCAAGGATCAAATCCTATTTTCACCGAATTTTTTCTTCATTAACAAACAAGCACAGCTTTGTTACAAACATCGCAATTTCGACGTCAAAACGAAGAACTCGCGTTTCATATATATTTTTTTCAAATAACTACAGTTTTCCCATGTGAGTTTTGTTTAGCAGTCGGATCAAGCGCTACTTATTGTGACTCTACATCTGTGGTATACTTCATGCACTAGTAAAGAGTGTCTAAAAAACGTTAAAAATATAACACAAAGAGTCAGTGGTAATATATATATGCTTCTACAAAAAATTTCCATACATTAATTTGGACCTCCATCCTCCTGCATGCAAAAAATTTGCATGGAATTTGTCTTTACCATAGCAACACTAACTTAACAATATCTTAACGTAACATTATACAACCTATTTTTTTAACGGTGAACTTAGGACATAATGTTATTCAGATATTTCCTACATTTTTTGTGTGTGAATATTCATGTGGTGTGTGCACTGATTCTCGAAAATTTCCAAATGAAACGTAACTAGATCCGTTACATGTGTAGTTAAAAATATTCAATTTCGCCTCGAGTGCGATACGAACTCACGGCCTACTTATATCATACTAGATGCTCTGACCATTGAGCTATTGAACCTGGCTCGTTTGTAAGCGAATTGTGATTATACGGAGCTTTCTTTGTGCAGTCGTTTGACGCGTCATTTATGATTGGGAAGGGAGCAAGTCCATTAAGATACACTAGGGCTGGACAGCGGTTGAGAGAAAGACGGAAAGAAAAGACGGAAATTAAATATGCATAAAAATTTAAGAGATTTAATTTGTCTAAAATTTAACAAAAATTCCTGTGAAGTTTAAACCACATAAAATAATTTATTCATTATTGTTATAGTAAATCATTTATGAATGCTTTAAAATTAACAGCTATCAGTAGAATTTTAAGCAATTGAAGTTAATTATTACAGTTATATAATTGAAATTTAATTTTTCTGTTACTGCACTCTCCAGGCCTTATATGATACAGGAGACATTGGAAAGATACAGTCAAGCTGTCTCGTGATGCTGAAATAATGATTTCTCTAAATTTAGTTAGCATTTTTTTATTAACTTTATTCAATATAAGTTTTAATAGTAAAGAAAATCACAAGTAATTTGTAAGCATGGAATTTACGAATGGTTAGCTAAAGAATTCAGTTTTTGGCTCGAGTGTAATATGACTCCTCGACCACCTCATAACATGCCAGTTGCTCTGACCACTGAGCTATCCAAACTGGCTCAGTTTTCAGATAATTGTGACTATAAGCTTTATTGTGGGTTCGCATCCCACCCGAGATAGAACTAATGTTTTTAGGTAACTTTTAATGCTTTCCATGTTTATAGGAACATTGCCTGTGATTTTCTTTTATTACAGACTTTATTGCACCTAAATATGAGCCTAGCTCGAACAAACCAAATGCACAAGTATATCTCCTACGCATGGACGGATCTATCCACACAAACACAATCTACACAAAATATCCATAAGATATCTGAGATGTCCCATGGGTATCTACTGCTCATCTTAAATATATCTTAAGGGTATTATGTGGAAATTGTGGTTGTGTGGGTAGGTGAGGATTTATATATGACGGAACCATTTGCATGTCACAGAAATAGCCAAAGAAGAATGCAATCCAAGTATTAAGGGAGCAGCTTTTCCCATGTTTCCATACACCTGAGATAACTAATATTGAATATGCCATTCCATTTCGTGTTAAAAAAGAGTTTGATAATCATGCTTCTGGGTCAGAGCATTTTGAGTTTTACTGACGTTAACTCAAAATGCTCATCGATGTGTCAAGAGCGATTAGCTCCCAGCTAATCGCTCTTGACACACCGATAATTCCAATTTCTCATTAACTTTAATATTAATGATCTATTTCACGTCAGCTAAGATTAGTCGTATCAAAGAACGAGCCACGAAATTGTAAAACTACGCACAAAGTCGTTGTTTTCATTACAAACTGCAAAATTATCCTAACACTTGAAATTTTGCATAGTTAAAAGTAACCGCTAAAAATGTCTATAATCTGAGAATATGTTTACTTTTTTCCCCAAAGAACATAACGTTCAAATCCTACAAACTTTATATTTAGGAAACCGAAAATGTAATCAGTTTTACATGTTTTTAAGAAGATAGGTTTTAGAGCAAGTGTTTACATATTCGGTAGTTTATAATCTCAGTTTTTTCAAAGCTGTGATAGTTCGTATCACTCTTGAGAATACCTCGATGACTGGTCAATTCATTACAACAATGTCGTACCATTATGCAATCAATCAGTTGTAATGAGTCGATGGAAACAAACCTACCTAGTAACTTTAAAAATTAATAGGAAAAAAATGCATTATTTTCATGCATAAAGACGTAAATTATAAAATTACATTTCATAGAAGAAAGTGTTTTCATTAATTTCTATAATGTTATTCTAAAACAATTATTTTATTTGCATAACGATCTTTGAATTTTTCTGTTATGTAAGTCTAATAGAGAAATGCAGAACTCCTACTTAGAGATTAGCAGGAAACGAATGAGAAATCCCTTCCACAACTAACACCATGTGCTCGAACAATATGTAGTGCATAACGTATTGTTACGACAGATAAACGTGCTACAATAAACAATGATGTGAAGTATCGTCTTGATGCTCGCGTGAACTACATCGTGAGAATTACGTCCCAACGACATCGAACGAATTTCACAAAAAGAATAAGGAATACATAATTAATAGAAGAATTTGAGTGAGAAGAAATGCGTTTTTAGTCGATACAGTGTTGGAAAATAGAAGTGTTTTCCTTTGGTGTGTTCGCGGAACGATAAATAAATTAATTAGTGTTATCCAGTTAGCGGACCGGTAAGAAAAACAAAGATGTTTAAGACACTTAAAGATGTATCTGAAGAGAGGTTTTGTGTAAGTCGAACGAGTATATCTAATCTCAACTTTTCTGTCGGAAGAGTTCATCATTTGTTATATAGTTGTATTTAGTTTATATAAATAATTTTATCCATGTTTTTGCAATAAATTATATTATTTTAGAATTAGAATTGTTATATACTGTTTATCTGAACTCACGCTCAGTTTTCATCCAGTTAATTCGTAACAGTATTATTACATCAGCACTAGTTGATCAGCTTTTAATCCTTTATACGAGACTTCGCTTTACTGCCGTGTGTTACACGAGAATTTAAAGAGCATGTTAAATAGTCTTCATAGTAATCCCACCTGTTTATGGCAATTATCTTTTAACCATAAACAGAGGGGATTATATCCCATCTGTCAGGATCAAATAACCGTTGTCCACTTGATCCCTTACTTCGAAGTCTGACTACTGCTTTCAGTCAATTACGCAACAAAACTTATTGCTCAAGGTAAAACAATATCACACTAATTCTACATTATGTTTAGTGTCTGAAAAATAGAACAAATATATCAATAATTTCTCCATAATTTGGAACTGGTCATCGTTTCCGTTTCGTTGATAACTTAAAGAAAGGGAAAAACAACGCAAACATCAATGACTTGTCCAAGAATTGGAATTAAATCTGTTCCTAATTTGTTTATCTGTGGCCAAGTGGCCATTTTTCGTAGGTACCGATCAAGAGTACCCGGGTTCGGCCCGGAAAAGGTGCAAATGTTTATTTTCTTGTGTTGCTTTCTACTGAAGCCTCGCCTTTCTCACAGATCATCTCTTTGGCGTATTAAACTGGCAGTCTCCTGTCAAATCTTTTTGACAAAGTGTACTTTAGGGTTAATTGATTAATTTATTTATTTTATAAATAAAAACACTATACTGATATCAATAACTTATCTGTCCGAAAATATTTTTTTTTTCAGTTTATTGATGACTAACAGAAAGAAAATGTAAATATACTAGGTGTTGAAAGTAAAATGTATTTCAGGTGTCATTTTCGTTATGTGGTAGTAAGAGAAAAAAATAAGATAGTGGAGTTTTTTTAATGATAAGGATGAGGATAAAAAGAAAAGCATTATTCTGAAGTCCATGGTTTACAGTAAATAATATACTTGCAAATGAAAACTAATTACAGTTTGAAAACGTTAATATATCATCCTAGTCATCATTTCAAAAAACACGGAAATTATAAATTATTCTTCTTTCCCCTGCCTCTTTTACAAGAAAAATTATGTTTTGTTATTTTGCTTTTGTATTTGTTTTTAAGAAATAATACGGGAGCCTTTCTTCATTGGGAACTTCAGACTTCTGATGTATAAAAGAATTTTACAGTACATCTAGTTTTTATTGAAAATTTTAATATTTTATATATAATCTATCATCTGAATATATCTATCATCTGCAGTTGTTTAATAAACCAATTCTCTTGCATCTATTTACCAAAATTGCATATTCTCCAATCATTTATAAATTGGTATTGACTAGTGCCAATGGACTAACCGAAATAAATTATAGGAGAGTAGCATATAATACAATGTGTGACGATCTGAGGTTAAAAATATGAGCAGCAAATATTAAGGTGTCGTAAATTAAAGAAAAATGTGTTTGCTGCACGTTAGCTCATAAGTCTTCTTTAAGAATACCCATTAAAATTGTTTAGTGACAGTTTATATTAATGAGAAAATAATTCAGCGTGCAGCTTAGTGCATGGTTTTAGTCATCCAGAAGCAAATTCCATAGAAATGAATTAAGACACCACACGGTTAGCCGAGTTATCGTAAAACATGTTTAACAGCCATTCTTAAGGAGCTGTCGTGAGATAAGTTACCGATGACTACTTTTTGCGTTTTTTCTCTCTTTCGGAAGGAACAAAATGTCAGGATGAGATATCAAGCTGTATCTCGATTAGTCAGAGAATTTCTACACAACATTAGTTTGCCGCTTCTTCAAGCACTGCATGTGTTTAGGGAAGCAAACCTTTACGTAATTAGTGAAGTCACTTCTCCGCTTAGCCAACCGTTCCAGCAGTTGTTGCCAACTGTCAACGCATTTGAAATGTGTGGCAGATAACAAAGTTCTAACGTAAACAAAGTCATAATTTGTAGACTCTTATTTTGAATTTTTTTATCTTTTCTCTCGTGATCTCAAGATATTGTGTTAAATTTCTGAAACGTTACCCGCTTTTTTTATTACTAATGTTATTTATTATTCTGTGAAAAGTGCTTCTCGAACAAAACTAAAACTTCCCATTGTAAGTCTAGGATAATGAATATACTTACTCTTTCGCGTAATATTCTGATAAAAACTTCATCTAAAGGGAAGCATACCGTGCTGAAAGAAAATAAGTTTAGTAAGAATAAATACTGTTCATGAGCAATTCATTAATAAGTGTAGGAGATGATTTCTCCTCTCTTACACTTATTAACATGGAGTTTCTCCTTGTAAAACAGGGTAGAGAAGAAGAAGAAACGTAATCTGATATACACCGCCGTACCAAAATATTAAGGAATTTCCATCTCATGTCAAAGAGAATCGAACTTCGAATCTTATCTTTTAAAATATGCATTTAATGGAAAAAATGTGACAAAAATTAATTAAATATCATAATCAAATCCAGGCCCGGATCTAGAAAAAAAAAAGTCGAGGGGGGGAGAAAAAAATTGAGCCGAATATAGGTAAAGTGGGGTGGGAGAGCAAGAGATTGGATTTCCAAAGCAGTGTAACATTTTCCCCTCCCTTTTATAGGTTTTTAAAAATTTTCTTGAAAAATTTGTGGAATAGTATGTTGAAAAATTATCTGCTTCTATTAGCACTTACTAACATTCTGAAGGGGTGGGGGTGGTATTTTCCCCTTGCCTCCCACTTTCTTGATTCATCCCTGACTAAATTTATTTAAATCTCGATTTTCCGTAACGATATTTCAGTGAAGTATTTAGAGTTACGGAAGCTAAAGAATTACCTCAGAAATTAATTAAAATTTGAATAATAAGTGTTGTTTCAAACCATTCAATAATATAAATATACATTTTAAAAGTGCATAATGATTATTTTAATATTGGACAATTATGAACGATTTTTACCAAACAAGACAATTTATTATTAAATATTCATGTAATAATCATCAACCTAAATAAAATATCCGTTTGAAAATTTTTGATTTAAATGGTAAAATGTGGTGGTGAAGGGATTTTCACTAATACCCCTTTAGGAGCAAAAGCTGCGACTTGCTCCTTTATCCCTAAGAGATAAATCGTAAATTCTCTTTGGATTGGATAGATATTAATAAAATGCTACTACACCTATCCCTCGATTTACACGGTACTCAGTGCACACAGTTTTGGCTTTGCATGGTCAAAAAATGCAACCAGTTTCGATTTACACGGTACTAACTGAGACGTACATAGAAAGGAAATCTCAGTCAGTACCGTGTAAATCGAAACTGGTTGCATTTTTTGACCGTGCAAAGCCAAAATTGTGTGAACTGAGTACCGTGTAAATCGAAGGATAGGTGTATTTACATTCTTCAAAATATTCATCACGTCTAATTTCCACAGTTAGAGAGGTGCGAAAAAAGCCCAAAAATGACAAACTTCATTCTCTTTGAACTCGAATATTCGATATTCACCAGAGACGATATGTTATTCTTCTACTTCGTAATTTCTGTATATATCACTGAACATCAGGTTCTGAATCTACAAATAGACCGGCAAACTCCAGGTTTTTGAAAGGCCTCGTTTATTACTGTAAACTGCAAACTAGTTGACGTATAGTGGTAATTGCAGTCTGCAGCCAAAATTCTCAGGAGGCGCAAATTTGTTAGCCTCTCCAATGTTTAAATCAAGCTTTGCTCTGTATTGACCCGGGAAACGAGCCTATAGTTGACGCGAAATGGCAATGCAATCGTCGTCTAGTTATTTGATTAATTGTGTAACATCATGATCGCAGCCGAATCTGAAATCAGCTTATGAAATCAGGCATAATTTTCCAGGTTATTAAATCGTTATTTGTTCGGGTTCTTTTACGACTGGACGGCACTTTTTTTCTGCACAATGAGCTAAATATTCAGGTCACAAAGACCCAAAAAAACTCAGTTCTGGATATGGATAGGAGACATACTAGAAGCTATTTAAAATAAATGAAAACTTCCTTTAAAGACTATACAGAGCGTTCTATAACATACACAGGCTATGGCTCTTGACCGGACACTTAAAGTCTTATATGACTGCGCACAGTGTTACGAAATGGCATCACAATTGGATACTGTGATGGCGCACAGTGTTACGAAATGGCATCACAATTGGGCAAAATATCTCGCAAAAAATTAGTTTAACTGTCCTAAAATTCGAAGCTGTAGTAACGTATTTAAAAGTGTTGTAATTTTATTAAATATTTGGCAAATAATTATCATACTAATTTCCGCAGCTGATGGTATTTAAGGCGGAAATTTTGAGCAGTAACTATAAACAGGGTTGGGTTGTTTTACCTCTGAGCGGCACTTTTTTGCACACCATGGGCTAAATGGCCAGGTCACATGGACCCCGAAGGCTCAGAGAAGGTTGGGGGAGGGGACCCACTGGAACAGCTGTTGGGAGACAGATGGTAGCCTCCCGTCAAGGCCATCCAGCGTGTTCTTTAACGTGCACAGGGTATGGCTCTCCCGCACGCGGGGCCACGGCTTAACGTCCCATCCGACGGACGGCGGTCTTTCCAAGCCCATCGGTGTCCCCTACTGACCGTGGGCAGGGCGGGGAATTTTGCGGAGATAAATCTCAACGCTGACCCAGCTGGGACTCGAACCTGGGAACTACAGATTACGAGCCTGGCGCGCTACCGACTGAGCTACCCCCGCCCCCTCTCTCTATAAACAGCAAAGTTCAACTATCCCTATATTTATAACATCAATTGCTGCTGTGAATGTCTATAGCATATTGGAAAAATTATTGAAATATATCAAATATTTGTCAAAATAATTATAGTATAAAGTTCAAACACTAATGCTATTCAGTGAAAAATATTTGTAGAGAAACTTTCTAAACGGAATAATTAAAAGAAAAACGTTCCAGCTAATCCGATTTAAAAATAATTTCTAGTTAATCAATCCCTTATATATCTGAAAATGATGGTAATAGGCTGAATGTTTTTCCCATCAAAATGTAATTTAAGTTTTACACAATATTGATCTCAGTGAAAAAATTGGCTTAAAACAGTGTCAGGACATCAACAGTATAATACAGGGAGTAATGCATAAACAGATATCATTTTTTTTTTTGTATCAAAATGCGAAAAATTTATATATCCTGTTACTTGTCAACGCAAAAGTAATGGGAACACGAAACTGGAACATCAGATGATCCTCAGTGTACTGAATGAAATAACCCCTGCTCGATAAGGGAAAAGTCACTTGAAATCGTTAGAATTGATCTCATGGATCTAACGCAATATTTGTTACACCAGTCAAGAGAACAGCCAAGTACAGAAAAAAAAGTCTTGTATTCTTCCTCCCACAGGTGTATATTCAATTTCCTCCTTTCAGAATGTTGGCTGATGAAATAACTTTTTTTCCTAACATTATTTGAAACGTCTCTGCCTCGAATATGCTTTGATGTTTGACTAATCATATTATTATTCAGATCCATTATGTAAAACGAACAATTTAGGACAATAAAAACAAGTAATTTCTTTGTATTAAATCATCAGAAAAAATGGTAAAACAACTCATTGAGTTTTATCTCAGCAAGAACTCCCGACGCATTTCAAAATATGCTCAACAACATCCTTTATGCATCGACAAGTGTAAGCAATATAGGTTGATATCTAAAATTTACATTCGTATTTGTCAAACATTTACTTATTTCCGTTATGTTGTGAAGAAAAGTAAAGAACTGTAATATCAACCGACAATTCCTCGCAGGGAACTCTTATTTTCTTCTTTCTCACTTACTTGACCATTGTCACGCAACATGGCCATGAGAATGAAAGGAAACAATGGAGTCCAAACATTAATCTCTCTTCTTTGTCTGTACATGCCGTTGAAAGTCTCATCTAGTGACATTGAATCGTCACCAGAATCGAAAGTAATCGATGCCATCTAGTCTAGACATACCTTCAACCTCATTGTGCACTGGAACTGGACAGAGCTGTCTGCATCTTTTTTTTTTAATTTTCGTCTAGTGATTTAATCTAACCATGTGTCTTACCTTCTGTCTATTGCCACAGGCATTGGTTTCTATTTAGTGCTTAGAACAAAAAATGTAAAGTAAGGCTGTGCACCGAATTTCAGTAATAAAGAAAAGCAATCATTTTATAAGGATTGAGTAAGAGAGAAATCCTTTTGGACATAGGAATGAATGGAAACAAACGAAAAAACGCGAAAACAAATTAATAAAAAACTTCTCAAGCAGTTTGCCAGAAAGATCTTGAAAGGCTCCTCTCAGTTTAACACGCCATTAAGAAAACCTGGGAAAAATGAAAGACCCAGCGGAAAGACAAAAGCAAAGTTTTTAGAGCTCGAATCCAGATCTGTTTTACCGTAGATAAGCACGCTAACCATTCGGCCATCGGACGGCTCAAAAATACAGATTACGTGATATCAAATAAATATTATATGAAACACCAAGAGTTATACAGTACCAACAGAAATTTCCCTCTTCCCAATATATACAATTAACCTGTACAAGGAATTCCTATATACCTTTCATGGATCTTGTTTTCAGTGTATATGATTCAGATACTTATAAGGGTCGCTAAAAAGAAAAGTGAAGAAAAAAGAAATCACATTTTAAAAGTATTTGATTAAAAATAACCGCAAGTGTTTTCCTAGCGGCGTTTCTAGAAACTGAGTTGAGTTGGTTTATGAGGAGTACTTTTCTTCACAGAAAAGTTTAAATGTTAAGGTCACAAGGGCCCCAAAATCTCAAAGAAAATTGGGGAAGGAGAACCATTAGACAGCTGTTAGGAGACAGATGGAAGTTTCCCGTCGAGGTCATCCAGCGTGTGTGTTTAACTTACACTGGATGTGGCTCTCCTGCATGCAGAACCATTGCTTTATGTCCCATCCGACGAATGGAGGCCTTTCTTAGCACAATTGTGTTCTATTTCTCACCGATGGTAGAGTGAAAGTTAGCAGGGATAAATCTCAAGGCTGACCAGCTTGGACTCGTACCTGCGAACTGCAGAATATGAACGAGTCGCGCTGCCGACTGAGCCAACACCTGCACCTCTGGAACTGTAATGAGTCTCTAGTAATACAAATAAATTTTGTCTTATAATTTTTTTCATTAACTAATGTGTCTCAAGTAGGTCCGCTTCAGTGGCTCTGGTAAAAGAACCCAACCAATATAATGGTAATTTTCAGTGTTCCTACTAGCACTGATAGCTTAAACTCTGAGTTTTTCTCATTTTTTGGGTCTTTGTGTAATACATGCGTTTAGCCGGTTATTCTTATTTGTTCTGAATACTTGTTATATTGGTTCAAAATTATTTTTCAATATTCGAACATATTTAGTGTTTCTGTAGGTGCATGAAACGTGAATACTGCAAATGAAGATTACTAGCATAAGCAGTATAGTGTGTGTATTGTAAGTTTTTAAAAGACCAAATGGAGAATAGGAGTTATTGAAACCTAACCTCAGAATTTTATTTTCTGGTTGTAATGCTGACAAGGAGAGACAAAGTGTTGGATTATTGCTTAGCAGGAATGCCACTGACGCTTTGTTTAGAATATGAATCCAATAATGAAAGTTTCTCGCAGCTAAATTTAAAGCAGGGATTAACAACTTGGATGTTAGGCGTTGCCATATCAAACTGATAAAAGTTAAAGGAGAGGCTTTTGCGGATAGCGTTAGGATTTGGAAAAGCTAACGCCACATCGGTTGTGAAGTTAAGCCGTGGATCCTTGTATAGGCAGCCATACCTAACGCACGTTAAGAAACATGATGGAAAGCCTTGATGGAAAGTCAAGTTTTCTTCATCTGTCTCCTAATAACTGACCAGGGGATCACATTCCCCTGTCAAACTCTGAACTCTTGGAATCTCTGTGATTATTTAGGACAGTTTTGATTTATAAATTTAATTTTGCCAGTTTTGACAAAAAAAAGTGCTGCTCACAGATAAACAACGTAACCCAAAGATTCCAACTAATATTTCTCTACTACTTGTGAATATACCGATCATTAATTCTATTATCCCCCTACCCAGAACAAATTTAAATGCTTTCTCTTACATTGATTAGCATTACTTAACAAAGAAATGGAATACCAATGCGAAATTGCAAACTGATTAATATCATTTAGGTGTTTCATGAAAAGGAAATCTACGTTTCATTACATAATGAAAATGTGTCTATTCTCGTTGACTGCACTTTGGTAACTGAGTTTGAATCCTCTCTAATTGTATGATAATTTTGTGTGAAGAAATCTGTGAATATTACGACGTTAAAGATTTTTGTTTCGTTTGTCAAAATGTGTGAAAATGGATAAAATCAAAGAACTATTATATTTAAAATTTATTTCTTTTATTATACATGTTAAGAGAATTTGAGGAAATGAAGTGCTTTGAAAACTGAAAAAAGAAAGGTGTTATTTTGTGTACTTAAAATTAAAAACAAAAGGGAAACAAGTAGTTATGGAGGATTCTAATAGAGAGAGTTTTTATATATATAGTAAGAAGACGCGTAGTGATTGAATAAGACAAAACAAGTAGATATATAAACTAGAGCTATGTGCAATGTAAGAATTCAGCAAATAAAGAAACCTTTGCCACATAACTATGATTTATGTAGTTCATAACGTAGCTGTACTTTGGTCTACTGAGGTTGAATCAGCTTCATTGGAACCTCAGAAAATTCACACGTGTCTTCATAATTTAGGACTATTCACTAGAAGGGAAGCAACAGACATAGATTGCGCACGGTACTTCGTCTTCACGCTGGATAACAAGATTTGCTCGTATAATGTTGCCATGACGAAAAATTCCCGACACGAAGAGGCGGACATTGCAACTGTATGAACTACCGTCTGCATGGATAAGGCTTTCCTTTCAACGCCAAGTCAGCCCTTTTATACGTCATATTATCAGATACATAAATTATTTAAAAATACCTGTGATTTATTATTACATTATTTGCCTCTATTATTCTAGTGTTTCTTTTTCTGTGTAGAGTATATTCTTTATATATATATATAATATCCAAAAGCAAATAAACGTATTTTAATCAGCTTTAACATATATAATGTTCTTTAAACAAAAATAAATATGATAGATCTTTTAAGTTTAACTTGATCATTATATAACAAACAAAAATATCTTTTTAAAGTACTTTTATTGACGATGCACTAAAAACTATTATCATTTGGAAAATTGTTATTATTATTATTATTGAAAAAAATTTAAAAATTAATAAGTGGAAAGTGGAGAGCGCAGTGACTCGAAAGCCGTCGACAGCTATATTTTATGGCAAATTGTGTAAGTGTCATTAGTACGACATCGGCCATAACTTTATAAAAACGTGTTTTTAAGGCAGGTAAAACAGCGGCATGCAAAGAAACTAAATAAATCTTGCGAGTATAAAATTATTTGTAAAAAGCGAAATCGATATGAAATGGTGTAAACTGGCATAGTGATTTGAAAGATTAGCAAATCGAAAAAGCTGATTCATCAAGAATAAATATTTGTATAGTAAATATAGATTCATTATTTTCTTTGCCCCATAAACATTGGTACAGCCGAATCAGAACTCAGCAGGACCTTGTCCGTGTACTTTTTTTCATCCAACCAAGGAACACCCTCACTTTTTTACGAGTAAGCCGAAACAAGGCGGGATCTAGAAGGTTGGTAGGCAAAGAGGCCGTTTGCGAATAGTAGTAAACCGGATGGAAGCGAAAAATTAAACATGTGTATATTTCATGTTATTTTAATCATCATATACACTCATTATTTATTTCTTGAGCGTTACACAATTTTTAAATTTATTTAATGCATTATTATAGATATTAAATGAATTGAAAGAAATAAGATTTACAGTTTTAATCAGAACTACGGGGATTTTGATTTATCCATGTAGTATAACCAACTTGCTGTTATCCAACTCTAACAGAATTAACTACAGGAACATAAGCGACTGAAACTTAAGAGATATATTTGGTCTAGGATGACAATAAAATCGCTCTAGATTACACCATCCATCATTCAATCATGCAAGACACATATAAGCTCTTAGTCATCGCTCTGTTGTCATATCGCATCAAGCAAAACTAAAAAACAGAACTAGTCGAAAAAGCAGAATAAGATATCTTGACAAACGGTAATAATCTATTTTCTCGTTACCCAGCATAAAGCGACTCCTTCGGGTCCCTCAGAATAAGGAATGATGACGGAGAATGCCTCGTTAACGGATGTTGGAGATAGAAAAAAAAAGAATCATTTATTCGAATGTGTCTGTTTTTACATCCGCCATCATTTCCGCGCGCTGACTTTCTTGGCACCAAACACCATACAGCGAGAAGTCTCGAGGCTGAAGAGCGAGAGTTAGTTTACTGTTGTAACAAGCAACAAAGCTGCAAGTCTCAAATGAAGACGTCTTTGTGACTTTAAACGTCTGCCTTGTTATTTATGAGCCGCAGATAGTGTAGTACTCTTCAGCTTCTTGAACTGATATAATACTTTCTCTCCGTGCTCTCTCCCACTTTACTCTCTCCTCTTCTTCCAGTTCTCTTATTTGAACGAAAAAAGATTCTGCTTTCGACATTCAAAAGATTCTTCATCGTCTTTTTTCCACCTCTTTTCTCTGCCTGAGAACGGACTAAAGAAGAGTCTTCTGTGTTCCTTTTTATGTCGATAGCTTCTCTGATATATAAAACTCGTTTGAGCGCAGGATAGGAAGCGCACATTCGAGCACGTGGAAAAAGAAAAGACTTTGGATGGTTTCCGCTAACGAAGACATCCTGAACTTTCATCTTAATGAGATCGTATTCATTTACCAAATACGGTGAGTTTGGCTGAATACATAGAGTTTAGAATGTTTGTTTCTTGCATTCGTCTAGAACACAACGCTTCAGTTCATCCATATTAAGGGCTTTTAGCCGTTTCCTGAAAGCTTTAATTGAACCCTGAAACAAAGCCTTGTGCAAGAATGTGTTGGAAGGTATAGGAATAATTCAAAGTTATATCCAGAGGCTAGGATGCTAATTTTCCGCCATCACATCATGAAGAGAGTGAAAAAATATGAGTGGCTTTTTAATGTTTTTTTAATAAACTTTGTTTAAAAAAACGAGTTAAGCAAAATCAAACGAAATGCTAAATAATATGCAATTATTATTTTCAGTAATTTCTGTTAATGAGACTAAATATTAAGACTGCTCTATCATTTTGGAGGAAGCCAATTAAAATTTTAGTTGAAGCCTTAACACCAAAGAGCCCTTGAAAACAGCTAATTGTTTTTATACTTATAATTTTGCCGCTTCGAATACTTTTGTTAAAAAGCAGATTTCCGAGTAATGGAATTTAGTGCATTGAAATAATATAATTAATGCATTGTTTTTCTATACCACTTGAAAGTGAAAGGAAATAATTAAAATCATTCTACTTGATTACGTTGATTCTTGAAATTAATTAAAATGTAATTGAATTGACATTCTGAAAAATCTTTAATCAATGAGAAAAAATGAAATAACGAAAAATAGTTTTCAGTGGGGAATTCAGAAGTAGATGATTTTCGCTCGACAAAATTTTCTAATCCTCACCACCTCATGATCAGGAAGAAAAGATGTTAAGTTCCTCAATGCTTGGTGTAAAAATGTGGTTTAAAATCTTCAAAACGCTTGGAATTCAGTTTTTCTCTGAGACTACTGTTAACAATTTCAGTTTCATCTCTAAAATCAATTTATTCACAGGTGGGATATTAAAAAATTCGATTTCTTTTGTAGATTTTTGCTGATAAAGGAATTAGATTAAACATGTACACTGTAATAGAAGAAGTAATGTTGGTTTATTTCTTAGAAAATGTTGCATTTTTCCACCTCTTTTGGACTAACAGATGAAGTCGTTATTCTTTAATAACTAGATTCCTTTTTGTTCGGATATTTAACATATGATTCATAATTTGAATTTGTTTTTCTGCAAAATCAAAACTTTTAAGCATCTAATTTGTAGGAATTATAAGAGGACAGTTAAAAAGGAGACTTTTCACTCGATGTGATTGTGACTTTTTCTTCATTTAAAAGAGTAGGGTGAATTGAGATGAGGAGGAAACACATGATGTCTTCAGGGTGTTTTTTTAATCCTGCTCTGTTGAATGTCAAGAACAACATTCCTCCCTTCATGCGTTTCATTATTTTGCCTTACACGATCCTCTGCATTAATCTGCTGCTGCTAGTTTTTTCGAAAAATCAGAATTTTTTACACCTGTTTCCTATAAGATCTGTCAGGATTAAACTTTAAATGAATTAAACACTATTATCTCAGTATCGTAAAACCTTGGTTTTAAAATGTATATCACATAGTATCTTATGCGGGCTCGGATCCAGAATAAAATCGAAGTGATGGGCCAAGAAACACAATTGAGCCGAAGAAAATGTGAAAGGGTCAAGAGACTGGATTTTCAATGCGATATAGCATTTTTCCCTCCGATATACAGGTTTTAAAAAAAAATCCTTGAAAAATTCATGAATTATAAATAAATTTAATAATTTTTGGGTGTATTACCTTTTTAGCATTCTCAAAGGGATAGACCATGGTCCTTCCACCCCCAACCCCCACCCACCTACGTCCTAGCCTGATCTTCAATCATACCGTCTACGTGTGCTCACACAACCGGACGCTGAGATGTCATTTCGAAAGTTTTCCTCGTTCAGACGATTCCTCTAGGTTAAAATAATTCTTGGCAATGTTATCCCGGCACCGGGTTGTCTGAGCACCCTTAAAAGATTGGGCATGCGTAAAATACTACACGATATATGTTTTCGAACCGAGGATTTATGATATGGAGATAATAGAATTTAATTTATTTAAAGGAAATTGAAAGGAAAATTTATTTATACAGAACTCCGTGTAAACTACATAGAATCTGTCACGATTATTTCATTTCAAATGATTCGGAGAATATTTTTAATATACGTATATATACCATTGCAGAGCACTGAAATGATGAAACAGAAGAATTGTTATCAAGTTTTACGAATAAAATGTATAGAAAACAAATTTGAAAAAGTAGTGGTAGATTTTAAGAGATATTCCACTGACAGCTGGAATCCACTTTTCAGAGAGAGGTGTGGGAAATGCAACTTTTTTGATTTAAGAATTAAACCCCACTGGCACCCAACCTCTATTCAAAATCACACTAAAATCTTTCGCACTGAATAGATACAATAATCCCAAAACTTTTCCTCAAATAACTTCGATTCCGTTTCGAAAAAAAATTCTGTTTCGAACAGTTTTTCGTGGAACAAATTTCAGTTTCGAACAAAATTCCGTTTCCAAAAAAATTCGCTTCGAACAAATTCCGTCGAATAAAATTCCGACGAACAAATGTTATCGAACAAATTTCATCAAACCCTTAACGAGATTATCACAAATTAAAGCTTGTCAGGTCTCCAATGTCACAGACTACATTAAACACGACTACAAAAACAGGGGGAGGAAAAATGTGGTCGATGTTCATGTATCAAATGAAAATTTCTGAAGGTAGGAGATTTTATTGACAAAAAAAATATAAATAATGTTAAAACTTTAAAAAGTAATCTTCTCATATATGCCCTAAAAATAGAAAATAAAACTAAAGCATATCGATGGTGCAATCAGTCACTGAATTTGTATTTCCTTCAAAGGAAGATAGGGCGCCGTTTTATATACTTAGGATTGGCCTCGCCCTATTTTCCTTCGAAGTGAATACGAACTCAGTGACTGATTGCACCATCATGATTTAGGTTTATTTTCTTCTTTTTAAGGCGTATATAGAAAGATCGGTACTTTCTAATATTTTCAACTTATTCATATTTTCTTTATTTGAAATACTAATACTGGTACTAGTGTTATTAGAAAACAACTTAAAGAGTTAAAAATATTGTCGTTTAAAATTTCGGACAACCCTTTCTATAAGAAGCTGACTGTAGCTTAATGTAATAGCAAAACTGCGAAGAATCAATTGGCGGCAAGTTTGACTCGAAAACAAGAAGGTTTGCACTTTACACTTAAGAAGAAAGTTCTAAACCATGATGATCCTTTTCAGCTGCCATTTTTCGGTTCCCAAGTCCCCCCGCCTCCGTTTCCGAGGTTCTTAATTGAAAAAGCACAAGGCCTATAACGCTAATTTCCTACGGGGAGCCCTCACCTAGCTGCCTCTCAACCTTTCGAACAAAATTCCGTCTAAGAAACTTCCATTTTGAACAAATTTTCGTGGAACAAATTTCTGTTTCGAACAAATTTCCGTCGAACATATTTCCGGCGAACAAGTGTTGTCAAACAAATTTCCGGATACCGTTTGCGTTCATCATTTTTATAAAATGTATGCTTTTAAATGTTTCTACCGTACTCAAATTTATAATACATTTATGGTCAAATCTATATTAATATATTGCTTACTATTTTCCTATCTTCTTGCTCATAGAGTAAATACTAGTCGTAGCAGAATAATAGAGAAGCCAAGAACTTCTCGCTAAATCAATAATTTAACACCTTGCGAATATTCCACAATACAAACAAGCTTGAATTTCACAACAACAATTTCGAGTAGAGAAAATTAGTTTTCATTTCTGTTAGATAAATACTAACACAGAACGGAAAGAAAAGCGGAGAACTATCATCATAACTTGCATAACTTCGTAAACGTGAACAAGCAGTCCGGGTTTCTATAGAAAAGAAATCGGATAATACAAGACTGCAATTTGTTTGAGTGCTATAACGCAACTCAAATTACCACCTTCCATGAATGAAGAATAAGAAAACTTAAAAAGAAAACTTTCAGATGAGACATTGCAGAATAATGATGCATCAATTTAAATAAGAAACTCCTAGAACTCGGCATTTTATCGCTCTTCATATCTCTCAAAACATTATTCTCAAATTTTTTTCGTTAGTTTGCTTACAATATAAATTAACTAATCTAATTAAAAAGAAGTATAGTTTAGAAATAAATATCAGGACAAAAATTAATTCATAAATATATTAAATATTAAAAAAAACGCAGTTATTTTTCTCGTGATTTATGACATCACTTTTAGGCAAATGGAATCATATAATTTTCGTTTTGTTATTTTCAGATTTTTCACTATAGTTAATTCATTTATATTTAACCAAATTCGGGAGACGATCATAACGCGTAATTTATCAAATGGAATATCGTCATGTTGATAGTGGCATAAATTACGAAAAAAATACTTAATTTCTTCTAAAATTTTTAATTCTTTTTGTAATTTATGTTTTTTTTTGTAATATCTTTCAAATACGGGATTGTAAAGGGGTAGATATCAAATGGAAGCTTATAGCCGGTGTCAGACACGGGGTTTATAAATTTCCCTTTTCTTTCAAATAATGGAATTTTTAGGGGCGTTGTTTCCTGCGGAAAAGAATACATATACACTAAAAGTTATTAGACAAAAATTTCGAAAAATAATTAGAAATGTTTCCAATATATTTTCAAAAAAATATAAAAAAATAAGCTGAAACGAATTTACAATCATTTTATATCACGAATTAAAAGTAAGTATATTAAATTAAAAGGGGAAATAATTCATATAAGTTTGTTAGTTTACGAGTCGAAAAATTCTAGCATTCTATTTTCTTTTGAACCTAATTAATATAATTTGAGAAAATTACATTAAATGAAAAAAATCATATATACACACATAAAATAATTTGAGAAAAATTATATTATTGTCGTCCAAATTTCGTGTCGCTTTTATTTTCGCTTTTCGGGTCAAGTATAAGAAGACACTAAAAAATTCCAAACTTGTAATATCTACCACAGCAGTCCCTTCGGTTCATTTCTAAATGTTATATATAATACATATTCATTTATGAAACATTTCAAGGGTTGCCCTTTTTCATTGCTGATGTTAGTCTGTAGCAGATCATGGTGTAGGGAGCCCCATATTGGCCGCTAAGTTCACCATGATCTAATATTAACTTGAACTTTAGAAAATGCTGGTTCCACAAACACACAAGAAAACACAAAACTTCGAGCTACTGTATTCGAGCTTAGTTCCATAGATCAGTTTTCTTGAAATCAAACGAAATACTACTCACTCTGATTAACTATATTTTTGTCGATTTTTCCTTCTACTCTCTGGGGCGGGGGTGGCTCAGTCGGTAGCGCGCCAGGCTCGTAATCTGTAGTTTCCAGGTTCGATTCCCAGCTGAGTCAGCGTTGAGATTTATCTCCGCAAAATTCCCCGCCCTGCCCACGGTCAGTAGGGGACACCGATTAGCTTGGAAAGGCCGCCGTCCGTCGGATGGGACGTTAAGCCGTGGCCCCGTGTGCGGGAGAGCCATACCCTGTGCACGTTAAAGAACACGCTGGATGGCCTTGACGGGAGGCTACCATCTGTCTCCCAACAGCTGTTCCAGTGGGTCCCCTCCCCCAACCTTCTCTGAGCCTTCGGGGTCCTTGTGACCTGGCCATTTAGCCCATGGTGTGCAAAAAAGTGCCGCTCAGAGGTAAAACAACCCAACCCAATCCTTCTACTCTCTACTTGTTCTATGTAGTTATCTAATCGCTAATGTTCTAACAGATACTTTTCGTATCATTGTTAGTTTTAGAGGAAAGTTTGTCTTGATCTAGTGGGGATACAAAATCACCATTTCCTGATTATTGTCAGGTGCCCTGCTGTCTGCCGACCACATCAATAGTTCAGCGATTGAGCTTCCAACTTATTTTCACCCATAGTTATCAGACGGATTATTTAAAACATAATATTGGAATCAAAGGGATTAACTGACAGATTTTTAGCACAGATTTAGCATCTTATTTTTATCTCACCGGTTCAATACAATTTATCTACGAAAATCAATACTAATGTAAAGAGTGGCTATTTGTACATTAAATTATGAAAAGATCTTGACATTGAAAATCTTGAAGTTATTATGGTCTTTTCGGAAAAGAAAAAAATAATTCTTCAAGCATGCTTATTGATTAGCTCCAGATCGTGAATGCTGCTTTATCATTATACTTCGATTATTCTCGGTTTAAATAACTTCTTTACAAATAATTTCTTTATTCAACATAAGTATAAAGGATGGCTTGTTTAAAATATTTTAAAATCTTATCCATATAATCTTAAATTTTTTTTCCTTAACTTTAAACAACTATTAAGATTTTACATAAAGCAGAATAGTACTGTTTTGGGTAGTTTGTTACTTCATAACTATCATCGCTTCGACTTCAAAATGACTTTCACATACTTCAGTTTTTTCCCCCTTTTTTTCTGTTCAAGATATTACCTACAGCTTGAACAACATAAACCAGTTTATAGGGCATTTCCTTGTGCCCAACTGTATGGTCAACACTGAAACAGAATGATATCCAGCCAGGATATAAAACGAACTTCTACAATACAGTTTCCTTTTTGTCCCAAACGTCACCATGTTCAGAGCCCCAGTGTTTCAATAACTAAAGTTGTAAGTCTGCTTCTGTTTGACTTGCACTTTCGCCTTTCATACCGTTTTGCTTCTTTTTCTAACTGGCAATATATTGCTGGCATTTTTTATACTACTGTGTAGCCTTGCCTGTCTTCACCCCAGACTTTACTGAATTTACCACACTGTTGTTGAAGTTGTCTTGAATCGACCTGCTTAAATAGTGATTTGGTCAAGCATGGAACAAATCCAAATACTCTATTACGTTTAGGTTTCAGTTTTATTTTATGATTCATGCTTATTAATTACGGAAATATAAGCATTATACATTTCACAATATGTTATTCATATCTGTCATTTACTGTAGGTGAGATATCCAAATTTTAATTGATCATTTAAACTAAAAGGAGTTTTTTTTAAGTTAAAGGCAATTTTTATAACGAATGCCCAAGTCTATGAATAAAAATAAATAAAATTCTAAATTGGCTATTATAAAATTATTACTACACTCATTCCTCGATTTAAGTAGTACATAGATTCCGGAAAATCATCTTGTTAATCGAAACCGTGCAAATCGAGGCCAACAACTTGTGGAAAAAAGGGGGTAGGTTCCAAACAATCCTTGTTATTAATAAAATTCATATTGAAAGCTGTATTTGTACCTATTTATATCAAATTTCAAATCAGCAGTATTAATAAACGTTATTGTAACATTATTTTGTATTTTTTGTGCTAATTCAGATAAGTTTAGAAAATACTACATACATTTGTTTTTGTCACGAAAAAATAATCCTCATTAATATAGATGTACACTAGAGAATTTGAAGACGAAATTTGAAATAAGGATATTTATGAACATAATATGAATAAGAAATTAAGTATTTGTATGATGAGGTAATGCTTTAGTTTCTAAAAACACTATTTACATTGCCGTTGTGAAAGAGTGTACCTACGAATACACTGTATTAATAATAATAGTCTACAAAGTTAAACTTATTGCTGAAAATGATATTAAACACTGGTATAGATATATATATAATATTGAAGTATTTTTTTCACTAAAAATACTTCAATATTGTGTCAAAAGTTGAAGATAAATGTTTCAGATTCCATTCATTCTATATTTAAATATTAAGCGAATATTGCAGAAAATTTATTTAGTGAGATTTGCCTGATATCTGCAATTTATCGCCAATAACAGT
Source organism: Ryuthela nishihirai (assembly GCA_038380435.1). Taxonomy (NCBI): domain Eukaryota; kingdom Metazoa; phylum Arthropoda; class Arachnida; order Araneae; family Heptathelidae; genus Ryuthela; species Ryuthela nishihirai. The sequence continues at coordinate 19,586,146 of JAWZYU010000011.1, forward strand.
TCTTGCGTAAAGTGTTTATTTTCAATGTTTAGGAAGCTTTGAAAATGGCTTTTCATTCACATAACATGGGAGTGTCCGGACACCTTTTTCAACATAGTGTAGTTGACAAGAATCAGATGGACGAAGAAAAATGGCTTAAAAAATGGACATCACATATCTGCCTTTGAAGTGGATGCGAATTCAATTTCACTATCGGTGAGCACATATAGGACGATTTTTTTTACATTTTTATGTTAAATTTTTTAAATGCAATTATTTTTCATACCGCAATTCACACACACGCATTATAATCAATAAAATTAATATTTATTTTCGAATTATAATATAATTTTATAATATTTAGCTCTATTTTCTAACGAATATTCTATTTCAATTTTTAAATTAGTAGGTGAAATGATTAAAATAGTTTCTGGAAGTAAATGTTTTGACTTTTGGGAACTAAAGATTTGATACAGATTACAACCATTCCCCCATTGATGAATGGAGGAAAACAAAACGAAGCTTTATCAAATATATATCAGAAATAAATTAGTGCCTTTGGCACATTTTTGTTTCTAGCCCATCACTCCGACACCGATTTGTCCTAAAATGCAACACCGGATTTGAAATTTCCTCTCATTTCTAAGTTTACTGCCTGAAATAGCCGTTTTCAACAATATTTAGCTTTCCAGTACCGGTATACCGAATCTGACCTTTGTCCTTAAAGGGCATATTTCATCACAAATTTGACATAATTTCTGATATATAGGTGTCAAAATACATCCAGGCACCAATTTTTAGCACTCTCTCACGGTAGATCAATATTTGACTTTTGACCTCGAGAGACCCATTGCATCCACAATTTCACAACATTCCGATATCTACTACCCAAAATACCCCCCAGTAACCACGTTTTAGTGCTCTAGCACCAGTAGATCAAAATTTGACCTATGAGGTAGAAGGACCCTTCGGATCCGAAATTTTGTAATGTTTCCGAGATTTACAGTCTGAAAATTCCCAGACACCATTTTTCACGTTTCGAAAACTTGCAGATCAAGGTTTCAGCGATATGTAATCTCTATTTGACCTTGGCGATAGACATCGGAGGAACGGGAGTTCAAATTTCGGATTTTTCCCGAGATCTACTACCCGGATTACACCACGAACAAATTTTCAGAGTTCTATCATTTCAGCATCATAGTTAGAGTTAGCCTGATCCCCTATCAGCAGTCAGTCAGTGAGCTGTCAGTCATCAATAACTCACCATCGTCTATATATATAATGCAGACAGAATACCATTTCAATGATAATTCCTCATTTTTAATCAACAATGATTTATTTTTAGTTCGTTCTCTTCCATTCCTCTAAGACAAGACTTATCTTCAAGCAAATGAAAAAAAAAAGAAGTTTTGTACTACATATTTCGGGTCAAAAAATATAAAGCTGAATTTTTTCTTTTCTTTTGTCTTTGTTGAATTTTAGTACGTCACAATCGGAGTCTTAAAAAAACTGACTGAGATTTAGAATCTAGTATAAAAAATTCAAAAGAGAAAAGTAAAGCTGCTTTTCAATTTCTAGAGGAACGTGACTTGACTGAACCTCCTTTTTTTCCCCTCTCCGCTTTTATTTATTTCTCGTCGAGTTCCACTGATATACTAGAGAGACTAGTGTATCTTATGAAGGAGCCTGATCAGATTTACTGATTTCCACCTTTAGAATATGCCGACTCCTTTTACTTCCTTTGCAGTAAAGAGATCTGAAAGTATTCGGATCTTCATTTAGAAATTATCTGAATGGAAATTAGAATACGGTGTAAAACTGAAAATATTTAATAACACGCAGAAATATGGTGAAATGTATGAAATATATTTTTCTGGGAGGAAACATATTTCCCTAACTGAATAACAATTTCAGATCATCATTAGTTAAATGAAAATTGGTTAAATCAGAAAAACAAAGCTCAGGATAATAAGATAAATCAGTTTATTGGTTTCCGAAATACTATGTAATAGTAAATTATAGGAAAAAATAAGAGTAAGAACATGTTTTTTAATATTAAAAATATTATAGTTAGTCATCTTAAAAAATTAATAAATTGAAATATTAAGTTATTTCTTATTATACTATTATCATAATAATTATTATTTAAGTCTTTTCTAATAAGTTTTTCGTCGACGATATCAGAATAACATTCTCCAAATTTACACAAGTATTTTTTCCTTTCTGTTAACAATCATTGCAATCGAATTTCGACCCGAGCTGCGATCTGGAAAAAAATAAGGGAGGAAGTAACATAATCGATCCGGAAAAAAAGCAAAGGAGGGAATAAAGAGACTGGAATTCCATTGCAGTATATTTTCCTCTCCGTTTTACAGGTCTTTAAAAATTTCTTTTAAAATGTGTGAAATATGCAAAAGTTTAAAAATTTTTGGGCTCCATTACCCTAAACAGCTCCCCTTACATCTTCTCTATATCCGGTCTTGCTTCAACTCAAGTTTAAAGTGCTTGCTTATTTCTATATTGTGAACATCGTTTTAACACATTTCTGTGACTTATTTTTCACATCCAAGTTAATAGTTTACCTTTTACTTGCACTCTTTATTTCAACAATAAATGTTTTAAAACACATTCTTAAATTTTGCGAAACGTTGTTCCAAATAACCAAATCACAGGAGCAAATAAAATGAGTGCATTTCCACTCTGGCAAGCTAGGGTAGACCAACTGAAGACTGACTGGAGAGTCACCTAACTATATAGATGTGCTCGCACCAAAACCATACTATTTATGTATTTATATACTATTTATGTACAAAACCATACTATATTATGGTAGGAGAATGAGCAACTAATTTTATACTCTGTAGGAATTTTTTTTAATATACAGTGAAAAGATGCCAATTAAAATAATTGGTTTAGAGTGAGAATTTGTTAGGCGAAAGCTACCAATAGTTGATAAGAAGAAACAGAAAGGAAGTTTTCAAGTGATGCATAAAATCAAACTGGAAAACGTCGATGACTGAAAAGATTTACGAACAAAATGTGAAATAATTCCAGATGGATATATTTATATATGTAATTTTTTTAATGGAAACTCTGTGTACGAAGAAGGCAGAAAGGAGCTAACTGATTTATGAAACATAAATTCCCTCTTTCCCTCTTTTTCTTCTTTTCATTTGCTTTAATGCCCCCTTTCATTTAAAGCAAAAATGAGACTAGACTGAAAGATATATGGCAGTATGAATTATGTCAGATATAGAATAAATTTTACATTTAATGAGTTGAAGAATGTTTGAAAAACTATCCAAGGAAAGGGTAAATTTTGTCCAGAATATGCTAAATAGATCTAGCTCACAAAGAGATCCCATTTAATTCAAAGCTTACCAACGTCTTAAATAAGACATTTATTTTTACTTCTTATCGACAATCAATAGCTCTTGCGAATCCAGTCGTCTTGGAAATTCTCTAATAGCTAAAGCTACTTAATGCCAGTCTACTTCTTCCGAAGACCATGAAGCGCCTAATTTTGCAAAGATGAGCTAGCTTTCGTGCAGAGTACATCCACCGTGGTTCCATTTCCTCTAATGATATAAAGGTTTCGCACAGACTTTAATAATAAGATTTTGGAAAACGTCGTTATGCAACTAAATCGGGGACACGATGAAGATATATCATTAAATTGTCACTTAGATATTTCCTTCGATAGTAAACAGTCTATATCAAATGTTTAAATTCTTTTAAAGGTGGTAAAATTTAACGGGGATTTTGGTCCTTCAAGTTCAGAGATAATTTATTTTTGAAGTTTCTTCTAGATAAGCTTTACCGCCGATGAGATGCAGTAATGTTGCCAACTCGAAAGGACGTTCTTCCTAAATGATACTAGTTTCACCTTTGCTATCATCAACTCCACGGTGTTTTACTGTTTTAATTTCTAAAGATGTTTTTGCTTGCCTCATTATATAGATGTCCATTATTGTAACGTTATTAATGCTTCGGGGGTCTGGCAGATCGTGTTTTGATATGATTTTGCTGATATCAGTGACGTGGCGGTAGTAGCAATTATTAGATAAAACTAGACTGTGCAAATGCGCTTTGGCTGTTGCTGTGGTTCTCATATATCATACGACAACGATCTATCAATCAACTGTCAAAGAGAAATGATTGATGAGTACAAAAGAAACCTCAACCAATCATCTATGAGAGCTATTTGAAGCGAAACTATGAACTGTGCGTTTCATAGTCTCGCTTAGGCTAACAGTTGCTACTCACCCTAAGACACTGGGATAATAATATAATGGTTATAGATATTTATATTAAAACGTCTTTCAGGTTCTAGTATAACTGGTAAGTACAGATATTTAATATATATGCATAGCCCTCAAGTACCCATGGATTACGGAATTCCAACCATACTGTATTTAACAAATCTCTAAAATTAATGAAAGCAAAAATGGAATTGAACTTTTTTTATTATTTTTCATATATATATATATAAATATTTAGGAAGGATTAACAAGTATACTACGAAATGATTGGTTAATTTGCGAACAGTGCGTATTTTTTATCCTCTGAAAAACAATGTTCCGATCTCTGTCATTGGGTTGCAGGAACAAATTTCTAAATATTAGTTCAGCAGTTTAAATATTTTTTTCAAGAACCATATTTGCAAGTAAGTATTCTTCTCGAGGACAAATTTAACACAACTAATCGACTACCACATCTATTGAATACTAACATTAGGTTAAAGTGTAACGTGGCCCCTAACGAAAAGCAGATTGAGCCGGAACATAGTTTTATTTCTTAGTCATGAGAGAAAGTTTGGAGCTTTGAATTGTTTTATATACGCACGGAGTTTTGTATCCACAAAGTGCAACTACTATAAGAACCCATAGCACAGTCACAACTACTATAAGAATCCATAGCAGGTTGGGGAAGGAGATCTACTGTACAGCTGTTAGGAGACAGAGGAAACCTCTCATCAACCTTATCCAGCGTGTTCTTTAACGTACACAGAATACCCTACTCATACACCTGGGCCACCACAGCCTAACCTTCGATCCGGATGATTATGACCTATAAAAGTTCATTGTTGTCTCCTTTTTTCTGAAGGCACAGGCAGTGATAACAAAAATAAATCTCATAGCTCACGCAGTTGGGATTCGACTCGATACTAACTAGGAACATCAGGTTACAAACAACTCTATAGTTTGAAGGCTGTTAAAAGTTATCAATGGGCTGTTGAACGCCGATAAAAATAATCAAGACAATCAAATGCGACCAACTCTATTTATTAATAAAATTTTCTTTAAACTTTAACGTAGTTAATAATAAGCCAAACATTCGAAGCCATCAGAAAAATTTATAGGGTTTAAAATTGCAAAATCGCATGTCAGTTGTATGTATTTCCAGAAATTATTTGAAAGCATTTTCGAATAGTTTCTTTGAAATCCAGTTTCCATGGAAATGGGAAAATTAAAAAGATCCACTTCCTTGTTTATTTTATGAGGATATCGTTCGATTATGCTGCCGGATGAATATGAAGATTTCCGTGAGACAAGTTTATGGAAGTGGTATTTTAAATATAAGATCCGTGTCCATAGGGTTAACAACGCCATTCTTTATTCGTTAAAAATATCTGTATACGTAATCCATATTGTATCTGTTCCAAAAGTGCACTAATAAAAATTCACAAAATGTTTTAGTCTATTTTGAAAAACGCCTATTTTTCTAATTTTTCGTTCTTCAATTTAAATACTTTCGTTTATATATATTATTACATGGCAAGATCTCTCTGCCGAAAGGTAACACAGAAAAGAAAGATTTATACTTTTTCTGTGGTCCCTTTGATCAGCTGCCACGACCGCTAACCACTCAACTACCATCTGGTGGTTCCTATCAGAACTCTGTGAGAAGCAGCTGCTTGAGGGTTAATTTACTAATATATAATTCCACTTTTATCTAAAAAAAGTACCAAATTTAGAAAAAAAAAACTAAGGAGGGGAGGGCAAGTCACTCAGTTGGGCCGAAAAAAAATAAAAGGGGAAGAATGCTAAGAGATTGGAATTCCATTGCAGTACAACATTTCCTCCTCTGTTTTAGAGGTATTTAAGAAATGTCTTGACAAGTGCTTGATATATACATATGTTTAATCATCTTTTTTCCCCATTATCCTTACTGGCATTCCCAAGGGAACCTTATGCATCCTTAGGGGCATGGGGACATAGCCACCTTGCCCCCATGGATACATTCATAATGATTATTTACAGAAAATTAACCTAGTATTATTTAAATTTAATAGCAGTTCTGATTGCGGAAGTTCGAATTCAGTTAATGTATTCTTGGAACAAGTGTCATCAAAAATAAAAGAATCATTGTCAATGAGATGCAGCTAGTGTTTGTGATTTATGAGAAATTTCCCATTTTATGATTACCAGGATTGCAATGACTACATTTTTAATTTGATTTTCCCAAAGCCTGCAAAAAACAGTACAAAGAAACGTGCTCCAGATCAATGTTTCTCAGGGTTAGCAAGAGGTCGGCAAGTCAGTGAAAAATATTTACCCTTTCCATCAATAAATGGCACTCCCTCTAGAATGGTTTATCACGCTATAAGCGTTTAAATAAAGGATTCTGAAGTATGTAAAATCTCTAACGTGATCCGTGGGAATATTTCTCTACAGCAACGTAAAGTAAAAGTTTTATATCCCTGACTCATAAATGCAGAGAATGGCAAAATTTTATAACGTATTTTGTCATTTAGCTGCATTGCGCAATCAGGCAAGGATAGTGTGTAACATATATTGGGGGCTGAAATATTTGTTCCTGTTGAGTTCACACAAATAGCGTTCTTCTGTGTCTATATTCTTTCAGCATGCTCAAGTCTATCACATATTTATTCAACCCATCATAGATCAATAAAGATTATTATTAATATCTCCAATCGAAAATTAATCATAGAATGAAGAGGTTATTTTCATGCTAACATTGCAAGCAAATTTTGGATTTAAATTTCTTGTGTTTTTTTTTTTCATCACAATGCTTAGAATGTCACTGTCAATGATTAAATCCGTGAAGGGAAATGATCCATTCACGAATAATTTACTGCAATGTCCCTGTTTGTCTTTCCCACAAACATATCCCAAGGAAGTGATCTAAAGACTCTTCACATGTATGGAATATCTTACGTCGGACTGTAATAAAGTTCAGAGATTATCTCAGTAAGTGCTAAAAGTTGATTTATTTCTGTTGTTAAACTATCCATTGTGTGTGATGATTGTTACGGTCGCTGAATGCAAATGAAGCACGAGCCGAAGAATCAATACCAGTTCATACAGATCGCGAAATTTTTCAACGAATGGCTTCCTCTGTTAGCTTTAATAACAAGAAGTTAAACTTATGAACTATTTCCGCTTCTTATCGCTAAATGTTCGTTGGATTAATATTTATATTTCCGCAGTTTATAGGTGAATATGAATGTAAAACTGTACGAAATAGCAATTCTTTATTTCTTTTGCGCTAAAGAATAAAAATTATAGACACACCTTTTATAGAAAAATGGCGTTCATGTTTCAAATAAATGACTTGAATTACGGAGGACGACGCTAGAAACTACATCTAGTTTTACAAGCTTTCACGCACAAAGATATGCTATCCGTAAATGTTTCAAAATAATTATAATAATTATTATAATATATAATAACCAAGGTTTAGACAATACCCTTGGTATAATTATTATAATATATATAATAACCAAGGTATTAGAAAATACCCTAGGTTTTCAAGGATTATTGCGTTGAATTTTTATTTTATGCGGTGCATTAAAAAATTTATTATTAAGTTACATTTATATAAATTACTCTAAGATTAATTACTCTAGGATAGTTTTAAGAATTGCAATATATCTGTTGTTATTTTATAATTTTTGCAAATAAAAATCAATAAGATTTTTAGCTATTTTAGATTTAAGAGTTTCGATTTCATTTCCATTAGTTAATTTTTTTGTTCCGTGTAAAATGATTTCATATATATATATGTGTGATTTAGGACCGAAGTCAACTTTAATAACTGCTTCAATTAGAGGTATCACAAGGCATGTCCTTTGAAGGATAGCTAAACCTTTAATTACTATTCCATTGAAAGTTGTTAAATGTAGTTGGAATTTGATTATTTACAGAGGAGTATAGTAATTTTCAGTATAATACTTGCTTTAAAACAATTCGAGCTGTAGAGACGAAATAAAATTAACCAGAATGGGAAGAAAAAGGATTAGAACGAAAAATAGATTTTTCGAAGTCAGAGAGAGTACTTCGAAATAATGAAAAAAAAGTTTAAAAAAAAAAGAGCAGAACTTAATATAAAAAAATAATGAAATGATGTGAGCAGGGTCGATAAATGAAAAAAATGAAAATCTTCAGTGTATTTTGAGTATTTATGCAAATCGATCAAAGTTCCGAGCAATGAAATAGAATTAAATTGGGAAAGCTCTCTTTGCTGCAAAACTCGTATTTCATACCTGCAGTGATGTTTCTTTAGAATTTAATTTTGCGTTTATTTATCATGAAACTCGGTTTCCCAAATTCTGTTACGAGTTTTCTCGCTTCTCAAAAATTTGTTCAATTTGAGAAAGTTAATGATATATGATCGTGCGATGGGATGCATTTAGTCAAACTGTCTATTAACCATTTAGGTGTCCGAATGCTGTTAAAAGTTTTCATTTAATTAGACCTAAATTTCCTTCGTTTCATCGGAATTTATCTTATTTACTGTTAAGTTTAATTATTATCAAGTCAGTTTATTGCTATTTCATTTGCTACGTAGTAGGATCTAAAAACACATTTTGGGTATTAGAAGAAAAAGTTATAAAGTTTTTCAATAGAAAAAAAACAAAAAACTCAAAACCCTGAAAAAAAAATATTGCTGACGCGAATTCGCAACTCTCTAGATACATGCCAGAGCGCTCTACCGTTAAACCACGCGTCAGATGCTAATATACTAAAGAATATGACCTATAAATCTTTCACTGAGATGTGGCGCACCTTGCGCCATCTATACCTCAGAAGAGGCAACTTTTCCCAATTGTTGCTAATGATTTAGATGTTAATGAGGTCAATCACGCTTAAGCGTTTATTATTAAAAATCCGTCCATAGCAATTTGCTATGGAGGGATTTTAATTAAAACTCTTAATAATTTTAGCAATTTGTTATATGTGCAAATAGCAATTAGCAATTTGTTATGGATGCAAATAGCAATTTGCTATGGATGCAAATAGCAATTAGGAATTTGCTATGGATGCAAATAACAATTAGGAATTTGCTATGAATGCAAATAGGAATTAGCAAATTGCTATGGATGGATTTTTAATGCTAAAGTTTGATCATGATTAACCTTCTGATTAACATTAAATCATTAGCAACAATTGGAAAAGGTTTCCTCTCCTGAGATATAGATGGCGCAAGTTCAGCCACATCTCAGTGAAAGATTTATAGATCTTGTTCTGGAATATTATTAGCGACTGATGCGTGGTTTAAGGGTAGAACGCTCTGGCATGTATCTAGAGAGCTGCGGGTTCAATTCCCGTCGCATCAGCGATAATGTTTTCAGATAACTATAGTTGAAGTCTGTTTCTACAGGTAATCTGTGTATTTGCTATTAATGAACTCAAAACTCATTTTGGTCACAATTGTATGCATAGGGAGAAATTGATACATCAAAGGTTAAGTCGCCATCATATGTTGGACAGCAACATTTTGTGACTGAAAAATTATGATGAGGACACAGAGGATATTTCAGCAGTCCCTAGAAGTTGCGCATTAGCGGGAGCATTTTTCTACCATTTTTAATTTGATTTTTGTTGCTCCGATACAGAAAGGGACAAAGTTGAGTGGAAGGACCATTCTCATAAGGAGGGGGAAGGTCCATTTCTGAGAAGGAGGAGGGGGAGGATGCCATTTTCAGAAAGAGGAGAGGATACCATTCTCGGAAGGAAAGGGAAGGATTCACTCACTGCTGCTATGTGCAGGTGCCCAACCCAGTAAATGTACTTAACATATCACCTACGTTTCGCATGCAGAATGAAGTTGAAAGTCTCCCTCGAAGAGTTTCCTGTTCAATCGTTGTTTTTACATTTAATGGCGAAACTAATGAAAAGCAAGATGCGACACCTGAAAATATATCAATATTTAACTTCTTAGAGAGTTTCTACGAAGTGTTTTATCTTTTGAATGCACTGGTGTAAAGGAAGTTATGCTTTACCATTTACTTTACAATTTTCCAAAATAATACAAAAATTCCATTTGACCGATACAAGTGGCCCCAAGGTGTCCCACGTAAATATGCCTAATAAAAATTTACGTTAAAAAAAGTATTTATTACTTGAATAAGGCGTGGAACCATTTGTTTTTGCGGAATATTATGTACATCTATTACATATGTGAGTTGTATCTTGCTAGAACCCATGTAGATGTGGCCTTCCTTTCGTTTTTATTTGCATTCGTTATTTCCTATCTTGATCTTCAGATTTTGCAGCTCAGTTCTCTATGTATATATTAACTTTAATTTAAGTATAATTGATTCTACTGGAAATTAAGCGGAACTAGAAGAATGCAAATTATAATATTTCATTAGTACCAGTCCAATTTAAAAAAAGTTTTCCAGTTATCTGTTAAAACAAAAGAGTTGCGTTTCCTATCCACCCTGGGTATAAAGGGTCAATTCCTCTTCATGAGCATAAAGAATCATCTTCGTGACCGTCACATTCCACTACAAAATTTCAAAATTCTAGCATAAATGCATCGTTTGAAATATTCGTTTAAAATTTTGGAATTTCTATTTTTCCACCTTTAGAGGCTCAATTACAGTTTCCAGGAGATTTGAAAAGTGCGAATCGTAATATATCATCAATACCTATCGAACACAGAAAGAAGTATTAATTTATCTGCATAAACAAACATTTATCTTTTAAAACAAAAATGTTGTGCTTTCCCACACACCCTTGAGGAAACTCATTGTTGCCAATGGAAACTTCACGATATTCACATTCCTTCACCATAATTTTAAATTTCAAGCATAAATAAATCTTTTACAATATTCATTTGAATTTTAGGAATTATGAATTTCTTTCACCGTTAGAAGAAGCAATTATAGCTTTAGATAGATTCGGAAAGCGAGAATCGTAATATTTCGTAAATACATATTGAACCCAAACAAATTTTAATTTATTTCTAAAAACATGAAAGTTCAATGCCTAGAGATGTACAGACAATAAGTATATGATAAAGAGAACACATTGTTTCGTTTTTTTCTTTCAAACGGGATAAAAAATGAAGTAGAAATGACAATGCGTTGAAAGTGCAAGAAATAAAGTGAAATAAAACACACTGAAAGGACAATTTATTATACACACACACACAAAATAACGTATGACCTTTCGCCTTTGACAACAGCAGCAACACGTCGTGGCATGGATTCCACCAGGTGTTAGAAATGTAGGATGGGAATGCGGCCTATGATTCCATACAGCCGTCCGTAAAGCGCCGAGAGTTGACGGTGTGGGTTTCGGGCTCGAATGCATTGCTCCACTTCGTCCCACAGATGCTCAATAGAATGTTATTAGTTATAACACAGGGAGTGAGAGGGCCATTCGAGAGTTGTGAACTCACTGGAATGCTCCTCCAACCACCCCGTTGTCAAATGAGACAGAGGAGAAGGGCCATTGTCTTGTTGAAAGATGGCTTCCTGCTGTGGGAAATGAATAGCTTTAAACGGGTGTGGGTAGTCGGAGAGTACGTCAATAGTAGCCTTGTGCGATGATGGTGGTCTGAATAGGTACAAGTGGTCCTAAGGTGGCCCACGTAAACACACTCCAGAATATTACACAGCCTCCACCGACTTGTAACACCCTTATTTGACAGTGGGAAAGAAAACGTGAAAAGAAGCGTGAGAGAATAAATTTCTAACTGAGCAGTTCATCTTCCACACAGATCTGATAAGAATCCGTCAATAGAGCATCTGGTAAGAACCCGTCAATAGATCATTTATGGAAATAGAAACTTAATCAGAATGTGAATGCGCATATATAAAAGCATTACCTAGGATTCTAAACGGTCCTATTTTCATTAAGAAACCATCTAACCAAACGGCCATTATTACGGAGGAGCGGGGTTTGTCTCAGTCCGTGCGTGTCAGGCTCGTAATCTGCAATTTCCTGGTTCGACTAACAACTCTACCAGCATTGAGATATATCTTCGTTAACCTTCACCCGATCTTAGGCGAACTTGACGGTGGCTTCCATCTGTTTTATAACAATTGTCAAGTGGATCTTATTCCCTAACCTTCTTTGAGCTCTTCGGGTGCTTATGGCCTGGTCATTTAAACTATTTTCATCAAAACGTGCAGCTCATAGGTAAAATAACCCAACGTCACCCTTTTCTATGGTTGAATCTCATTCTTTTATTCCTTGTAACGAATGGTCAATTTTTCATTTCTTTGAAATCAGTTATCATAAACTGATGATTGTTTGCACACCTATCCTCCTAATTTCTTAAACTTGATAGTTTTTCTATTTCTAGAAAGTCACGCAGCTTTAAAGGTTCTAGCGTTATTGACGCACTCACAAATGCACACACATACACAGCTGTTTTATACACATACAGAGTTACACGCCATGGTGTCACCGTAATCGATACGAACAGTTCTAGTGTGCAGCTACTCCTCAACTCTTCCCCACGACCAGCAACAACGGCAGCAGCATCCTTTGCAGCCTGGAGAGAAGAGAGTAGTTACAGAGTGAGAGAGAAAGAAGCGAGGCTGGAAGCATCTACAAGCTACGAAGCTTCAACTTCTAATACTTCTCATTCTGGTCTTCGACTCGTGCTTGCCTTCACAAATGACTACCTCCTCCTCGATAATATTTACAATTTACAGCGTCCGCAGTCATTTAGGAATAAAAGGAGATTGCATAAAGCCTCGAGGGAGGAGAATTGAAGGTGGGGTTCGTACAGGGTTGATGGCTCAGTTTCACATAGTGGCCTGGAAAGAGAACGAGAGCGAAAGAGAATGAATTTTTTTCTCTCCCCAGTCGTTGCTTGGGAGGAATAGGGCTGGCAAATTCCGTGAAGGCAATCACTTCCTTAACTCGCAGAACGCAACTATCGTTAGAGAAACGAGAGCAAGAGTCGCGTATGAAAGAGAGAAAAAAATAACGAAAAAAGCAAAAGGAATACGGCAAGAGTGTTACTCTCCCCATCGCTCCATATAGTTTAATATAACGGCCAATACCATTACCGTCTCGGAGCAGGAAATGAAGAGTGGGCAAAGCATCTTCCGCACCGAGCTAGCAGATTAATCAGGAATAACAGTGTTCCTAGCTTAAGTCACATGTCTGCCCACTTATTGTTAGATCTGTTTTATTCTTTGCACTTTTCCTTTCCCACCAAGCCTGATCCATTCCCAGGAGAACGCTCGTAGGCAAGTTGATCTGATTAAGAATGAAGTGGGAGGTAGGATGAACAGTGCACAGGCATCGTAGAAAGAGGAGCAAAAAATAAACTGAAGAGGTTATTACTCCATTCATCATCTCCTATTTATTGTGGCCTCTGGAGTTTAGATATTTCTTCAGATTTCAATGCAATATTTAAATTGCTCATACGTTGAACTATCGCGCTTTTCAAATTACGTCTTCCATAGTGAAATTTTAGGGAAATATTAAGCTCCTCTTTTATTCATCGCCACATTCTCTGATTTTAAAATTTTGAAACTATGTTTATTCTTTCTCTTTGAAGTATATTATTTTACCTTGATGATTAACCTATTATTTTATGAAACACTCTTAAGTAGATTTTTTTTTTTCTATTCAGACTTGAAAAGATATAAGTTAATAAAAGCTGGTGGAAGTTCTCTTAAAGTTTCGATAACCAGAACCATTAAACTTGCTCCTGTATTTTCAACAAGACTTCTAGATTGTCTCTAATATCTGCCAAGAGGTCTACCTTTTGTATTTGACGGGATATATTAGGAAATTAAGGTACAAAGGGTGTCCGATATACGTCGGAGATAGGGGACCAGGATTTTTTGTTTGGATAGTTTTACCTCTGAGTGTGAAAAAGACTCCAAGGTCTCAGAGAAGGTTGGGGAAAGGGAACCCATTATACAGCTGTTAGGTGACAAATGGTAGCCTCTCGTGAAGGCCATCCAGCGATTTCTTAAACGTACACATGGTATGGCGGTACTGAACACGGATTAAAGTCACAATTGACGGATGGGGACATTTCCAAGCCCATCGGTAATCCATTTTTGACGAGGTTGAGAGAAGGTCAAAGAAAAGAACCTCGCTATTCACATGGCTTCAAGTGACGAAGATTCACGAGCTACAGTTGAACAAGAAGAAGGTGAAATGCAACTCACACATTTTATCTAATGCATAATTACTTCATATCTCTATTTCATAAGAATAGAAAAATAATTTGAATTTGAATTTTCATCAAAACGACGTAATACGTAAACGCGTAAAATATTTTTCGAATTACATAGGATTTCATCCTAATTTCTTGACGTACGTCAGTGCGGAGAGACGTATAATGGACAAACGTATATCGGCCATTTGCTGTATGTGAAATCCGCTAATGTTGTTATTCTGTTCGTTTCCTCGCTTAAGACTAAAGATCCAGAATAGTCATATGTGCTAAAAATAATCAAAAAACAGTGAAAGAAATAATCAAATCTTTAAAGACGCGTACCTAACGGTAGGAATTGCAATGCTAATAGTAGGAAACATAATTATTTTTAATTCTAGATAAAATTATAATTTAATGAAGTAAATAAAATTCTACTCTCAATATGCGAAATATATCGTGTTCTTGAAATATATTCCCTGTATTATTCTTTCGGCCATTTCCTAATTCCCAGCAATTCCAAATCCTAAGAACCTCACATATCATAGCACTGAGAAGCATAATTGAATTTCTACTTGAAGTTGTTGAGCTGGGCTAAGCAAAGAACAAAACTACCCACGTGGCATTTCCTCACCTTTCATAAAAGATTAATATCAGGATCTTCAGACAGATTCATATTTCATAACAGTTTATGAGATGATAGCGAAGAGTGAAGTATGTGTATGTGTGTATGTGGGAGAGGGGGGGGGGTCGTTATGGTTCAATACTGAGTGCAGTGAACCGGAAAGGACCAACGCAGTTCTGGTATTTTTCTATTAGAAAATAATCTCGCTGAATAGTACAATATATGCTTTGTTTTTATCTATCCGTTTCAGTGATTTGCATTCTTTTCGCCTTTCCACGGCTAGAGGAGAGGGAGGGTTGATTGAATCCACTGTTTACCAAACTTTTTGCGCTGAGAGCCAACCATTTCCTAAGTATTATTTTTCTAAAAAAAAAACCCTTTCAAGGAAGTTTATTATGTTAATCTAAGAAGTGTTTGGTATTTCGTTTAAAGACCCCCTAAAGGCCGATAAAGTTTGGGAACCACTGGTTTAGTCGGTAGAATTCTAGACTAGTAATCTGATGTTATCTGGTTTGAATCTCCATTTTGCGTACTTTGAGATTTTTTTCGGCTAGCCCTCACTCATCCCTTGATGATAAAAAATAAAATACCGATGGGATTAGAGAGGCCGCCGTCCTTGAATGAAACGTTAAGCCATGTCTCATATGCAGGAAAGCCATATGCTCTGCACGTTAATGGATTTTGTGGCCTTGACGGAAAGTTTCCGTTTGTTTCCTAACAGTTGTCCAGTGGATCCCCTTACCCAACGGCACTGAACGTCTTTCACATGTACTGGGTGAACTTGCAACATTCGTAAATGCAAGGTGTCTCATACTAACTGCAATTATATTTCTCATAATAAACAGACATAGCTGTCAACTTATGTTACGTCATGACGAACAGATTTTGTGATACCCGTGTTATACTAGGCTGGAAAATATTAATTTTACAGTATCTATCATTTCTCCTTGTTTTTCATTACTTACAGAGACACGGCAATCTATCATTTTTCATTTTGGCAGCTTGGCCAAACCGTAGCATCTTCTTCCTGTGCAAAATTAAAGCTAGAGCTGGTCGACGGCTCGTTCTACGAAACTCATTATTACTACACAGAAAATTAAACTACATAGCACTCATAATACCGAATGTTACGTTAGGAAAGGGTAAGCTGCTAAGTACTTCTTTTTCTATTAAGTGCCAAAGTTGATAATTGCAGTAAACTCATAATAGTTCACTGTCTGCACTGATTAAAAATGATGTTTTGCTGTACTTTTAAAGTCATTATCTCTTGGAGAATCAGTTTTATTTTAAAGTTAGAATTTTTGAAAACCAAATCGATGCTGTCAAAAACAAGCACTCTCTTCGTCAAGTAACCGTAGCGTTGAGGGAACGTTCAAAAATTTAAGCGATCTCATGAATATAAACTGTGGTGCACATCCCCTGACGAGCTCATCGCTTTGACTGGAGAGGGACGAACTTTTATTTTGTTGAGAGCCCGGCAAATAATGGATATAATGAATAAATAAATCAAATCTGTGGATATCCTCTTGGTAGATGTCCAATTGTATGTGCTATACAGTTGAAATGAAGACAACTGTGGAAAACTAGTTGAGATTTTAATATTCGACTGCGAAAAGCCCTTGAAAGCTATACTTAAGGAGAAAAGTCTTTACGTAGTAAACAAAAGAGCATACAGTGGTAAAATCAAAGGGAAGAATGAAGACCGTACGAGAGCATATGATGGAAGCAGTAGAAAGAAATCTGCAGATTAAAAATCTTAGTATAAGGTTATATAGTACAGTAAACCTTCTGCATTCGCGATTTATTTGAATGTTTTTCACATTCTCGATTTCTTTTCTGATTTTTATTCAAGTAATTTAACTATAGTAGAACTTTATAAATCCATCACTCTGGGAACCTAGCAAAGCTGAAATTTAGAAGATTCCAATTTTTCCAAAGTGCTGGGTAATTCTTTTATCGCCTCTGTGTACCTTAACATCTACCACCATGTATTGGTCAGCTGATAATTGGATGTGTCTTGATTGACTGCCAGCATATTGAATCAAGAATTCGTGAATTTTGATGTGAAACGATGCATACACCATTCGGTAGCTGAACAGGTTACAAAAACTACTGTAATTTTAAATATTCTGTGAAATATCTTTTATGAATTGCAACGTGCGTAGCTGGAAACATAAAATTATGCTAAATGGCATGTGACGGTCAAACTATACTGCAAAAAATCGAGTCACACAGTCACACATCAAACAACTGATTGAAGGTGACCTTACCGAGCTCACTGATGTGGGCAGTAAGGAGGAAAAGGATATTTCTGTGATGTTTACTCTCAACATCAAAGCTTTGATTGAAATAATAAAGTTGCAGCGAGAATTGTTAAAATTAATGCGAATTCTGAATGGAATGAGATCCTGTGATAGAAGAAAATCTCAAATTTAAGAGGAAAATTTTAGCTGCATCACGTACAAAAAATTTAAATTTCTAATGAACTACAGAAAATAGCAAAACAAATGATCATCACTGAGTTTTTATTTAAATTCTAAATCTCTGCCTGAAACGACCAGCAACTGCTCGTTTCAATCTTCCTCATTGTTGAACCGATTGGCCTTATCAGCATACTATCAGCATTTACTGAATTTTTGTCTACATTCCCATATATTTACCACTTTACTCTATATTACTTTTTTTCGAGCCATGACTTTAACCCTCCCCAGTTTTCAATGAATTATTTATCTCAAAATTCTCGAGAGTTTACAGGAACGTAACACCGCGAATGTTGAGAGTGTACTTCATAGGTATCTCACATAACGATGGGACTGTTTTCTCAACATCGAGATAAGTAGGAATCACTAAATTGTTATGTATTTCATAAATATATATATATTAATGAAATATATTTCTGAAAAGAAATGTTAAATTTTGAAGCATTTGTAAATACAGTTGCTTTTTCTTTCATATGTGCTATTTATTCTGATTTACACATACGTCTTTTACGTATTTTTTATATAAATAAAAATAATAACACATCCGTTAATCTGTTTCATAATAGCATGATAAATAATTTATTCTGCAAAATAAACTCTCAGAAATGAAACTTCGTACTAACCATTCGATAAAACGCATGCACATAATAGGGGTAATAATAGACCCCATATCGGAAACAAACCAACTTATTACTATTGAAATGTCCATTTTTCAGTTAGACAAGTATTTTGAACAAACTGATTCCGTATCAATGATCTTCACTCTACACTGATCAAGAATGAAGCTTTTAAAAAATACCTTAACGGATAAATGAATATTTTGCAGATAGTAATTTCTTGTTATTGTTTCGTTTCGTTCTTCCAGTCCTAAAATGGAATCGTCTCCACCACAAAAATAGAACTTTCGATTTCTCAAATTAAACATTAGAGAATGAGGAATACGAGCACACCACATCTCTGCCCAACTCTCTAGCAGATTCATCGCTTACTAAGTTTCGCTTTCGTATCCGGGTGTAATTTCGCAACAAAACGGATATTAAATGGCGCACTACGTAAAACAAATAAATTTCGATCCACGAAACGCGCAAAACGGAGTAATGTGTGTTTGATGTCAGAATTCATTCGCTTAGATAACGGAGCAATACTCCAGAAGCAAATAAAGCGGAAATCGAACATACGGCAACGTGTTTTCTGTTAAAATGAATCTAGAAATGCATGATAGTAAAGAAAAAAAAATTAACTCCAGAGTTTCCTTTGAAATATTCATATTGATAATATATGGCTTGTAATTTCCATTTATCAATTAAATGTTTCAGAAATTTTTAATTTCTACAGAGATATCAAATGCATTTATTAAATGATGTTCAAAAGCAGAAAACGAATGTTATTTTTGATAATATTACAGTTTAGTGTTCAAAGATGTACTTTATTGTGTCATAAGAGGCAAAATGATCAGGTAAAAGCACCCTAATCATCAAAAAATAAGAAATATGTAAGTCTTAGATGGGCCTTATCTCTCCGAAAAAATTTAAACGTGCTTCTTAAGGTAAAAAAAAATAGAAATCACAAAAAAGGGCACATGCTGGCTATAGAACACACAGAACCATAGTTTAACAAACTTTCCATAGGATGGTAGCCTTTGAAAGTTATCTTTTTTCTGCCACTCAAAAAGAGCATAATAAAGTATAGCAAAAAAAGATCTAGTTAAGAATGGACATCAAATCTACTAATGCAGGCTGCGATGCTTGACATACTGTAGGATGGGTCTTTTGTAGGCCTTAATTAGCTGAATCATTGCATGAAATGATTATTTGCGATAAATTAACTCCAAGTTAACTATGATTTCAGTATGCAATTTAAGATAAGTCTGAGATTCTGTTTTAGCTGAAAAAAAAATACCCATAAGGTAAGACTTCTAAATATTTACTGAAAGAGTAGAGATAATTAAAGCAAAATCGTGACTTGAGGAGAGTGTACATCACACCATTTTTAATTTCAACAAATAATGAACATCCCATTTAGAGTAACATAATTGCTAGAGGACTAAGATATTATTATTATTACATAATTTCAAATTTTTGTAATTCATGAATTGTTAGAAAAACATCTCTCTGGTATAAAAATCCGTATTATTTTGTTTAATTGATTCCTAGATAGTAACAGTAACTTTGTACACTGAGTGCCATTGAATTAAGAATAGGAGACGTTATCCAAATTCAGTACCGCAAGTCCCGCATTTGCGTGCATGCGTGGCTGAAACTCTGGTCATATATAGCTGTCAGCTTTGGCTTCCCCAAGCATTCGTCTTGAGAAACGTAATGGGAAAGCGCGCGGGATTTAGATGCATTTGACATACGGCAGATTGTGGTGCCCAAAGGAAGGGACATTCGATCTCAGAAATTGTCAACGAACTTGGATTTTCTCGTACGACAGTTTCAAGAATATTCCGGGAATATGAAAATCTCGGCAAAAAAACAACCACCCTGACAAACTGCAAAGGACAACCAGCCTTAAATGATCGTGGGCTTTGCCGTCTGACCTGCATTGTACGTACCGATAGGGGCCAGACATTATCTGAAATCACCTCCCATCTGAACGCAGATTACAGCCAGGAAGTCAGTGAATGGACCGTGCAACGCTCACATCATCATCTCGGCTTCGGGAGCCGCCGACCTACGAGAGTCCCACTTCTAATGGCATGACAATGGGCTCAACGCCTTGCCGGGGCTAAACAAACATCGAAACTGGACCATCTAAAATTGGCAACGGATAGCCTGGAGTGATGAATCCCGATTTAAACTTCATCACGCCGATGGGAGACTGAGGGTATGGCGCTAACCACATGAAGCCATGGATTCTGCATGTCAGATCAGAACAGTACAAGCTGGTGGTGGCTCAGTGATGGCCTGAAGTTTCTTCAGTTGGACGTCTGTGGGACATTTAGTACGTGTACCGACGACTCTCAATGCATCCCGGTACGCAGAACGCATGGTGACCATTTGCATCCATTTATGGCCATCATGCATCCCAATGGAGATGGCGTCTACCAGCAAGACAACTGTTCATTTCACCGGTTCAGGTTGACTACTCCATGGTTGCAGGAGCATTCTACTGACTTTGAAATAATGAATTGGCGACCGAGAAGCCCAGATTTAAATCCCATCGAAAATCTTTAGGATACTGTCCAGCAGAGTGTTCGGCCGGTGTTCCATCAGCGACGACCTTGAGATAATTGTGGACAGCTCTGGAGGATGCCTGGGTCGCCATACCTGTGGAACATTTACGCAAGCTTTTGGAATCCTTATCTCGTCGTGTAGCTGCCGTTATCAGGGCCAGAGGGGGTTCAATGTTTCTAGGTTGCTATCCCTAGTTCAACGGCACTTCAGTGTATCTATCATACTGTACAACTGTTTCCCATGCATGTCAAATGAAACTTAAGCTTCACTTTTATTCATCGGCTCATAATGATTTTTACTGCTATATGGTGTTTTATTTTTAATTCTACCTACTCATCAAGGAGAAAAACTGAAATTCCCGATGTTACTTCTCTTTAATCTTGTAGCCTGTTGGATTCGGTTGTTTTACCTGAGTGGCGCTTTTTTGCACACAGTGGGCTAAATGGCCAGGTAACAAGGATTCCAAAGGCTCAGAGAAAGTTGGGAGAAGGGGACCTACTGGAAGTTTGAAGTGTATATTTGAAGTATATTAACTTTGAGAGGTAAAATTCCTTAAATGGAAATATGAAATGCAGTATGCCACATATGTGGGCATTAAATAATTTCGTTAAGGCCTTCTGCCCTAGCCTGTCTATATTATCAAGTCCTGATGGTCGATTTTTTGCTTTCTTCCACTTAAAGAAAATCCATGGCTTTGGAACATCTTCAACAAGCTTTGACGTAAGACAAATTTTCTAGATATGTGAAAGCTTTCAAATACTGTCAAGACGGAAATTTCCCTAAGAAATATAGCCGATCAGTCTTATCTCCTGTATGGGAAAATGTATGATAATATTATGTTCAGAGTGAAATTATTTTTCCTAGATTCAAATATTATTACACCAGAAATGAAACTTATGGCATTCGTCTGGAACAGTTCTACTTTCGGCAAAAGTGTTCTACAGTCCATCAGCTACTGAGGACTATAGAGATTATCCCCCAAAGTCTAAACAAGAAAGTATTGGTTGCAGTGATCTTTCTCGACGTAGCGAAGACCTTTGAAAAACTTTGTATCTCAAGCTACAAGTTCATCGAGAAAGATTTTCAGAAACTCTTTATGAGGTTCCTATATCTTCATGGTCGTCTGTTTCAAATCAAAACAAATTTGTACCTTCCCTATCTAGACCCTTTAGAATTTGGATTCACAAGGTTAATTGTGGGACCCCCTCTAACATTAGCTTATGTTACATGCTGTGACCTTGACAAAGTTATGGAATTCCTCTAGGTTGATGCTATGTCACTCATTGCTCCATCTGTATGCTCAACTATATCGTTAAAAGGATAAACTATAGCATAGACATCTTAGAAGATTGATGTACTAAATGGAAGATCTAGATAAATACCACAAAGATTCTCCCAGTATTAATTAAACACCAAAGAATCTATTACTTCAAAAGGATGTCGATCTTCGATACAGATATTACTTGGAAGGATATCATGGTGTTACACTTCACTACAAACTGCGTTGTTACCAACATATTAACACTCTCATCAGCATAATAACTTAAATCAGAAGAGCCCAAATGAACTACGTAAGAAAAACTGAAGTTCACTTTGGAAAATTAATTGCTGCTTTTCAAACTATTGTTTTGACCAGTCTGTACATGAGTATGCCCCGTTTGGGACCGTGCAAAAGATTCAACCATTACACGGCTCCAAACTTGCCAAAATAAAAACTAAGATGCTAAGGTTAGTTACCATCGCTTCTTGGTACATCACAGAGAAGATTATCCACAATGATATTATGGTCATATCTGTAAGTTCATAGAAAAGATCCAGACGTTATTTAGAGAACACGAAGACCAGCCCTTAATACGATACCCTCCAACTTTCTAAACTGCGGTTAGCAATACATTCGAAGACCCAAAAGGCCTTCATCAATCTTTTATCACATGAACAAATATTCATTCATCATTTGAATCATTTTTCATCAGAATCGCTATCAATACTTTATGATTTCCAAAGAATGATCGCAAACGATTTTGCATATTTCGCATTATCCTTGTGGTCCAAGCAGCGTGATTTATTTGATCTTTTTAATATATAATATTGTGATTGACACTGCCAATACCGGCGTACCATGACAGATGAAGGAGCTGTAGCTAAATATATACTCAGTGCTAAAAAAAACACACTTTTGTTTTCTGATCAAAGATTTACCAAATTTGGGTATTGTTCTGGTTTCTGCCTAAACACCATTTTCCTAGTACAAATTCTTACGTTGCTTTGAGTTATGATAAGAGAAATATATATTCCGATTTTGGTACGTAAGCTCTTACCGTTTAACAGGTATTCTTGGTCGAACGAACAAACTCTTAAAATTGCGAACATAGATAGCAGATTATGAGTTAAATTAAAATACCTTATAAACAACGACTACAAGAGATAAATTATCTTGCAGTATATGTTGTAACGCCGTTCCGTTGATTCCAAATTTAATGAGATGGATGAACATACACATATTACAGAATAAAAGAAAAATACAGATCCAGTGCAGGATGATGGATAACTAAGAAGACTACGTAGAAAAATTAATTAATTCTAAAATGAAATCAGTCGTTGGGACCCACGAGACAATGGATCAAAAAGATTGATTGTCTTTGAGATCTCTTGGTCATTTAGCTCCCGGTAAAAAAAGTATTTTAAAGTTCAAGAGTCACAGAATAGTAAAACGAAACAAACTTACCTCACGTTGAAATTATTTTTACCTTTTTAATGGCTATCGTCGCGTATGCAACTAGGAAATACTAATTATTTATCTAATTTATTTCAGTAAAGCAATCATTTCATCCTCGTAATTTTCAGGTATTCAGTATTTGCTTCAGTGCACCTCGCCGTTCAGGTTGTTTCTAAAGTGTTCATTTTCTATGACCATCACGTTAGTGGTTTATCCATATGTAAAAACACGAATGTAATGAATACTAGTTAACACCAGTATCTAGGAAGTTAAAAGTAAACGATTGCTTGTTGTCTGGTAGTGTCGTAAATTGCAGAAACGCTTGAAAGGGAACACTTAGTTATTATACTATTTCGTGTCGCATGGAAGGAAAGTTAAGATGGAGGGTCAGAGTTGTTACGTAATTATGAAAGGCAGCAGTAAGCTCATTTCACCAATTCGTAATCTCTTATAGTTGAATTCAATGAATTTATTACATTATCACTAAAAATTAATTATGATTGTTATACTTACCTGCTATGCTCATTAAACTGCTTCCAAATTTTGCTTAATTAACTTAATTTTCAAATTAACTTTCAAAATTGCATAATTCTTTAGTTTAATTTAGCCTGCTTTTGCATAATAGACTGAACTATAGTCTCGTTAGCTAGTTAGCTGTCTGTTAAACGAAGACAAAATTCATTATGATACTATAGAACTTTCTCGCTAACATTCTCTGGGATACTAATAAAATCTCCATATTCCTATATCGGAAATCGGTCACATCCGACTGTTCTGCACGGAGGCGTAGAGCTAGGAGTTTGGCAAATGAGGAATGAAGGACAAATGTCATCTTTTGTGTCTGAAAATGATATTTATACCTGCATAGTATGAAACTATTGATGATACCGAAGCAGTTTGAGGAAGGTTATGCGTGTGTAGACCTCTGCACATCCTTCTTTTTGCGTAATAAATTATAACCTCTTGTTTTATATTCCTCAGCAGCTAAAATAATTGAAGAAGTGCAACAATTTATTAACGGTTGAAATGCTATTATGAACGTCTACTCGTTCATAATGCAAATATCCTCCATCTGCAGTTGATGCACTCGCAGACTATGATTAACTGCAAATGGAGGAAATTTGTATTTGCTGACTTTAGTTTTGTTTTCCAGGCCATCTTCTTCTGATGTCTTCCTCATCTTTTTCTGATCACTTTAAATTTCGTTGCTAATCATGACAATATATGAAAAAGTACAATTAATGTGCTAATAAGTAAAATGATCAATATTGAAAAAAAGTTTTTTTTTAACCTATATCATTAAACATATGTTGCTCTCTTATATTAAATACAGATTTTTGTGTGAATACTGATATACACCATCTCATTTTGATGATTATTAACAGTCACTAGTGCGTCTTCCGTGCGGAAATTTGGACTTAAATTACATCATTTTGATGAATGTTGACAATCATCACATTTCGATCATTCCCAAAAATATTATACTTTTTTGTTCTTTTTCTAGTTGAAGGACATACTAAAAGATCCGTTGATGTTCCCATTTCAACCAAAGAAGCATTCATTCAAGTTGAGTACTTTTCTTCTTAATTATTTTATCCGACATATTAACTTTAGAGAAAAAGTTCATAAACAGTTTCGTAGCATGGGTCTCTTACTAAATCTCTGTTATCGTTGGTTAATTATGCACAGAAAGCTTTCAGGTATTAAAT
This sequence comes from Ryuthela nishihirai, assembly GCA_038380435.1. Lineage (NCBI taxonomy): Eukaryota > Metazoa > Arthropoda > Arachnida > Araneae > Heptathelidae > Ryuthela > Ryuthela nishihirai. The sequence continues at coordinate 19,611,216 of JAWZYU010000011.1, forward strand.
CATAGCTTAAGTTTATAAAACAATTTAGTAAATGAAAAAACATTAAAAGTGAAACGTGTATTTAATTAACTCACAAATTTGTCTAAAGCATGCAAACCTAGTTTTAATTCTTAAGCAGGAAAGTTTTTCTAATTTTGAATCTTCATGCGTGCATTAAGTCCTTCTTTTTCTTTGGGATCAGTTAAGCCTGCACAAGATTTCTTAAAAATGCATAATTACTGACATAGGATCGTTTTTGTTCAGAAGCTTAGATCAAATACTTTAAGCAATATGGTAGAAGAGAGAATTTTCTAACGCCAAAAATGCAAATTTCACTTCCTGCTATCATTCTCGAATGACGTTGTTTAAAACACTGACGTCAAATAAGTGGCTTTTACTTGGTATATAGAAAGAATTAGATTTTTGAAAGGTACACATTAGCATATCATTATGTAAAAAATGTGTAACCGTTTAAATGAATACAAAGCTGAGAAACCGTACTTCATCTGAGAAAAGAAATTAAAGTTTGCACTAAAGTGTTTCTACTCAAATCAATATTAATATTTTCAATAAATGAATAAATTAGAAAGATATTTAGGAAGATGCCTAATTTTCCTAACTGTTTTGATATTCTCTCCAAGTTTGGCTTATCGACTTTGCGTTTCATCAAAACCTTAATTTTTTGCGAAAGGTTTCAGAGAAAATGGACAATTTTTTCCTGCGGGTTTATATGCTTATGCCTTAATAATGCAGATTTTAGTAAATATTCTTCAAATCTAGGCCTAATATTTGAAAACGAAAGTGAAATGTGCAAGTGAATAGAATGCAAGAAAAAAAGTAGGTAATGATAAAATTTGTACATCTTAAAACGAAATTGATGTTGGGAACCATGAGAATATAGGAATAAATGAACAGACTGTTCAATTTAACTTGGTCATTTCGCTTGCTGATGATGTATCCAAAGTTAAACTTAAAACATTTTCGCATTTAGTATAATGTGTTATTTTCGTTCAGTTCACACATATCATTGTTTGTGAAGACCCAGGACTGAGATTAAGATTATAGTAAGGTATTGGCGAGTGCTGGACTTTACTTCTGTAGTACTGTTCAGCCCCGACGGTGGATAGTGATAAACGTGGCATCTCCCGATAGATGTAGTGCAGTCTTGAATTGCGGAGCACCTGGGTTTTCTTATAAATTATATTACCTTACTAGTAGTGAACTGCTCAAGATAACCCGAAAGTAATCTGTTTCCCTGACCCTAAGCTTTCTGGGTCCAACATCAAATTCTTACTAGCAGCAACACCATAGCAGAACTGTAAAAAGCTGTACAGGTCGCGCAATTACAAATCGCATATCTCAATTTTCTCCCCAGTAATAATAATAATAATATTAATGGAGGATACTTACTGAACTTCTGTCTAAATTAACCAAATTAGAAGAAAGGATATTATCTTTCTTCTAATTATTTTCGATTTGTTATAAAATTAAATAAAAAGCTCAGTTGCAGTAAAGGAGAACAGGACAGAGCATTGACGACAAAACCGTGATCCCAACCTACCTTGCTTAGTGATCGCCATTTAGGTGGTAGAAAACTATTTCTGGTAACAGATTCCTGTTTATTGAACTAACAGAAATATTTTTAAATTACAATTTAAATGTATCTCAAGTGGATAAATATGGAGCAAAATATGCTTTTTTATTATTTTCCTTTTTAAGGATTCCTATTGCTTTTTATTTAAATTTCGACCAAAAGATGGGATTTTTAAAAACATTTTTATGGAATATTTCTTCAAAGAAAGGCTAAATTTCTCCCCCACCTCTTATGAGACACGCACGATTATCTGCTTACAATGCTAACTGGAAAAAGTTTGCATAGATTTAAAATACATTTGCTTTATTTTCGAAATGTTCTCGAAACGAAAGCTCAGTATGAAGTGACTTTGGTACGTTAAATAACAAATACTGTCTACTGCTCTATTTGTTCTGCTTTTCTTCTTCTATACAGTAAAATGCTTTATCCTATTAATATATAACTTAAAAAACGACGATTAGTAAAAAATAAGGTGAATTTTTATGCAGCAAAACATAACGAGTATTTACATGTAAAGACGTATTTTTCTTCCTTTCACATCGATATTGGTGAAGAGCAAAATTTCGTCGTAGCTGTAATATCTTTGTGACATTTGATTCAGAATTAAAATACACTTTATCAACGATGTTGAAATAAATTTTGCAAAATCTAATCTGAATTCCAATAGCATTATTAACTAAACAACCGCCATTTTGGTGTCAAACCTGGTTCACGATTATAGAAAATTTGGCCCCATGTTTCCAACAGTAAAATGCTGGTCGAGCACTATCTAGTTCACCTTTACTATATACTGTAGATGCAATAAACAAATAAGAGAAAGAATAAATACATTTCTATTTATTTTTGTTATGACAGGGGTGCGATCTAGAGGAGAGAGGTAAGGGGAGAATTCTAATATTCGAGGTGTTATTAAATATATGTAAATCACCCGTATTTTTCGAAAAATAATTTAAAAACCACTAAAACATAGGGAAAAATGTATACCGGAACGGCGTTCCGTTTCATTACTGCTGATTATTGCCGTCTCTTCCCCCCACTTATTATTTTCTAGATCTGGGCCTAGTTATGACACAAATTATTTTATTAAAAACATTTACATGAGAATTGTAGCAAATAATTATTGAATATGCTTCCTGAATGAAGTTTACTTCTGTGAATCATCATCAGTTAATATCTTGTCCCCATGTTTAAAGAATTTGTCTAAGGATAGTTGATTCGCACATTTCATATTGTCTTTGTCTAGCTCCTTATAACAAGTCACGGTGTTCTTCAACTCCTTTGCTACCTTGGAACTTTCATACCAGTCGCTGTCGTTCTCACCGAATAGGATTGGGTCAGTTTCAAGGTCCTGAAATGCCTCTGCTAAGCTTTTGTCCCAGAACCTTCTAATGCGCTCTGAACGTCTGCAGTTGATTCAATTTTTAATTCCATTCACTTTAGATATTTATGAATCGTATTTTCTTGCTTTAAACAAATAATTTCGTTAAAGCTTTTAGTCTTTACTAAAACAAAAGTGTGAAATACTGTGAGGGCGATGTCTTGATCACTTATGGTTGTTTATATCAGCATTAATGTGAAATTGCTAAAGCAAGAGTTTCGCATTGTTAGGAGATATCTGTATTCGGATATTTAAATGTTATCCCATACGAATTCTTTATGAAATTTTCACGTTATAACTACCAAATTATTAATCTTTTTCTTGCTTTCGTCGAAGTATTAATAATTGTCCCCAATGAATTATTAATATTTGTCCTATTTTAAAATTTCTATGATAATATTTTCAGGGAAACTTCCATAAATGTTTAACGAATATCATTGAATATCAATATGGAGATATATTTGATTAAGATCTTTGATTCTCTTTCAATCACAAGTTTACATAGAATGCTTACTTTAGAGGCTATAGAGCCCTGAAATTATCTTCTTATTGGCATCGATAGCATATCTGGGTAGGATTTACAGAGATCCAGTGGCATAGCTGCTCCAGGGCCCATGTGCGTAGTAGGGTTCAATTGCTTAATCCGGTTCTGCAAAGTATGAAGTTCCACTTAATGTTTGAACGCAAAAGTATTTCGAATTTTGAGTTGAAAACGATGCAAAAAAATGATTTTGTCATTTGTTTTTTTTTATATAAATGAGACACACAAACTTTATTTATCATTCAAGTATGAAAAAAATATATAATATATTATTTATCAAGCATCATCTTTACAGCATGCCTTAATCAGAACCAGAGATACGCGCGTTCGATCCCCAATATCGTCATCACCTAGATTTCCTTTTCTATCTCGTGCCATAATCGTAAAAGAATAGAAGCCAATGGGCTGCCTCTATGGCATGGAGGTATCGCATTAGCTCACGGTAAAGTTGCAACTAGTGGGGTATGAAATCGAATCCTGATCTGAGAGCATTGTGATATGTGTCTTGTTATAACCTGATGACAAGGTGTCAGTTTTATGGGTCTGATCACGACGAATCAAACAAGAGAAAGCCGTTGCTAAGAAGATTAAACGTTAAGCCATCCAACAATGGGCAAGTGACGGAATGCGCCATCGCACTAAAAGTACTCTGCAAGACTTTGGTAGAAAATTCGCATCCCAAATGTCTCCCTTGTGTCTAACAGCTGCGTAGTGGATCTCCTTCAGAATCGGTCTTTAAACAACTATCGTTGAGGGTTTCATGAGAAATATGAGCTCAGGGATAAAACACTTTAACCAAATACTTTGTAATGGAGATCTTCAAAATATTTTATATAAGTTCTAGATGTTATATACAGGTGGAAGAACAAAAAAAAAATAATGTAGGGAGCTGATAAGTTGGTTGGAGGAATTATTCTGAACCTCACACTGCTCGCAACTTGCTGAAACTTCTTTTATTTAAAGCGAAATATTAATCATTTGTTCAAATAACTCCCTACTAATGTATTCAAATGGCGATCCATCGACACTTTATCAGATGAAATGCTTTCAAAGATTCATCTATATAAATGGCGACGCATTAAACAACACCTGTTGAAATTGCCCCCCATTTGAAGCTTCATCAGTTCAAATGGATATTCATTAAAGCACTGTTTCTCCACTACTTGGCGTTTCTCGTAGCGGCTGCGATCTCATTTCCAAAAAAAATATATGTATATTTTCTAATAATCCCAGGGTGTTAATGTCGTAAAACGCTTTTTTTTTAAATATTACGTGATTGCAAAATCATACACTTTTGTTTAATGCTTAATAAAATAATGCATTAATTCATAGAAAACGTTGTTGGGGAGAATTTCAAACATTAGAGTTATTCCTGACAGCGCATATTCAGGATGTTTCCAAAAGGGCTAGTCAAACTTTGGGAAAGTGTTTTACTGCGAGTAGTGACGAAAAAAGGTTCCTATTAACATTTAACCAGAAACGTTTCTCTTCCGAGTTATAACAGATTTTGAGAGTGCAAGTAAGAAAGCCTGTGAAGGTAATTACTTTTTGTTCCAGTTATTACATTACACTGTAAGTGATCGATGAGAACAATTTTGTAATGACCTCCCTAAGCCAATACACACCTCATAGCTTCTTCTTATCGACAGTCGAACACGTTCGAAAACTCCTGGAGTGTTTAGAATACTTTGATAACCATTCATTATATGTTCCTGTAGAGCTTGTATATTAGGAACTTGGGTAGTGTAAACATCATCCTTAATGTTTCCTACAGGAAGAAATTGAGTTTTAACCAGATAGCCACAGATGTCGAGAATGCATATGGCCATTTTAAATTATTGACCAGAGTGTAAGGACAGTATATAGATGTTATAAAAGGTAAAGCTAACCACAGGTGCAAAGTTTGCATATAGCCGTTTTAAATTAGTGAACTGAGGTGTCAGAAACGCATATCCACAGGTACCAATAACACACATATAGCCGTTTTAAATTACTGAGCAGATGGGTCAAGAGAGAATACAGAGGTTTTAACAACGTAGACCCTGTTTGTCGTGAATGGCTGTGTCAGGAATGCACAGGCATTTTATGTGGCTAGGCAGAGGTGCCAAGAATGAAAATATCAGATTCAATTACTGGTTAGAAGTGTCAGGACCGCATATAGATGTTTTGATAGGCTAGCCACGATACTGAGAAAACATATAACCGTTTTAAGTCACTCTCCACTGTCACGGACGTTTCAGCTAGTCCTTTCAACAATAAGAAATTTTTCAAATTTCAACTATCCTGTTCAACAGAAATAAATGTTTGAACTTTCAACTAGTCTATTCAACAGTCAGAAACGTTTGAACAGGGTAGCGGCATATAAACTTTTGAATAGAAATCCACCACATTTTCATCTATTCATTGACAATTCATTAAATTATATACTTTGAAGTAACGATTCATTAAATATTATCAGTTGAAATGCGGTCCATTAAAGCTTATTATTTTGAAATGCTATACATCATATCTTTATATATTCAGATGGAAAATACTACTAACACTTTGTCCATTCAAATAGCGTCCCATTAAAACTTGATAAGTGACGATGTATTAAGTTGCATCTGTCGAATTGGGCCATGCGAAAGCTTCATTTGCTTGAATGTCGTCCCCGAAAGCATTATGTTGAATTGGCCAACCGCAAAACTTCATGTTGAAATGGTGAACCACAAAGGCTTCATATTCAAATCATGACCGAAGTTACACCCTACTTGTGTTACTCAGTTGAGTGTTAATATGTTCAAATATTGGTAGCCATTAGAAGAGATTAACACTTAACATATTTTACGCAAATAAAATAAAACTTTTACTGAAATCGGTAATCTTTTGGTTAATGGAAACTTTGAGCATGGAAATCAGATCCGGATGTTTCAAACCTTTATTTAATCTCAGGCAAACTCTTAAAAAGTTGTATCCAAATTATTATTTTCTCCTTCAGAAGAGGAAGGAATGGGGAAAAAGCTTTATCGTTATTTTGCGTATCATTTAGTAGATGTAATCTTAATATGTTATACTTATTGTTTAAAGGACGGAAATAATCTAGAATAGGGGTTCTCAACGTGGGGTACGCGGTAAAAGTTTTTGGGGTATGCCATGAGAGCTCAAAAGATGCTAGATATATGTTATATATATGTGTTTTATTTTATTCCCATTAGTATATTATAACTATAGATTTATGTGTCGATACAAGGTTTACGCCAGTTACATACACATTTCCAGGGGGTACGTGAAGCATAAAATGTTGAGAACCACTGATCTAGAAGATCTATCAGGCTTGTCGTGCTCTATCATACAAACATATACACGAATACATAATCATGCCATCCCGGGACTCGAACCCAGACTCCGACAGTTGCAGTTTCATTGCGAGCTAACGTAATGCCATTGCTCCACCTTTGTGTCAATAACACTTCGTTTTATCTTACCTCTTTTGTTTCGATAATTTTTCCTTTATATTCTATCTACTTTCATACGTTTATTTTGACATTTAAGTTGTACGCATCTACGCCTTGAGACCCATTTAAATTAATCCTGACGACCGTAAAAGGTAATTAAAACTGGTTTAGAATGTCCAATGCTATATTTTATAAATATGTACAACATATTTAAGTAAATAAAAGCTTTCCACAGAGGTCTGACAAGAGCCTGACAGTTTATTACGACATAGTAGGTCTGTGAGGATGGCTGGACCTCAGCAGAAAAGCAATACGACCATCCATGCCTCACTCGGGTCTCTAACCCAGATTCCATTTATCAGTAGCCAAACGCGCTAACCACTCGGTCACAAGACGGCTACAACACATTTAAAACTTCTGAATTTCCTATTTTAAAACAAAACGAACTACACAGGAACAGTTTCTAAAATAGTTTGCATCTGCGCCTTGTCCACGTTTTTTTCTCTTTTGGAAAAAATAATTATTATTTTGACATTTTTTAAACCCTCAGGTAAAGCATGCAGTCTCGAAAGTAAGAAGAGAACGAGAACCTAAGGACTAAGACTTTATGAAACTTTTGAACCTAAGGAATAAGAATTATCAAGCATACCAACGTATGCATGAATTCGTGCTTAATAATTAATTTTTATATATTCGAGTTTTCTTTAGAAGCAACATGAACTCAAAGCTCAGCGAAATAAAACACTGCAACAGAAATATGTTTTCACTTTAATTTTGTCCTAAGCGCATTCTTTGGTAATTATATCTATATGTATATTTCTAGCATTTCATTTTATATTCTGTCTTTGGAGAGTTCATTATCTTTTCTGTAACTTGTTTAACTTTTTCTTTGTGATAAAGTCGAGAATTTGAGATATTTTTTCTTTTATGTTTTAATTACCATTGTGGCCATATTTCTTTTTAAAGGAAACAATATTTCATTGCTTTATTAATCGAGAAAAGGAAGGAAATCACTGCAAATTAATTAGATATTAATTTATCTGCTTTTAACATTTCCATACAGAAATCTTCTGGTTCAAAAAGAGTTATTGTCTTCGAGAATTATATTAAACTTCATTAAACACTCTTCTTAGTGTGTATTAAAATATGTTAGTAATGATCCTTTATCGGGCCCCCTTTCCCTCCCAAAAATTATTTTTTGAAAAAGTAAAGAGGATAAAAAGAGTGCGATGTTCGCGCTCTTTGTTATCTATAAATAAAAAAAAAATAAATACCCCCTCAAGCAGCTGCTTGCCACAGAGGTCTGACAGGAGCCTGTCAGTTTATATGCCAAAGTAGAAGGTCTGAGAGGATGGCAGGACCTCAGCAGAAAAACGACACGAACAGCCATGCCTTACCCGGGGCTCGAACCCAGGTCCCGTAGATCAGTAGCCAAGCGCGCTAACCACTCGGCCACGGGACGGCTTTGTTATCTATAGCATACCAAAAGTTACTCACAATAAGTAATAAGGAAACCCTTCTAAAAATAAAACAAAATGTCGAGTAGCAGGCGGTTGGTTAGCTGAACCATTGGCACGATTGTATCTATGACCCTGTAGTGGATTGCAAGTCCATTTTGGTAATAAACATTTCGCAAGATGATAAGGATTATCAGAGATGGGACTTTAAAAAGAGGCAAGGGAGGAACAATGACGAATTAAAGGAGATTGGGGGAGAAACGGATGAGGATTTCACTAGATCAAGGATAATGTAAAAATACCTGATCATTTAATTTTTCATTACAAAGCGTATAATGAAGCATTGTTCAATAATTTCCAATATGGATTAATACCTAATCTTCTAAATCAAATTATATTTTGAAAAATTTGTTTTAATCATACATTCCTATGGTAGGGTAAGGTCATGGCTGAGAACTGTCTACCTCGGCTTAATCAGTACGAAAGGGTGAATCAGCAGTTCTTATTGCAGTTGATGTCCCGTACACCTATATAAAGTGATTTTTTTTTAATATCAAGCTTATTTTCTTGTGTTTTAACCGAAGAAAACGTCTTCTTGAGCTATAGAACTCGTTAGTTCAGATAAGGAAAAAAGATTTCTACGTCCAAGAGAACTTGGGATTTCCCAAAATGTTTTGGGAGTCCCGAGTTCGTAGTCTATTTTTATCAATACATTGTCATAAGAGCACTATCTAACATGACGGTCCATGAGTTTAACTCTCGAGGGTAGCTAGCTAAACATCTCTCTCTCTCTCTCTGCAATATTTGTCTTTGATACCGATAAGGACGAAATTTGATTTTATTAACACCATTTCATTCATTTTTGACAGAAGTTAAAGTTAAAGTTCTAAGTCTTACCATCTGTGAAACAGACCAAGAATTAAACATTTTTAGGAATACACAATATATTTTTTCCAAACTAGTAATCACATATCTTGCTCTGAATAATATTTATCTCCGGACTCTAAAGATCATCAGGAGACCTTTGAACTAAACAAAAAGACAATTGTTTGTAGGTGTTCTAATTCTACGCAACGAAATAATTTTAATCACTAAAAACATTTTACAGAGATATTTGTTATTCGCATGATATGTTTCATCACTCAGCGAAAAGGCATAATCCCCAGTTCAACCATTTGATAATTCCTAAAGGCCCGTGAAAGAGCCTGTCCTGAAGTTCAATTTGGGTGGACTGCATGAGATAGTAATCAATATTCACTGTATTAGCAAAGGACTACAGTTCAGTTCACATAAACTAAAACTGTTATCTTTTAGAAAAGATGAACCTTTAATAAAAATATGCCGTAACAATTCCCCTTAGACCAATGGTCACTGTAAAGTACAAAATTTCCCTTAAGGTTAAACTTTCTGGAGCCTATAAAAAATGTAGAACCGAAAAGTATTAAAACTTGACGATTTTTTGCCACAGAGTACACTGGGAAGGACTATGTGATGAGATTAGAACAGAATTAAATTTTATTTATTTATTGAGAGGAAGATGTAAAAATATACGCTAACACCGCTCAAGACATGAAAAACAGAGAAATATTAGCAATACCACAAGTTTTAAAAATGTGCTTAACGCTGTTGTGGCTACACTACGCTTAACATTTTGAGAACATATAACATATATATAGGTATATAAAGAAGGTTAAAACTTAAAAAACTAGAAATTTGGCTAAGTCGGCTGCATTTAATAGATCATTGAAAATACTAAACGTTGGGGACAACACAACATCAGGAGGTAGAGAGTTCCAAACATGACCAACTCAGCATATGAAGGAATGATATTTATAATTTATTCTCGCATGAGGCAAGATAGAGCTTGGAAACCTGTGAAGAAATTTTACATTCTTTGGAACAGCACAAGAATCTGCTGCAAGTTGACAAAGTTGGAAAGAACGATATTTCTTGCAGAAAATACAGTCAATCGTATTCATTAAGAAATCTGATATAGCGGAAGAGTTTTTAAAGAATAAATTGAAAATATGCTCTTATTTCATACTAGCTTTCAGATTAAAAAGGAAGGACAGAATTTAGCTTTCAGATTACAAAGGAGGACAGAATTTATGTGAGATAGTGATTTAAAGCGTTCATAAAAATGGATGACAAGAATTTATGCCCTCATTATTTTAAACACAAGAATATGCTATAATTGGAAAAAACCCAGTAGTTGGGGGGGATGATATTGTATACAGAAATACATTCGGTTGCATTCATTAAGAGCATAACCTGATTTGATGGTAAACCTTTAAACAAGAAACTGAAAACATCTTTCATACCATATTTCAGTTTGCTTAAAAAAAACTAAGGTTCGAAATTTATGGAACTAGTTAGTGACTTAAAACGGGAAGAAATAATTTTCATGCTAAAATTCATTCCGTTGCACTCATTAAGAATATAAATTGATTTGATGGTAAATCTTTAAACAAGAAGCTGAAAACATGTTCTTCTTTCATAAAAAATTTTAGTTTACTTCAAAAATTAAGGAAAGAATTTTTTTTGTATATAAGAGTAAAACGTTCAGAAAAAATAGTGGAATTAACCATAATTGAATTAACATAGGAATCTGAGAGAGGTTTTCAAAATACAGTCGGAAAGAACGATATTTCATGCGGAAAACACATTCAGTTATAATCATTGCGAAAAGAAAACTGATTCGATGGCAAAATTCAAACAAGAAACTGGATATATGATGTTATTTCATGCACAATTTAAATTTACTTTAATACTTTAAAACCTTGAGACAAAATTTAGGCGAGATAGTTTTTACAGCGATATTTAACTTCACTTTGCAAAATCAATGAATTTTAGTAACGTATATTCGAAAGAAACGATCTACTTTTCACTTTAGAAGAAATCGCATATAATCGAATTTGAAGCACACTGTGAAATGATTCCTGCTGAAAGTCCTACAGTCGGGTATCTATTACTAATATCGAAGATTAAATACATGGGTCGTTATGTTTGAAATTTCGAAATTTCAACCGTCCATCAAATAGGACGTTGTGTCCTGTCTCCGTGTGCAGAGGTCAAATACACAATTTATGTTAAAGAACAGTTGAACGACCTTAACGGGAGACTTCCATTTCTCTCTCTGATTAGATGTCGAGCAGGTCACGCCTCCAATTTTGACCTCTTTGGATTCTTGAGACAAAGTCATACATCCTTTTGTGTGAACAAAAGCGTCACTTTCAGAGACCAGCATCATCGTATAATACATCAAAATGGTTTATAGAATTGTTTCAAAAACAATAAAATACAATGCAGTAGACGGTAGAATAACTGTAAAAATCTCAGAAAGTGCACTGAAGTGAATGAAGAATACACCAATATCGCCAAATTACATGAGAATGGTAGAAAGAATATTTTCAAAACAACTCGGATTGGGAGACGAATGAGAGTAAAATAAACAAGCATAATTGACAATAGTTTCAGTACTGAAATACATGTGTTGAAATGAATAGTGGAGTAGCTGGAAAATAACAAGGCGTACACTGCAATGGATGGTAGAAAATCTGTAAAATCACACAGAGTTCATTGGAATCGAAAATAGAATGTATCTTAAATATAATATACTGGAATGGATGCCAGAAAAACTCCAAAATATAACGAAATAGCTGAAGGAATCGTATTAAGTAATCTAGAAAGGAAGGTAGAAAATTTTTTAAATATTCTGGACTGAATCTCAGAATAACTTTAAAAATCACATAAAACAGATCGAGATGACTTACAGAATTGTTTAGAAACACTAGGATATATTGAAATGACAGTGGAGTGAACACAAAACAATATACATAAATACAGTGGAAACATAACTGCGAAATAGCTGCAGTGTGAATAATAATTCTAAAGCATAATATCTGCAAAATCACGTACACTGAAATGAAAAATAGAGCATCTTCGAAAACATCTTGGAATGGATAGCAAAATACCTCCAAAATGTGCTGGAATAGATGATAAAAGGCTTTCGAAATATGCTGTAATGGAACCAAAAATACCCAAAAAACGTTGACATAAAATACAACAGAGTTACTCAAAACCAGTAGAATGTATTGAAATGGGTGATGTAGTGATAAAAAATTTCACAAAATACACTGAAGTCAGTGGGAGAATAACTGTAAAGATTTACAAAGTATGCAGGAATAGGTGATAAAATTGTTTAAATAACGCTAAAACATGCTAAAATAGGCGATTGAATGAATACAAATTTCATAGAATACAGTGAGGTGGGTAGCAAAATAACTCGCAAAATATACAGTAATGGCTTAGAAAATTGTTTATAGACACTAATCTACCTTAGAAAAGTTGTATGAATAATTGAAAAATATCACACATTACAGTGAAATGGGTAGCAAAATAAAATGACGAAGTATACACTGGAACGAAATGAAAGAGGATTTTCAAATATATGCTGGAATTGGAGTCAAAATATGTCTTTAAAATATATTTGAATGGTTGAGAGAATTATTTAGAAATGCTAAAATATTGTGAAACAGGTGGTGGAATGAATAAAAATTTCCTAAAATATACTTTAATTAGTTGGCAGCATAACTGCAAAATCTCTCGAAATATACCAGAATGGCTGAGAGAATTGTTTGAAAACAGTAAACTATAATAGAATGGATGACATAATAACAGGAAAATCACACACTTAGAATGGATGGCAGAATACCTTCGAAATGTAAAAGAATGAAGGCGCAACATGTGACAAATCCCTTAGAGTGATTGCCAGAATTACGTGAAAACTCCGAAAATATACTGAAGTGATTGATGGAATAAGTGCAAAATGTCATAAAATTACACTGAAATTGATAACAAAGAACATTTTGAGTGAAAACGCTATCGAATGGCGAAACAATCTCGATGAACATAACATTATATGAAAATTATCGTTATCGACCACTTATCAAACAATTTTCAGAAAAATGCGTAAATTCAGTATATTCCTATATTTTACATTATCTTCGACCACAAAAATATTCTTATAAAAATAATGACTTAGAATAACAAATTTCTGTTACTGGAAGTGATTTCGGCATATTTAATAACTTATTAAAAATATACTTTAACTTTCAAATATACTTTATCTTGTTGGCACAATGCATGAAGTTCCAGAAAAATACTTCAAACACAGCCCGCAACATTCTGTTGCGTTTGTGATATCAATTTAAAGTTTCAAAATTTAATCAAGTCCAGTTCTAGTCAGTACTAGAAAACTCTCGAATCCCACACTGCAGGAAATCCCCCTTTCAAAACAACAGCGCAGGAAAAGAACTTTTAAAGCGGAGCACAAATGCATTCCGACCCCCTCCTCTTACGTTTCGCAATTATTTCTTCCAGAATCTTCTAGAAAACCACAAAAAATGAAGTTTTTCTCTTAATAGAGATGACGGTGTGAAAGCGTGAAGAGAAAAAGTCCGATGTGGACTGCGTGCAATGTAGAAAACGCAGCTAAAACTGAACGAAGGAGTGCTAAAATCGGGCAATAACCAGAAAAGGCGAATCAGGTAGTTTCATTTAAAGACACAGACCGTAATAAGTCTGAATTGGAGCATCCTTGTTTCACAAAGAAATGATTAGTCCTCTTTTGTGAAACAATGGGATTTACCATTTTCAGACTATTATCCATTTTAGAACCCTTTTATCGTCTTTTGTGAAACAAGGATTTTGCCGTTTCGTGGATATTGCACGATTTTAGCACTCCTTCGTTTTCACACAGTCCATATCGAATTTTTTATAATTTCGTAAACCCTCGCATTGTCATAACATCATCTGTATTAATAGGGAAAACTTCATTTTGGGTGATTTTCTAGAATATTTTGGAAGAAGGATCACGGAACTTAAGAGGAGAAGTCAGAATGCATTTGTGCTTCTTTTTAAAAGGTTTTTTCTTCGCTGCTGTTTTGAAGGGGGATATCCCGCAGTGTGGGATTGAGAGTTTTCTAGTGCTGACTTTGACTGGACTTGGTAAATTTTTGGAATTTTAAGTTGATATCAGAACGATACAGAATGTCGTAGGGTGTGTTTGAAGTGTTTTTTTCTGTAATTTCATGCATTATGTCATTCAAGACAGAAGATATTTTATATTAAAGGGCTTGATATTTTTTATATCTCCTCGATTTCTCTCATAATTATTATTTCTTGGATGATAAGCATGAGGTGGATGATAAGCATAGTGGATGATAAGCATGAGGTCCTGCGATCGAGACCAGGGTCGTTCAGAGTTTTTTAAGAGGTGTAGTGGGCTGCAATGAAAGACTTAGAAGATAACGAATCTAAGATGGCCGACGGGGTGTTTACTTCCGATGGTTTGGTCGAATTCAAGATGGTGGGGGCAGGACTTAGAATTATTAGGGACCTTTAGAATCGTTTACTTCGAATGGGTTTGGTCGATGACGCAATCCTGTACTTGGTAAATTTCAGAATGTTTAGCGTTGTTTACTTGGGATGGGATTAGGCGAATCCAAGATGGCGGTGGATTACGTGACGATCCAAAATGGCTTCCTAAACGGAAACTAGGAGACATTTTGGCAGGATGGTATGGCTGAAAGCGCGATATCGGAGGAGTGTGTGACGGATTGGGGGGGGGGTCAAAAATCAACGGATAAGATCAAATTACTGACATCGTGTAGTATAACTTCCTGGGGTGTTTGCGAAGTGCAATCCAAATGAAACTGGTATTTTCTTGCATCACCTTTCAATGTCTTAAAATTTGGAATACACTCCTTAAAATTTGCCTTTCCCCGTTTTTAATTTAAGTTGAAGGAGATTATAATGAATTCGATTTCTTTTTAAAAATTAGCATTGTAAAATTTAAAGAATTTCACACCATTACCATATATGAAAGGAAAAGATTTCAACCGAATTTACACAGTATGTAAACATACTGTAGCTCTTCTTAAGAAAATACATAAAGACTATCCTTATGCCCGACTAGAGTGCATGTAGTGCATTTGAATTCAGAGATGATTTATATTAATATCATTCCATTAATTTTATCTATGGAGTTTCGCGACCGATACCGACCTCACAGACTCGATCCAAAGTCGAACATTTAAGATTCAAGATATTGAATCTGGAGAAGAATTCTAATCCTATTTTAACAGCTGAACTGAGCTCTACTTTTAAATAAATAATAAAAAAAATTAATTAATGAATGTTCATCAGATATAGTTAATTAAAATAAATAAAAATATAGTTAATTAAAATAACTATATCTGTAAAAATGTTTGATAATAAAATTTTGTATTGATCTTAAAAAGAAATGCAGCAAATAACAATATAATCTGCAGGAAACGAAGTTTACCGCTATAAGAAAATCAGCTAGCCATCGAGTTTAAATCCTTAAAAATTATTAGAAAATTTCTTTATCCACCATTACTTTTCCAGATTTCAACTTTGCTCCATTGAACTTAAAATTCTCTAATTCGTACACTTTTATATCAATGACTATTCATGAGAAATAGATCATTTTCTATTCCCTTATACCTCCTTTGTTATTATTCGCCTGCATAGATTACTTATTTTTTCTTATAATTCCTCTTTTTCTAATTAGTTACAAGCAACAAACATCTCTCCAAATTGAGAAAAGTTTTTCCTTTATTATTTACGTAGAAATGACGTTTTTTTTTACTTATCTCACCTGCTATTATTGTGAGATTAAAGGAACAAAAGAATCAGCTATCATGAAAGCTTCCGACAGTGTGTTGAAATTACTCTGGATGCAAATAAACAGGACATGATCTCACATTCAACTCCTTTTCTTTTATTACAGTTTTTGTTCGCAGTGTTTTCGATTTTGGACTTACGCCAGTGTTGATCTTTTTTATATCTCCTCCATTTCTGTCATCATTATTATTTCTTTGCGACTCATATTCACAACAGAAAATGCGTTCGTGATACCAAACAATGAAATGATTGTTAGAACAACGGGAAATAAAAACATACATGAAAGTGTTAATAATGCTTTTCCTGCAGTACGGAGAGCTTTGTCTCTGCCTATCCACAGGCAGCAGGTAATAGAGAAACAGCTTTTCAACAAGGTGAGCGTGCAATTAAACTTCATTTGCATGTAAATGACCACAGTGCTTTATGCCTCGCGTTTTGATGATAATGGAAGAAGTATGATTAGTTTGCGCATGTAGAATATTTGCCAGGAGAAGCTATTGATTTAAATGTAGTCTGAGTTCTGTCAACACGTGATATTTTACCAAGCACTCTGCTAGCAGCGTAGAGAATACTTGTTGGAAAACTTTGCTTTTAATGTTATTAATGGCTTTTAATGTGCATGCATGTAAAATATTTTTTTCTATCTCGCTCTCATTACCATTGTTTTAGAAGTTTCACAACAATTGGTAGATAAGCTTAATAAAAAAAGGATAAAGAGGCTTTTATAAATTAAAATTTCACGCATGGGAGTTGCTAGTTTTCTAGTGGCGCTATTCTATATAAAACATTTTAATTTATTTAATTTTAAAGGTCATAATCGTTCATATTTTGGGAATTTTGACCCAAAATGGTAATGTCAGATATTGGGTTCGGTTCTTTGGCCTTTGAGTGACAGTTTCATCCACACTGGATACATTGGATTAAATGGCCAAGTTACAAAAACAAAACTGAGTAAGCGAAGGGAATCTACTGACCGCTGTTAAGAGACAGAGGGAAGCCTTCTGTTAGAACCATCCAATGACTAAAGTTTTAATGTTCCATCAGACTGGCAAGGTCTTTATAAGCCCATCGATATCCTGATTTTCACTGAGAGTAGAGAGGAGATTAGCGAAGAAAATCTCAACGTGGGACTCGAACTTGGAAACATCAGGTTATGGTCTTGTTGTACCAAATACTGGGCCAAACCATTCTCCGTAATATCACAAGTGCTGCGTTTTAAAATAGGGTGATATCTGACAGGTTCCATCCTGTTGTCTCGAACCGGTTCATAAAAAAATCATGTTCAATAGAATCGGCAGTTAGATGCACCAATATCCTGGCTTGCATTCCTGGAAAAAAAACGACAGAAATTGAATTCTTATTTTCCATAAGAAATAGCTTAAATATCTTAGTTACTTTGTGGTATTCCAATACTACATGTCTAAATTCTTAAGAACTGAAATTTAATAAAGAGGAATGATACCAAATATTAGACCAAACTGCATAAATGTAATAAAATTACGGATGAAAATGTGATATGTACATAAAAAAAACAATAAAAAGGAAAATATGTCATGGATAAAATAAACTGCAGAGTGCCATACTAAGTGTTATATGTCTGTTCACATGGTGGATGATTTTTACAACATCCTTATTGCATATGTATGTTTACACACTTAGAAACGTTATTCTAATACATATAGTTCTGGATTTGCTACGTTTTCATATACGCAAATTTGGTTTTACACTGTTTATCAATTTAGGCACGTTTTCGACTTGTGCAGTCGAAAAGTTTACATTTGCTTGATTTGAAACGAACCCTCAAAGTGCAACACAAGAATTCCTGGCAGTTTTATTAGTAAAAAACGTCATCTTTGTAAAAATATATCAGAAACTCACAACTCGTTGCCAGTTGTGTATGACAAGTGCAGAAATCTTGTCTCATGAGACACTTTTCACTGGGATCGAACCAAAGGTTGGCAGACATCTCGATTAGTACGGGACTATCCCATTTTGCATAGTAAAACTCCGAGTCTTGCATTGACACAGCCAATAAATCAATGGTTAGAGTGGGTAGGAGGTGGCTTAATCGGTACTGTGCCAGTTTTGTAATCTGCCGTTTCCTGGTTCGAGGACCAGTTGAGATTTATCTCCTCAAAACTCCCCGCACAGCACTCGGTCAGTAGAGAGCATCGGTGGATTTGGACAAGCCGCTGTCGTCGGATGGGCGTTAATCCATACCTCGTGCACGTTAAAGAACATACTGGATAGCCTTAACAGAAGGCTGTCATCTGTAGAGAGTCGAATTAGGCTTGAGGTGAGTGGTAGTATTTCTGTGATGAAGAGGAAGCCCAGTAGACGACACAGTGATGAATTTGGCAATACAACCTCGAGTTGTCATATCTTTGTGTTAACAATTCAGCAGAGGAACAAGGCAAACCTGGGCCTTAGTGTACTCAAAACACAAACAGTGCTTAACGACCATTAAATGAAATTAGAGAATCTGATTATTATTTAGTTAGCTATCATTTCTGATGTAATTTCTGATAGATATGTTTCATTGATAGCTCTCATTCTCACCTAATAATAAACATTCTGCGACAGTGAGAGTGCTCCGCCAAGAATCTTTGGAAGGATTCTTACAGAATTCTTCATGTTGATTTAGCATAGAGATATATGCAAATAATCACGTTGCAGGGTAAATATGAGTTATTTAAAAGAGATAAAGAGCGAGCTCCCAGAGATGATAGCATAATGCTCCAGGTGTTGTGGTCGATTACAAGCAGCTATGAGAGACAGATTAATGGAGGTAGTTGTGACCAATGTTCTAGATGCCTGGACATGCTCGCGCATTATAGAGTCAGCTGATGCACTTTGAAAGAAAACGAATTGTAAGATTAAATAAAACCATGGAAGTTTTGGTTGGTTGTTCAAACGATTGAATGATTGAACAACGATCTGGCATCTAAGTTTAATTTTAAATAAAACCATGGAATAAACCTGGAACACATGAGCCAACTGCAAGAGCACCTCAGTCGTTTCTGACAGTAGTTGGTCCATGACTGCAAACAAAATTGTTGCCAGGAGTCAGGGCACCATCAAATGAATAATACTACAGAAGG
Source organism: Ryuthela nishihirai (assembly GCA_038380435.1). Taxonomy (NCBI): domain Eukaryota; kingdom Metazoa; phylum Arthropoda; class Arachnida; order Araneae; family Heptathelidae; genus Ryuthela; species Ryuthela nishihirai. The sequence continues at coordinate 19,630,410 of JAWZYU010000011.1, forward strand.
ATTGCTTCATCCATCATTGGGCAACAGTTCCAACTACAATGTTATTACAATGTCTGTTGTAGAACATCCACAGTTGCCGGTGGGGGTTGGCGGGCTTGTACAGACCTTTCCAATTCGCCCCACAAATTCGCAATAGGGTTAAAGTACGGTGATCGTGGGGACCATTCGAGTGTGGTAAAAGTACTTAAATGCTTTGGAGCCAGTTGGTCGCCACTCTGAAAGTATGCGGTGTCGCGTTGTCCTGTTGAAAAATAGCATCATGGTGCAGAAAGAGAATCATTACGAGCGGGTCTGGATGGTTGGCGAGGTGTGCCGGTCGGTCTCGATGAGTACGAGTGGCCCCAAGGATGTCCATGTACATCCCAAACTGTTACACTGCCTCCCTTGACACATGACCCCAACTTAGTAAGCTGGCTCCATCGCTTCGTGTGGTTCATGCTACACACTCCCCCTCCCATCGGCATGATAGAGTTGAAATCGTTATTTGTCAGACGAGATGACAAGGTTATCTAGGTGCATATAATAATTTGTCCATTCAGTGTGACTCTCAACAAGGTTTTAACCTTGATGAAACTGGGCTTTTCTGGAAACGAATGCCTAAAGGAACTTTCATATCCAAAGAAGGAAAACCAAAGTCATGTTTCAAGGTGGCAAAAGAGCGTTTGACGTTATTGCTGGCGGAGATTCACATACAAATTAAGAACTCTTTTTGTTTCATCATCATTATCATCATCCTCAAGCAGCCATGGGCTACGGAGGTCCAATCAGACCGTGCAATTTAGTTCTCCAAGCAAGTCTATCCTGAGCTACATCTACTGCATCTGGCCACTGCACACCAATTCTAACAAGGTCCTGTTTGACATTGTCCGCCCACCGCATCCTAGGTCTCCCCTTCTTTCTGAGGCCTTTAGGCACACTGTTCATAACCCTATTCGCCAATCTATAATTATTCATACGGACAACATGGCCAAACCAACGGAGTCTCTCTCTGCACAAAATGTTGCTTAAAGGAGGTTGCAAACTTCTTTGCCTAACCTCATCATTAGTTACAAAGTTGAACCACCTAATGCCCAAGATACTGCGTAAGCATCTGGAATCAAAAGCATCTAGTTTCCTGTTATCTTGTTCACAAAGTGTCCAAGTTTCACTACCATAACTAACCCGAGGAAGAACCAAACTATTATACAGCGTAATTTTAGTCTTTAGGTGTATACGCCTATTTCTCCACACTCTCCATAGATTCTTAAAAGTCCCGGCAGCAATCCCTATTCGTCTGTTAATCTCATGCCGCACATCACCCATTATCTGTTACATAGCTCCCAAGATAATTAAACTGTGACACCTGCTCAAGACTGCAACCATTCAGATTAACTGAATCACAGCCTGCCTGACTAATTTTCATCACTTTAGTTTTCTCTCTGTTTATAACCAAACCTACTCTACTACCAATCTCATCAACAGCTCGAATGAAAGAGTTCATCTCATCAACATCATTTGCCAAAAGGGCTAAATCATCAGCATAATCTAAATCAGAAATGTTCGTATCTCCAGCCAATTTAAGGCCAAAATCTTTCCCTTGAAGTGAATTTCGCATAACATAATCAATAACCAAACTAAAGAGAAAAGGAGACAAATTTGCACCCTTGTCGAACACCAGAAGTAATGCTAAACCAATTGCTACAAGCCTTACCAACTCTCACACACGTTTCAGTGTTATTATAGAGAGCTTTCATTATGATAACTAACTTGTCTGGTATACCATATGATCTCACAATCAACCACAAATTATGACGATCAACAGAGTCGAAAGCCTTTTTGAAATCAACAAAGTTAGCAACCAAAGGTTTCTGAAACTCTAAACATTTCTCAAGAATATGCCTAAGTGAAAATATCTGATCCACACATCCCCTACCACTTCTGAATCCACATTGCTCATCACGCAATTGACTGTCAACCAGATTCTTAATTTTATTAAGCACAATCATGGAAAGAACTTTACCTGGAACAGAGAGTAGGCTAATACCCCTATAGTTATCACAAGAACTGCGATCACCTTTTTTGAAAATAAGGATAACAATAGCTCTGGTAAAATCCTTAGGAACCATGCCTTTATCATAAAAGATATTCAGAATTACAGTCATCCAAGTGGTAACCGAAACATTTCCAGCTCTAATCATTTCCGCAGTAATTTCATCTATCCTGGGGATTTAAGATGTTTAAGTTTAGAAAGAGCCAAAATAACTTCAGATTGTGTTATAGGGCCAACATTAAAGCCACCAATGCATCTATCATCATTGCAAACAATGGGAATAGAACTAACCGCATTGTTCAGAATATCACTGAAATGCTCAGCCCACCTAGCCATGACAGAATCCTCACCTTCTATAACCTTACCTTGTTTATCTTTCAATCCCTGTATACCTGTCCGTTTTCTACCACACAAAACATTAACTATCTGGTACTCTGCTGTTGTGCTGTCTAACTGCTTCCTCGGCTTTGTCAGCCATACCATCAAGCCAAAGATTCTTATCAGCAGCTAACTGATCTTTTACACGTTTATTAGGCTCTGTGTAATGCTTTCTATTAGTACTAGTAGGGTATTGATTAAGGACATTCCTGCAGTTCTTTCTTTCTGAAATAAGCTCAAGTGCCTTATCACTCAGATAATTCTGTCTCTTCTGCTCCTTTTTTCCTAAAAGAGTACTGTTAGTGTCCAAAAAAGCCTGTTTAAAATGATCCCATTCTTCCTCAACTTCTGTAGTAAACATATCATGACTGTCATAATGACTAAGTAACCTATCATGGTAAGCTTTGGCTATAGCAGGGTCTTTCAGAGCTTCGGTATTAAAAGCAAATTTTTTAACCCTAGCACAACACTTTTTAAGTTTAAGTTGTAAGATACTTTTAACAAGGTAATGGTCAGATCCAATTTCAGCTCCCCTATATGCCCTGGTATTTCTGACAGAACTAGCCCATTTGCTGTTAATTAATATATAATCAATCACATTCCTATGCAGCCCATCAGGTGAAACCCATGTGTATTTATGTATGTCGCGGTGTTTGTAATATATGTTAGTTATTCTGAAACCATTGAGTTTACTTACCTGTAGGAGACGTTGCCCATTGCCATTGCAGCTACCAATACCAAAAGGGCCTATTACTCCTGCCCAAAGGTCAGAGTCTACCAACTTTGGCATTGAAGTCACCAAGAACAAGGGTAATATCTCCTTTCTTGACAGAATTCAAAATATCCTGAAGTTGTTCATAAAACCTATCCTTCTCATCCTCATCGGCATCCTCAGTGGGGGCATAACAGCAGATAACATTCAGGTCTTTAACGCTTGTCTGAAATTTTGCTGTAAGAAACCTTTCATTAATGCACTCATATCCTAGAAGAGCATCACTAGCGTGTCTGCTGAGAAGCAGACCCACGCCCTGGTGATGCTTATTGTCGTCCCTCCCTGAAAAGAGAAATTTAAGATTATTTTTAAGAATCTGACCTTTATCTGTCCATCTGGTCTCTTGAAGCCGAGAATATCTAAATTATAATGGTGGAATTCTTGTGTGAGGACATCAAGAGAAAAAGCTCTGTGCAGAGTCCTCACATTCCAACTACCTATGGAGAGAAAATGGTTAGTGGGATGTTTAAAGAAACTATGTTTATTGAGAGAGGGAATGCCGACAATATCAAACAGCCCCCTAATCGCAGACATGGGGCAAAGACCCGTTCCCCCACCACTAAAGCCTGGAGCCATCTACACTGCTAGACTTCCTCCAATGTAGAATTTGACGATGCCAATAGAAGCAAAGAGTTCAGGTGCCTGCGATGACTTCTGCTGAGGATTATCCACCAGCTGATAAACATATCCTGTGAATCTATTCACTTGGGGCTGTCAACCCACAAACAAACAGAAAACACAACGAAAGATTTTCCCTCCACAGAAGCCCACCAGTGCAGGTAAATCAGGATCCATAATCAAGCTCAGAGCCATATATCTGTCCAGTCCAGTTGGTTTTTCTACCCTTTTTGTTTACCATTACGAAAAACCAAAGGCTCTAAGGTTTACCGAAATCGAAACTCCCCGTAATTTGAAAGTCTAATAATAAAGCATGGGTAACTAGGTAACATTTCTTATCCAGTAGTATGCTGAATAAGTTAAATTTTGAAATACTGTGTGGCAAATAATCTTGCTAATAATTAACCGTGATCGTGGCAAATGCACCAGAACATTCAAGCAAAGAAAGCCCAGAAGACAAAAACACATACACATATATATATGACACAAATATAAAAAAAAATGTTTACATGTCCCAAAACACCACATATCTCAACTAGCCAATGGATCAAGGAGTTACTGTCACATTTAAAGTCTACTGATATGGAAAAATGTCTCCCAAGTCGTTAGATGCAAAAATTGTGGGGGGAAATGCACTGAGCCTAAGGGAGTTTTTCAAATCCTACAACATGGAAAATGGAAGGTTTAGAAAACTTTGGGAGGACTGCGTGAAGGATTTCCAAAGATCTGAGGAATCCGTTGAGAAAATCTATTGAGCTCAGAAAAGAAGCAGGACTTTATGAAAATAACCATAACGATGTCCAAGAGCTGATCAGCAACGACAGGGGTAGCCTTTCTAATGAATAGCTCACGTTAATGTCGAAAGAACAACAGCTTGTATTAAGGAAGAAGAAAGTGACAAGTTTCTACATATACAGAACTGATAAAGTCGCTGATGGCAAAACGCCTGTGAGGCTTTTGAACACCTTGAGAAAACGTGTTTCTTTCCAAGATAACGGCCATAAAGAAGTTCGAAAGTGATAAGGAATTCAGAAAGAGACTTGAATTGTTATATGTTCTTTTACAGCGAGAGGTAGACGTGGGGGAGGATAACATACAGTGCTAAATCAATTCGTTTTGCAGGCCGAAGATTTGAAAACCTCACATCTCAGGGCCATCGCATGAATGAATCCATCACTTAAATTGACATTGTAAGTTAAACTTTAATACAGTACATGTGTGTAGAATTGCATAATCAGTAAACATTAAAATTTTTGAACGCTATTTTGCGTGTTTTCACTTTAAGTTAATTAATTATATTCGCATACACCCTATTAATAACCTAACTATCGAAATGAACGGAACTTACCTAATTAACACGTATTTTTAAGAAAATACGTCTCTCGCTTAGCGCTGCTTCTCTTAGCGCTCTGTTCTGCTGCAAGCAATTAAAGACATTAAGCGAGGAATTCCTGTATATTCTAATTTTCGCTAAAATATGTTTAAGAAACCAAAGCACGTCATTTAAGATTTTCATCATCAAATTGTGTGTTCTGGAAAATCAGCTGCGTCATGTATTAAGGCGATAATGCTAAAAGTTTTAACTATCGCATTAATTGCTTTACGAATTACTGAATTTTACTGAATTAGAATTACTAAATGAATGCAGTTATTGCTAAAAATAGCAATAACTACATTCATTCCGTAATTCTAATTCATATCCCAACATAAAACGAATTTCATTTTAAAAACAATATAGTCTGTCTCCAAAACACATTGAATTGAAGTGCATATTAATAGCTAAAGATTCAACCATAAACCAGATCCCAATCAAAATAAATAGAATTATAACTCCAGTTCTAATACACAATAAAAAATTTCTACACCGCAATTTTAATGAGAACAAATGGAATTCTACACAAAACTCTAGTACGTAACAAACAATATTGTAATCGACATCGCAACTCACAAACCAAAAAACACTAATCAAATATTAACATAAAACAAATAAAATTCTAATGAAATCTTAAACAGAACAAATCGAATTCCAATCATATCTTAGCACATAACAAATAAAAATCTAATGAAATCTTAGTATACATCAACTAAAATTCTAAATCAGATCTCCATCAAGTCTTAATCAAGTCTTAACATAAAACAAATGAAATCCTAATAAAAAAATAATACCCAACAAAAAAAATTCTAGTCTAAGTACAACAAACAAAATTTCTAATCAAATCTTGTTCATTACAAAAGCATTCTTAATACAATCTTAATACACAACAAATAAAATTCTAATCCGAATCGTAATGCAATAAAAATTCAGTTGCAATTCAAATCACGATACCCAACATAAACGATATTAATCCAAATCCTTGTGCACGACAGACATGATTCTAGCCAAAATTTCAATAAGCAAAAAACACAATTATAATCGAAACCCAAATACGCAGTCAATATAAATCTAATACAAATTCCAAATGTGCGACAAAGACCGAGGCAAGCGTCCTTATACCTAGCTATCCTTTTGTACACATTGAAGTGGCAGAGAGCTGGAGAAAAGAGGATGATTAACTGCAGAGATAGAATTTATCACTTTTATTAAGTGATGTATTTGTACTCGATTCACCCATGTAGAACTTTTTCTTCTTCCCCCCTCTTCTTCACATGGAAAGGATTCTGAAGCTAGCCGATGGCTTCAATTTATTACAGATTTGCTGACGTTGTTCCTGTCAGGGAAATGGCAGCGAAAAAAGGAAGTTCTTTGAGTAAAGGGTAAAAAATAGAACGCTCTTTTCCAAGAAAGGGGAAATGGACACCGCACGGGGATCGTTCAGCTTCAAAGTCTGGGTAAGGGTAACGCTACTGATGTTGATGTTGTTGTTGCCGTTGACTAAAGTGACCAGGAGACAGCGTCACTGTGAAGTCACCGTGATGCAATCCTACATCCATTTAAACTATACATCAGAGACAGAGAGAGATGGACGTGCCATTTATATGTGACAAAGTTAATGTTAAAATCAACCTACTATCAAAAGCCTGGCTATAAATATTGTTTGTGCCATTAACCACTGAGGAGGAAATGTTGAAGACGCTTTTCTGTGTGACCCCAGTTTTCTTTTTCCTTCTTGATTCTCAATACAGAATCAATACATCACGCTTTCAACGTTACACTGAAAAGGGTGTAAAGCGAGGTTCTAAACTTTTAAACGTCTACTTAAAATCATTAGTCAAAAACTTACACTTTAATTTGAACAAGCCTTTTTATTAAGCTTTTTGAGCAATATCGAAAAAATTAATCGAAAAACGTTGTGAGTTTAAAACATTTTGATACAAATGTTTACATCATAGGGATTAATAAACTAAATTCAGAATTTTTAATCAGCTATAAGCTAACAAATAATGCTTTCTTCACAAAATTGACATTAATCATAAAGAATTCATGAAATCCTGTAGTATCTTGCATTTTGGTATTTGATTAATGTTGTATTTCTCGAAGTTTCTTACTTCATATTGGTCGTTATAGTAATTATCGTTTAGCCAGGTATTGTATGTAGGCATCTGAAGCTGTAGATCATTGAATGTCTTCTATATCTAATTATATTTCAGTATCTCTATAATAATATTATCGTTTACATGAAAATATTTTTATAGGAAAAGTATTCACTCGAAATATTTGGATCGAAAGACACACCCCAACTTTGAAGAAATTCTGCTAACACTTCATGGAATTGTAATTTTCTGGTGTTCAGAATGATTTTGCATTTCTTAGAGTACAGAAATGTTAGTTCAGAATGTTTATAGTAATTTTTTTTCTGTTTTGTGTAATTATAAATAAAGTTTATAATATATAATTTGTAAAATCTGCATAAAGTATCTGTTATCTACAGCAAAAAATAAAAACAAATTATATATAACCTCTCTCAAGAAGCTGCTTGCTGTAGAGGTCTGACAGGAGTATTACAATATAATATAATAGACCTCAACAGAAATATAGCGCAAAAAATACCTTATGTTGTGCTCGAGCCCAGTATCCTTGATCAGCAACCAAACTTGCATACCACTCAGCAACTGGTGCAGTTTCTAGCACATATTATTTATGTTTTTATTTTTGAACTTGCATTTCGAATGAAATTTAAAATCAATGTTACCTGTAAACAAACAACGTAATTTTTTTGCGAATTTCATAAGTTTGAAAAGACTAAAAGGCTTACTTCATACTGTTCACAATATTTTTCTCAACAAATCTTTCTTATTTTTCCTGAATATATATATATTAAAAAAGGAAAAATACTAATACTAATAATATAGTCTTATAAACATTCTTTCCATAATACAATAATAAATAAAGAAGTCTCGATAAAATGAGAATTGAAACGATATTGCATGTGATTAGAGTACTCCTCCTATAGATCTTTACTTTTTTGTTTTTCTGGAGATTAATAAAACATAGTTTAGTATGGGCGAATATCAATTACTTCTTGTTCCAGGTGTTAACTAAATCGCTTAATATTTCGTTTATTGATAAATGCAAAATTTTGTCCTTATGATGCATGGGTATTCTCATTTTAATATAGGAATTGACATAAAAGGATTAACAACACCAGTTATTGTTGTTCAAAGAGTCAACTCCTTATGTTACTAATTCATCAGCGATACTAGCAGGCTTCATGGCTGCAGGCTGTTATAAGTTACGCCATTCACTTAAACAATGTCAAAGAAACGATCAATAATCTTGATAGCTAAGGAGCAGCTTCTGTATAAAGCGCAAGAACTTCCAAAAGCAAAAGTGAAGGCTCATGCCGTGCCCAAAAGGCTAATTTTACCGCCCTGCCTAATATGATTACTAGAGTAGAATAATATTAAAATTGGTGAGAAATGCGCTAGCAATAATCTGAGTAGCGAAAAACATCTGAATATGTAATAAAATATATGAAGCTCTTTAAATGTCATGCAACTGGAAGAAAATTAATGAATACTATGACTAAGATCGCAAGATTTAGAGCTATTACTATAAAGGATTTGATAAAGACGAAAATATTTTCTTTTGTTTTACACTTAGAAAAGACCTAAGCTTCACATCGAAAATCATGATTATTTTCTAACCTATATATATTATCAATATTTTTAGCGGTAGATATTTTAGGGGGATAAAATATTCCATTTCTTGTCCTGAAGTAATGCGTTTTGTATTTGCAGACAGTAATACAAAACAGATGGTTGGTGGTTGGTTCAGTCGGGAGAGCTCAGGCTTGTAATTTGCAATTCTCGGGTTCGGGTACCAACTGTGCCTACTTTTAGTAATTTTCTCTGCTAACTCCAGTTCTGTTCTCGGTGAAAATACCCTCCACCCCACAAACACACTTTCTGAAAATAGTGAGAGAAAATTTCACTCCCGACCTGAAACAGTAAAAAACGGTCCACTGAAATTTTGCTGTTGTCAGTTATACATATAATGTCCCTTCTTCCTCGTAAATATTTTTTTATCAACACATTCAACAGTTGTAGGTTCTAATGATTAAATTCGCTTCTTGTGCATAGTCAAAACTCCTGTAGCTTTTAGAATTTGTGGACCATTACCTTTTTTCCTGCAAAATGCATTTTCTTTTCCCAACCTCTCCCACATTTACATCATTACATTTTAAAAAGGTATTTTCATCTTGGTGGAAAATTGTGTGTGTATTGGTGGGAAGCGATAGGAAGCGTCTGAAGATAAAATAAAAACTAGTTGATTCAAAGTAACTTACACCCAGTGCTGAAAGTTGATTTTATATCTTACCAGTACACTTCAAAACATAGCTATGTGTGGAAAATCACACACAGGCTGTCACTCCACTGAAGTCAGTTTACAGGGGTATTAAGTGAAGTATGTGGTGACGAAAGTGTGTGTCCCTGTATTTTCTATTTCTCCCTTTGATTTCTGCTAATAGCAAATGATTTAGGTTTTTTTTAAAGTGAAATAAATATTAATACTTTTAAATACGTGTTGATTCTGTTGTATTCACGTATTAGGGCCTTATTGAAACATAAAAAAACAATAAAATGAATAAAAACTAATAATAAGATATATATATATAAAAGAAAGGGTTGTCATATATACAGGGTGAATCTGAAAAAGTGGGCAAAACTTTACGGGGTGGTAGAACGCAGCTATACGAGCAATATTCGTCATAGAATGTATGGTCGGAACGCAAGCGGTGAGAAGTTAAAAGGTAGTTTTCCACTGTCACATTTAAAGAATGAACACAAGAAGGAGAGGAGATATTTCAGAAAACATTTTATTAACAGGAATGTAATTGAGGTACATGCTCAAAGAAATTGCTCAAAAGAGCTTATCCGCCATTTCGTGGATAGTATAACCAGCCATCCTCTCGGTAATTCACGGTAGAAATGCCGTTGGGTGTGAGGACCGACCCTTTTATACCACTTCCAACGCCACCTAGCGGCTCGCCGTTTGCGTTCCGCCCATACTTTCTATGACGAATATTGCTCGTATAGCTGCGTTCTACCACCCCGTAAAGTTTTGCCCACTTTTTCAGATTCACCCTGTATATTGATATCTGTAAGGAAGATAGCTTTATATAAAATTATTTTAGTTCAAGAGTTCATACTAAGCTCATTAACATAAATTGTAAAATATATATGAAAGCTAAATATTAAAGTTATACTAGTTCACCTTGTTTGTTATATCTACATAGAAGTTATCTAGTACGATGTTTATAAACTGATATTAGTTCTTAAAATTGGAAACAATATTTTTAAGAAAAAAAGAAGCAAACTTTTCACTCATATTTTAATTTTCATCCCCTCAACTTGCAGATTTTAAACCCAGATTCCAAATTTAAGTACTTTTTTTATAATAACATATATGGCAGATTCAGAGTAACTTATAAAATTCATGAAGTGAAATCAAAGATTGCACAAAGTAAGGAAATTTCGCCTCTGCGATATCTGCTACAATATATATTTATAGAGTTCCCGCATCCAAAATGCGGTAGGAAAAGAGTGACTTTCACCAGTCACAAAATAAAGATTTTTCCTACAAGTCGCGTTGTTTTAACAGGCAGTTTTCCTCCCTCTATCATACTCCTATGTCGATAGCTAAATTTTTGTTGCAGTCAAATGAACAGCGTACTATTTCATCATGAGTCGAAGAATTAAAAGTTGACCTTATCATGTCTCTATACAGTATGTTAAATTCTTACACTTATAGAGGGTTATTTTTTCAAGTTTTTTTGGTATCCAATTTAACCACTTTTTACGTTATTATTTCTAGTATGAATATATCGTTACTTTTTCTTTCTACTGCTCACATAACACCACCACATGATCTATTCAATAGTATCATTTTTTTGCAAATTTGAAAGAGAACTTTTATGGAAAGATAAAATAATAGCATAAATGAAAAAGGAGCATGTTATATATTCTGATTATGGTACTGCAGTATTATAATATTAAGCGATTAACTGCTAAAACTTTTTTTTCCTGAATTTATATTAACAAAAGTACCAAATTTTAATCCCTCCTCCCCACTAAACTTTCGAACTCATCCCTATCGCCCTTATTTCTTAATTTCTTCCGTGATTCTCAGAAATGTTGGAATTTTCAATTCAGCAAAATGTAAAATCATTTACAAAATTATATTTAGAAGACGAAAGCAGAAAACAGGAATATATACGCATCTCACAACAGATCGACTAAGAGTTAAAATAAGAATTTGAAAAATCACAAATCCGCTATTTTTAATAAGATGCTCAGTTATAAATCCATTAAAGTTTAAAAAGAAATCGTTAACTGCACCACTACTGAAAAATGTCTTACCTGTACCGGCATAAAAGGGGAGGGGGTGGCTCCAGTCGGTAGCGTCCCAGGCTCGTAATCTGCAGTTCCCAGGTTCGGGTCCCAGCTGGGTCAGCATTGAGATTTATCTCCGCAAAACTCCCCGCCGTGCCCACGGTCAGTAGGGGGCACTGATGGGCTTGGAAAGACTGCCGTCCGTCGGACGGGACGTTACGCCGTGACCCCATGTATGGGAGAGTCATACCTTGTGCACGTTGAAGAACACACTGGATGGTCTTGACGGGAGGCTACCATCTGTCTCCCAACAGCTGTTCCAGTGGGTCCCCTCCCCCAACCTTCTCTGAGATATCGGGGTCCTTGTGACCTGGCCATTTAGCCCATTATGTGCAAAAAATGCCGCTCAGAAGTAAAACAACCCAACCGGCAAATAATTTCTTGATGGTATGGCGTACCGACCTACTTTGACTACCTGTATACACCATTACAGACAAGTGTTTAAGGGATACGCCATTCTCGAGTACTGCGCATGTGTGTGGCAAGAAAATAATCTGACGTCATCAGATTATTATTTTTTTTTACAAATATTAAATTGAATTGATGCAAATTTTTATAGAAAATTGGATAGGGTAACTATTGTACATTACATCTGAAATGTCACTTTGCTTCAAACAGGTTATATCGCTAAATTATACCTTTAAATTATACCAAACAGGTTATATCCAAATACACCTTAAAAGACTGAAGTAACTGCAAACTATTTATTATCAAGGACAGACTGCTGTAGTCTTGTGGCATCAAAACCATATGCAAATTTTTTACAAACGCTTTTCTGGATATGACACATATGTAATAGAGACATCGGCTTATTATCCTATTGGACGGATGGAGATGCTCCTCGTGAGTATTCACTGTCACGGGCAATGGACGATCAATACGACATGGGAGGATCAGCCACCGGGTCCAACTTCTAATCAAGACTATTCCTATCAATTACTCTCTCTTTATCACGTCTTCTAGAAATGTAATTCAGTTATTTTAAATATGGTTCAATAAGTTTGTACAGTCGCTCAAAAAAGTACACGTGACACGAAGGTTGCCAGATCACTAATTTCTAAAAAAATTGTTGCCAGATATTTTTTCTGGGATCTGTAATCAACCATAGTGTTCGGATACTTTTTTGAGCGACTGTACCAAACTACGTTTCGTAATTTTTTAAATATTCATCCCTATGCTGGGAGTTGAAGATAAAATGTGACGTCCTTAATGTATTCCAGATCATGTGCAGAGGACCACCAAATATATAATTTTGACAAAGTTGAAGCTGTAACCTAAGTACCTGAAATGCTCGACCGATTCTACAGCGCCATTAATAATATAACCAAAATAGTTAATTAATAATTATTTTTTATACAATTCCTCGTGTTTCACCTATTATTTCCTCCGTTCTGTTACTGAAGCTACTGCAAGACGCGCTCCAGTGATCATGACTTTTTGGAGGTCACTGCGATCTGACATTATCGACAATTACACCACAACAGCTGTTTCAACTGCACCTGTGGCAGTGCCACGTGATAGCCGACATCGTACTTCTTCCCTTTATGTACTTCACATTGCGAGTGATGTCGTCCCTGTGATAAGCATACGGCGCATTGAGTTTACCCCAGTCGCCGTCGGTGTTTCCATTATTTTGATAAAACCCTGTATGTACTTACAGGTTTAACTTATTGTTTGAAGTTTTGCCTCTACCGCTTACTCTGCCTCTACACAGAGATGAAATGAGACAGCAAACGAAACGACATCGTAATCCAGAGGCAATCAGATTCGAATGACTGAATACCAAATAATTGCGTTAAAAAAACCGTTGTTAGGTGATCTGTACAAACAAGACAAATCATTCGCTTACTCATCTCTTCTTATACAATAGGGAAATATATATTTGGAAATAATGACTTGAATAGTAAAGTCTTTTAAACATTACGTTTATCCTCCTCCATTGCTGCCAACCTCAGAGAAAAAAATTTTCAAAGGCAAGAAAGGAAATATTTCTGGACAGTTGGGTTGGGTTATTTCACCTCTGAGCGGCACTTTTTTGCACACAATGGGCTAAATGGAAAGGTCACAAGGACTACGAAGGCTCAGAGAAGGTTGGGGACCCACTGGAACAGCTGTTGGGAGACAGATGGTAGCCTCCCGTCAAAGCCATCCAGCGTGTTCAGGATATGGATGGCCCGCACACGAAGCCACGGTTTAACGTCCCATTCGACGGACGGCAGCCTTTCCAAGCCCATCGGTGTCACCTATTGACCGTGGGCGGGGCGGAGAGTTTTGCGGAGATAAATCTCAACACTGGCCCAACTGGGACTCGAACCTGGAAACTGCAGATTACAAGCCTGGCGCGCTACCGTCTGAGCTACCCTCTCCCCTTTCTGGACAGCCAAGCATTTCTATGAACACTATTTTTTTTGCTTCAAATTTTTTGCGTACAGCGATATATTCAGCAAAGATACGTTCTCTCTAATTTCACTCTTAACAAACTTCAGAATGCGAAGTTATTCAGAGTGCGAAACATTGTAATCCAACCTTCGAGGCAAGGTGAAGTTGAAATTAGTTTTAAATAATAATTACAAATTAATACGGCTGATTAGATATAGCTGTCAACCGTTAGTTTCTTATACTCAAACCACTGTGTTGTGTCTTTGTTAGGTTTCAACAGTAAATGAGGATGGCAAGACATTCCGAACTTCTCTGTAATAAGATATTAATATATTCACTTCTGACAGTAAGATATTTTGAATGAAGATCTTGTCCAAAACTATCATGCTCATTAAAGAAACCGATAAAAATGTTCCTCTTCGTAATATTTTCATCTGGAAGAGTAGAAGCATTATCGTTATTTTCAATACTTTCTAATTCTATGAATTAAATAGCAAAGACAGTTAGTTAAAGCAAAGTACATGCCCATTAATTAACATTTTAAGAGAAGAGCAACAAGTTTAATTATTTTAATGAAAGTAATTAGCGGTCTTATTATAAGAGAAGCATTTTTTTAGTTTTTGCTGTGTTATTTCTTCATGAACGTACACAGATTTCACATAACTAAAAGGACGAAAAACATCTAATTTAACCACTGTTACTGTATTTAATATTCAGATTTAATTTCGAGTCTTTCTGATATCTGTTGTGTTATTTTCCTTATATATAATTAACAAGTCTATCAGTCATGCTTTCGTTTGAGAATTTCTATTTCAACATTCTTATATATATAAATATAAAAATGTAAATATTATATGCATAACTAAACAACACCATTATGTATATTGAAAATTATTTTTTAAGAAATAAAATTGGCTTTTTAAATCATTTTAAGTAGTTTTTAAATACACCAAATATATCCAAAGAGTAAAGAAACTTGCCTCAGAAATCGGAGAAAGATAACTTGTCCTTTTCCTCATCATGTATTTTCAAGCACACTAGATCTCGCTTCACACAATTCTTCACCCACCAGAAATGTTATTGTTTTTCGCTTCTAGTTGAAAAAGATGTATCTTCCAATGAAACTAAAAGTGTACTTAGCTCTCATCGTCACTGTAAAAATATGGGATCCCACAAAGATTACGCGGCAATCCACATTAAGAGAAAATAGTTTGTTGAAAAACACAAGAGAGAAGCCAGGTATTAAACTACGGCTATCCCTAATTCACAAGTAAACACTGAATGATGGCTCCAACGCCATTTGTTGTGTAAGCAAAGAGGAAGTTTCCCAATCCAAATGGAAGTGCAATTCAAGTGCCAGAGGAAATTTCGGCTGTCATTTGCAGTGAACAGCTGAACACCAAAGGAAAGGAGAGCGAGTGTGATTTTCCCTGTATAGCAGCAGAGGCTGCAGTGCCACTAAAGGCTGTCCCGTACGAAAAGCGAACGTTTATCAGGCCTCTTGGCCCCAAGTGCGCTAATGGCCCAAAGTGAATTAGTCCTAAAGGACGGCCGAACGAAGGAAGACATAGTGTGGGGGAATAGAAGTTGGAAGGGGGAAGTGGCTGTGTGTGAGAGGGAGAAAGGAGAGTAGGAGGGTGAGTGGGTCTGCTGGAGATAAAGAACAGCTTCCTATCTTCTAATAGACCAGTGGGCGAGTCCGTGGCTGGTTAGCTAGTACGAGGTCAAGAGTGAGCTCTGTATCCTGTCTGAGAGATGTGTGTTCACTTACGTGTATTTATCTGAATGTATGCTCCAGCGGGTGTTTGCCAACATGCGGCCCCTCGACATCGAACTGTTGGAGTAGCTCCCCTCTTTTCGGCCTCTCTTCTCCATCCTCCCCCTCTTCGTCTCGGAGGAGAGACGCACGCCGTATGGTCAATTAGACTCTCAACGCTATTGAGTTAAAGCTGTCACAGCCACGAAAGCCTATAAATCACCCTTGATCTCTTGGCGGGAAGAATCTCTTTGTAATAGAAACTCCCATTACAGCAGTTCCTGTGGAATGAGGATTGAACTGCTTAATTATGATTATTATTAGTATTTTATGCGTCGCTTATCGACATTGAAATGATGAGTTTACGAGAAGAATTTCGACAGAAACACGATCATTCTTAGCAGCTCTTAGATTTACATGATCCGCTTCTTTATGGAGTGAAAATTCAATATTGTTTTAGTTCGTTTTCTTTAGTGTGAGATAATATTTTTCTTTTTAATCTTCTATGTTATTTTAATTTGTTTTTAATTTGGGTAAATAATAAATATATATATATATAAATAATAACAGGAGAAGCCCAACAGAACTTCTAGGTTAACTCTATCCTTTATGTAGGAGAGTACCTTCTTTCTTTTTTAATTTAAAAATATCGCTACGTTATTTAATTCCCTTATGTTTTCAATTTATTTTTCTAGTTCACAGTTGATAGCTCGAACTCAAAGATAATAGCAAAAAGATTTAACTTAAATGTCTTGTAAGTTTTTTCTTCTTTACTCACATTTTTGTTACATAATGGACAAAATTACTAGTTGCAACGCCACAAAGTTCATATCATAGTTGGGTAAGGAGAACTATTGGGATATTTTTACGAGTCAATGGAATGAAGAGATGGAAAACTTAAATAATGACAAACTTCTTGCACAGCTCTCAATTTAGCAGAGCATGATCCCCTGTTGGTTGGGTTGGGTTGGGTTGTTTTACCTCTGAGCGGCACTTTTTTGCACACCATGGGCTAAATGGCCAGGTCACATGGACCCCGAAGGCTCAGAGAAGGTTGGGGGAGGGGACCCACTGGAACAGCTGTTGGGAGACAGATGGTAGCCTCCCGTCAAGGCCATCCAGCGTGTTCTTTAACGTGCACAGGGTATGGCTCTCCCGCACACGGGGCCACGGCTTAACGTCCCATCCGACGGACGGCGGCCTTTCCAAGCAAATCGGTGTCCCCTACTGACCGTGGGCAGGGCGGGGGGAATGATCCCCTGTTACTCGGAGCCTTATTTTAACCTCTTATCCGTGTTTGGAGTTAGTCATGTTTTTTTCGTGGGCAGACACTCTAGAGAGAAGAATGTTTGAAAGACAGAACAGTTGTAACCTGAACTTGGTAAAGAGGATGTCACTATGATACGCTACAAACTACATATGTCGCATTTTCCCTAACTTAAGAGAGCAATATTAATATATATTTTCAGTTTTTGGATATCGTGTTTGAGTAGGACCAGAAAGTCACCCCACTGGTAATTCAAACTATATAATATATATTTGTTTCAAGATGTAGCTTTTCAAAACAATTCAGTAACTGCATTTTACATTATGAGCTACTGACTTCGTACACTCACTCACCTCTTTTTGTTTGGATACGTTCTAATTCTGTAATGTTTTCATCGATACAAAAAAATCCTCATTGCATTAATCCTTTCACCCATTGTCAAAGTTTGAGCGCAAGCTAATTCAGTACCTTTACTGCAAAGTGTTGTCAATAAGAAAACATCGCTTTAAAACGTATACGACTTTTAACAGCAAGGACAAAGTACGGCATTTAAGGTATAAGAAGGTTGTTAGCAGGAGGATTGAGCCACTTGCAGTTGTCTCGACAAACCTACTTATTCTGTTTCAGGTTGCATGCTTTCAACGATCCACTCTACAGATAGGAAAGCCAATGGATAGGAAAATATGTTTTCAGGGCAGCAATATGTGGAGAGTCCTTATAAGAATCGAGAGAGAGAGACCAGAGTTGAGAAGCAAGTGGGCTACTTGTCTCAATGTTTGATCGAGTGTGTGTGTATAGAATTTTAAATCCGTTTTAAGAGACTGGATGTGTTTACAAGAGAACTAAGGCAATTTCCCCATCTGCTACAACAGCCTGTTCAAGATTACTGTCAATCGTTAAAAGTCAAACTGCAGACTGACAGCCCCATCCATTGCTACGTAACTTCAACAGGTCATAGGTGATATTGGTCGAAATTGTCAGGACTATAAATTATAAAATTTCGGCATCTATAAAAGTGAACCCTTCTCTGTTTCCCATTAGTCAGTGTTTATCATATTCAGAGAAGCTGCATATGATAACAGATCAAGTCAATATCATGCTCACTTATGATTCCCGTTTCGGTGTTTGAAGTAATCTCTGCGTTAGTTTAATGAACTCTGGGTTAACGGTTACTGGCTTACAACATTGTTGAAAGAAGCATTTTTGTAGATGGTGGAATCATTATTTGATATGTTATCACGTACACATATTTATCTTAAATTTTCAGCCTCATCACATTAAAACCAATATAATTAGAAGTATGTAAATCCACCCCTGTTTCCACTGTAGGTCTCATTCGAACTCACATGGTTCTTATTTCGAGTGAGTGCCCTCTGAAGGACGAGTCAATATCTAAAAAATTCATGAAACTCAATTTACGTAAACGATTAAAATAGGAAGCTACAGACAAGACTATTTCTGGACTCTTATGATGACGTAGTCAGATTGCTAAGTGTCCTGCTATTTTTCGTATAATATTATACATAGATTGTTTCCGTTGATAGGCACTGAGTCCAAACGATCATCTGTAAGAAGCGCAAGAGTATCTATTACAGGGGCAAAAGAAAATAGGCAATCTCGATTATCAATCCGAAGAAGGACCGGATTACGATTTTTTTTGGCCCCGGCCGGATCTAAAAATGACCAGTGCCAAATTATCTAATAGACAGGGATAAATTTGGTGCATGATCAATTATCCGCAACAATAAAAGAAATTACAAATGATTTTTTATGAGAGGAAAAAAAAATATGATCAATTTACTAAATGTAATATTTGCATTTTTGTTTTCCTTGTAGTTTTTTTTCTAAATTACATCTACAATTTCACCCAAGAATTGCAAAAATCAAGTTAATATTTTTACGTGGTTAAATAATACTAATTAATTTATAAGGAAGTGAAAACTTTGACGTGAAATAGAATTTGTCTACAATAATCCAAAGAGTATGCCTCAATTTGTGTCAGTCTGTTATGAATCGTTGCCGACGATGCGTTGGGAATAGTGTGCATTTTGAAAGTTTCATGCTCTAAAGTAAACGCCACAAACAATTATACGGACATCATGGGCTAAATGGCCAGGTCACAAGGACCCCGAAGGCTCGGGGAGAGGACCCACTGGAACATCTGTTAGGAGACAGATGGTAGCCTCCCGTCAAGGCCATCCAGCGTGTTCTTTAACGTGCACAGGGTATGGGTCTCCCGCACACGGCTTAATGTCCCATTCGACGGACGGTGGTCTTTCCAAGCCCATCGGTGTCCCTTACTGACCGTGGGCAGGGCGGGTAGTTTTGCGGAGATAAGTCTCAACTCTGACCTAGCTGGGACTCGAACCTGGGAACTGCAAATTACGAGCCTGGCTCGCTACCGACTGAGCCACCCGCGCCCCAACATTTAACGGCGACACTCTGTATGTTAGGGATTTTCAGAACATCATGTGCTTTCAAGATTCTAGGGCTATTAATTCTAGAGTTATATGTTTTATAACAAATATGTCTAGGTTTATAACAAGATTCTGGGTTATATGACAACGTGAAATTTTAATGCGAGACGGATTTTGTGTCCTTTTTCTTCTATTTCGAAAATGTGTAAAGGTAGCTTTTATGCCATGCTGTCAATAATGTGATAATTGACTAGTAGGGAGAAGCAGCCTCTAATAGCATATCTCAGAAGAGAACATCTTAATGTAAGAATCATGTAACCTAGGCCAAGAACTTTTTACAGTTGTGTGTAGCAGGAGTGTACATCCCACAGTAATTTAAGATGTCACCTGAGCTGGAGAGCATCAAAGACACGATATCATCCCACAGATATAAGCAAGGAAAACACTTTTAGTGGAGGTTGTGTCACGATGTTGTTAGGAATCTTTCTGCGCCGTACCGACAGTAGCGTCGAAGAGAGATGAGTTCGGGCCAGGGTGAAATTTGTTCAAAAACATTTGTATGGAAAATATGTTATGAAAATTTTTTGCATATCAATTTGCTGCTTTTGCGTAGTATTTTTTTTTTAATTTCATGTTTATACTGTTTCTGGTCTTAATGAAAATATATTTAGAAACAATATCACTAATATATCAATAGCGTAAGCTCTTGGTGATATGCCCCTACCATCACACCAAATTTTTCACATTGATTTTCTTCGATATCCATTGTCTTTTATACCTCTCTCTCTAGGAGTACTATAAAACGTTAAAAGGTTTTACGTATCCCAAAAATAAAATAAAACGAAACAGAACAAATAAAATGAAAAAGAAATTAAGAATTAAAAACAATACTTTGGAAATGAAAACGTAATTTATGAGAGATTGAAAGACAAGATTGTGCTCACTTTTATTGGTAATAATCAGGAATCTCTTAAATTCATAAAGGAACGGACAACAATACACACTATGTTTCAAAGAATATTTAATCACTCGTATGTCTAGCTCTAAAACATGCATTTGAAAATTGTGCTACACAAATCACACAATCTATCGCAACTCAACGTAAAATGCGTAGTAAAATGCAATGCGATATCCATTAAATTACACACTGCTTCGGGCTCAATTTTTTTGAGACTCTCCCGCCGAGCCTGAAGTTACTGAGACGGGACCCAATTTGGAGATAAACGTTTCATGTGTCATAAAACATATATACAGAAGTTCATGCCGATAATCATTTATTTTATTCCGGTATTATTAATTATAATAATTTTATAACACATTTACAATGTCAATGATATTTGGAACGGAAAATTAGAAATAGTAGTAGAAACTGGAAGTTCGTGGGAAACATCATTATAAATGCAAAGAGCCATTCATTTATTAAAGATATGCATAGAATATGTAAAAAATAATCGAAAGCTTCAGAGTGCTTATTTCTAATTACTAAAATATGGTAAAAAGTTGAAATACAATTAAAAGATTTACATTTTCACTTATTTTTTTCTCAATTATTAAAAATATTTGGAAATTAAATTAGTTTGAGTCCGAGACCTAAGTTGTTTGCTATTTTGAGTCAGAGCCTCGGGGGCCCGGTCGGGCTCCGGCTAATCCCGACTTCATCTCTAGTTCTGAAGCTATGAGTATCATCTTATCAGGTTTCACCGTAAACATAATCTTGCAGCACGACAATGCCTGGCTTTACCACCCCTATTTGGTGGACCAATATCTGGAGATGAACATCAGCCACATGGAATGACCATCTCATTCCCCTGACTTCGTCTACAAAGCATGCTTGTGATGATTTAGGGTGACGTGTTGCGTCCCTCCTGCCCCTTGACAAAACCCTCCAGAAGCTTATGCTTGATCTACTGAAGCAGTGGCCATTACCACGCCGGTGCTACTGATGATGTCATTAACAGCATGGGGCATCTCGGTGAGACATGTATTGGTGTTATAATTGATCACAACCCCTATTGAGGGTCTCTCTGAATTTACTTTCAGCATCATTCAGCACATACTGACGTCATCGTTATAGCGAAGAGGTTTTAAATCGTATTCCCACTTAGGTTTCCATTAAAATGTTTTAGTTATGTATCAGATGTATTCCTCAGAAGTGTTGAGATTTAATTAAGTATTTATAAGTTTTAACTTTGATAATAGTGTTCATTTTCAACTTGCGATCAGTGTGGCTTCATAGTTATTCTTAGGTGCGTCGGTTATTGAAATCGTAACAATTGTGTAGAGACTTAGTGGAAGTAACAATTAGGTGAACAACTGGATGGATGCGAAAATCGAGTAGGATTCTAGGTGGATGCAACAATTGGATGAACCGTTGGATAGATTTGCAATTGAATAAACGACGGGGAGGATGCTGTAAACTGAGTGTATTCAACAATTGTGGGGCTACAACAAATAAGTAGAGGTCCCACAAGCACAAATTGGGTATCGGTCGAGGCCGATATCGTAGGCGGAATAAACAAAGCAAAAATTTCCAATTTGAAATCCTTATATGTCACTTTTAACATAATTTTTAGAACTATACTACTTCTGGACGAATGAATTGAAAATCATTCTCCAGTAATCTAAACCTATGTATTACTAATAGTGTTTTTAATCCAGCTTCCCATACAACTGATTTCTATTGTTACTGTCTCTCAAAATTCTGACTGATGCACTCCAATAAACAAAACAACCAATAATTATCGGTAGCCTTTCAATCTAACCTTCGACATAACAGATTTCCGTCGCTACCATATACTTTTCCGAGATATGGAAAGGATCTTGGCTGCAACTAATATTAATGCATTCTAGTAAACAAAACGACCAATTATTATCGGCACTCTCCAGTTGACTGAGTGCTTAACATTCTTCGCTCTGGATTAAAGGGATCTAGCTTCGAGCTCCAGATAAGATATTGAAGTTGCGTTTCTTTCTTCTGAGGTCTTCACCTTGCTCATTAATCTCTCTATGTCGTCTTATACAGATAAGCTACTGTCAGTTCTCTGACAAACTGAACAGTGAAAAGTGACAAGCAGCTGCTTCAGAAGTATTTTGTTCTAATCAAGACATACCACAGCAAATCTCGTTTGCCTCTTTAGTCCTTAAGAACGAAGCTGTAACTGGAATAGTGTTTAATAGCATCTGACTATAAAGTCAATAGGCGTGTTCTTGAGTAAATGATTTTGTATGAGAAACCAGTGCAAGCAAGTTAGGCAATATTTGATATTTAGTTCTTTGCGCCAGTAAGCCTCGCTATCTTTCAAAAAACGGGAGAAAAAATAGATAGAAATAAAACAAACGCATTAAAGCAAAAGAAACCACCAAGGGTTATCGAAAAACACTCTAATCCGGTATCTTACATAACGGATTTTTCTTTACAACTCGATGCAATACTCAAAGATTGCCGTCAGATAGGTGAAAGAATGCATGTCAGTCAATTAGCAACTTTTCGACCGAATTTTCTGTACCGATAACAAGAACGTGAAAGGCATTCTAGTAATGTGCAATCGCAATATACGCCTGAACTTCGACGGCAATTTCATTTGTGTCTTAAAAATGCATGCATGAAGCTGAGCTATCGCACAGCAAAGAAATTGCAACTGTCTAACAACTCGAAAAGCGTAAATTGTGTTCTGCTAGTGTCGGTTTCTTTAGTTCCCTGCAAATTCAATGATTTGCATTTGCGAAGCGAAGCTCGTATGTTCTCACGTTGTACTGTGTTTAAAAACGATTGTGTCCAGATTCATCTGCAACCGTTTTTACAGTGATTAAATAAAAAAATAATAATAAATACCCCCTCAAGCAGCTGCTTGCCACAGAGGTCTGACAGGAGCCTGTCAGTTTATATGCCATAGTAGAAGGTCTGTGAGGATGGCAGGACCTCAGCAGAAAAACAACACACACATCCATGCATTACCCGGGGCTCGAACCCAGGTCCCTTAGATCAGTAGCCAAGCGTGCTAACCACTCGGCCATGGGACGGCTTAGTACTCTTTAATGCTGAACTACGAAAACTTACACCATACCAATATCTTTCTAATTCTTCTACTATTCGTTAGAAAAGTCTCTGAAGTGTACATGCATTTTGACCAGAATATTTAGATGCTTCTGAGGCTTTACTACACAAGGAATCATGGACTCACCCTCGTGGTGGGGGTGGGCGGCAAGAGCTACCTCCCTGAAACTCCGAACGTCTTATACGAAACCACAAACTTGTCTACAGGCTTTGAAATCTAAAACAACTGTCCTTGAATAATTTTATTTTAATCCATATTATATGTCCAAAACTAAAAGAAGATTTAAAAGACAACTATAAAATTTTTCTATAGAGAATATCATTTTAAACTTTCCTGACCAGTGGAATATTTTAGTAATAGGGAAACACTACTCAAGTTTTATTCTCAGACCCCCCCCCCCCAATCACCCCGAAACTAAATCCTAGGTACGTGCTTGTAAAGAATGTTTTGTGTGCGAAACTTGAAAAGAGCAATTCATATGGGATACTCGACAAGCGATGACGAAGTCTATTAAGTAATTGTTTATTATATTATGAATAACATATTCAGAAAAATTATTTTAATGTCGCTAATTAGGTAAATGGTAATTGACTCAATTCAGATGTCCAATATACACATATAAACAATTTATTAACAATCACAATGATGCGGTGTACAATTATTATTACACTAAGCCACTGACTGTCTAAAAGGCAGAATCACTCCGTGCTGACAAAAATAGCCTACACTAAGTCGCGGTTATCCCACCACCACACAAAAGAAAACGCTAAAACCAAGGCACGAAACATTTGGTATGGAGCAAGACGCCCGAATTTTTTTTTTTCAGACTTTAGGGGCTTAAGACTTTAAGTTTTGGAGCTCGCTGTGGAAGATTTTATCTGATAAAAGCTAATGATGTAAAGCTAAAAAATTAAGCCCACAATGAAATTTCTACGCTCTACAATAAAATTTTTTTTTAACCACAATAAAATTTCTCTGGGCCTTAATGAAATTTCTAGGCAAATTGGTGACCAAGAGAATTGGGCTAAACAATAATCCTCGGCAGTTCGACATAATGTCTGAAAGGTCCCATAGAAGAGTCGCAACTGCCTTTCCTTTTTAAAAGTGCTCGCAATCAAAAATATTCCTAGGCGCGTTCATACGTTTTTTTCGGGGCGAGCTAAAGTCCGTCTACCAATGAGGTAGTTTCACGTTGTTATTCGTGTTGACGGACCTTTCGAGAACAGATATAGATTTTTTTCGAGAACAGATTTTCGGAAACAGACTTTCGAGAACAGATATAGATATTGGTTTTTCAGAATAGATTCTGAAAAAGAAAGAGTTCTGCCGAAATAACAAATAACATCTTGGTTCTTCCCCCCCCCCCCTAAGCAATATAATTTCATGAGATCAAGTTTCTTAAGCTGGTGCCTAAAATATTGCACTACGCGATCACGTAAGTTACAGATACTCTAAAATAGTGGTTCTCTTTTGTTTTCCATGAGCCACTGCGACGTCTTATGTTTTCTCAGGATATCCTACGAAGTCTAATTCTTTTTTGCAGAACATCTTCCCATCATCATCTCACACATTTTAACTAAAATATAGATACTTACAAGGAGGACTCCCTAAAAGTCCCAAGAATGGATTATATCTGTAGTTATTTACCTGTTGTTAATATATTGTCCATTTTACAATTTAAATATAAATATTCGAGGCGAGAAAAAAAATTCGATGTTTCAAAATTCTTATGGATACATGTGACTAAAAATAAAAATCTCAATTAATTCTATCTAAAACGAAATTTTCGCCATAATCTTTCAGTATTTAAAGATTTTAGGGGCTCGAATATATTGTTACGACAGATGAACCTGCTACAATGAATTTAGGATTAACGCGTCATGAATGCTCGCGTATGCTTCAACG
The DNA here is from genome assembly GCA_038380435.1 of Ryuthela nishihirai. Classification (NCBI taxonomy): domain Eukaryota; kingdom Metazoa; phylum Arthropoda; class Arachnida; order Araneae; family Heptathelidae; genus Ryuthela; species Ryuthela nishihirai. Next base: position 19,655,819 of record JAWZYU010000011.1, read on the forward strand.
TGAGAGCTATGTCACCAACGACATCGAACGAACTTAGTGAAAGAATAAGAAAAAAAAGTTGTTATAAAGCGCAGCTGAGGTACAAAAGTAAATGTAGTTAGTCTAAGTTTTTACATGACAAAATAATCTAAAGAAGAAGCATTTTATATGGTGAGTGCGCGGGAGGTTAAAAGAGTTAATTAGTGTAGACTTTTGTTAGTAAACTAATAAGAAAACACAAAGGATTGTTTACGCTGAAGTGAAGGTTATACAAGAGACATGGTGATAAAATGAAAAGGTAATAAGTTAGTCGAGTAGACAGAGCTGGTCTTAACTTTTCTGTAAGAAATGTTCATCACTTGGTATACAATTGCATTTAGTTGTTTATAAGATTCTCGATAGATTGTAGATTTGCTCACTTATATGATAAGCACTGGTTGAATTCAGTTTGTATAAGTAATTTCATTAATACTTTTGTAATAAATTACACTGTTTTAGAATTACCATTGTTTTAATTGAACTCACGCTCAGTTTCATCCATTTAATTAGTAACAATATAATAGCATCAATACCCGTCTAAATAATTGTTCTCATAAGTTTATTTAAACAAACAGACTGTTAACTTTGCAAAATTAAAAATTGGACAAATACTTAAAGTTCCAATTTGTTTTTAGCAGTTTGTGTAATAATTGCTTTAGTTTTCGCCAAATCTTGGTGATTTAAAAAAATTTTGCTTAATATTTCAGCTTCCATAATATTAAATACCGAATGAGTGTTGCAGAAGTTGGGATTGAAATAGATTTGATTGATATCTTTAGCTTCACCCACAATACTCGTTAAAAAAATCATTTTTCTGAAATTACCGAGCTCCGAATGTAACTCTGTTGCCATAAACTGAGACTTTTCCTAATAAAGTGACTACTGAACGCATATTCCTAGAAATTTCATCCATTTTCAACTTTGATCGGTAGAACATAAAATGAAATGTTAAAAAATAACCTTATAAACAATAATTATTAATAACGAAACAAATAATTACATAATGAAAACTGTTTTTCTTTTACTGACTTAAAAATTATTTCCCTAAATGCGTTTCGTATCGTTATATGTAGAAGATAATACTGAAATAAAAATTAGAATAAAAGGGAACAAATAAAGCCATTAAGTAAATCTCCGGAAATGTTGATTATATTAACTGAAAACCTGATTATAGTAACGAGTGGGAAATGCTTATCAACTATTGACCTTTTTTTTACGTATTTTGGCTAGAATTAATGGCTGAATCTAATGTTCCAAATTCCATTAAGCGATGTCTGCTGCATGTTAAGTACCAAAACATAGAACACTTGTTAAAGTAAAACCCAAAGAAGATGTTATTTTTTTTTCTTACTGTCAGAGAGTTTGAATTATCGACATATATTCTTCTCTCGATTACTCTCTGGGTTACGGAGAATACTTAAAATTTAGCTGAAGGCTACAGCACTAGTGACATCGATCATGAGTGAAGTTGGCTAAACATTGAAATTGTCTCAAATGTGTTGGGGGTCAATAAGAAATTGGTTTGCAGCGTAAAAAAGGAGAAAATTTCATCGTGATTGCTCTTGAATTCAAGTTGTGTTAGTTGTAAGCTGATGGAATGTGTGATTTCCCTAAGATATTGACCTTCTTTTTCAAAAAAGATACTCACTGACTATCGGTCATGTTCTTGGTTCTTCTAGGCAATCCTAAATTGTGTAACATCTTAAGGAGGAGAATTAATTACTTAGCTTTGCATAATAGAGGGGACGGCTTTACATTTAAAGGTGGAATTGCATAACTTAACTTTCTGTTTTATGCAATCATCAGCATTTATGATTTGTAAGAAACTGTCTTGTGTGTATGTGGGGGGAGGGAAGCATCACGTGGGGTTGCTTGGGGGAGAATTCGGTTGCAACAGTGGAAAAAATTATATTTTCTTAATAACTTAATTCTTTGAACATTGTACAGGTAAGTTATATTCTTAATAGGTGATCGGAAAAGTTTTAAGATTGTATTCAGAATTAGGTTGTGTTGTTTCTTTTTCTTTTTTTTTTCAGAGGCATTTTTCTGCACACATTTGCCTAAATGTCCAGATCACAAGGATTCCGGTGGGGCGGGAGTGGCTCAGTCGGTAGCGCGTCGAGTCCCAGCTGGGTCAGCGTTAAGATTTAGTTCCGCAAAACTCACCGCCCTGCCCCCGGTCTGTAGGGGACACCGATGGGGTCGAAAAGGCCGCCGCTCGTCTTGTGGGATAAGTCATGGCTCCGTGTGCGGGAGAGCCATACCCTCCCCAAACGCATACCTGTGCACCTTAGAACACGCTGGATGGCCTTGACAGGAGGCTACCGTCTGTCTCCCAACGGCTGCCCAGTGGGTCCCCTCCCCACAACCTTCTCTGAGTCTTCGGGGTCTTTGTGACCTGGCTTTTTATAGGCCCTTGTGTGCAAAAAAGTGCCGCTCAGAAGGACTTCGAGGCTCCAACCTAACAAGGACTTCGAGGGTTCAAATAACGTTGGGGGGAGGAGGAGACCAGTTGGACAGTTGTTAGGAAACAGATGATAGCCTACTGTCAAGGCCATCCGGCGAGTTCTTTAATGTGCACAAAGTATGGCTCGCTAACACACAGGGCCAAGGCTTAAAGTCCCATCAGACGAACAGCGGTCTTACCAAGCCCATCGGCGGCACCTACTGACCGAAGGTTCCATTTGATCCATCATATCATCACTGACTTTATCGTACAAATAAAATTTCTTATAAACCATAAACGATGATGGGATCCATTTTATTTTGTAGCAAATTAAGTATTTACAGTTACTGTAATGCAATTTAAATAAAACAGAAAAAAAGAACGCTCAGATAAAAAAAAAAACTCCGCATTGAATATGACATGATGTACTATAACGAAACTATACAAAAACTTAAACGTGTGACAAATATTATTATAACTATATCAGATATTAATACCTTAGCATTGAAAAATGTTATATAGTAAAAGTAGTTGCATTTGAACACAGAGCAACTTTCAGCTTCTTTGAAATTAACGTCTGAATCATTCTAAACTTTGGCCTCCTGAAATATAAGTAACGTATTATTATATATTACCAAAGTTCTAGATCAAGACGGTATCTACTTCGATAATGATAATATTTCCTTCCTTTGGAAATTAATATCCTCTTTTTTTACTTTAATAGAGCAAGTCATAAATGATCCTATTTTTAATTTGCATAGATCGAAAGAAAATACTTATAATAGACCAGACTACAATAACATATCACAGTAAATTAAACCGGCAAGTGTTTGTGGGTTCTCTAATCCAGAATGAATTGATGTTTAGATTCTTCAATATTAGATTTGGTGATACGTTTTTCTCAAAAGCACGTGATGCCATTAATGAAAGATTGTTTTGAAATTTAAAATATTTACTAATTTAAACAATCTATATTTTTTTTTTCAAACTTTTCTGACCATTTGTAAGGCCTGGAAAGGAATTGGGCGACTCTCGTGGTAATGTAAGAAGTACGATTACATAAATTATAAACTTATATCAGGTTTCTTGTGCATTAAAATACTATTTCCATTGTAGTTCAGTTTTATAAATTATATGGTATAATAAAAATAGTCCCTTAGAGGAAAATATTTATATTAAGTTGAGAAATTATTTTAGATTGGCCTTTTGCAACTAATTGAGTATCATCATTCAGCGTATTAGAGACAAACTAAGGTTATATGTTTACTCATCTCTCACATACAGATACCGGACAAAAAGAAATGGAAGCATTCCATGTTAAGTCAAAGGAGAGTCATATTCGAAGATCCTTAATTTCTATAATAAACTTTTTCATAGGAAAACAGAATTAGATAAATTTAAAACGTATTCAAATCTATATAAATCTCGATTTTCAACAATATTTGTTGGGTATTTAAAGAGCTACGGACGCTCGAACACTTAACAGCAGCAAAGTCAAGGCTAAGAAACTTGTGTAAAATGGACAAAATTATTGAAAAAATTATTTGCACAAAATTCTAACTGCGCAGTTTCACTGTTACAATGGTTTCCAAAGTTGCCATACAAGCTTCGCCATTAGTTCCATTTATCGTTAGGGGCGGGGGTGGCTTAGTCGGTAGCGCGCCAGGCTCGTAATCTGTAGTTCCCAGGTTCGAGTCCCAGCTGGGACAGCGTTGAGATTTATCTCCGCAAAATTCCCCGCCCTGCCCACGGTCAGTAGGGAACACCGATGGGCTTGAAAAGGCCGCCGTCCGTCGGATGGGACGTTAAGCCGTGGCCCCGTGTGCGGGAGAGCCATACCCTGTGCACGTTAAAGAACACGCTGGATGGCCTTGACGGGAGGCTACCATCTGTCTCCCAACAGCTGTTCCAGTGGGTCCCTCCCCCAACCTTCTCTGAGCCTTCGGGGTCCATGTGACCTGGCCATTTAGCCCATGGTGTGCAAAAAAGTGCCGCTCAGAGGTAAAACAACCCAACCCAACCTATTTATCGCTCTCTTTTCGTTCGAGAAATGAAAAAAAAAATGCATGGAGCTGACAAATAGTATTACTCAAATAATAAAGCATTAAAATAATTCTATAATAGAAAATTTAAACTGTTGAAAAAGATTTGTATTAATGATCAACTTTATTAATATAGGCAGAGGCAAAGGAATGATTTGCAAAGCACCTCAACATACATTTTAAAGTCTATTATACTCGTCGTAAGAAACGTCGTCTTAATTGCATAAATTAATTAAATTAGTTAGTTCCCATTAGGGAAAGTTGACATCTTTTATTTATTCCAATACTGTGATGCTATCATTAAATAGTCGCATAAAGACCGCCTTTGGATTTGTTAACTGTAAAAGATATTTGTTTTGATAAACTCTACATTAAAAAGCCACGTTATAAAATCTTCAAAGCTTATATTAGGGTACGGTACGGATATTTTCTCTATATGCGTTAATTGCAGATGGATGTTTTCTGCTAGGTACACAGTGAACCTTTGTCGTGCACAGCTTATGATGGTTCTGCGCATTACCGAGTAATCTGCTGTCGCACGCCGAGCCGATCGTTGCCCGAGAAGCATGGCGGTCACTAATCATGGACTAACAAGGCTGTATCCTCATTCTGAGGCATCCAATTCTCCAGCAAATACCTATTGCGTACATGTAAGTATGAAATTGAACGGTTAAGAAGACTAGATGCTAAAATTCGCACAAATAAACACATGCAGGTCTTGGATTTGCAATACTCTAGTGTGAGTATAACGTTATAGAATAAATAATTATGTCAAATGTTGGTTCATTAGAGTGAATTAGTGTTAAATTGTATCATGCTTATTTCTCGAAAGCATTCCCGGATCTAGAAAAATTAGATTTAGGTGAGGTGAGGATTAAGCGACGCAATTGAGTCTGAAAAATGCAAAGGGAGGAGGGGCAGGAGACTTTATTTCCATTGCAGTATAACATTTTCCCTCTTTCAGAAGTATATTAATTTTTCAGAAATTATTTCTTAAAAATGAGTGAAATATGCACAAGCTAAATATATTTGGCCTTTATTACCCTTACTAACATTTTCAAAAGTGAGAGCGGGACATGATTCCTCTTGTTTCCTTACTAGAACTTGTTAAAATCTTATTATTCAAATTGTTTGTTAAAAATATTATAATAATCTTTGAAACTTTAAATACAATATAAACTCGAAATTCGCGTGTAATTTTCGAGGATATAGTGTCCCGGAACAAGGTCACACATAAGCATTTATCAGAGGTTTAAGTGGCCGCAAATTTCAGATGTAATATTTAAAACTATTTTTTTTTTCGCATTTTACAGAGCTGGTATTTCTTAACTTTCTTCGCTATTTCTTATACGAATACAAATAATATGCATCCAATATTTCCTAACATTGGCCTTCACGTCGTCAAGTGATAATAATTGGCAGTAAACAGTAGCAAGATTTGTAAATAGAAGAAACTATGATTTATTAAATCGCTTATAATTTAATCAAAAGCGATAGATTGAAAAATTATATTCAACTCTCTTTCGGTGACTTTTTTTGTTTGTAACAACACATTTCTGATTAATCAATTATCCATGCATTATTATTACGTTTCTACTTCCAAGATTTCATTACGTTAACATCCACCTATGATATCTCCGAATAATGTAATTCTGTGAAAAATTTCTGACATCCACCAGTTTATCTCGGTGGTTGTCAACCGCCAAGAGTGCATCTCTGAATAATGTATTAGATCTGCGTAAAATTTCTGACGCTCCCAAATTCCGTAGTTCAAAATACCGTGACAGTATTTTGAACTCTCTCAGCAATTACCTTAGATGCGAATTGTTGATCTCGCATGAATGGTGCAATATTTAGACGTGTATATGATAAGGCTTTCAGTATCTGCAAAAGAAGCATGGAAATATATCTTTAAAATAATCGCTTGGGTATTATTAAAATTTTACAGACTGGAGTAATTATTTGACGGAATTCTTCTTAACGACGTAATCTGTAGTTCCCAGGTTCGAGTCCCAGTTGGGTCAGCGTTGAGATTTATCTCCGCAAAATTCCCCGCCCTGCCCACGGTCAGTAGGGGACACCGCTGAGCTTGGAAAGACCGCCGTCCGTCAGATGGGACGTTAAGCCGTGGCCCCGTGTGCGGGAGAGCCATACCCTGTGCACGTTAAAGAACACACTGGATGACCTTGACGGGAGGCTATAATCTGTCTCCCATACAGTTATTCCAGTAGGTCCCCCTCCCCCAACCTTCTCTGAGCCTTCGGGGTCCATGTGACCTGGCCATTTACCCATGGTGTGCAAAAAAGTGCCGCTCAGGGGTAAAACAACCCAACCCAATCTTAACGACGTTATCTTTTCCTTAAAAGTTACCTTTTCCTTAAAAGGAAACAATAGTCTGAGTTGAAACAGTTTACTTTTAAATTAAAATGAAAAAAAGCAAAAGTTTTAAACTTTTCATTACAGCATTTTCAACAGCTTTTAACCCTCACAAAGTCATTTCGCATTCCATTTCCTAACTGCATACAAATAAAGCACATTTTAATGTTTAATTTTTTATTATTTATTACATTCGGATAACAATTGCATTCAATTAATATTTCATTAATCGTCTGGAGATGTTTTCGTGGCATTAAATATTTCTATTAGCTATCATAATAATGTTATATGTTGCCTACATAACACAAAGTGACATCATCGAAATTCTGATTTTCCTAATTTTATTGGGGGTCTCCCCCGTCTAAATGTAGCTAAAGGAAAAGCGCGCCAGGCTCGTAATTTGAAGTTCCAAGGTTTCTGTATCAACTGTTCTGGTGTTAAGATTCTCTGCAAACTCCTCTTCCTGTCCTCGGTGAGAAAGGGAACACCCATGGGCTTGGGAAGACTTTTGTCCTTCTCATAGTACGTAAAGCCATGGCTGCGTGCGTTGGAGAGCATATTCTATTTATGTTAAACAACATGCTGGATAGCCGTAATGAGCATAGCATAATTAGGATTTTCAAAGTAACAGGATCTGGGATCCAATAACTTTTTCCATCTCAAGATGTCCAATAAATGATATGAGTCAAAAGACAAGAAAAGAATCACCAAAAAAGTGAGCCCCAAAGGGCAGTAAAACAGTTATAAATATGATAATTCAAAGAGTCAGACTGAAAAGGTTCCCAGTTTGAAAACCAAAGGTCTAGCTCTCTTGAATCTACTCATAGGATAGTGATCAAATTTCAAAATATTTGTAATAACACAAGTCCACAGTTTCTAAAAATTTCCGCCGTAATGGGCGTGTCTAGTTAACTATTATCTATTTTCAAATTAAAGCAATTAGTACTTGGAGTAATCATTTGTTGCTCTTACACAGTAAGCGTTCACGATGATCAAAACCATAACTACTGTCACTTGAAATAGAAATCCAATTTCTTCTGTTACATTTTAATCTATTTGGCTCTCACGATATTTTCAAAACTATAACAAATAATTTTTTGGGAAGCTATGGTAACAGGTTCTAATGGAGCTTATTGCTTTTCTTTCATCATTCGCTGGCGTTGTTCCGATATCATCTGTGATATAAATAAGTTCCAAAGGAATTTTTGAAAAGTAAAAATGTGTCATCGTCATAGTTTAAAAGAATTATTTGTCGAATACGCAATTTGATTTTTTGAATTGGACTTATCATATCTACTTCTCATTGCCAAATATTACTTACGTGAGTTTCCTGATTTCACTAACTGCAATCTAGCTGAATTCTTTTAACTCAAATGCAAAATTTAATTTTGTTCAATATTTACCAGATAAATATTCAATTTTCACAGAAACAGAATGGAACTGATTTTTCTCTTGTGCCTACTTTGCCTGTCTTTTTAAATTTCCTCTTTTAATTCCTTGGGATTTGGCCTATTACATAGATGTGCGCACTTGTTCCAACTTTCCTTGTTTTTAGAACCTTTTTTTTATATAAAAAATACGTTTTAGGTCCTAAATTACTAATCTAGAACGACGTGAAGGAAAACCAGAAACAATCGGTGTCCCAAGCGATCGGATTAATTTACCACCACTCCAAGAAGTCCCTTACTTCCAGCCATACATCAAGGGCTAACGAGTAGATTGCTCTAGCTGAAGCACAAAAAAAGTCGAAGAAAACGTTGCGGTGGTGAGGAGGCATTCGCCGTAATGCCCGTGCACAAAAATCCTCACGCCTCTTTGTTACGTCAGCACCGGAAGTCACGTGCTACATTCAATATGACGCGCCGTGAACCGAGCGCGCTGCTGCTGCCGCCGTCGCTGCTGCTGCACCTTTCGCTCCCTTGCTCGTTCAAGCTCTGCAGTCAGAGCATCGCCAACTCAGCTTCATCGACGGCTATAGCCTCTCTAGCTGCGAAGTGTGTGTGAGGTGCTTTGCGGGGAGAAGCTAACTCCAGGAGGAGCTTTATCCAATGCTCACTGGAAGCCGCCTGCAGACAGCAGGGGCAGAAGCAGCAGTCGTAGGCCTACAGATGTGGTGGTGTTGTTTGTGAGACACGCGTCGGTCGTTTGTTATCGCATGGGGCCTAGTGGGCCACCTTATGACAAGTATGCTGGTGCCAGTGCGGTTTACTGCTTCCCTCGCATCGGCTACTGACTCTGTCCCGACAAATCACACATGGTATTTACTCTAACCCTAACAACAGCGGCTGGTAGTAGTAGCTGTAGTTGTAGTACTAGCATGGGTTGCGGTAAAGGCATGAAAAGAGACAGCTTTGGAGAAGGATGCGGTCAACAAGGAAGAAGAGGAAGAAAAGGACTACGAGTTGGTGAAAAAAACGGAGAAATGGGAGGTAAAAAATGTGTCGGTGATTGTAGTGTTCGTCGCTGTGATGATGCCAGTAGCAACAAATGTGTTCGTTCTGTCACTGCTGGTGGTACCAACAAGGTCCATCGCAAGACATATTCCGGAGTACCGCGCAAGACATACACAAAACTGCAGGCAACACTTGGACTGTTTATCTGTGCTCTTCATTTAATCAGCTGTGCCGCAGCAGGTAAGTGAGTTACTCATTCGATAACCAGTCGACAACTTATCATCCTTATCATCCGCGGTGAATTGGTTTATGCGTTGTCTCTCCAGTAATTACATCACACTTCGGTCATCATGATGTAATCTGCATGAGGCTTTGTTTCGTAAGCAGTGTGACGGATCTATTAATTGTTATTTAATGACATCATTGTCAGAAATCGATGCAGATAATTATTACATCACTGGGACTCTTAGGAACTTAATTTCATAAATTGAACCTTACGTTTGCATTTCATTTTCAAGGATATTTTTCAAATGATATCTACATAACTATTTTTTGCTAATAAGTGTGCATTTTGTGTTTCTTTATCTATGGAAACAGAGATTCAACAATTAAATGCCAGGGATATAACTGCCAAGATATAATCGCAATGCAAAGAAGCAATTCACAGCAAAGTTATCTCAAACTACATTTTGCATACATTACACTATTCACTACTATAGTTTTTTAACGTTTTATAATCCTAATAGTTCTTTAACGAAAAATAATTGAGAGTGAGTAGTTAATAGAATTTTTAATATTAAAATAGAAGTTGCAATCGAGAGGAGCTTGACAAGACATTATTCCGCAGAAAAAAAATAAAATATTCTATTGCAAGAATAAAAATAAAGTTCCATAGTAAGACTAAAAATATTTTTCCAAATAATATATATAAGAATACAAAAAAAACAGTTATGTTACTCTAGAATTTTATTGAAGTAATTAATATGTTATACTCACAATGTTCAATTAATTAATAATTGTATATTTCAGCAACTGTTATTTGAGAAAAGTTTAATATCAGTTGATGTAATTTTTTCGTTGATTGTATCGTATCAATGGTAAGAAATTAACAACTTCGATTGCTTCCCAATGGTGCATTAGCAATTATCAGTTATGCATCATAAAATAAGACGTGCATCCGCTCTTAATAAATGTTATACAAAATATTTTAAAACTATTGAAGTTAATAATAAAAATTTTTTGTTCATCTTCAAAATTTTAATTCTACTCATTCAGAAAATGTTAATTCTACTCATCAGTATTTAGTTCCACAGAATAGTTCATTAGGCAAAAAATAGTTTGCACGAAGTAAACTATACTGCACATTTTCTCTCTGCTCTAATTTACTAGCTGGAGATAATTACAGACTCACAAGCAAGGAAATCTCTTAAAGTTTGCCTAACAAATGATTTCAACTGTGTGCAATTATTCTTAGTAAGGTAAATAAATTCAACTGAATGAAGGCTATGGGAATTTATCACCGTATTATTAAGCAGAATGCCTCTAGTCATGTGACGTTCATAAATAACATCACCTGACCTTGATTTAACCTTGATGGTCGAAGAACACGCAAAATGTGGTTCTGCATATTTTCTGCATAATTATCGTAGTACTTAAACAGTAGATAATGTAATAGAGAAATTGGAATCATTGTTCATCGCCCAATTTGGGAGTGCATTTCAGTTGTATTACAGTGCAGCTTATTACACTATTGTGGAATCAGCAAAGTTATCTTGTTTACATAATGCTTCAGAACTAAACGACATAAAAAATAAAAATGGTTTAAAATATTAATTATTTTATACATATTATATATTGTTTAGTTTTGATACTTTGTTATTAGATATAAACTTAATATATATATAATAAAGCTGCTAATAAACGACTTGTAGAAATTTATTTTATAGTAATAGCGTCTATAATTACGAACGAAAACTAGTAATAATTAAGTGTAAAAATAATAGTTTTCGTTTTTAATTATACACGCTATCACTATAAAATAAATTTATGCAAGTCGTTTATTAGCAGCATTCAAAAGTTCAAAAGAGATTAGTTCATTAAATATCACTATCAATAATTGTGTGTGGGAGGCTAAAATTTCACTTACTTCGGTTTTTGTCTCAGAACTTGTATATTTTCAGAATTTTAGAATACATACTTTTCTAAGATTGTGGAGCTTAATTTAATTGTTAAAGATATCTTCAGTGGAGAATATATTCAGAAGTTGTTTACAAAAAACATATTTACTAAAGAATTTGTTTGTGGAGCATACTGGTTCAGCTTGTGAGCTCCGTTTCTTGAACCATATTTACATCTGGGACAGCTCACAGATATTAGTGAAATCAGGAAATGCTGATTTTTTTCACTTTTCAGTTAAATGCAAACTGTGTCGTTTCTCATAATTCTTAAGCGAACAAATTAGAAGTCTGAAGTCTGATGTTTGAAAATGTACATCTAATTCTCTTTAAATAATTCGTCAAAATTTAAAATAAAAAAAGCATTAAACCAAGAATGAAATAGCTACTTGAATACGCATCAATTAATAAGATAGATAAAGATGAAAAATAAATTAGCCATAAGAATCTGTTGCATTTTGAAATATAAATAATTGAGTAATCTACTAACATCTGAATAACAGAAAAATATCAAAATGCAAATATAGAAAGAGTCACACCCTGATGCATATTAAGAATGCAAATGCGAGTGTAATAGTACAATAGTGTAATCCTTAATCATTTTTAATTTCCCTTTGTGTACAAGTTAATTTTTGTGGTGTCTTGTGGAAAGAAAAATATCGAAAAATATTATTTAACTGAATTCTGAGTAATATAATACTATAATTAATATATACAACTATATATTAATTATAGTTTACGATATAAAAATAAGGGAACTATTTCATACACTTTCTCTTCACGCCACAAGTAGACTACAACTTTCAAAACGTATTTGAACCGTATTTCAGCAGTGTTTCCAATTATATACAAATTATTTTCACTGCTTGAAATGCGAGGTAGAAATATTTTATCAAACTTAATCTCTCTAATGAATATTGTTTGCAAGCTTCGCAAATATTGTTTCGAAAAATAAGTCTTCGAAAATAAATATTTTAGGCAGCGAAATTACCAAACTATTTGATATAATTGCATTACTTTTCATGTACATGAGTTATTCGTAATATAGTTGCAGCTTTCTACAGTTCGGTTCATCTCTTCATTCAAATATATTTTGAAAAAAGTAACGTATTTAAAATTGCACTTTTGAGCATTCGTGTGACACTATCACGAAGACCCAAATCATTTTAGGTTGCAGTTTAGGAAAGTCATATACACATTTTCTAACCACATATTCTGCAAATTGTCTGTGAAGTTTCAGTATTAATTCCATGAAATTTAGGTCAATGAACGTTCTTAATCAAAATGGATGTTGAAATGAATAGGTAAGTTAAATTGTTAAATAATATGATACGAAATTTGTCTGAAGCTTACGTAGCTTAACTGCTATATATATATATACATCAATAGAATTTTGAAGCATTAGTATCAGAGGCAATGAGTCGTTTGGCGGCACAATTTCGGTTGTACTATCCATAATGAATTGAATAACACAAATTCATATGTTGATCATTGTTATATAAAATACATAGACTATTACATAAATATATTTCACTTTACTCTATTGTTAAATTTTAATAAATGGAGAGTTTTGTATGCAATTGCAATATAAATTATCCGTTGTTTTTGTAACTACATATGTGTACTAATAATAGTTTGTAACGGGTGTAAAATATTCTCATACAATTGATGTCGGAAGAATTAAACTGCGAATTAGAATATGAATTGGTATAGCAGAGAGTGCGAAAGTGGAACGATTTGGTCTTTGCGAAGTAATTGACACCAAGCCATTTCAGAAATTTTTGTTTTGAATAACAATATTCAATTTGAAAAACAAGGTATACAGAATAACTTAACCTGCATTTAATGTTTCAAATATATGTTTATTGAAACTGAGCAATAAGTTGTGTCAAACCATACTTTTGATCTGTTTGCATGACTGAAAATTGGCGTATTGCTATATATTCCTAATAGAAATTATATAAAATGAATGAGTTGAAATATTGCAGAAAGCATTGGTTGATTCTCTTGTCAGTAAAATTTCCAATGCTCTTCTAAACCAATGAAATATTAAATTACAAATCATTGATCATAAGGATCATAAGGCCATTACAAATCAAAACTGCATACGTAGTTTCTTTAGGGGGAGTAAGTGAGCTTCTCTGGATATCCCAGTGATCAAGTGGTTTAGAAAGTTCCAAGCAAGTGACTGTGTGAAATAAGATTGTGTTCGTTTTGCTGATGTAAAAGAAATGAATATTCAGCTTTCCTCTATAAATTTAACTTGAATATTATCAGCTCTAAATCCATAAATAGGTTTCCTGTATGTGCATAAAAAAGGAAGAAAGAAAGAAATGTCTCCTTCGTTATATTTTTCAACAGCATATCAGAATAGTAGATAATGTGGAAATAAAATATATATATATATACGGATAGTGAAAGCAAACTCTTAATTTGTGCTATAATAGCTATCAGTTTTACAAATATTAAAATTAATATGTAGAAACGTAGTTATGCGAGGGTCAACACCACTTGAACTTTTGTATGGGGTCTTGCTCCAAATGATGATTTTGTATTGTTCACCGACAATAACGGAGAAAACAATGAGGCGAACGTGGCACTGTTAATCATATACTTTATTGCGAAAAACCATTTTTCAATTCCCTATTTCATATTTATAATCTACTTTACGTAAAGAACGGAGCAGCAAGTCTTCCTCAATGAGTTTATTGTCCAATCGTTGCTTAGTACTCTTCGGAAAGCCAATAAAAAACAAGATCTCACATCTTGCCTGGAAATGCATCAATCCTCAACTCGTTAGAGAGCTTCAACGGCAAGTGGTTTACATCGTGAATGTGTCGGAGTATTACATCTGCGAGTTGTCTTTTCTGGAATTCATGTGGTTGTAGCAATTTTTAATTGGTCAGTGCCTTCTTTTATTCCCATATTTTGCCTCTCCATTCTTTATGTGAAATAGAGTATGGTTTTCATATTTTCTCTGCTAGTAACGATTAGCATTTTAAGGATTAGTATTTGAAATTCATATTCTGCAATGACGAGAATCATAAACCTTATATATAAAGAGAAGCTCTCGAACATATGAATGTGGTCGATACATATTATCATAACCTGTTTACTTGAAATGCGTACTCTCTATATAAAAAACTCAATATTTTTTGCAGGTAAAAGCAAACATGCCTTGAACATTCAAAACTCATATATCGGAAATATGATACTAATACTCTGGATGCACGAAACTCATCCCTACAATGTGAAGCTCACATCTCTCACATAGGAGGTTCATGATCTCTACATACACAATTTTATGTATAATGCACGTGGAAGAAGTTCGCAGTTTGCATACTCGAATTTCGTACTTGACGAAATCATGATTAGTCGTCTTAGCACCATTTTCTTTCAGGAACTATTCAGCGATCACTATGTAAAATATGAACAAAAATTACTACACTACATACAGGGACATATTAAAAGAGTCTTAGGACGTTCATTTGTTCTTTTAAAGCATCAAAACTATATTGCGTGCTCGAAGGTTATTATTTTATTTATTTATTTTGCTGGTAGAAATATCATCACAAAATATAAGTTGTAATATTTAAAGACTATTTCACACTATTTGAAAAGCAAAGTTAGGTAACTTTAAGAATATATAATATGCAATGTCTCTAAATAACTGTCAAGGAAGACACATGTATTATTATCAACAAATAGGAATCAGCGAAAAAAATTGAAGTATTTAATATATAATGTCCTACCAAAATATTGGAAAATTTCCGTGTTTTATCAACGACATTCTGACTTCGAAGATATATAACTTCTAAAATATGCATTAATTGGAAAAACGTTACTGAAAATAAATTAAATCTTGTTTGTTTTAAATATTCGTTTAGTTTTTAAAGAGTTATGGAAGTTAGAATATTTCACAACAGTAAAGCGTCATAAGACTTTACCTCAGAAATTAATTCTTATTAAGACTTAAATAATAAGTATACTTTCAAGCCATTTAAACTAAATATACATTTTAGAAATTTTGGTAATGATTATTTTAATATTATACAATTATGAATGATTTTCATGAAACAAGATAATTTATTTATAAATATTCCATATTTCACAACTATAAATACTGAACGAATATAGTTAAAAAACGATATTTAAATAGATTTTATCATGATCTTTAATTTATCTTCAATCCCATGTTTCCATTAAATGCATATTTTAGAAGTTAAAGAGCTTAGAAGTTAGATTTCCGCAGACAAAGCATAGAAAAAATCTCTAAAATTTTGGTAGGATAGTGTATATTCCACCAGAAATTTTTAAAATATTAAGCTTTTCAGCGACAGGTTTACCAATCACTTTTAAGTGACATTTAATGCAGAGATATTACGCCTCTATAATTATGCTACCATTAAGAGAACAATATATTTCAATTTAGAATTAGAGAATTTTTTTCTTAGAATTCTTAAGATTAATAAACCTCATTTGCGCTATGTGCTCATCTGCAGAAAGGTAAGATAATAAAATGAAGATTCCCTTGATACCTATATTATCTATGGAAGCGTATAAAAACTTTGCTATTGCTCTCAAAACTGTTTGCTCTAAAAAGGTAGTATTTATATCTTTTTCACACATTATTATAACTTTTTCTAAATGTTAGAGGAATTCTTAGGATTTGCAATGCAGCTTTTAAATCTTCCATTCAATATATAATTCTGCAATTACTGAGGAAATATAATTGAAAATCAAAACTTGAATTTCTTCTAAATTTAAAAAATAAACTTTTCAATAAAACATGCACATTTTTTTTTTAAAAAAAAGCATATTTTACCTTTTTTTTGAAGTTACAGAGTGAGAATTTTGTTTCAAATTTACATAACACGAAAACGTTATTTTTTTAAATATTAGCTCGAATACTAAATTTTAAAGCATTTTTTTATTCTTAATCTTTAAAATATTTCTTTAAAACAATATACATATAATGATGGAAATTGCGCTATTACAATGCATACCCAAATATGCACATAAGGAAAATAGATATCATTTTTATACTCGTCATTAGTGTAACTCACACTTTAATTATTAAAGACTATATAAAAACATAGGTGGTAACGTTTTCATAGATGTGAAACCTATGCGAACACCAGAATGCTTGGAATATAAAGTATTATACAAATTTAAACTTTTACAAATCCTAGAAACCTAGCTATTTTCCTCAGTTCGATGCAGTAGAAACAAACCTAGGTATGCAAACGAACAGGGACACAGCCATTTGTCAAATTACTGTTGTTTAGAGGCCCGCGCATTTAAATAACAAAGGTAATCTACTAAACACCCAACATGCCTTCTGACAGTATTCAGTTATTAAAGAGTCACTCCACCCTTTCGCTTTCCTAATAAATAGCCATCGTTGCACCAAACCGAATTTACGTAACCACGTGTTTAGACCTGTGCACGTTTTCCGCAAGTGAAGACGGTTATGGTTAAGTAACATTAGGGGGTCAACGGATGGAATGCTTTTCCGTTGCCTAATACTCCTTTCTGAATTCGTCTAGAGCCAAGACGACACTATCAAGAAGCCATTCAGAAATTTTCTAGAAACTGCCTTCGGGAATGGTGCCTGTTTATAGAGGTTCGTGGCTGGCATACTTGCTGTATAAAGTTATACATTAATTATTGTACATGAACCTCGTCTCGCAGCGTGTTAATTAGGAAACAGCATTTGCGAGAAAACCGAGATATAGTGCACAAATGCGCCTCCCTTTCTCTAGTGTCTAGATTACAGCTCCTGTGGGAAAAGCTGCTGATCACCACGGTTTTAATAATGGACGTTGTTGCGATGCTAACTTAACATGCACACGGTTACTGTTATTGTTGTAGGTCTGCCACATAGGTATGTCTTATATTTGATGTTATACTGATAAGTAGAAAACACATTAATAATTAACTTACTCTTTTCTTTCTTAGTATGTGGATGTGCTTAGGTGTCTTAAAGGGAGATTAGGTGGTATAACAAGATACTAGTTTAGTTACCCCCTTAGAGATAAAAGAAACATAACATTATGTTTTATTTTCCATGTATTCTTGGAGGGTTATCGATTTTTTTTTCATAATGCTCTGAAAGATTTAAATTGCTTGTGAATTGTTTCTCATGTAATGTATTGCAGTATTATTATTTCATGAGACACTTTAAGAGAAGGCTGAATTTAATTTTATTTAAAAATATCTGAGTTCTAAAACACGTTTTACTTCATAAAACTGTCTTATATTTAATGTAAATTTTAAGATGAAATTTTAATAAGTAAACTATTAATATAACGACCACCTGAATAACAAATATTCAGTAGAACAAAATAATTTTTCGCTCCGACACTTACTGGATATTTTTATGTTGAATTTGCAACGAAATTTGCGAAAAGAGAATATTAAACAATACGAAGCCCACTATTTTTTATCTCTACTGGATTTGATTTTTAGCATACCAACACTAATTCATAGTGAGTTTCGTTATAATTATTTTGCAATATGTAAATCTCGGTGTCACGATTTTTTTGCGCTTCAATGTGATGGAACTTTGTTGTTTCTAATACATTTCGGTTCCCCGAACATCTTCGTGATATTGATGTTTCACCGTAGTTTTGAAGTCAAAGCCATTATAAAAATAGCTTCAAAATTAAAGGCAATAATTCACGTTCTAAGGCTAGCAGCACTATACACTAGTGTGCTTGATCGGGATTTTAGTGTTGCCGCAGCAACGAAATGCGACAAATCACAGTATTGACTAATAGAGGGAAAACTTATTTGTCTCATCTAAGAGAATTTGGCGCATTCTTAGAATAATTCAGTGAAACTATGCATTAAACGTAATATTCATTTCTTTTTAAAATAAGATTCTATAAAATTTACATCATTACTACTATAGCAAGATCACACTCCGAATAACAAATTAACATTTTCTAGTGCAAAACCCTCAAAAACGCCAACAAAGCTTACATGGGTTCAGCTCTAAAGAGGAATGAAACCTCGATTGCATTATTTTACCTCTCTTCAGTTTCTTCAGCTGAAGTGTATAAACATCCTCATTACAAAGACTTTAGACTCTACACTCAGTGGTCATTCAGTTATGACCATTCCACCTCATATTTTGTAAATGGTAAGTTAAGTTCAAAGATTTATAGCTACTAAAATAAGCGTTTTATGAGAAAAGGTATCTGAGCAACTAAATATCTTTATTACACACTTCAGCTGAACCACTCATATTTGCAATGAGTAACAATTAAGATCTCAATCAAAAGTTATGGAGTTTCGAAAATTTCAAGATCCCAATCAAAGTTATCTAAACCTCCATTTTCCATAATATTCTTTTAGCATTTAAATATTAAAATTATTTAAATATACAAAAAGGTTTAAATATTTGAATTAATCTAAGAAACTTTTGAAAAATTAACTGAATATTAAATTAATTATTTACACAAACTTTTAGAATGTTCAGTTATTTATAAAATGATTTCAAACAATAATCCTTATTTACGTTTCGATTAATTTCAAAGTTAAATTCTTTTGTCTAGCCTTACTGTCGTTAAATGTTGAAACTTCTATAATTCTTTAAACACTGAAGGAATATTGTTGAAAGTCGATATTCAGAAAAAATTCATTGCGATCTTTAATTTACTTTTAGTCACGTTTTTCCATAAAACGCTTATTTTAAAAGTTATGGAACTTCGAAATTAGCATTCCATTTCATTTGCTGCATTATAGTTTGGAACGAGCAAAAAACGTATAAAGACAACACCGTTTTATATCAATGCGTTATTATGGTTAATAACTTCTGTTTATTACCGCGCAATCCACTGTTACTAAAGGGAACTTTAATAACAGTAGAACCGCTCATCTTGCATTGACTAACAATGAGCTCAAACAAATCTAGCTGCTTTATAAAAACGTAAAATAAATTGCTTCCTATTATTTTCTCTAAAATTTAGAAGTCTTTAATCCGGTTTACTTTACAGTAAACAATTCACTAAAACCTGTATTCTATTCCCATACTTTGCAAATGAAATGACGGGAAAATAATCTCTTATTCAATACTTAACATTAACTCTTTTAATACCCTAGTATAAATTTTCAACCTGAATTAACACATAGCTTTCCAAATAAAAGTTTAATACAATACAGACATTTGCGAATAAGATGTTCAATAGAAATAAGCTGTTACATTAATTATGAATCTAACTGTACATTTATATTTTTGCCTGCATGGCAATTTTCGTCAAGTGCTTTTCTTTATTCCAACATATTTCATCCTTCGCCTGCATCGTGAAACAATAGGCGGTAAACGAGCTTAAACTTTTTGTTCCGCTCAACTATTCATCAATCGCATTTGTTTGGAAAAGAAATCACAACCCATTACAAAACAAGCGATGATTCTCTTTAACGCTTTCCAACATATCCTCCATTCGTACAGAGGCTTTTCTGCACGGGCAGCAGATGTATCATTTAGAGCAAAATTTTTCACTAATATTTTCTCTTTTGTATGCATCAGAATTCCACCCCCTCCCCTTCAACTTCCCTCGAATATTACACAAAGCTATTATTGAATAATAGCTGGAGCTTTAGCATTCGATATTTAATATGATTTTTTACGTGAATAAACAGCTTAGAAAATAATCGAAATGTGAAACGAATATAAGGGAATTCAAGCATTTTGGTGATAGCTTTAGCGCATACAAAGTTTGAATTAATATAAATAAATGTGGAAAAATAAAATTAGTATCAAACGTTTAGTATAAGAAAAATCCATATAGCAAATATGATTCAATATATCATATCCATGAGAGATTGCACAAAATTTAAAATAAATACCCCCTCAAGCAGCAGCTTGCCACAGAGGTCTGACAGGAGCCTGTCAGTTTATATGCCAGAGTAAAAGGTCTGAGAGGATGGCAGGACCTCAGCAGAAAAACGACACATACATCCATGCCTTACCCGGGGCTCGAACCCAGATCCCTTAGACCATAGCCAAGCGTGCTAACCACTCGGCTACGGGAAACGTAAAAGAAATGTAGAAATCGTTAATAATTTGAAATGAAGATAACAAATGGCAATATTTTTATATTTCCATTAGTTTGTAATAAGTTGCAAATAGTACAATAATTGTATTTGTGTTACCTTAGAGAAATATATTTAATATTGAAGAATGCTTTTATAACTTAGATTGGGGGTGACAAAATCCAACAAGTGTACGAATTTTATTCATCGTCACCTAAAAGACTGCAAGCCATATTCATCGGGGCCTTAAGGACAGCGAGCCATAGTCTTTGGGAGATTAGGGTTGGATTGGATTGTTTTACCTCTGAGCGGCACTTTTTTGCACACCATGGGCTAAATGGCCAGGCCACAAGGACCC
Source organism: Ryuthela nishihirai (assembly GCA_038380435.1). Classification (NCBI taxonomy): domain Eukaryota; kingdom Metazoa; phylum Arthropoda; class Arachnida; order Araneae; family Heptathelidae; genus Ryuthela; species Ryuthela nishihirai. The sequence goes on from JAWZYU010000011.1 coordinate 19,676,668, forward strand.
CGAAGGCTCAGAGAAGGTTGGGGGAGGGGGCCCACTGGAACAGCTGTTGGGAGACAGATGGTAGCCTCCCGTCAAGGCATCCAGTGTGTTCTTAGTTAGATTAGTTTCGATTTATAAAACCTAACCACCTGCCCTTGCTACCACCCACCAAGAAGACACAATATCCCTTAAATTTTGGAAACGACTGTATGACTTTCAGAAATATCCTGAAATTTCACGCTGTATGGCTACTCTGGGAAGTGATCAGATCCACCTGCCTGTGTAAAAATACACTCTCACGAAACTTCTAAAATCGAAGTTGGGAGTTACCATGGGTGATATAGACTTGGAAATAAGAATTGATATGTGCTATGACTTAATGCACCCTACAGTTTAACTGAACAGTTCATCATATTATATACCATTATTCTGAATGACTTGATCAAAATTGATCAATGATCAGCATTAGACCTATAGCTATACACATTTGTACTATTAAAGTTTGTTTGGTTTTTTTGACTGCTTTCTGTATTATTGCTAAAAAAATCCCTATATTGAGCAGTCAGCCACTGTTATCAATAAAAAAAATATGTAGTCCCCCCTCCACCGAATACTTATATGAAGATCTGATAGTGCTGCCATAAACTTAGGTATTTATCGTCATGTGGTCCACTGTTGAAATAACTTGGCATATTCTGCATTAAGTAAAATTTATTGCAGTGCGAATGCATAAACATTAGTCCTGAGTTAGAATCACTGACTATATGAAGCCCATGAATATCACCGTGATAGTTGAAAACTTTTTGAATAATGATAAAAATGACCGTTGCTTCCACAGAACGGTTCAGTTGACAGATAAACGAGTTATATGAGGTAATATTTTCTGACCCAATTACTTGATGTATTGATTCTATTGCAGAAAGAAGCTATCTAAAAACTTCTCGAAACTTCTAAAGGAGTTTTGTTGCAGAAAAGGTTGAAGAATTTTATTAGTTATGCTGCCTCTAATTTATATCTATTCAAATATTTAGCATTGATTTTTTTTTTCTCTGTAATTTTCGCAATTTCCGAAATATCGTACCCAATACGAGACAGAATTGTAAAAGGCAAATTAGGGATGAAGCAATTCTACGATATAGATTCCAACCTGGCGGAAGGATATTAGATTAAGAACTTTAACAACTTGATAGGAGGCGAAAATAATACCAATCACATATATCGTACTATACATTTAAAAAAAATAATAATTTCGTGAAAAAATATTCCGGAAAGGTATTTTTATCTGCTCAGATTCGATCCAGTCACTTGTTTCTCCCTTTTTAATAGATACTGTCCTGTTTTCAGCTATCACAAGTTGTACCTATCAAAAGTTGTACAACGTACTTAAAAACTCATTGCTTCAAATATTGAAAACAGTCTTGCTATCGGAGGACACTGAGTATTTGCCACTTCTGTTTGTTCCAGTGAAATTGTAAAAGCAGCATTGTTCTCAGGCACGAAATGCTGACAAAGAAAAAGATATTAGTATTGTTTATTCAGAGTATGCTACGGGGACTGGGGTGGCTCAGTTGGTAGCGCAACAGGATCGTAATATGCAGTTAACAGATTCGAGTCTCAGTTGGGCCAGCTTTCAGATTTATCTCCATAAAACTCCTAGTCCTTCCCTCGATCAGTAGGGAACACCGATGGGTTGGAAAGGCTGCCGTCCGTTGTATGGGACGCTAAGCCGTGGCCTCATGTGCTGTTGAGTCAAACCCTGTGCAAGTTAAAGAACATGCTGGATGGCCTTAACTAGAGATATTGTCTATCCCCTTTCCCCAATAATCTTTGAGCCTTCGGGTCTTTGTGACCTGGTCATTTATCCCATTGTGTGCAAAATAAATATCGCTCAGAGGTAAAACAACGCAACAACTCAGTCTATGTTTTTTGTCTGATTCCTGTTTGATTGCATTAACAGAAGAGCATTTTTCGAGAAATATTTGCAAATCACATGATCGAAAAATCAAACTGAATCAAATATAATCCCGAGTTATTTAACTTTATTCTCTTTTTATTTTAAATTCGCGCTCTCCTTGAAAATAAAAATGGCAAAAAAGTGAGTTAACAAACTGAATTAAGCAAACTATGCTAATGAATATTTACCTCGCTTTGACATGCACATGGCAAATGATAAGACATAAAAAGCTAAAATCCCCTTGACGAAACTCTTGCAACTTATTGTAACGAAAGCAGAACGTACAACAACGAAGTCAGGACTATGGTATTAAAAAGAACTCAAGATATAACAAGAAGAACGTGATTTACATCACTTACCCTTTCGAACGAGGAGTTTACTTAAAAAAAACCCAGAGAATTCCAGTTGTTGTTCTCAGCTGTCTTCTAATAGTTGAATGAGTTAGTTTTTCCGAAGAATTAGTGTGAAGCTGCAATATTTGACTTTGTTCGCCATATGGTGTGTGCGAGGAAGTATTAAAATAGTTCAGCAATGTAGATGTATTAATGAACTAGTAAGAAAAATGTAAATTAAAAATAAAGTAAAAAAACATTGTACCTGTATCGCTGATACTTTTTGTTGTACTTGATTAAATAGATAGTCTGGTAATTGTGATTATCAGGATAACTTGGTGCATTATTTGTGATTGATGTTTTTATTGCCTTAGTTATTAAATCAGTTCATTTGTAGTTAGATTGTTCATTACATTTTTCATTTATAGTGTGCTTATTAATTTCTGAAGTAAAACCACTAAAAATTGGCAAAAATATATATGTCGAATATGGCGTGAGTTCAGCTGAGGAGATTGAGAGGTTGCATAGTTGCCACATCAGCAGTTATCACAAAAGTTCACTGACCTATTAATCGCCTGAAAATCAGCTATTATTTATTAGAACTATCGAAGTACCAACTGCATAGTCTCATTAGTCTCTCCAAATGCCACTCACGCTGTTCATATAGAATATATGTAGAAGATATATATGTGTTCATGGTTTTATTGCTGAGTGTTTAGCATGCTTGGGTACTGATCAAAAGAACCCGGGTTCAAGTCCCGAATTTGACACGGATGTTTCCTTTCTTGTGTTTCCTTCCTGCTGGATTTTCGTCTTTCTCCCACATCCCTTCTATTCACTGATCTCGATCTGTAGTGATGGAACATAAACTGGCTAAGAAACTCATTGCGTATTGATGACGAATAAACTTTAGAGTAAGGATTATCGTCAATTCGCATTACCATCGCTTTTGATTATGGAAACGAAATCAGGCCTCTGTGGCTTGCAATTGCTTGAGGCAAAATTTATTTATAAGATGCCAAAAATAACAAATGATTTTAGGTTTGTAATCTGATATATATTTTATACAGATTGCCTGTTGGATTGATTAAGAGTTGGGTTGGGTTGTTTTACCTCTGAGCGGCACTTTTTTGCACACCATGGGCTAAATGGGCAGGTCACATAGACCCCGAAGGCTCAGAGAAGGTGGGGGAGGGGACCCACTGGAACAGCTGTTGAGAGAGATATGGTAGCCTCCCGTCAAAGCCATCCAGCGTGTTCTTTAACGTGCACAGGGTATGGCTCTTCCGCACACGGACACAGGGCTTAACGTCCCATCCGATGGACAACGGCCTTTCCAAGCCCATCGGTATCCCCTACTGACCTTGGGCAGGGAGGGGAATTTTGCGGAGATAATCTCAACGCTGACCCAGCTGGGACTCGAACCTGGAGACTACAGATTAGGACCCTGGTGTACTACCGACTGAGCCACCCCCGCCCCAACTGATTAAAAATTGTCTCAAAATTGTAAGTGCTAAGTACACCTAAATTAGTATACAACTACCTCTTGTCATAATATGCTTAATTAATCCTGCCACTTTTAACGAACCTCGAGTCATGTAGGGGTTGCTTTCTTCTGACTGCAACTAATATAGATACATTTGGCTACGATAACAAATATATATCCACTTAGTGATAATATACCGGAGGGAATTTACTATGTTCCGGAAAATGAATTAGTTTCCAACGTGTTATTTTCCGATGAATTTATTTTATTCGACATCATTTTATTTAACAAAAGAAAATAATATTTTAAACATTCGAACAACAGCGACTAAATGTATTAGTATTCAATAAATGCGAAGATTTCAAAGTTAACGACTGTAAATTATTTTTTTTTCTACCAATAAAATCCAATTAATTAAATAACAACCCGTGAAATTTAATTAGTTTAAAAGGTACTTATTTAACTGTGATCGTATAAAAAAATTTACTAGGATTTATAATTTTATTTTTAATGGAATCTACATATATAATATTTTCAAGTTATCGTGAACTCAAGCTCCAGCCAGAAAGTCTGTCTATGACTGTCGCTATGGGAACAAAGTCTATTTTGCCAAGAATGGCAGTCTAGATCAAAGTCTGCAACAAGTGTTGCCAATTTTTGCAAGTTGTTAACCATTTGACGTTATTTATTGTCTCATGTTTCTCTTTTAAGTTTTAAATTTTCTCTGCTATTATTTACAATTAACTAAACGCAGTAACTGTATTTGACAAGCAAACCTATAATTTAAGCAAATAATTCAAACCATGTTTATCGCAAGTAAATAATCCTTTCCAGGTTCAGATGAGTAGATTTACTGGAGTGTTAGATTTTGTGAATCCATTACTTAGGCCCGAGTTACTCAAACCTTAGCATGAGATTAATCAAATTCACGAAAATTGTCATCAATCTCCCACGCAGTCTCATAATTTCTTCCATACCCTCTCCACCTGTCATAAGAGGCATTATGTCTCTGATGCGAAAACAATCTTAGTTTTTTTTAACGCTATCAATTGATTTCCGTTTATGAGTGATGGATCAACCTTAATTTATTTTTTTCTGTGCATTGGCTATTAATAAATAAATTACTCTTCAAGCATCTGCATGTCACGAAGTTGCCATCATGATACACCTTAGAGAATGTCTGTGAGAAAGGCGAGACCTCAGCAGAATGACCAGAGAAGAAAGAATACACCCCTGTCTTATTCGGGCTGGAAACCGGAAAACTTTGATCAGTAACCAAGAGCGCTAACCACTTAGCTACTAGGAAAGTATCTAATCATCAAAACATCATCTGAAATCAGTGGAGTACCCAAGATGGGGAGGGTTATGAGGTTGTTTGGTTGTTTGGATTGTATGAAGCAGGGGATTTGTGGGGTAGTAAACCGCCATTGAGTATTCCAGTATCATATATTTTTAATGCAGTCCCCTAAAATCTTATACGCAACGTGTTTCAATAGACTTCAATACGTCAACCCTCCTTCTCTCCTCTCCCAAATCCACAACTATCAAAATTTACTGGATAAGTGTGAAATACTTGTACAGTCGCTCAAAAAATTATCCGAACACTATGGTTAAAAAATATCTGGTAACGATTGTTTTAGAAATTAGTGATCTGGCAACCTTCGTGTCACGTGACACGAAGGTTGCCAGATCACTAATATCTAAAACAATCGTTGCCAGATATTTTTTTCTGAATTCTCTAATCAACCATAGTGTTCGGATACTTTTTTGAGCGACTGTACATGACTTATAACAAATAAAATAGCTTTTGTATTCTGAAGAAATGCTCATCGGTGGCGATGTGGTTATTAAAATAATGTCAAATAACTCTTAACAAATGAGTATGTCAATTATAAACAGTTTAGGAGATGCAAGCTTTTTAACTTCAGTTCTCTTATTAAATAGTGAAATGATTTCTGGAGATATTAAAAGAGATGTCGTTAATCACAGTTTTGTTTTTTGTCGTATGTCACACTTCTTCAACAAGGCTTCTGTTAATTACGCTTTATAGTATTTCTTATGTGAGTGATTCCTTAAGAATAATATTTGACTTGAAATACTGTACATGAATTCAAGAGGTTCTTCTGGACAATGAGAAGTTATATTTTCTAAGACACTCCCTATATTTTTTTCTTCTGTTAAAGACGATTTTTATAAATAAAAGACAGTTTAGATTATATAAGAGCCATGAACTTCGTACTATTTTATTCGAATCAGAACGAAGCTGAAAAATGAAAAGAAATATGCTTTCATAATATATGTTTGTTAGCGACACGAATAAGCCATTCTGGAACGGAATGCAAGTTTCTGATAAGATGTAACTTCTTAATTCCTGTCAGTGTGTTTACTTAAGCATAAACTTGAAGGAAATAACAGTTTTCTATTGTTCCAACCTGGAGGGAGAAATTAATTAAACGTATAGCAATACTTTTAAAACTTGTGTTAATTTTAATACATAACATTGAAATGTTTATATACCTCTGAAAGAAAATTTGCTACTGAGTGAAAAAAAGAACTTCCTGGGAAATGTTTCTGAACAATTGCTCTGGCAGAAGACATCAATGTTTCTTGGTCTGACACTAAGAAGAGGGAAAATAATTCGTTAACATATGTAGAATAAAACAGAATAGGGGACAGAAATTGCATATAAAAGGATTTTTAATGCAGAAAACTTCTATGAAATGTTGAATAAAGGTTAAGCACAAAATATATTTATTTTACTCTCCATGGATTATGTTCATATACGATTTTGAATCAAAATATTTAGACACTGTTAACTCTATATTCTTAAAACAGGTATCGAAAAACTTCAAATGCCATGCATTTCTTTTTCAAGTAAAAACACAAATGTTATCAAAGGCTTTAAACTGTCACATGGTTACTAGAGCAATGTTTCCCGAACAATTTTGGCCGTGCAGTAAATTTCAAATTTCAAATACCTCTTCATCTCGTGACCCAGAATTCATATTCTCATTTATTTTGCGACCCAAATAATAGCAGTATCTACAGGCTATCTGGCTGGGCCAACAGCCTTTCGCGACCCAAGGTCGGGCCGCAACTCTGGGCTACGGGACACATAAACTAGAGAACCCTTATGCTAGGCAGCGACTTTCAAACTGTAGTACGGGTACTACTACTAATCGTACAAGAAATTTTTGTCAGTGGTACACTAGTTTAGTGCTAGCATTCAATCACATATGGATTTGAACAACACTGTAGCATGATAATGCACAAAAATAAATCGTTTTTCTGTACTGCCTATTTTATTCATATAATAAAAATAAAAATAAATACCCCCTCAAGCAGCTGCTTGCCACAGAGGTCTGACAGGAGCCTGTCAGTTTATATGCCAAAGTAGAAGATCTGAGAGGATGGCAGGACCTCAGCAGAAAAACAGCACATACATCCATGCCTTACCCGGGGCTCGAACCCAGGTCCCGTAGATCAGTAGCCAAGCGTGCTAACCACTCTGCCACGGGATGGACAATGCATTGTTTGAAAGTGGTTTCCCGTTAGCAAAAAGACGCTATGCAAGATCATATGTATTAGTACAAAAAATGCTAAGTATTTGGGGGTAAGCAAAAATAAACTTTCGGAAATATTCTACTAGAGCATTGTGAACTCTTTCTTTGACGGTTAGGTTGTAAGAAATATATTCTAATCAGAAGAAAACGCATATTAAACAAAATTAACATTTAAAAATGATTCTCATGCTGTCTGTACACCATTCTGTGCTATTTATGAGATATCAACAAACCATTAATGATGGGTATAGTATATTATAAATCATTTCCAAAATATAAGCTGCATAAGGTTGACAAGAGGTTAGTTCCATAACAGATTTGAGAAACTATGTAATATTTATGGTAATTGCAGTGAGAAAATAGGGTTATTTAACCCTTGATCTGCACTGTTTTGCCACAATGGTCCAATTGACAGCTCAAAAGGACCCCAAAGGTTCAGAGAAAGTTGGAGAGGGCATTGTACTGCTATTAGGAAACAGATGGTAGTCTTTCTTTAAGAACATCCAGCGTGTTATTTAAGACTCATAGGGTATGGCTATCCTGCATAAAGGGCCACTGTTTAATATTTCATCCTACGAACGGACTAAGGGCAGAGTGGAGTTTAGCGGAGATAAAATCCAAAAGCTGTCCTAATTGGGATTCGAACCAGGGAACTGTAGATTTCGAACCTGGCACACTACATACTGAGCCAACACCGTACCCCACTTATTTCCGTGTAAAGTAATCTGAATTAAAATTATAAATAAGGCATGATAGACATTGTGTATAGCTTATTAAATAATCAGATACTTTTCCTTTAAGAACTAACTTTAGGACTGAGAAACAATTTCGCCTCCAGAACTAATTTCCATAACTGGTAAAACTTGGATTACTACTTTTCCGATCACCAGTGTACATCAATATTAAATTCTTAGAGATACATCACTTTGTCTAGAAAAGACAAATACTATTTTGTGGCTTTCCAAGAGAGTAATTCAGGCAAAATGTTTGATTTCCAGTGGTGGAACACAACGGCAGAGCAACTCATTACGTATTAATGATGAATAGTCTTTAGAGAAAAACAATATTATCACCAGTTTTCATTATCATTGCTTTCGATTATGAAAGCAAAATTCCTAACGGTAATTTTATCATCACATTTACTATTCTAGCACTGCCTTTCAAACAACAATAAAACTGACTTATTCGATTAGGTAAGTTAAATTTCTTGATTGCAGTAAACGGTGCTCTCTGGGACTCTTATGTCCCATAAGCAGCGGAAAGGATAAAATTTATTTTGCAATGATAATCATCATCATATTGGGCGGATACAGCATATGTTAGCATTGTAACATCGACCATTGTACAAGATTCATGAGGGATATGTTGTTAATTTATGGGGAAGGCTAGCTCGAGTATTGATTAAAATCTAACGATAATTTACGTAAACCGCACTTACTTACCAGTGATAGCGAGACTTTGGAGATAATTCACGACAATGAGGTATTAGTTTATTTTATATTCATTTACTAGGATTAAAATAGCTCTGTTGAGATTAATATGAAACGAATATTTACCCATTCTTTATTTCTTAATATATATCTAATGCTCAACTTACTTATGCAGGTCCGTATCTAGAAAAAAAAAGTGGGAGTATTGCAGTTTCTGGGTCGCCGTTCCAATATAAAATTTTGCTATCTGTTTCAGTAGTCGTTAAAAATTTCTTGAAAGATGATTGTAATCACATATGGTTAATGCTTTTTCTCCTTAATTATATATTCCAGTTATAATATTTTCTAGAGGATGAGAGTCTAAGGAGCGGACTTTGCTCTCCTTTCCCCTTAGGAAGAGCAAAGTCCGCTCCTCCTAGGGACAAAGTCCTTAGAAGGAGCCGACTATGCCCTCAGATCAGAGCATGTACTTATGCAAACACTAAAACGCTAGAAGGAATCAAATAATAAATATCGAAATTAATTTTTTATTCAAATTGAAATGATCGTTTATTGGTTTAAAAACCAGAAAGCTACTTCATAGAACTGCACTTTAGATGTAAATTAATATTTTTTGGTAACTAGGATTGAGTTGCTTTTGCCTACAATGGGCCAAATTGCTCTGTCACAAAGATCCCAAGCGGTTAAAGTTGGGTAGGGGAAGATGGATCATTGGACAGATGAAATCCTTTCATCAAGGCCATTCAATGTATTCTTTACAGGTATGGGACTCAAACATGGGTACATTACATTGAGAGCCCGGTGTTCTAATGACTGAGCCAATCTCCGTCTCTGGTAGATATGAACATTGTAGTTGGTTGCATTGGGTGTTTATCAGTCAGTCATGAGGGGGTGACTAACTAAAGTTAGAAATATTTACAACATTTCATGAATTGGAATCAAAAGGAACTAAAACAGGAAAGCATACCTTTACCTGTTACCAAATAGTTAATTTGTAATAAATTGCAGGAAAAGTCGGGTGCTTAAGGTATAGCTTGTAGTCAAGATAAGCTCAAACTTATCTCCAAATTAATTTAAACTGCAGTAGTTTGCCATTTGGATGATGTTGGATGATACTTTAAGCTACCTCATTAATTTCAGTAGTGAGGTTATGCCCTCCTGAAACTTACACGGAAGCAAGGGTTGATATTACTCACTGCTGCTTCTGCTCCTTTAAGCTTTGTAAACTGGCTTTAACCCTTTCCATTAAGAATCTGGTAGACGAAATGGAAGAGAAAAAATATTGAACATACACACACATATATATTGGACGCATTTTTCAAGAAAATGTTTAAAGACCAGTAATATGGAAAGAAAGGGTTTAAGGTATTGTAAAGGCGATCAAGTCACTTGACTCGATCTTTATTTTTGCGGCTCACTCCAATCACTGCCCTCTACCCACACCCGTTTAGATTTTCTTAGATCTTGGATTGTTTGTAAACAATCTTAAGTGATTTAAGGTAAAAGGATAAAATGTTTCTATAATGCGCTAGATACTCTTATCTCTTGAACAGTTATTTTACCGAAAGGTAATGAAAATAATTTCAACCTATACCCATTTTAGGAATAGCTATAATGTTTATAATTTTTCCATTTGCATGTTACGTTTAAAATCTTGTACTTTTGGAGCTCAAGAAAATAAGTTCGTTTTGTTTCTTTTTTTTTTTGTTTTCAATATGATCTTCTTTTCCTAGCTTGGCTGAAAGATTTCAAACTCCTTTTAGTGTTTTGCCAGGTAATTTGTACGAATTGATCCGCATGCACCTTAATTTATATTATTAATCACCTGAATATCGATTGATTTATATGAAGCACTCCCTTACAACCTGAGTTTAGTTCCTCACTAGAAATTCTCACTAGAAATCCTCACTAGAAAGTATCCTCACTAGAAAAAATAACTTGCAATCTTCAAGAGCCGAAAGAAAATTTTTCAACTTAAAAATGAAAACATACGTTTCTAATGAATATTCAATTGGAAACAAAAACTACATATTGCTAGCGAATTAAGAAAATATCTTGATTAAAAACAGCATATACATTTTTAATGAACACAAATGGATTGAAAAAATCGTTTAGTTTTTCATCTAAAAATATTTGGCGAAAAAACTGGACGAAATGGGACAGATTCAATATAATGATTTATTTGGTTATGAACCGCCTATTACTAACAACCATTCTGCATTTTATGTTTTTTAACTAATTTCAAAAATTAATATGATTAAATAAGGTTAAACTTTTCGTTTTCACTTCCCACCTTTTCCAGATATTGTTTGAAAATGGTGCATTACATTTAACCTATGTGTGCAGATTGCTATTAACGTTATATCATGCATTTCGTTAAAACAATCACGCATTTTGAAAGAAATAAACACTATTTCTTCTTTGTTTTATTTACAAAGGTCATTTTTAGATAAGAAAAAGCCAGATTAAAACAAAAGCTTATAATACCTACTTCAACTTCTACTGCAGGAAGAATTCTCGGTCACTTAGAGCTGTATAAAACAGTCATCATAACAGAAATATAGTCTTAATGCACACGAACAAAAAGAGCATGTTGCTGACTCACGATCTTTTGAACCTAGTTGAACGACATCCTAATTGGGGAAGTGGTTAATGAATGTAGTTACTCTTCTAACGTGTGGACCATTGTCTGTTAGCATTAAAGCAGTCAGAAGATCAAAAGATTTAAGTGGGAGACAATGATAAGATCGAGTAGAACTGAATCGGAACTTCGTTCCGAGATATAATTTTTCCTTCAGTTTTAGTGGTCTTTAAAAATATTCTCGCACATTCTATGTGAAATGTACATTTAACTTTGTCCAGATTCTGATCTACGTCCTCCTTTGGATGATAGTAGCCATTCTCACCTTTGGGATGATTAGTAACCATTCTCACCTTTGGGATGATTAGTAACCATTCTCACCTTTGGGATGATTAGTAACCATTCTCACCTTTGGGATGATTAGTAACCATTCTCACCTTTGGGATGATTAGTAACCATTCTCAAAGAGGGTGAGAAGCTCGACCCCTTCCCCACACTTTATTCAGGCCCTGACTCTTAACAGATGCATATAGTCAGATATGCACTTCTGGCTTAATGGTTGATCTTTGCATTCTAGAATCTTGGTCAAAATAGTTTTAAAAATATGCTTAACTCGAAACTGAAGTAAACGTTTCAAAATTTTCTCAATTTCAAAAATTTGCTGTTCGAAAAAATTAAATATAATTCTTCTCAAAATGGATAATAAAGATTATTTTATTTTCATTTTATTCTATTTTTAGCTAAAATAAGTTTAAAAGGAGAGGCTCTTATTTTGCTTTGTCATCTGTTTGTTCGTCTTCACATTGTCAATATTCATCGTTTTTGCTTTTTTTAAAAGAAAACGCAAGGATTTTTCTTTATCTTTGAAATAAAAATATGAAGCGATCTGCTAATACGATACACAATTTTTGAATCTTCCAACAGTTTGAAAATCCGCCGTTAGTGGTATCTAAATTTAGAAAATGGCGAAACTTTAAACGAATATTTTAAACGATCTATTGATGTTAGAAATTTGAAATTTGGATGTTAAATTTAGGTGATAAAATAATATATATTGACGTGGCGACTTTTTCTCTATCCTCAGGGAGTTTAGGAAAAGCATCGTTTTTGTTTAGAGAGATAAATAAAAAAAAATCTGGTTTAACAGAAACTAATGAAACATTACTATTGAATAATAAAATATTGAAAACAGTAAGACTGTTTTCCGAAATACCTAAACCAAAACCTGTGTTTATATCTGGATATTGCCTTAGCTAGAAAGGGTATTAATTTATAGCCTTTAAGATTTTCATTCCATTTTTTTTTCTTCATTTATATCCAAAAACAAATACTGTTGTCATTAAGTCTTCTAGAGCGTTTAGTCTTCAACTTCAGATTTTTTATCATAATAACTTTTATGAGTAGCAGGAAATTACCTCTGTTATACGCAAGCATTTCGTTTCACATTGTCGCACAGAAGCGTTTTAGTTTTATTCCCTCTACTATATTTAAATTACGTTTAAATTCCTCATTGCCCGCAACTGCCGTTAAAAGTGTTTTATACAACGCAAACGAATAAATTTACAAAATGAGGAAAATAAAGCATCGTATATATTGTTTTAATTGCCATCATAATTGCGAGCAGCATAGAGACACTATTTAAATGAATTTTAATTAGGTTTCAAACACTCGAGGAACGGTATTAATTTAAATTACATATTGCCTGTGTGATATACGATTTAACATTTTAGTGTCTTTTATGTCATCATATAAGCGTACAATAAAGTGTAGTTTATAAGTAACAAATCAACATAAGGATGCATGGCCAAATATTATTTTTAATGTATTTTATTCTACTTTTTCATTGCGGTAATAGTACTGGCGTTGCTTACGGTGATGAGTTAACAGTCAGCGGGCCTTCTTTCGCTAATAACTCACAAGGCATTAGCCTGTCAGAACATTTTATGACTCGTTTTAGGAGGTTAATGATTCGTCGAATGCGGATTGTTTTAAAAACCAACACATCCATTAGTGGATTTGCAAGGAGGGCTACTTCTCTGGATGCCGTAACAATTAACTCACACCACCTTTTCATATTGATTGTACTGCTTAAAATTCTCGAGACTGTGCAACATTTTGCCGTAATTATTTTGCTTTAAGTAGTGTACAGAATCGAACACGTCATTGGCGTGTTGCGTTTTACACACAATTGTACAATAAGCAATTGCTTTGACGATTTGGCGTTTATGTATTAGTGAAATTGTTTGTGGTTTGTTGAGTATTGGGAAACTAAATATCACTTGCTGTTGCTGATAATAAGAGCTGAGAAAATCAAAACATCGAAATATCCGATCAATCTTAATTGATGAATGATCTTAGGTTTTCCTGACCATATGCAATGCTACTTGTTAAATAGTATTCTCAGAATGTAAAAAAGAACTATGGGTGCTGGGTACTGTCCGAGGGTAGTCCGGCACTCTCGAAAAATGTTTGTTCGTCCTGCCGAATAAATCTAGATGGATTGCATAAGCAAATTAGATTGAAGTTTCTGATCTTCAGAATGATGTTTGATTCAACCTACGTAGTACACTATGCAAAATAATGATTAAATCTCGCAATAATAATATGCTTAACTGGCGGTTACTAATAGTTTTATACCATTTATTCATTGCAATCCAATGAATTGGCCCTAGCTTTTCCCCTATCAATGGGCGTCTGCAGAGTGGAGGGTAGGGGGGGGGGGAATTGGGACTCTTCCCCTTTCAAATCTGGAAATATGGTTATTTTAACTTATACCAAAACAAGAAGAGTACTTGTTTTTCTGGCTTGTGTTGCAAGTGTGTTACATGATAAAATATTTGTTAACAAAGCTGTATTTATAAAATGGGAAAATTATTATTGGAACTAATGTAAATTATCCTATTTTGGCTCGACATTGGATACGATTAAACGTTTTCTAAGAAGCCACACCCATTATTTATAAAAAAATAGTAAAAGCGCTCTTTCAAAGATTCTTGTCTCTCCATGGCGATTCACATGCCTCTATTATAGAAAAATTACCTGACAGTGAAAAACGGTTGAACGCTACTGATATGCTCGAATCTTAGAAAATAATAAGAGGGTAGAGCCAAGTAACTGGACGTATCAGGGGAAAAAATGGAAAAGAGTGGTAGTGGGTATGTCTGGATCTCAGTTCCATTATAAAAATTTTTTCACTATTTTAGTGGTCTTTAATTTACTCTTAATAAACTTTTAAATCCTTCAGATAAGTTAAAACAAAAACAATTACTATTATATTTTATCCTTCTTAAGACATGCAAACTTGTATGATAGTTCATGTATAACTTTCTACTTTATCACAGGTCCTGCGAGAAAGCTCTTACGGTACATAATGGTTGACGTCTAAACCGGAAATGCGTCATATCCTTACTTTCAATCTTTATTAACATCACAAGCTTATTATCATTAATCTAGTATAACTTTAAACTACTTAATGTTATCCTTTCTTACTTAAATATCTATTAACAACATAATGTTTCGATAATATGAATATAACTAAGATATTTAAAACTAAAACTAGGCACTATTATTTCTAAAATTTATTTAAAAAACATTTATTTAATAAACTCTTCTTTTCTGAGATGCTTGTCATTCAAACCGAAAGAAGATTAGTATTTGAAAATGATTTATAACTGCTTTAAAATTAAATTACTTCACACTATAATTATCTAAAAATATCTATGGTAATTATATATTAAATAAGATAGAAAAGTAAACTATTATATTAAGAAATAAAACATTTGTTTCCTTTATTCTGAAATTCTTAAAATATTTACAATCAACTTATAGTTATTGAATCTAAATAAATAACATTACAAAAATATATAATTATTCATTAAAGACTAAATATTAAGTAAAGAAATATTTTAAGGGTCAACTTTTATTGTATGAGCAAAGCCATAGATATTAAAGTATTCATCAGAGCAAAAAGAGCAACAGCACAACACTCAGTATGAAACAGCAGAGCAGTTATCGAGTTTTACAAATAATACGTATAGAATAAAAATTTGAAAATTTTGTGGTAATTTTTAAGAGATATTCAACTGATAGCAATAATCTACTCAGTTTTCTGAGAGAGGGATGGGAATTGCAACTTTTTAGATTTAATAATTAAAATATGAATACTTTTATGTTGCATAATTACTAATAAAATACTATTTGCATTTTTCTCATCATCTGATAAATAAAATTAAAATTCTTAAGGAATGAAACAGTAGGTAAAGGAAAAACTCCATTCTCTTTGAAAACGAGATTTTCATATGCGCCAGAGGCAATATGCGCTCTTCTAGTAAAATGTGCATAATTAAATTAATTGGTTTGAAACAATTCTTTTCTTATTATTTCTGTTTTAATTAAATTCTGAAGTAAAATCTTATGATCCATTACTGCTGTAAAATAATCTAGCTCCCATAATGCTATAAGTACCCCAAAAAATATTGTTGAACATCGAGATTTAAATAGATTCAATGATATTTAATTTATCTTCTTCAACATTCTCCGTTAAATGTATTAGAAGTTATAGAGCTTTGAAGTTAAATTCCCCATTTACTCAACATGCAAATTCTCTTATATTTCATCAGGGCAGTGTATATACCTTTTGCATAACGAAACACTACACTCCAGAAACATTCCCCGAATTCTCTTCCATTTAACAACGTATCTTGATAACAGTAGGTGGGATGATTATGCCTAAGCAGCAACACAACACTAAAAGGGTGAATATCGAATGTCGCATCTGTTAAAATCGGTTCATTCAAGTGCACAGAAAAATATTTTAGGTGAGAAGTCTACGATGTTTAATGTGTGTTAAACTCTTGATGGTGGGTGTTAAGGAAATGACTCTGCTTTTTACCATTCAACTTCACCGGAAACGACGTACCCAGTGATCAACGTTGGATAGCTAATGCATTTCGGAACTGAGCTGTTTGGGGATGATTAGCATTGGTGCATGCCATTTCACTCTGCCTTCTAAACAGTTTGGACAGTGTGATTACGCAATTAAAAAGATTACCCTTGCTAAGGTCATGCGGGTGCGCTTCGAGGGTCAGCGCTTACTAATGTTGAGTAGAAAATTACTTCTGCAGAACTATTAGGACGGTAATTTATCACTAAATGGTTATTAGCGGTTTCTCGGGCTCATAAATGGAGAAATACTTCTGGTGATTAATATTTTAATTAGTTTCGATGGAAAAGAGTATTTTTACACGTTCAAAATGTTATTATATATTATAATTATTACACGGTATAGCCTCTGGGGAAGCTTCAAATGAAGATGCAGACAAGTTTTACAGAAATATTAGATAAAATCTAGTGCATTCGACAGCAAATATGTTTGCCTAATGTGTAATGGGCAACTAAGGGAAGGAAAATATATTTAATTTTCTCCAAATGCAAAAAAAGATAAAATTTAATAATCCAGGAATTTGAATAACATCTTTTAACATATATGCATCTATATATATACATATATATATATACAGGCTGAACCACCTTTACCTTACATTAAGTATAGTACTCAATTTTTCAGGTCTTTTATAAAAATAAAAACGTTCGTGTAATTCTTTTGCGTTACGATTTCCAATACGTAATAAAACAATTCTCGAAGTTTAGTTGAAAGTAGAAGTTTGTTAGCCTGAAGCATGCATGCGATATTTCTCTGCCGGTGATTGCACGGATCACTAGAATTGCAAGCTGTTACGTTTCGCCGAGCTTTAGATATGTTTAAATTCATTGCTGGGGTCGCTCAAAACAAAAATTACTGAATCTATTTATAGTTATCATACGACAAAAAACCATGCACCATATTTAGTGAACACTAAGATCTGATCACCCTGTAGAGCAATCCTCCATAATTGCTGTCAGCGCTTACTAATGTTGAGTCATTTCTATAATGGTTATTTATATATAATTATAGAAATAATTTATATATAATTATAAATATAATTAAAAAATAATGGTATAATGGTTATTTCGAATGTCATCGGGTAATAAATTGTACATTGTTTCATCAACTACGGTATCCATCCTCGAATTTTTGTAGTTCTTGGCAAAATCTGAATACCCTGCTAAGTATTTGTATTACACGGAAAGTGAAAAGTAACATGTACAGTCGGAGACCCGTTTCTTACGTATCCTTTACTCCGTTTTCGATTTTAAACATACAGAAAACGGATGGAATTCCTTGAATCTTCGGTTTTTCCGAATAGCCACCATACTATTCTTGATGCTGCCACATTTTCACAGAGATATCCATTTGTTTTATCAGAGTTGTTTTTCACCCATATAAATTGAAGATCCCGAGATTGTGAAGGACTCCCCATCCCTTTAGCCATCACTGTTATCTTCATCATTCACCTGCCAATAATGTTTTTAGTTTTTAAATATAAACTTTTAAAATGTAACTTTTTTTAATATACATATTTCTTAAATGTGACGTACTTATTTTTAATTTTGAAGTGTTTATAGTGTAATTTTATTTATATCCCTCAAAGATCACTTGCACTAATATCAAATTTTAATACAAAAGTCCTAAGCATTGCAAACTGCGGTTTCCACAAGTTCAAATTAAATCCGGAACAAAACACCAATGATTGGCTTGGGATTATTCTATACGAAATATTTAGTAGAAATGCACCAATGCTGCATTGTGATTTAATCTGTCTCTAAGTGTAAAAATATTATGAAATCATACGAAAGAAACCGTAAACAGCAGCTTTAAATAAACAATGGAATTAAAAAAACATAATTAAAACTCAAGTTACGATACTGAAATCACAAAGAAAACTGAGTTGGTAAATTAATGGAGTTATGAATAATATGAGTTTACTCTTGGAAGAACATAGTATTCATAACTCCATTAAAAATGGATCTCTTGAAAGAATTACACTTAATTATGAACATTCTTTTCTAGCTTAGCAATGAATAATTTGAGTTTATATTGAGATACTTTTCATTAAATATTGCACCTATATCTCGGTAGATATTTTATTTTTATATAATATTCCACATTTAAAAAATGAGCAGTTTTAATCCCGGATAGTTATATATGTATTCTTAAGTAAGGCCTTTAACTGTTATGAGCTTTATTCTTGTAAGTTACTTTTCTTTAGAACTATATGTAGACACTGGTATTTCATCTACTGGAGATGATAATTGGTAACTTAAATATTTCACCTTCATATGGAAAGTTCAGTTTTGCAGCATCTAATATATACATAGACTATTATGAGTGACTGATTGATTGACTGACATCTTACTTTCACTGAGCAGAACATAACAGAAACAGTACAAGAGAAAACTATTATTAACTGTACAATTTGTGATGAGCAATAGAGTCAAAAGTGAATTTATAGAAAATAATATGGAAACTAATGAAAGACTTAGAGAACCTATGCTGATAACTGGGATAAGAAAGTTTCTTCACTTAAACACTGAAGGCCATTTATTATGAGGAATGGTGAGATCCCTTAAAGGTTCAGAACGAACTATTCCACCTCTGAATGGCATAATAAATCTTGGATTCTCAGAGTTTTATTATGATACGGTACAGGCTTTTGGAGATGTTCTTGAGACGCAGTTGATCTGATAGACCTCGATTTCATAGAACATGTTGGCAGATCAGATCGAAAATTTGATTAAAGGGCACTTTTGAAAAAAAATCGAATTTACCACGGTAAAATACATCAACACATTGTTGAAAAAATTCGAATTCACCACAGTGAAAAACATCAGACAGCCTATCTCGCAACTGAAACTGAAGAAAGCACCTGGACAAGACAGGATAACTATTCTTATGCTCAAGAAATTGCCAATAAAGGCAATCGCACGACTTTGTGGCATTTTCAACAAGCTTCTCAGACACAATAATTTCCCTGGAAGAGATCATAATTTTCAACTATCCACAAACCAGGACAGACATGTAATTTCCTACAAAATTATAGGCTTATTAGTTTATTATCCTGCATTGGAAAAGTTTTTTAAAGAATTGCACTTAATAGATAGAGACGTTTCTGCAAGATAAACAAATTATCACATTCATTTTCGACACCAATTTTAAATGAAACGACTTTGCACCATACCTGGGAATCATCCTGAATTAACGACTCGGCTGGACTCAACATGTCACAAATGCTTTAATAAAACACTAATCATTATATGCAGCCTAATAAACTACTTGGAAGGAATTCAAAATTTTCCATAGACAACAAGCCGTTAATATACAAAATGATCATCCGAAATATTATTATGTATGCCTGCCTGGTTTCTGGCTGTACAAATCATGCTACCATTGCAAGGTTCCAAACGTTTCAAAACAAAACACTTAAAATTATTACATCAGCACCATGGTTGATAAAAATACAATAGTTTACATAAAAGTCGAACTTCGATTCTGCCAAAACATTTATCAGAACTACTTCGACAAAATGGAGTCGCATCCTCATCTGTTCATAACTGATCTTTTAGATTATGACCATGAATGCAAACATGTATTGAAAAGGCCTAGGTCATTACATAGAGAGCCTTGACCCTTTTCTTCCAGTTTCAACTTGTGCCCTGATTTTCCTTTCCTACAGCATAGGAAATATGTTTGTTTGTCTTCCATACAAATTTTTGCTTCTTTTTTGATTTATTTCCAAATTGGCATATTTAAGATGAAGGGAAATATAGGTGAAGTATAGATGAAGGGAAGTGTAGGTGAAGTATAGATGAAGGGAAGTGTAGGTGAAGTATAGATGAAGGGAAGTGTAGGTGAAGTATAGATGAAGGGAAGTGTAGGTGAAGTATAGATGAAGGGAAGTGTAGGTGAAGTATAGATGAAGGGAAGTGTAGGTGAAGTATAGATGAAGGGAAGTGTAGGTGAAGTATAGATGAAGGGAAGTGTAGGTGAAGTATAGATGAAGGGAAGTGTAGGTGAAGTGCACCCGGTACTCTGTTACAGTAAATAATGATCTTTGAAACCTGACTGATTGAATGGCTGAAGGAGATCACGCTTCTGTGTTGATTCTGATTGTGAATCTTCTGAAATTCTGATTGTGATTCAGTAATTGTTGAGCTCTGAAAATTTGCACTTGAGGGTAATCCGGGGCGTATATCTAAGGAAAAATCCGAAATTTGGCCTAGGACGTGTCCTTCAAGGTCAAATAGGGTAGGTCAAATCGACGATCAGTGAGTGCTAGAAATGCAAAAATTGGTGTCTTTAGGGTTGTAGATGTTGGAAACGTTACCTAATTTAGGATCTGGAGTGTCTTTCGAGGTCAGAGGTCAAATTTAAATCTATCAGTGCTAGAGAGCTAAAAATTTGTGCCTGGAGATATTTTGGGTTGTAGATATCGGAAAAGTTGTAAAAGTTTGGTTGCGACGGGTCCTTCGAGGTCAAAGATCAAATATAGATATACCAATGCTACAGGGTTAAACATTGGTGCTTCCGGGCATTTTGATTCGTAGACCTTAGTAATTTTTCCAAAGTTTTGATGTGATTGATTCTTCGTGGTCAAAAGCCAAATTTCGATATATCAGCCCTGGAAGTTGGTCAATAGGGCTATTTAGCCCTTTCACTACCATACCAGTCCAAGATTGACGAAACTGCAGGTAGGAAGCGGTTAAGAGGAAGGAAAAGCATTGATTGTATGAGTGCGTTTAAAACCTAAGCCATTTTGGGCCGATATGGTAGTAAAAGAGTGAAGGCAGTAGAACTCATGAATGAAAGGCATTTTCAGATCCGATGTCGCAGTCGAGGTCAAATAGAGGTCGGGAGTACGACCTAGAAATGAAGAGGTGCTGAAGGCACCGATTGATTTCTAATTCCAAATATCCTTAATTTTGCCTTTAAGTTTCGCAGTATACCAAATATGCTTAATTTGGCTGTTCAGTTAGGATTGTTGGTTGGTTGTTTTACTCTGAGCGGCACTTTTGCACATAATAGGCTAAATTGTGAGGTCACAAAATTCTCACAATTTTCGGAGAGAGTTAGGGAAAAAGTATAAACTGGGCAGCTGTTACGAAACAAATGGAAGCCTCCCTTCAAAAGCCACCCAGTGTATTCTTTAACGTTAGAGGGTATGATTCTCCTGCTTTGGGGGCCTCCGTCAGACGGAAGATGATGATTCCAATCCTCTTAGTGTCCCCTTTTGCACCGAGAGAAGAATTGGAAATAGCAGAGAAAATTCTTAAAGCAAACGCAATTGAAGCTCAAAACTAGAAAATGAAAACTTTGTGTGTGGCGCTCTGCTGACTGAGACAACTTTCCGCTTCAGTTTAATTACGATATGCACTGATCCGCACATTTTTTGTGGGTGGTGAATATGGTGATATACAATGTAGTGGGAATTTTGGCAGGAGTGAGGAAGCAAAAATAAAATGAATGAATGGATAACGACATGGTAAAGGAAAACGACCTTGAAAACGACCTATATTACTGTCTAAAAACATAGAGCCAATTACAATAAAAAAGAAGTTCACATTTTATACATGAGTTTTATCCAACTTAAATACATTAGTCCAGTTTAAAAAATTTAATATTGCTTCACTGATATTCTTTTACGATGACTCGTAATGGTTATTAAGTTTAGAACCAGACAAGCCAGTAATGGTTAACAAGTTTAGAACAAGACGTATTTTTCTTGACTGGATCCTAAAGACGTGTTTTCTCAGTTTAAACCATATTTTGCTTCTTGAGATTTCTGTATACGATTTTTATTACCGTCCTTATATCTTGTGATACAACTTGATAATGTGCATCTCGACGAGGGAGATAAAGGGTTTTATGACAGACCTGGTTCTACAGAATCGAGGATATCAAGGCTAAGCTGGAGTTTTATATCTCCCTACAGTATCGTAAATGAAAAGCAATGAAGACTTTTGTCCCCATTCCGTTTCTCTACCTCTTATAAGAGAAACGCTTTTACGCTACGATTTACTGTTTTACAATTATTTATCTTTCTTTCTCTGAGTCTGTGTCCTCTTACTGAGGCACCTTGTCAAGTTGATTCATTTGCTACATCACCTGATTAGTTGCTGTGTATCGTCCAAAATATAGTTGTTAAAATGGCACTGCAGAACACTTTTCAATAGATTGAGTCGTTACCGAAAATATAAAATTAGTTAGTTTACGATATTCACAAATGAAGTTTCTATGCTCAAATTAAAAATTTCCACCATCCTCTAAAACTCTCATGAGCATAGTGATTTGAAAACGGAAGATGCTGTTGAAACGCCTATGCCCTCACCTTAAGTGGATTTAAGGTGGTACAGATTAATATTCTTTCTTTAAATGATGTTCGCTTTTTCAAAAATTATTTTGATTAAACTATTTCTGCATTAGCATAATGATAAAAGAAATGATTTCTTGAGGTTTAATAACGTACAATCATCTATTTGGAAAACTACGAGTATTTTCTAAATACTGTTTTCTTTCATCTGCAAATGTTTTTCAGAAAAGAGTACCAAAATATTAGTTCAAAAATGAACTTGAGGAACAAAAAAAAATCATTTTCATTTACCATGCCCAACATACACATAATAATAAAAATTACACAGTAGTAATTAAAGTTCGCAAGTTGACAATTAAATGCAATTAATTGCAAAGGATCTTTGCAATTTAACCTTTTTTTCATTGATTACATATGTAACAATCGCAATACCATAATATTTGATTAAAAGGAAAATCCGTTCTGCTTATTTTTTGTTAAGTCTCCGACGCTGGAATGCCAGGCCTTCCGAGCCGTCAGCCATCTATCCCGGTAGGAAATTAAAGAAAGTTTAAATAAAAGTTTACAACTTCTGAAGTTTAAGTATCTTTGCCATTTTGAGCTTATTTTGAAATTTGTACTTTTCTCTCGTGTTTTTTTAAAGTAGTAACTTTATACGTTTCCATTTGTGATCGTTCTCCTTAATAGTTTAAAAGATTTGGTTCAGTATATTAGAATAAACTATTTCTGCATTAGCATAATGATAAAAAAATGATTTCTTGAGGTTTATATATATAACATATATAATTATATATATAACATTTTTAAATATATATATATAATATTATAATAATATATTTTAATATATATATAATAATATTACACTACATTAGTTTTTCTTTGCCCTAATGTTTTATTGTTATTTTTGCTTTGGTTGGTTTAATTTTAATTATAGTAATAAGTTTGTTAGTTTCTTCTGATTTCTGAAATTAATATGTAAATTTCCATTTATGTATGGTCTTTGCTCAGAAGAACTTATTAGTAGGAATTGCAGAAATATCAGCTGTTTTTTCTTGCCTTGGCTTGTGTTGAGAAGCCCCTGGAGTAGACAGTGACTAGCCGCTACTACACGATAGGGTTAGATTGCAAGGAATGTGAACACCGTTTTGTGGTGTGGGAGTGTTTGCCTCACTCAAGTCATTGAAGAGAACAACATCAAGTTAGGGGGAACAAAATTGACCCTTGCTGTTATATTTATGCATCTGTGGCACGAAATGGCAATCATTCAGTGCTTTGGAGATAAGCTATGTAGAAATGTGGGTGCAGCCGGTGTGCTTCAAAGTCCAGATCCGCAGTCAATAGATTCTGGTTAGGTTGACACCTGTAGGTAGATTCACTGTTTATATGTTATGCTGTAAAAGTATGGAATATAACCTATTTTGTTTTGACACGTAATAAATATCGATTGTTTTTATGATTATTAGTTGTAAGAAATTCGGCATTGTTTTTAATTTCAAAATACCGCTGTGGGTAAAAGCAGGCAAAATTTTGCATCATGATCGTCCTCACGAGCACAAATGTAGCATGAATTGATTTTAACAATGGAAGACATGCTTGATTTTGACAACTCCGCGAGCATCATCTGAACTTATGATAATTACATGAAAAATTGAATATAAAGTGCCTCGCAAAGTAAAGGGGATTTAGTACTATTTCGAAACAATTTAAAATGTTCATAACGTGTAATTAAAATATGCTGCGATAGACATGCAGAGTCGTTGAATACGATTAACACATGTAAATGACTGTTCCGTGCATGCAAAGATACATATCTCCTTATCTTGATAAATGGCTGTCGACTCATAACTCCATCTTTTGACTTTTGACTAGCATTGTATTTTGTGAAAGGTCATTTTTTTCTCTTCACAATGGGACAGATTTTACTGAAAAGTTTGAAGTAAAGGGCGAGTTGATGAATTGAACTACAATTAGTAAAAATATGGTTTATGAAAAGAGTCAATGTAAGTTCTTCCATTCTCAACAGGTTATCCACGGTTTCGAAAGACTAATAATATTTTCCGAAGACTATCAAGAGTTACCCAAGGGCAGTAGACAGGTATTTCACTTACAACTCGAATATATAATCACATGATATAGGCTCAACTGCATTCTCATTACGTGTATAAATTAAAACTCTTGTTTCAATCTTTACTGTTAACAGAAGGTTATCTCGTCGACCAGTACATTGTGTTCCCTCAGCTCATGTCAGAGAAGAAAGCGATTGAACTAAGCCCTGAGAACATAGTAACTAGACTGAGGATCAATGGTGGTCAGTGCTCTTTACTGGTAAGTCCAGATTTGCTCAGCAAAGTAACTCGAGTCGGATACTGATATGAGAGGAACAGGAATATGCCATCATCCATCAAACGTAGTCTAAGATATAAGAAACAGACTTATGAATGGGAAAGTCTTAAAAGATATTTTTTGTCCAACAGATTTCTATATAATTGGTACTGCCCGATGATGTCTCAGAGGTACATAGATAAGGTCTTCGGCTTCCATGTGTGACGTTATGCAAGTGCAATAGCATACAATTTTATTTCGGAGGGCAATAATGTCCATCTACCCAAAACTCGAATGATCGACTAATACCTGAAGGTGAACACCATCAGCTTATGAAGTGGCCATCTCCTTCTTCCCACCTCAGTCTCATAGATGATGCTTGGATCCTCTAAAAATCGTATCGCATTCCTCGATTTCTCTCTCCAGACCCACCACGAGCTGCAAGTCGTTCATTATACTTGAATGGACTTTTACATCTACAACACTTTTGGATAATTTAATACACACTATTAGGTACTGCTGTTAGTCCTATATCGCTATGAGAAGCGATCACACTCCTTAATAGTTTTGTCCCAACTGGGATTTCCCTTTTGATCTATTGACATCATTGTGACAATTTTAGGGATAGCATGATAGAACTTTTGTGCCATCTTTAGCATTAATTCAACACGTCTACGAACACTTCCTCATCATCTTTCTTGCAAATTAGTTTAACGATAGTTTGTTTGTAAATTTTCTCTACAAGTTTCCTTTAGATTACAAGGACAGTGTATGTTATTTCGCTTTTATAGGGATGTTGATGCTTAGTTTCTTTTTAGAAAGTGTTAACCAATAATAAATGGTTGCTTTCATTGTACAGAAATATTAGCTCCGATTTATTTGTCTCCTCCTTCCTTCAAAATAAAATCTTGTGTTCATCACTGATTTTGCGCACATAACTAAGATAAATACACATTCACTTCAAGTACTTTAACCTGTCTCTTTACTCATAGTCAAAATGTTTAAATAATAATTTAATTTCTCTAAGCATCGTGCTGGCTAAAACCATGCAAATGACTTTAATTGCACAGCGAATTGTCACTTGGGAAACTGTTTAAATATTTGGAATATCCTCTGCTAGACCTACGGGTTCTTGTTTACCGATCCAGAAAGAACAAGCATGCTTAGGGTGCAATAACATTGCACCCTAAGCGGATACATCAGCGGGAATGTATCATCGAATTGAGGCAGGCAGAATTCTTCTCGAGAGCCATAGACGCACGAATTATCCATACGTAATATCGGAACTGAATACGCCGTTGGTGTTGTTGGGTTAAAGTACACCAATATTAGGCGTATTACAGCCCTTTAGGCATTACCATCGGTACGTACTTAGTCCAATTGGAACAGAAGATTTTCAACACATTGATAAGTCGCGTTTTATATCTCAATACTTTAAGGGCAGGAAATAACCACAAAACAAATTATATGTTACGAAAAACGCAAGTTTAGTATTTCGAAAAAGACACATTATCGTTATTAAAGATCGTTATTATGAAACATAGTTGTTTATTTACAGGCATTTTGTTTCCTAGTTGATGGATCTAGTTCAACATAGAGCTTGTAAAGTAATTTTATATGAAGAATATAGAATGATATAAGTGCTCACCTAGTGCAATTATAGATGTAAATCTAATAGTATCAGCTATAAATACATGCAAAGTACATTCATAATTCGAATAAAATGCAAATTCGTTCAAAAGAAAATATGAATATCCTAAAAGATTTAAAGTACATAAATGACTTCTTGTCATGAATGTCAAAAGAAAATGAATTACCAGAATATTACTGAAGGTTTCACACTGGTAAAAAGAGCACTTTAAGTACTAAAATTGTTTATGTTTGCCTTATTAGAGTAATAATAAATGAATAATCTATGTACCAGAATCAAAATAATGAAGGCAAGAATTCCAGAGTTGGAACAAACATTGCTTCATTGGTTAAAATTAGTAAAAATGGCTAGACATTAAATTGTTTTAAAAAGAAATATATTTTAAATTTGGCATAAATCAAGCTGACGACTTTGCAGCCACTGGTGGTCGTGTGGTTATTATACTTGGCTGTGGATTAAAGGTACTTAATATCTAGCCCAGCATGACAGACATGGAAGTTTCATGTGTTGTCTTTCCCCTGAGTTCTATTCTTTTCTCAGTCTTCTATTCTTACAAGCTCCTGTCAAACTTATGTGTAAAGAAGCTGCTTGAAGATTGATCCATTATTTTTCTCATTTAAGCAGCGGTGTTTTAAGGACGTCTTTATGCATATACATTGTCTCCTCGAAAATAGTATAAATCTCGACGTAGCTCTTTAGCAACGTTTAGAGGTTTGACTTATAAAAGATTTGGCCATCTAACTTGTTTGGATGAGGAAAACTCATTAATTGATGGCACGGAAATTGCATTTATACTAGCATTCAGGAAGATAAATCCGACAACCGCATTTCATTTAAATTTATCCAACGCGTCGCGCGAAGGACATTCTATTCCCTTTAACTCTAACGTAAAGTTGTTTTCAGGTGCCCATTGTTTGAAGATTAAACTAATATTAGCAACGTACAAGTGGAAATCGCGTTGCATTCGCTAAAATGGCTGAAAATCCATAGCTTTTCGCATGTAAACGTTGCTTAGCTACATTCAAGAACCTTTTCCAACGGCACTAATTAGTCCTAACTGGCAATGTCATGTGCTGGCACTAATCCCGTTACGAATCAATCCAAGCAAAGGGCAAAGACAAACTGAGAGCCTGAGTAGCAAACTGGAATCAAAACAGCTTTCGTAATCGCACAATTAAAATTAGAAATTCAGGATATCGAAACAACGACGAGTGCTTTGGAGCATATTTCCGTGGAAAATGTAGAATAAACCGAACAAATTAATCTTTCCATCTTTCCCATTCGCTGTATTGAATCGAATTGCTGACGAGACTAGAATGCATAAATGGTTTAAAAAAGAAATTCCTTTCCTTCTGTGGTGATCCCCGCAGAGCGTACTTTTATATGCAAAGCTAGCAGTATCTGTAAGAACAGTCATCTGAAAGCGAATATAATAATTAATCTACTATATTGAAAATATTATTAAATGTTTACTACAAAACTTTCTCTGTTCTTCTCATGAACGTCGAAGCAAAATGAATTGTCAGAATATTACTGAAGATTGCATCTGGATAAAAATAATGCTTTAATCATTTGAAATGTAATTTTTTACGTTTTTACAACAACGTGTTACTTTTGCAACAAAATCGAGAATACCGAGAGTAAAAAAATATTATATGCCACCTTTAGAGAAAAACATTTGAATCTTCTAGCTGAATTATACCCAAACAGTTTTATGAGAGGGCCCCATTTAATCATCAAGTGATTCGTGAAAGTCGCAGGGAACATGAATATGAGCCGTGGTCCTGCTTTCAGGAGAGCCATACCCTGATAATGAACACGCTGGATGGCCTTGATAATAGGTTTCCATCTGTCTTCTAACAGCTGTCCAGTGGATTCCTTCCTCCAGCCTTCTCTGAGCTCTTGGGGCCCTTGTGACGTGGCCATTACCTCATTGCGTACAAAAACAAAAGTGCCATTAAGAGGTAAAAAAACATAACCCAACAAAAATGTAAAATACATAATAAAAAACTGCAATAACTAAACTGTAAAATTAAAAATAACTGGAATATCTGTTTTGTTGTTTATGTATTTTTTTTTACTTTCTTTCTATTTTGTCACAGAATATTTACAAATAACATTCTATTCTACATAATTTTGCACATTCTACTAATATTCATCACAGCACTGCCATTTGGGTAACGAGCCGTGGGCAATATGCATTGAAACATGGGTTGAGGGATCACTGCCACTGATCTTATAGAAGAATCATGGACATCTCATATACGATGGCAAATGAATCATTTATTTTCCTAAAATTGGAACTTTATTTACATTAATAAATAATAAGTATTGATGTTAAAAATCTGCTTTTAAAACATTCCTTCATTAATTAATATCCCCCAATCCCTCCCCCGCCAAAATCCTCCGAAAGAAATTGAACCCATCCCTACAGAACTAGCAAAAAGGTACACAATCACCATAGCAACAAAAGGATCACATATTAATAGTCAGATACATTTTATTCTAGCATCCTTTATTTTATTCCAGCATCCCTTTCTATCATCATTCCTTTTCATAAACAAAATTTCAACTTTCGATAATGTAACGTCCTAAATAATAACTGAAAGGCGAGAGCAACTGAAAAAACATTAACACCAAATCTGCGAACGAATTACTCGGAAAATGTCAAACGTTTTCGAAACCTTTGATATTAAATTCATCACACTTCTACGTACTAAGAAAAAAGGCTCAAATCAGAAAAGAATCAACTTTCTAATTTATTTTAATTGCACTTTCTTTGAGCTTGGAATCTGACAGATCTTGAGATGTACAGGCCAAACAGACGAATCTGACACATCCTCATAGGATTTTCTTTTGCCGTTCCAGCATTCTCCTTTGCTAGCAGTAACGAAGACCGTAATCTGACTCCCAAAGAGAAGCAACTGTCACGTCGCACCACTTTATACTTCTTTTCCTCAGCTTCTTCCCGCTTTTATGCGCGTGCTTGTTTCAAGATGAAAACGTTCGAATAACGGAAGCGCGCTGTGATTCTCTTGAGCTGCGTGCCAGATTTTATTACAGAATCATAAACGAAGAGAGGAAACAGAAAAAGAAGACCATTTCTGCATTGTAGGAATTTGGACCACGATAACTATAGGTGGCACGTTTCAACGCATGCACAGAAAGCACAGTTTAGTGGCGCTAAGATGTCACTTTGCAGTAGATTCATCCTCCTGGAACCCTACCAAAGATGACACAATTATTTTAAGAACGACCGCTGATAATATTGCGTTTTCTCTCAAGGGTGTAAATTCTTATTTTAAGTTCACTTTCGCCTTCTTTCTTGCGGAATATATGCATACTTTCTTCGTTTTTCTTTCCTTTCATTTTTGCAATGCATTTTTAGATTC
This sequence comes from Ryuthela nishihirai, assembly GCA_038380435.1. Classification (NCBI taxonomy): domain Eukaryota; kingdom Metazoa; phylum Arthropoda; class Arachnida; order Araneae; family Heptathelidae; genus Ryuthela; species Ryuthela nishihirai. The sequence continues at coordinate 19,706,604 of JAWZYU010000011.1, forward strand.
GCATCTGAGCTTATACATTGGAACGGTTGTCTGAGTGAACTAAAGAGCAGCTGTCCGTAAGAGGAAAAACGATGAAAGAGTAATAGATCATATGAATGAAAATAAGGGAAAGGAAAAAGAACTGTATTTTATAAATTCGATTTTATATTAATTCCACTTCGCGTTATATATCATTGTTTTATATTATCGTTTTTTTTATGCATGAAAGCCCGAAAAACAACCACCCTAATAGCAAAAAGTAGTGTCTGAATTGAAATGGTAGAACACTCTTTCCGTAAATATATACACTAATAAAAAATAAATACCCCCTCAAGCAGCTGCTTGCCACAGAGGTCTGACAGGAGCCTGTCAGTTTATATACCATAGTAGAAGGTCTGAGAGGATGGCAGGACCTCAGCAGAAAAACGACACATACATCCATGCCTTAGCGGGACTCGAACCTAGGTCCCTTAGATCAGTAGCCAAGCGTGCTAACCACTCGGCCACGGGACGGCAGGTACACTGGTTTCCATGAATTAAGGAAAATCCCTATGTTAAGTCAATGGAAAGCTAACGTCAAAGCTCTATAACTTCTGAAATAAGGTTTTTTGTTTTTCGTTTTGAAAAATGTTATTGGAGATAAAGTTCTCAATCAAATAAATCAATATCTCGATTTTTCAACAATATTCGTTCAGTTTTTAATGTTATGGAAGTTTGAATATGTAGCGATAACAATGCCAGCCACAAAAATTCAGAAGTTAATTAAAATTAGAAATTTTATTATTAATTAATTATATTTAAAACTTTATAATTAATTAATTAAAAATTCAGAAGTTAATTAAAACTTAGTAATAAGTATTCTAACAAAGTGTTTAATAAAATAAATTTGTATTTTAGAACTTTGTGTAAACAATTATTTCCCTAATCTTCTGTTTTGTATAAGTTTCTTAAGACTGGCATTGTTGTTGTTAAATATCTTTGACGTTAGCTTTCCATTGACTTAACATAGGGATTTTCCTTAATTTATGGAAACCAATGTATATATTCAGAAAATTTCCTTTCCAAATATGGGTTTTTTTCACCTCCGTTCTACCGATGCTTTAAAATATAGTCATGAAATTGTGCGCAATAGTATGCTTACATTTTTTTGTACAGTTTCCGTTTATTGAAAATCTCCGGCGGGGAGCAGACGTCCATCATACGCCCCTCCCTTGATCCGGCCCTGTTTATAAGTACTATCTTCAAGAAAGTTATAATAGCAAGTCGTGACAAATTCTGGAAAATCAGGCTTCAATTTGTAATCTAATAAGCAGATATTAGATAGAATTAAATAAATAGTATCCCTCTAAACTATGTATAGCACAACAAGAATACTGGCCTTTTTTTAAATGGCACTAATTGCTTGATTTTGCCCATTCCTCGGGTTGCAAAAATTACAATATTTAGTTGTTTTTTAACGTGTTGGTGATTTGTGAGTATTAAACAAAGAAACGTTATAGTTACTCTTAGATATAATTCATCAAAACTTTTATTTGGTTATAGGTAACTATCGTTTTCCGAGTTCTTAGCAGATTTTCCTCTGCCTTTCTGGCATTCCATAAATGTCCCCAACAACGTCAGAGACAGCTCTTTAATAGCTTCTTAACGAGACTGTTTTGTTAAAAGAAAATGTTCTCCAGTTCACGCACCATTGAGAACCAATGGGCAGTGCAGAGTAAGGTCACAATTCCTCTCAATCAACGCCTAGCGAAGGAAATGAACGTGTCCATATTTTCCGGACCATAAAAATGCACTTTCTCCCATAAAATGCTACTTGAAAGTATCCCGCGTCTTGTGACTCGAAGTATAGCAGAAACGACATAAAAATTTTCTGACATTCAGCTGATATAAAAAGCCTCTCTCAACTATTTCGCACGGAGACAAAAAGGTTGTGGCCGTTAGCGAAACACAACATAATTGTCAAGTCTTTTAAAAAATGTGGTATAAGAAATCCCTTGATGGGACAGAAGAAGGACCACTTTTTGAAAAGCATGACAGATCATAATATCAGCAATGTGGGTGTAACAGCAGCAAAAAAAAAATATATTTTTTTTTTTATTTTAAGCTAGAAATAGATCGTGTCGCATATCTGTTTTCTCGTTCTGCACTATCATGCTATTTTTTAAAAAGTAAGGAAAATTTGAGTTTTAAATGTACGAAATAAGTATTTTTTTTCTCAAAATTCCCCCTTTGAAACTTGGGTCTGTTTTATCGTCACGAAAAAAGGATTTTAATTAATTATGATTTAATTCATTCATATGTGACCTTGAAAAAATTCACATAATAAAGCGTAGAAAAGAAGTTTATGCAGAATATGAACGTTAGTAATATTCATTCGGTATTTGAGCATTATCGAATCTGGAAGAATGAAGTCTTATTTTGTAACGACAACAGGTGTTAAATAAATTTTGCCTAAATGATGAGATAAAGCAGATTAACGATTATAATTCAATCATTATATATCACTTTTTGTCTCCCTATATTAATATTTAGGGGCGTAGGTGGCTCAGTCGGTAGCGCGCCAGGCTCGTAATCTGTAGTTCCCAGGTTCGAGTCCCAGCTGGGTCAGCGTTGAGATTTATCTCCGCAAAATTCCCCGCCCTGCCCACGGTCAGTAGGGGACACCGATGGGCTTGGAAAGGCCGCCGTCCGTCGGATGGGACGTTAAGCCGTAGCACCGTGTGCGGGAGAGCAATACCCTGTGCACGTTAAAGAACACGCTGGATGGCCTTGACGGGAGGCTACCATCTGTCTCCCAACAGCTATTCCAGTGGGTCCCCTCCCCCAACCTTCTCTGAGCCTTCGGGGTCCCTGTAACCTGGCCATTTAGCCCATGGTGTGCAAAAAAGTGCCGCTCAGAGGTAAAACAACCCAACCCAATATATTAATATTTAAGATACAAAAATAATTAACGCAACAAAATTAGTTGACTTGAATATTAATGAAAGCAGTGCTTAAATCATAAACGTCAATAAGTGTAATTCAATCCCTCTAACACGTTTTACCAGAATCCTCTTTAATAAAACTTACAAAAGCCTCACCACTGCCCATACCCTTAAAACCATAACTTACAGTTCGAAGACGTAGGCATTTATTTCTTCTTTCCAAATCGGTTATGTGATCCTTTGTTGTTTCTTAAAGCAAAAAAAGACACATCACGAAAAAGCAAAGAGCAACAAACTGAGTTGGATTCAACATATACCAGTTTCATGCAATGCTAACAAAAGCCTGTAGAACGTCCTGACTGTTGATTCGCATCCAGCATTAAACTATAAAGAAAATAAAACTCAATTCCGTTCCCAGTGCCTTCAACTAGATTAAATCGATAAAGGATGGCCGAATGGCTTCAGTCGCTGCTCCACGGCAGGCGATTAAATCAATTCAACGAGGACTAGGAGCTTAGAGGCTCATGTGTGTTTCAGCTGCGCACTGCGCAAGGCCTCAGGATCAAACACAGGCAGTAAGATCGCCGTGTATGTGGCTTTCCTTCCCGACAAGTTTTCTGTCTTCAATAAGGACGAGTTGACCTTGTCTAAAGTGGAAAGACAGAATGACAGATAGACGGCACAACGGGTGGACGAGGCGGTGGGTGCTTGGTGTCTTTTTTGATCGGTTAACTCTGATGAATGAAAACAGATTGCATTGAACTAAAAGAATAGTTATTGAAGAAGTAGTTTCATTATGCATTATTTTACTGTAAATAGGCGTACTCGAATAAAATTATTAGTAATTAACTATAACTTTACACATCGATATCATTTACGATACAATTAATGATTTCTAAGTGTACATTTTTTTACGTACGTAGAGGGAACCGGGTTCGAGCCCGGGTAAGGCATGGATGTTCGTGTTGTTCTTCTGCTGAGGTCCTGCCATCCTCACAGACCTTCTACTCTGGCTTATAAACTGACAGACTCCTGTCAGACCTCTGTGGCAAGCAGCTGCTTAAGGTTTTTTTTATTTTATTTATAATTTTAAGGTTTTTTTTATTTTATTTATAATTTTAAGCTTTTTGTTGTTGTTGTTACTTTTAGCTCCTGAAACCTTTCCATTATTTTTGTTAATAGCAATAAAGAACAATATTTCAGTTAATTATTAAGGTAAATTATTACCATGGTCGTCGAATCACAAGTCTACGCGCTATATATTCCCCCTAAAAGAGATGGTTTTTAGGTCGTGTTTTTAAAACAAATAAATGGTGTAAGGAAAGAATGGTTGAAAGGAAGTCTTATCGGTAAAATAATATTTAATGACGTTGACCTTAGCATTCAAATCTACAAAGGTGACAGAATTTCAGCTCTTCAACGTCAACCGTTGCGTCTAGACGCGAGGATATCCGGTCACAAAATCACTCACATAACCGGAGATGTCGAGGCCGAGATCTAAATCGTGTAAGTATTAAGATTTTCTTCTCCTGAAACACCTAACCTTCTGTGTGAAGGAACAAAGTCGTCAGTCGGATGGAGGCGATAGGCCATAGTCGTGTTATGTGCTGTAAAGCCTTGGAGGATATTATCATTATGCCACTAACAGATGTCCACTGTGACAGCTTTCTTAATTCAGATTGAGCCTTGGGGTAGCTGTTATTTTTCAGTTAGCGCATTATGGAGGAATTAATGTTCCTCTTAGGGTTAGTAACACATTGCAACATCGAGAATTATCATTGAAACATAGAACATCTAGAGAGAGTGAAATAAAACCGTCAGCATGCTTAAATTAATTCATACTCTTTAAAATTAGAGGGACTCCTCCTAGTTCTAATTATTTAATATTTTTCTTCCTCCTTTTGATCTCTTTTTAAGACGTTAAAATTTTTTTAATGAAATAATTGTTGCAATTACAATTTTTTAATTATATCTTCTGCTTTCTACGCTATTGATATGATTATGACAGAAAGTATTAATTTTGTAACATATTAAAAATGTTGCTTTTAATATTCATTCATGTATTTTTTTAACGTACTAGACCACGTGCGAGTCTGAATTCTTGTGGTGTTGCGTATTTTCAAAAATATCTTGTGAATAGTTATATTGTATCATATGGAATATGAATGAAAATAAAGACTACTACTACTTACTCTTTCTAGCTGCTCAAGGTTTTGTAATATTATTTGTCCACGATATTCACATCTTCTACAAGAGTTAAAACGAACGCGAATATAAAGGAATGTAATCTCCAAAGAAAACCAAAGAAATTATATCTCGTTATTTTTTACGGAAAACCCGTACGACAAGAAAGGATCTTTCTGGTGGTTTAAACATTCTGTGGCCATTAAATAGCAGTTTTGCGACAAATGAATTCCGTATGGCATGTAGAGACAGAATTTCTCACGCAACTCATACCTAAAATAAGTTTCTTTCAATCATATTTTATATGTAAGTAAATTTAGTCAAAGAATACTACTCAGATAAAAAGTTTGTAGCTTTTCTATCAAAGCCGAAAGTTTATGTGCAAGACAATAACATCTGCAAAATATACACACTGCGTTATGTTAGGAAGGAAACAAGTGAACAATGAATCAGAAAGAGCAAAAATGAAAATAATTCTACTTCAAGTGTTTAGAGTGATAAAAACAAGCGAGACTAGCGATTATAAGATACATTCAAATTGCTCTTTGGAAGGTAATGTCACCTCCTTTCTTACTTTCTGCGGAAAAATAAAAAAGTTTCGGTACTTTGATTTCCCCGAATTATTAGTTACACTCAAAAATGCAGTAATTATGACAGCACGTAACTACCGCCGAAAACCTATCGCGTCATCGTGACCGTTGGGCAAAGTTCCAGGTGGGGCCAGAGAGCAATAATCGTCATGGATCTTCTTCCCTCTCCACATTTCCTGGCTGTTACAGAGTCTTATGTGTTTTTCTGATTGGTGTAAGAAGCGGAGAAATTAACGATGCAAAGACTCAAAGTTCAAATAAGATCAAAATGACTCAAAGTTCAAATAAGATCAAAATGACTCAAAGTTCAATTAAGAGTAAAGTTTTTTACACAGTTGGAAACCCCGAAATTTCATTGATTACATTGCACTATATTTGCACTGAAGGGTTTACACTTACTGAGAATAATTAATAGGTATTTCCCTGCTAATAAATTCCTGTAACTTCATTTGTGAATAGGAAATCAAGTTTCACTTGGTATCGCCTATCATTGTCTTTCTCTGAGGCTGCCCAACTTTCCTAGTGACTGATTCTCCTCAGAGTAAATAAGATCGTTTTTTCTGTTTCTGATCCTCAAAAACAGCTTGTTCCTTATAAAGGACTCTCGCCCTGTCGCTCTGAATAATAGGGCCTGGGTTCTCACAAACCGTCGAAAGCACAAAGGGACACATTACCCTGCCTTTCTGATTCATATCTATCTTCTTGAAATCTGAGCTTTCACTGAAAAGTAACTTTTTCTCATCATCTACTTGTCTTGACGAGGTACGCAAGATGTGTTGACAACTGTAAAATAATTTCCAAGATCCTTCCACAGTGGTGTTTAGTCGTCCGGTCAGTATGGGAACAGAGTCCATCCAGGTTAGCTTCATACTGTTGGAGTTCGGATTAACACAGTTGGTAGTGCGCCACACTCATATTCTATGAGTCCCAGTTTCGATCCCCAATTGTGCTAGCTTTGAGAATTTATTCCAATTAATCCCCACCCTACACTCGGTGAGAAAGGGACACTAATGCACTTGGAAAAGCTGTCGCCCGTTGGATGTCAGGTTAAGCTATGGTTCCGTGTGTAGGAGAACCATATCCTGTGCACATTAAAGAACACACTGGATGGCTTTGACGTGACGTGAGAATTTCACCTGTTTCCCAACATCTCTCCAGTGGATCCTTTCCCCCAATCTTTTCTGAGCCATTGGTATACTTGTGATCGGTCGTTTAGGCTGTTGTGTACAAAAACGTGCTGTACAGAAGTAAAACAACCCAACCAGAATTATAAAAAAAACTCATGCTACTAGAATAAGTGTCTATCTACAAAAGATACTACGCATCATCAAATGTTAATCACTTATCATTACACCGACAAACTACCTATCTGGTTCACATGTTGTGTAAGCATTTAGAATGAAAACTGATTGCAAGTTTGTTTCACTGTCATAGAGATAAACTAACTCTTCAGATGCATGTTTCTCATTATGTATTCTTTGCTTTCTCTCATAACTATATATAGGGATGGTAGCCTCCCTATCTCAAACACTGATACATCTACCACCTATGTGTATATTTACTTTCATAGCACCATTTGCCGAAAAAGGTAAAATCGCAAGCATCTGAGTCAGATTATTATTTTTTCCATATATCTGCTAATTCTTTACGTTGAAAATCTCACAATAGCCTGAAATGGACAGTACTTTACCTCCGATACAGCTATAAGTAATGATGGCCAACAGATTTAAATCTATCTCATAGACAGTAGGTTAGTTACTTCTGATCTAACAAAGCCAAGGTTTGAGATCCATAGTAAGACATGAACGTTTGTATTGTTTTCTTGCCAAGATCCCGACATCCTCTCACCACTTCTACGGGGTCGAATGAAAAAATCCTGTAACTGTTACGACAATTAGTTGCGTGAAGGCGTATTTATTTTTAAAGCAAAGACACACTAATTTCGGACTCGATAGCTAGAGAACGATATATTAACTTGCTAAAGTTTGATTTTAACGATCAGATAGTGTATACATCACCACTTTTTTAGTTCATAGTAATAACTTCCAACTTTTAAAGGAAATATTGTCTCTTTATAAGCGATTTCATACAAAGAGGTACGCACTCTATGCTTCACATTTAAATCTATAGAGATAACGATCACTACCAATGGAACACATCTGTGAAAAAACACGCTATGATCGGGTTTGAGAAAGATTTTTAGCCCATGGGGGTACTGCACTGCAGGAAAGCACACCATCTTTGATATCAGAACCTACATGAAAGTTATACTGTTTGGGTTTGAGAAAGATTCTTTAGTTCACAGGACACCGCATTACAGTAAAGCACACTGTTTTGTGCGTATGTCTGTCTGTATGTCTGTTTCTCTGTGTGTGTGTGTTTGTGTCTATGTGTAAATATGCATGTTTCTACGAAATGTGTGTACGTGTAGGTGTGTGCATATATGTCAAGATGTAACTGTGTCTTCATGTTTGTTTCTCTCTCGGTGTGTGTGTGTGTGTGTTTCAGTGAATCGTGTATGTGTGCGTATGTGAGTGTGTGTATGTTCATGTATGTTAATAAGTTTGTTTCTCTATATGTATATGTTTTCGTGCGTGTTCGTATGTGTTAAGATTTCTGTATGCACATAGTCGTTTCTCTGTATGTGTATACGACATAAATCGCCAGGAGTAGATGAAATTACTACGGAAATGTTTAGAGCTGGGATTGTTTCGATATTATGGATTATCACGTGGATGACTGAAATTTTGAATATCTTTTCTGATAAAGGCATGGTTCCTAAGGATTTTACCAGAGCTATTATTATCCCATTTTTATAAAAGGTGATCGCAGTTCTTGTGATAACTATAGGGGTATCAGCCTGCTCTCTGTTTCAGGCAAAATTATTTCCATGATTGGGCTTAATAGAATTAAGAATTTGGTTGACAGTTTATTGCATGATGAGCAATGCGGATTCCGAAGTGATAGGGGATGTGTGTGGATCAGATATTTTTACTCAGGCACATTCTTGAGAAATGTTTAGAGTTTCAGAAACATTTCGTTGTTAACTTTGTTGATTTCAAAAAGTATTTCGACTCTGTTGATCGTCATAATTTGTTGTTGATTGTGAGATCATATGGCATACCAGACAAGTTAGTTAACGTAATGAAAGCTCTCTATAATAACACTGAGTCGTGTGTGAGAGTTGGTAAGGCTTGTAGCAATTGGTTTAGCATTGCTTCTGGTGTTTGACAAGAGTCATTTGTATCCTTTTCTCTTTAGTTTGGTTATTGATTATATTATGCGAATTTCACAGCAAGGGAAAGATTTTGGCCTTAAATGGTTTGGAGATACGAAAATTTCTAATTTAGATAATGTTGATAATTCAGCCCTTTTGGCAAATGATGTTGATGAGGTGAACTCTTTCATTCGAGCTGTTGATGAGACTGGTAGTAGATTAGGTTTGGTTATAAACAGAGAGAAAACTAAAGTGATGAAATTGGTCAGGCAGGTTGTGGTTCGGTTAATCTATTATAATTGCACTCTTGAGAAGTTGTCTCAGTTTAATTATATTTGGAGCTATGTAACAGATACTGGTGATGTGTAGCACGAGATTAACAGACGAATAGGGATTGATGCCGGGACTTTTAAGAATCTGTGGAGATTGTGGAAAAATAAGCGTTATAAATTATCCATATAATAGTTTGGTTCTCTAAACGATTAGTTATGTTAGTAAAACTTGGGCGCTTTGTAAACAAGATAAGAGGAAACTAGATGCTTTTGATGATCGATGTTTACACAGTATCTTGGTCATTAGGTGGTTCAACTTTGTAAGTGATGATGAGGTTAGGCAAAATAATCGGCAACCTCCTTTAAGCAGCATATTGTGCAGAGAGAGACTCCGTTGGTTTGACCATGTTGCCTTTATGGATAATTATAGATTAGTGAATAGGGTTATGAGCAATGTTCCTAAAGGCTCCAGAAAGAGGAGGAGACCTAGGTTGCGGTGGGCAGAAAATATCAAACAGAACCTTGTTAGAATTGGTGTGCAGTGGTCATATGCAGCAGATTTAGCTCAGGATAGATATGTTGGGAGAACTAAATTGCCCATTCTGGTTGGACCTCCGTAGTCCATGGCTGCTTGAGGACGATGATGATGATGAAAGGAAATAGAATTAAACTTTTAAAGACAACCGATATCTCACTTTAAACTAAAATCCTTCAAACTCATTGTGACATTGAAGTTATTCTGTTCTTCAACAGTGGTTCGGTTCATCTCAAATATAATACAGTCAAAGATGGTCTGAGGGACAAAATATAATTAAGATTATAAACCAAAATGCTGTTTTTAGGAATAGTGACTTAACCATTAAATATCGCCTTACCAAAATATTAGAGAATTCCCATGTTATGTGAATGAGAATCTAACTTCGAAGCAATTAACTTCTAAAATATGAATTTAATGGAAAAATGTGACTCAGTAGAATTTAAATTTTATAATTAAATCTATTTAAATCTCAATTTTTTTTTCAATTATATTCGCTCAGTATTTCAAGTGTTATGGAAGCTAGAATATTTGACATCAGTAATTTTTATTTTTTTATTTATAATGCGTCAAAATAATTTCCCTATAATAAATTAATTAAACTTACATAATAAATATTTTTTCAAACCATTTAATAAAATTAATATACATTTTAGAAGTTTGGGTAATGATTATTTCAATATTAGGCATTTATGAATGATTTTTATATACAAAATAATTTATTGTTTTAGCTTCTATAACTCTTTAAATATTGAACAAATATTGTTAAAAACGAGATTTAAATAGATTTTACTCGTATTATGGTCTTTATCTTCAGTAACATTTTTTGTCATTAAATGCATGTTTTAGAATTAGTGAGTTTAGTAGTTAGAATCCCATTCATAAAGCACGGAAATGCTGTAATATTTTGGTAGGGAACGAACAGTAGAAAACGTGTCCTACATTGACGACTTCGCTTCCAATCAGTGATACTTTGTGACAAGGACTCAAAACTAAAGAATGACATCCTGAGAACAGCAAACTATGCTTTCTATGGTTTGTCTCTTAAAGACAAGACAGTTTTGGCGAATAAAGGATATGCATTCAGCTGACACTCATTTTAATCTCTATATGCTTATTGGTTGAAAAATTAAAGATCCAGAAGCCAGTAAATGATGTCCACATCACGTAAACACTTCTGGATATGTTATCTGATGTGGACAGGCTTTGGCTTGCTGAAAAGTGACGCTTGGCACAATACCAAGGAACGTTATTACAACATCTACGAGGATGTCATCGGCATACTACGGGCGGTCCATCTACACGTGACAAACACCCATCAGAACAGTTGCAGTAGCTTATGGCATCCCCGGTATTACACCATTCGCTCTGTGACCAGAAAGTTTTGCATGCGAATCTCTTAATGGCACATAAACAGAAACGGACTAGTCAATGAAAACTTCACGACGCCATTTATCTACACATATTACGGACCATCGCAATCGATAGAGACGATTGGTGTATGTGAATAATCACATCAAACGATGACAAAGACACAGCCCATCCTCCTCGAGTCATCATCGCACAATGGTCCTCCGTAATATTGGTTGTCTCATTGCCGGCTTTACTAATCCTGGTTAAAGTAACGAATGATCCTTTACAGACCGTTAACGAATCAGATGATTCTCACGATGTAATATACTTTTCGTCCCAAATTCTGCTTAATAATTGTAGTGGTTGACGGTGTGTGACTCCCTGCAATCACTTTTGCCAGCATCGACCAAGCATCGACGCCAGTGTCGTCGTATCTTGGTCAACGTGAGTAGCGATTTCTTTAGTTGGCCATCCAATAACACTAAGTTGAACTATACACTTTCTCTCAAATTCTTCCATTCTTCAAATGTACTATTCTTCATTAAGTAGTCTCGTTCTTCCAAGACCCTTGATGGTGATTTTTCTCGTTGATCTTTATACTTCTCTGGTCCTATTTACCAAACATTCCTACATCTTCTGGTGTTTCCAGATTCTATTTTCCACTATAATTGTAACGAAGATTGTTAGTTCCACGTATAGATAAAACAAATAGTATTAGTAACAGTAGTTTTATTGGACCAAGATTGTATAATGGCATTCTAGAAGAATAAATTTATTCTACCTCTATATACAATATATTCAAATAAATACAACTGTATCAATGGTTTTCAGAAGAATAACATAGATTTTTTTTTATTTTTCTGACAGAAAATGCCTGATTTACTTACTACATCATGTTACCTTTGTGAGTACGCATACGTTTCAGTGTACGCTGGATTCATATTTCTTTGATTGATATTTTTGCCATTATTATTCAATACATCGAAAGTGGGATATTTAAACAAAAAATAATTAATTCAATAATCATTTATTAATAAATTAATTAAAATTGAAATTAAATTAGTTCTAAGATTGGTGTTTTATTTTCTTGTGAGACTTTCTCCACTAACTCCAATCTGCGTCATTAAGAAAGGGGACACCGACATGTTATCGGTAGATTGCCTATCATTGTATGGGATACTGCAAAATAGTCATATCCTACGCTGATAAAATACACATGGATGATTTTGACATGAGGCTTCATTGTCTACTAACAACGTTCCAATGAATTATCTTCCCCTACCCAACTCTGAACCTTTTGTGTACAAAAATATGCCTCTGAGAGAACCGAAAACCCAACCCATATCATCCACACTATAAGTTGCCTTTTTCCTTCTGTCTTTTCCAAGGTTTCTCCACCCGATTTTCTTTGAACGTTGATGATTTGCATGCGTTATCCTGATCTATTTGAATGTGTTATTTTAAGCTTTTCCAACCACTCTGTTAGCGTGAGGCATTTTCAATGACAAAAAATAAATTTGACTAATTGAAGATTTCTCTAGAGGGCTTGTTAAACCTAATGGTATCTGATAACCCGGAAAACATTTGATATTATTCTTAGCAAACTTTGCAATATATTAATGGTTCAAGATCTAGTATGCACGAAAAAAACAATAAAAGAACAGAATATCACTTTTTATTTATTCTTAATTAATACGTAATATGCACAGTATTTAATCCAAAGCACATCATTGATTTAGTAAGAATCAAACTCTATCAGGCGGTTTCATAATCAATTGGGCTTAGTCTTGAGCCAGGTGGGAGGAGCCACGAGGAGGTAGTGGGTTCGAATCCCACACGACTCAAGACACTCTTTCCCCTGCAGGCAATACGATCGTGAAAGAGTCTGACTGTGATTTAATTTTTTGCAAACCAATGCGTAATAGCATTTTACAACTCTTGAGCAGAATTTTATCAATGTTAAGTCGGAAATAAACTTAGTGCAACAGCACTTTTTTTAAGTAACAAAACAAACATACTACTATATTTTATCTTTTGATAAATAAGGAAACATGATTACACCATTTGTAGCAGTATTCGTCGCCAATAGGCATTATACAGGTTCATATCGGGTTCATTTCACGAACAGTCCAGACACAAGACATACAATAACATAGAAAGCATGACTCAAGGCCAAGAGTCAGAGATCCGCTAAACAGACAGCAAGTAAAAGCTTAACCTCCTAAGCTGAGTAGAAATGCCAACTACAACTCACGAATTGCCCATTAACTGCAATCTTATTTGATGGGTAGTTCCTGATGGTTGCTGCGCGTGCCAGGAGCACAGATATCTCGCACAAGGGTTGTTACTGAGTGCTCCTGTTATTGTTTTCTAGCCATTTGGTCGATCCTTTGAAAATTAGCATTTCTCGTCTATTTTTTGTGTGTTTGTTATGTCGGTATGGATAATCAAGAAGGGTAATCAATACAGCCATTTTGTCTAGTTCTACTTCTTCCTCTTCTTCGACATAAACTATTATTCCGGAAATCACTCGGGGCCTTTCGCCCCTCTCTTCCGGAAATTCTTTTAAGAACGGTCCGTGCACTATGTCGGAGAGTTTTCCCAACTGAGTCTGGAAAACCAAAATTTCAAAAGCAAAACATAAAATTGTCAGTAATCTTAGATTGGAAATCAAATAAGCATTCCATAAACATTCCAGAGTTTTCTGAAGGAAGGAGGTAGTTCAGTAGAAACTGAAAGTTCTTGATTAACATTATTAAAATTTTAAGAGCGTTCAATCTCCTAATGCAGAAACATCGTGGCACTATTTGGGCACTAAATAAAATTCTCTCAATCAAATTAGTATCCTTTAAAAATTGTAAAATTAATTTAAAAGTATATTTTCTTTTTATCAAATTGTAGTGTCCGAGTAGATCTTTGAGTGTAAATTCCTTAATTCCAATTTCTTCCAGTGAGTGAAACATTTGATCTCTATGAGTATCAAATTCGCTGCAATTAAGTAACACATGAGAGACCGTTTCTTTTGTTTTACACGTATCACAGGAAGATGACTGAGCTCTGTTCATCTTATGCATTTGATCATTCAGTCTTGTGGTCCCTGTTCTGAGCCTAGTAATGATCACTATGTCGTTTTTAGTCAGTCCGAAATCTTGAAATGGATCAATGGTTGACCAATCAAACTCCTATGATTCAGATGTGAGGAAGAATGAACTTTAAAAGAATGCAAAAATTTCGTTTTAAAATTTGCTTATTTTTGCTTCTATAATAATTGAAACCTCTTGGAATATTGAGCCAGTTTTCACGCAATGACGCTTCCTTAGCAATTTGTCAACAATTTCATTTCCTATAACGCCGACGTGGCTGGGAATCCACTGCACGTTTAACTCAATACCATTTTCATCATTTTATTCGCCATCTTCAAAATGTTGCAAAAAAGCTCATTGTTGCTAGATCTTCCCGGATCTCCTTGTAAAAATTGAATAACTAATCGGCAATCAGAGAGAATAACAACTTTGTCACAGGACAGAGTAGTAGCCCAATTAAGGGCCATTTCTATGGCTACTAATTCAGTTGTGAAAACTTCTGTTTGGTCTCGTAGTCTAACTGCTAAATGAATATTCTGATCTGGGATCCAAGCTTCAGCAGCCGCTCTTCCCTCATCCTTGTTTACAGAGCCATCAGTTCAGTAAATAGTTTTGTAAAGGAAGCATATTTTGCCTCAATTGAAGTTTCAGCTAAATTCTTGAGTAAATAGACATATTGATTTGTCTTAGTAGTAATACCTTGTATCTTATGAAAACAAGGAATTTTTTCAAAACTCCATGGGGGCAAATCATCCCATTGGTCCACTGGTCGCTGGAGACCCCGAACGTCTTCGAACAGAGGAAACCCTCTGATTACTTCATAAATAGGACATGTTTTCCTCAGAGAATGACTGAAAATCTTCTCAACCAGTGGGTTAGTCCTCTGTTTATAGATCATTCTTAGAAAGTGTTGGAAGAGGATATTGGATATCCTTAGAGAAAGAGGTTCCAGATTGGCTTCAACAAGAAGCGAGACAGTAGGACAAGGAGGGAACTGGGCCAGACAGATCCTTACGGCTCTATTTTGGATTTTTTCCATTTTTTTTAATTAAGGTGTAGCTAGCATTTTCCAAAAGAAATCCTCCATATTCCAGTCTGGATCTTAATAGGACTTTATAAATGTGTAACATTTGTTCAATGGAGGTTCCTTGTTTCCTCAGAGCCAGACATCGCAGGATATTTACGAAGGGTCTTGTAGTTCCTTCCATTAATTCGATGTATTTTGACCATTTCAGTTCTGAATCTAGTACAACTCCGAGAAATTTGTGGAATTTAACAACTTTCAGTACTGTATTGTTCATCCTTAACTGTAAGGAAGGAAATTTGCGGAGGGAGCAAAAGGGGAGCACAACGGTTTTTTCTGGTGACACCTGCAGTTCCCATTTATCGAAGTAAATTTCTAACTTCAAAAGCGTTTTCTGAAGCTGTTTCTCCAATGATTGTAAATTTCTTCCAGATATCCATATTGCGATATCATCCGCAAAAACAGAGAACTTGACAGTAATAAGAAAGCCATTTGGAAGATCATGTAAAAATAAATTAAACAATAAGGGACTCAAGGATCCGCCCTGAGGCAAGCCTCTCTGAAGTTTGACTGGCCTTAAGAATATGTCATTTAGTTTAACTCTCATATTTCTGTTGATTAATAAATTCTGTAAATATTTCAATATTTTATCTTTAATGTTAAGCTTTAGACACTTATAAATCAATCCCTCTATCCATACATTATTATATGCCTTTTTTAGATCCAAGAAGACTGCAATTGTATAAGTATTTTTTATTCCAATGTTGACTTGAACATCTGTGACAAGTTCCAGTATACTATCCTGAGCATTTCTCCCAAAGCGAAAACCTGAAAAACGAAGAGATAGAATATTCTGGGATTCAATAAACCAACTCAATATTTTATTGACCATTTTTCCACAACTTTTCCCATGCATGAGCATAGTGAAATTGGTCTAAATGATTTTAATTCTGATAAATGTTTCCCAGGTTTTGGAATCGGGACCACATATGAAATGCTCCAGCTCTCTGGGTAATTTCCCATAGTCTACATGGTGTTGATAAAATGTAGTAATTTACTTAAAGCGGAGTCAGGTAGATTTTTGAAAACTTTATAAGAAAGTTCGTCAGGTCCTGGGGCTGTGGAGTTCTTACAGAATTTGAGAGCTATCTTAAGTTCAGAATGCTAAAATTTAAATTTAAAACATCCCTTCCCTTTTGGGTAAGAAAATTAAATTTTTGAAGTTCTTCTAACCCTTCCGTTTCAGTTTTTATAAAGCATGGAAGAGTCGAAGTGTCTTCAGAAGAAGAGAACAATTTTGCTAACTTATTAGCTAGGTCTTGTGTGGAGAGATCCATTTCAAGGACTAAGAATTACCAAGGAGAAACTGGTTTCACAGGCTGACCAACAGATTTAATAATTTTCCAAATCTTCCCGGAACTCGAAAAATTGTCTAAATTCTCACAAAACCGTTCACACTCAACTAGTCTAGCTTCCTTGATCTTCTTTTTAACAAAGGCATTGATTTTCTTATAGTAGATCAAGTGATTCAATCTTCTTGTCCTTCTAGCCCTTCTCTCCGCCCTCCTACGTAACGTTATTAGTCTGTTAATAAATACAATGTTGTGTTTTAGATATTTCGGATTGTCCACAAGAATTGTGCTTTTATCTCTTGCTTCCTTAAATATATTGGTAATTTGTTCCATAGACGTCACATTGTGTTCTAAATTTTCTTCAAGGCTTAGTCTAAAAGATGTCCAATTTGTGATCTTACTTTTATTTTGCAAATTATTTTGAGATGCTCCTAGACCAGTGATTATAACGGGGAAGTGGTCACTAAGGTTTATATCATTCAATGTAGAACAATCAAGAGTTAGATTAATCGAGATATTATTTTAATGAATAAATATAAATATAGTAGAAGTTTGATGGAATAACTGGGCTGGAATAATCCGTATTAAATAAAATGAGGATAATCGAAAAATTGGTAAATCATCTATAATCTAAAGTAGGGGTGGCTGGGATTGGGACGCTTGAGTGTCTGATTTTCTGGGATTGTCTTAGAAAATTGGTTTTACAAATCCTAGAGGGGATGGGGAATTTTCAGAGCTGCATTATCCAATAGGCACAGTACCTACTGTGACCAGAGTCTACGATAAACATTTGATTACGCTTTTTTTTCGTTTGCATGATAAAAATTGTAACAAAGATCCCTTCTTGAATAAATTAATAAATAGTGATTAAATCAGCTCTTAAGGCCTGTTTACATACCAATTTGCTCTCCGAGAAAACATTATTCGATTTGATCCTTCATCTATCCATCGGAATCGATACACAGATAGAAGTGTACTGGTCAAAGGGCCTACGAAACAGAAGCGACTATGAGAACCTTAATCCGGTCGTATTATAACCTATAACCACCATTACCCTTGCTTTGAGGACTTGAATAACATTTTTTCACGGGTAATATATTTCAATGCGACACTGCATTGCAATATCTGAATTAGAATTCAAAAGAATTAGAAATTTTCTGATATTAGATGATATAATTCAGAAGAATTAGAAGTTTTCTATAGAATTAGAATAAAACGTTTCTGTATAACGAAATACTTCAAATAATATATTTTAGGGATTCGAACCGAGGTTCCTCTGATCAGCTCGCAAGCAACTTGTTCAAAGAATTATAAGAAGTATTCCAAAAATAGGAATATAAGGCTTGTAATTTCCAGTCAGAACGTATAGTTTGAAACTGGTTGCAATTAGGAGATATGGTCGGGTATGCGCAACACAGCATTTATCTGTTTTCGTCTCAGTTGTATTCGTGTCTTTGAAAAATCCCTTTAAAAATGATAACGTTGATTAAAAATCCTTCCAGCTTCGAAATACGCGCAGTTAGTCGTTTCCACAGTGCAGAAAACACCAAATCAGCCGACATTCATCATTAGTGCAAGTTTATGAGTACGTAATGAAAAGATAAAATGTTGCAGAATGGTGTCAGTTATTTAAAGAAGGAAGAGCGTTCAATCGGAGATGAGCCAAGAAGTGGCAGGCCGCATATAGCGACCACTCAAGGCAACATTACGCGGTTAAATAATGCCAGTAATTGAAACCGAAAATTCATGATTTCTTAACTGAAACACTTCCCACAACTATGGCGTGGAACATGTTATCAAACTGCTCATGTAATGAACAGTGTTTT
Source organism: Ryuthela nishihirai (assembly GCA_038380435.1). NCBI lineage: Eukaryota > Metazoa > Arthropoda > Arachnida > Araneae > Heptathelidae > Ryuthela > Ryuthela nishihirai. Next base: position 19,724,943 of record JAWZYU010000011.1, read on the forward strand.
TTTTTTCTGAAGAGGGCAAAAAAGTTAACCCCTTATTATTATTACTCCACAGAACTAATTTATCATATATTTATCACTATTCCGTTATTTTAACAATTTAAAACTTGAAAGTATTACATATTTGCATACAAATATAAATACTTAAAATATCTCAGCAACTGCCTGGCGAACTGAGATACATCAAATATTTGCATCTGTGTGTTAATATCAAAAATGTTTAGGATACTACAATAGTATAATAGGGATAAAGATATATTAATCCCGCATTGTCCAAAATGAGTTGACCTATTGGATGATTGCGCAGAAAAATAGCTAGGACATGTATTAATAAATTTTAAACCGTTTTAGTTTGTCTATGATAGACATTTCATTGTACATTTTGAACAGCCACATATATTAACGTAAATATATTAACGATATCCCATATTAACGTATTAATATAGATAAGTGGATTATTATAGGAAAATATGTAACGATAGACAGTAAAATCCGGATTATTGGAAACCGGATCATCCGAACTATGACACGTTTTGAAGAATCGCTCACCTTGCGTTTATTTGAAGGTGTGGTTTTGTAACGATTGCTACCCCGCGTTGTCCACAATACAGATCGAGTTACAAGGTTCCAGCCCAGCATCACTAACACTAACATCACTAACACCATATATATTTGTGTCGGTGGTACACATTTACATATTTTGTATGCAATTTTTCACTTTAATCTACACTTTCCCAAAACTTCATTATTTTTAAATACCATTCAAAGCACAATAAAAAAACATATATATATATAATACATATACCTGTTTTATTTCAAATCTATTATCCGAATTTTCGATTATCCAAACTACCTACAGCCGATCGAATTTTTACTATCTTCGAATTATATATATATATTACTTTATATTAATAAGAAATTTTCCTATAATAATTAAAGTAAATGCAATTATATTGACAACTTTTTAAACTTTAATACAGATACATTTGAATTGCTTTTAGAACCTCTAGTACTTTGCCTACTTAATAAATGTTTATTAAGCGTCTTTATTTTAAATAACTAACCATGTGTAAATTAGTCTACAAAGAAAAAGTTCAACAATTATGATGAAAAACTCTAAAAGGGAATTTGCAGATTCCCCGTAATGAAATAATTCTATTACCCGATGCATGAAAATGCAATAGTGTCGGCATCCAAAATGATTTAACATTCTCCTCTGTGGAAGTATTTTTAGATTATGTAGCTATGGAGAGCGATGAAAGAAAAAACTCCAGGCCATTAAAAAGCTTCAATGTATCATGCGTGTGAATCTGATAATACATCGGACACACCTTTGGGATAACTGTTACGTGTTAACGTTGTAAGTCTACGATAAGGGAAAAATAGCCTATTTTAATATTATTGATCATTGTGCATTATTTTTATTTTTTTCTTTCTTTAGAAAAGATGAGTGAATTCTGAACCAGTTAAGAGCATGCTGTAGGGATTAATAAATGAATATCAGAGAGGATGGGAAGAAATGTACATGGTCAACGATACAAAGTATGTTTCTATCGATCACATCAGTGGTAACAATGGCACTTAATGATGTTTTTTTTAATAAATCTGTGCGAGCTATTAAGCGATCATTTCGTGTAATAGGTTACATTAAAAAGTGAATCGAATTCACATAAATTGTGCGTGCGGTATGTTGTGTTAGCATTTCGCTGATGCAGTTTCGGTTTTTTAACAGGCCTATGAATAGATTTACCTTTAAAATATCTGCCAATATTTTGTAGAAAGAGAATGACATTAAATTAATCGTTATATATAGGAAATTATCTTACTTTTGTATCTAGGTATTGTTCCTTGTGCTTTATAAGGCTTATATTGGCTCAATCGGTAGCGCGCCAGGCTCGTAACCTACAGCTCTCAGGTTTGAGTCCCAACTGTGCCAGTGTTGATAGTTATCTCATCTAACTCCCCCTGAACTCGGTGAAAAAGGAGATACAGATGCACTTGAAGAAAAGACCGCCGTCCATCGTATGGGACTCTAAGCCGTGGCTCCGTATGAAGGGCAGCTATACCCTGTAAACACTAACGAACACGCTGGATGTCCCTGAGTGGAGTTTTGCATCTGTCTCTTAACAGCTGTCAGTGTATCCCCTTCCCTCACCTTCCATGAGACATTGGGGTTCTAGTGACTGTCCATTTAGCCCATTTTGATCAAAAAAGTGTTGATCTTGACACAAACCAACCTACTCTTGTGTTTAAAGGAATGGAAGATTGAATGATAATAAATAAATTACACCTCAAGCTTCTGCTTGACAAAGAGGTTTTCAGTATAGGATATTCTAAATAAAGTCTTTAAGATAGGCAGGAACTCACAGAAAGAGCAAAGAGATTCCCATGTCTTGCGGGGGCTAGGATCCTGATAAGGAATGGATTGGCCACCAGGATGAATAAGACCGTGAAAAAGGAAGATGTAAAATTATGAAAAAAAAAAAAACAGATAGGGAAAGAATAAAAAAAGAAAACAATGTATGAATAATTTATTAATAATAATATGTTCATTCAAAATCTTTTAAAGATGAATATACGAACGTATGTCTATAAGCGTGGAGGGTCCCAGTAGTATGCTAATTATTTCGTTGCAATGAAATTTAGTCTTATTCAGTAATCACATGTGTAGCAGTTTATTCTAATTCGATCCTGCTTCGCATCGAAGCTTATGTATAAGCCATTGAGACAATGTGATTGCGCAATTAACGATTAATTAATCGACTTTTCTCACAGGTCATTGGCTTATTGAACTATCAACCATTTGTCAATGAGCCAACAGCAGTAGCTCATTGGTGGATTGACAAGTGGTCAACCAACGAGGGTTTGTTCTAGATTCAAAACTCTCTTAGACACAGCGCCCTACCCATGGTCAGTAGGGGACACCGATGGACTTGGAAAGGCCGCCGACCGTTGGATAGGACATTAAGCCGTGGCCCCGTGTTCGGGAGAGCCATACCCTCTGCACTTTAAAGAACACACTGGATAGCCTTGACGGGAGGTTACCATCTGTCTCCCAACAGCAGTTCCAGTGGGTCCCCTCGCCCAACCTTCTCTGAGCCTTCGGGTTCATGTGACCTGGCCATTTAGCCGTGGTCATGAGGCAAAACAACCCAACTTAGACACATTTTCGAATTTTGAGATATGCATATCATTTTGTTCAGCAATTATTACTGTATTAGAATGCATATTTTGTTTTATGGAAAAACAATTTTAAATACGATTTCTTGAAGATTTAATTTCTACTATGAACAGTTTTTTGTGGTGTGTGTGTGTAGGGGAAGGTGTTAAATAGCTTGAAAAATGAATTACAGGCTTTTTGTGTAGATTATTGATTAGGGACAGATTAAAGCTCTCGGAGTCTGTTTGGCAGACGTAATTTATGGATGCATCGAATTCAATGGGTAGTTAGAGTATCAAAAGTACTTTTAGAATATTTCTCGTATGGTAAAGCAGTATATACATATAAGAGGTCTTAAAGTGCCTTAATCACTATTTATTCAATAAGAAGTTTTCCTTACAATAAAAAAAAATGGATACAAATAAAAAATGGTCAAATGTTTTTCCGTGGGACCCTTTAATTTTTGTAGGTTCTAGGCACAGGGCTTATCGGATGATACGACCTGGCAATGATTTTCAATATTACTCACATCATAACCTGACAAATTACACAAATATATCTCCATTACCCGGCAAATTTCAATATGTTCTTGCTCCTGATCGTAACTCAAAGCTTGAAACTTCCAACCTCAACATTCTTTACGAATAAATGTATTTTTCAATTTGTGATCAGTCCCGCGAAGCTACCAGCTAGATGATGACATAAATTTTGGTTGCAGAATTTTTTTTCCGGGAGGGGGGGATGATTCGAGACTTGTTTTGGAGGGATACGGTAATTATTATTATTATTTTTTTTTTAAGTGGTCCGAATTCAATTTCAGGAATAGCCGAGAATTTAGCGCCGGGGGAGGGCGAGGCGGGGAGAGTGACTAATAATTTGAGTAGAGTTTCCCAATAGCTAATATTTTCCCGAATAGTGTACAGGAAAGGCTAAAATAATATTATATAAGGAATAAAATTTTATAGTTTTTTTTTTATTTTAATCTGTTTTTAGTGTCGGACATATAATACGAATCTAAAAAGACAACTGTTTTGTATTTCAAAGCAGGTAGACAAGTTTGATATTTCATATAAGACGACAGGGTATTCGGAAGGGGGGGGGGGGGTACATCCCTGTATAAAGCGGCTATTATTTTAGTATTTCTTGAAATGCATAAATAAAATGTATTCGTATTATTTTAGCAAGATTATATTATTAAAAATTGTAATTTAAGATATTAGTAAATTAAAATTTTTAAACACAATATATTTTGGACGTCCCAGTACGTTTTTCAAAGCAGAATTGCGAAGTTCAGGCACACTGATCTAGAAATAGTTGTTTCATCTCTGAGAGGCACTTTTTAGCTGAAAATGGGATAAACGATCAGATCATAAGAGCCCTGAGAGCGACGATGGCCTTTCCAAGCTCATCGGTGTTTCATTGTCACTGAAGGCAAAGCGAGGATTAACTGTGGAAATCTCAACTCAGGCACAGTGGGTATCTAACTTTACTCGCGATTCATCTCCTAATACTGATTTAGACTCTTTTGTTTTAATTTAAAGCAGAACTTTAAAGAAAATAAAAAGTTTGAATGAATGTGACAAATTCTGTCTTGTAGTCGATTGCATAAGAGTTGAGCAAACTTTAGAGCCGATGACAACCAGAACAAACTATTTGCTTAGTACAATTTAAACAGCACCGTCTTTACACATCGTCCTCACACATCAAACTCCATTCTGTCTTGGTTGACCTCGAAAGTCGCTTGCGTGCCTAATAGTTCTGGGTCACGTAGGCTTAGGTGTGTGCCTCTCGTGCGTGCGTTTCGTAGTCTTTTTTGTTTCCCCCTCCCTTCATCGTTGAAATGGAGAATTACCCTGCTTGCGCATGCGTGGTTGTGCAACGAGTTTATGGATGAGCACTTTCGCATCAGCCGTTCGTTCTTTGGAAGATGAGCACAGTCTCATTTCTCATCTCTGTCAATACATACAGAGTTCGCCTCGGTAGCTTTATGTGCTTGTAATGAGATAGTAAAATGAACGGAATATGCTTGTTCAGCTTAATTCGTATGGTAGGCAAAGGATAACGGTTCTCTCCCTCACGTGTTCAGAATGAAGAGGCTGGAATTATGGCACATATTTAAAACACTATCGCGTAGAGGAAGACAAAAACGTAGCTTAATGGGACTCTCCTGGGAAAGGGAAATGCAATGCTTTCTCGCGAATGGCTACATTATAAACCTAAATATATGGAACTTAATAACGTATTAAATATAGATACGGCACGCAAATGTGTTTATGGATTCGTGAGGGAGGAAAAATGCGTGTAAATCACTCTTTAAATGCGGTGCAAATTGGGCAATAGGAATACACGTAGGCGTTGTTTTATGCTGTGGTGCAGAGAGTGATTCAGTGGATGCAATGGAAAAGTCTTCTTGCTAGCACAATTTCTGGCACACATTATAGTTGATTGATGTTACTTTTTTCATATCAGTGCTGCCTACTGATGGTTTAATTTTAATACGTTCGTAATATATTTGTTATTCATGTGTGTTTTGCCTTTTGTCATTTACACTAATTGAATTTGTTTATTTCTTCTGAGTTTTTCGTTCAAAGTCTTTACAAAGGAAAGAAAAAAAATAAGTTTCTGACTTCAGGTAATGAGTCAAAGGTGTGAGTATCTTAGATGGTAGTGTGCCCGGCTTTTTAAGGTGAGGTTCTCAGATTTGAATTCCAATTCACTCATTTACACCTTCTTTTGCGAGCTCTAACTTGATGAGAAATGAAACAGACACGTGATTATGAGATAATAAGCTCCGATTTACAATAATTTTACAGATACTGAGCATTGGAATGAACCTACTAGATGGCCATGATGGAGGAAACCATATTCCCCAAAAACTACAGTAGATTTCGTACCAACACAATATGTTTTAACTATGGGTGTTTGCCAACTGACCATTCACTTATTCTACTCGAAAAACAAATACCCAAGATTAAAATAATTAAATTAAGTGTGGATGATTTTGGCGACTTGACCTCGGAAATATTTTATATTTAAGTCTTTCTGTTTTCTTTTGGAAATAAGACTTTATGGACAAGACAAATAAGAAATGAAAAATTACCGAAAATATGAAGGGCACATTTTTTGCATTGTGGTTCGAACTATGTAGTTACATGAGCAAGCTGGACAAATTCTCATTAGCATATTTTCTAGTTGATGCAGAATAAAGCTGACATTGAGTTAACGTTTCGTGATGCATGGACTCATTTATTAATAAATATCTTGGAATTAAATGCACCAAATATTTTGGCTTATTTGACGGGTAATATAGTGGAAATTATAAGTATGTGTGTTTAATAAATGATTCGGGAAAAACAGGAAAATGTTTCACAGGGGAGAACTGTTTTGTTGAAAACAGAGGGCTTAATAATATATTATAAACAATACATAATTAGTGTGCTGTTCCAACGCGAATTAGAACCAGTATGTTTAGATCTTTAGTGAATTTCGATTAATATTCCATGATTAAAAAATTTCCAACTGATGAACCAATTTCCAAAGATTCCAACTGATGAGCAAAATAATTCTTCAACAAATGACTTTTAACATTTTGGTGTTTCGCAATCTACCACTCCAACATCTACAGATGAATGTATTATTATATTCTTATATATTTATTAAAACATACTTATCACTATTCCACAGAAATCAAACAAAAATATGCAAATAAAAGAACGAATGTTGACAGAAGAAAGAAAAACCAATCTTCTAATCTCATTACCGGATAGAAACAAGCTGAAAAGAACTTCGCTCCGAAAGCCCTTCTAAGCTGATCTGACTTAGTGGTCCAATATTAAGCCCCGGTATTGTGCCGACTGGTCCAGGGTAATATCTCCCGCACATGCCGATCAGTCACAGTACATTGCGGCGAGCCTGAGCGGTGACGTAATATTTGACTTCTGAAAAGGTCCATTGTCCGGTGCCAGCAGCAGGAGAAGGGCGATTGCACTGAGGAACCCAAAATGACGGATGGGGCCTGTGGCGTGTTTCATAATGCAGGTAGGAACTACAGCATATTAATGCAAAAGAAATATTTGGCTCATTTGATGGGTAATATAGTGGAAATTATAAGGATGTGTGTTTAATAAATGATACGGAAAAAGTTTCATAAGGGGGAACTGTTTTGTTGGAGATAAAAGGCCTAATAATATATTATAAATAATACTAAATTGATGATATTTTATATTTGTAATAATAATAGGTTTCTAACATATTTTAATACATCTATACATATCTAACCATTAGTTTGCAATTTTTTTAGGGATCATTTTTTATTAACGTACGTGAACGAATATGGGAGAAAACTAGTATTTGGCCCTTTTCAATAAATATTCTATAAAACTGCTTCCCTTAAGAAAATCGTTCTTGCTTTTCCCGAGTCATTTATTAAGCACACATCTATATAATTTCCATTATGTTACCCGTCAAATGAGCGTGATATTCTCTTGCATTAATATGTCGTGATTCCTATTTGCATTGGCTATCACACTGCATCAATCAGCTTTCCTGGACCCTTCTATGACCAATGATCAAAATAGAAAGAAACAGTGATATCAGCTATGGCTATGAATGCACACTTTGACCTGCCATATGAAGTTATTAATATTACTTTGTTCAAAGCAGTTTAAAAAAATACAAAAAATAGTGTCCAAGTTCTGCTTAACTTTAAAAAAATTACCATATAAAATATGCAATTTTCAGATCAACCAACATTTGAAAATCGAGCCACCAACGGCCCTTAGAAAATCAAAAACAAATTTGAAAATTACATTTAATCAAGCTTAGTTCTTGTTTCAATAGTTTTACCTCCTAGCAGCACTTTTTGCACACAATTGGTTAAATGTCTAGATTGCAAGGACTCCATGAGCTCAGGAAAGGTTGAGGAAGGAGACAGTTGTTAGGATAGATGATAGCCTCCCAATCAAGAGTATCAGGCTTGTTCTTTAACGCGCACTCAAGGCCATGGCATAACGTTCCTACGATGGCCAGAGGCCTTTCCCAGCCAAAGAGGATGATCGTCAATGAAGACAGGGAGGGAGGATTAATGGGGATAAATCTCAACGCAGGCGCAGTTTGGACTCGAACCAGGAAATTGCAGATTACGAGCTCGTTATGCTACGGACTGAGCCACTAATACTCCTACAAAGTAAACTGAAATTAGAAGTTTTAAGCATTATTTTTCGAATATCTATACTATAGAGTAAAATCTACATCTATGGTGCGATTAGTACCACTCAGAATAAGTATTAATTAAATCTTCAACCAACTAATTACTATTCGTTTGTTTAATTAGGTATCAGTTTATTAGGTGGGTAGGATATAAGTTTGTGTGTCCTAAGAAATGTGCTGGGACTGACAGAGGGAAAGAAAAATCTCTAGCACAGCGGCAAGCTTGTAAATGCCAACCATAAATGAGCAATATTACAGCTCTATATTTAAAGTCGATAACACAAAATTTTTAATTATTAGATTTGTTAATTTTTGTTTACCGACCCTCTATATTAATTTTACAATATAAGTATTTTATTTTCATATTCAAATTTAGTTTACAATTCCTAAATATTATTTATTCCTTGATAATTACTTAGAACATGGTTAGTTAGAGAACCTGGCCATTAAGGCAATTGCCATAGCTGTGTTTAAAAGTTTATATGTGTGTTGTATGTTAGCTAAATATTCTAAGTCATCTCAGACTTTTGTGTTGGGTAGACCGTGATTCTCATTATTATAATATCTAAAACAAACAACTCTATTTAAAACCAAGGGCAGCTCTTCCATTAGGCCACCTGGGGCACTGCGCCAACCAAAATAAATACAAGAAATAATAAATGAATTTCAAATTAGTATTCACTATTTATCGTATCTTAAACTATATTTAATATTATTTTATATATTCGTTTTGTAATTAATATTTGACGTGTTATATAGACAATCACAGCATTTATTTTCTGAATCAGTTTATACAATAAGAATTGCTCCATTACAGCCACTTCCCTGAACATTAGGGGTATTATGCAAAGGCACTGCAATGCAACAGTGATGAACTGTACGATGTGGGTTACCAATTCAAGTAGTCCCGTGATTCTCGATTAAATGATTCTACAAAAGCAACTAATAGTTGAAAATCTTGTTACTTAGCGAAAATCTTTGTTCAACTCAACAGGCCTAAACTTTCCTAGCACGATGTATTTGTACTGAACTTAGACCTGGGGTGAAAAATTTTTGTTTCGCCAAGGTATTTGTGTATGAACAGTTTAAGAAAAACATTAATTATGAAAATATGAATGCTTTTAAAATGGTCTACAATAGAATACCAATACATTTCATCAGAAATGCTAACTCAGTTGGTTCAGTGTTTGTTTCTTGACTCGTAACTAAAAGGTCACCGGTTCGATTTAGTTCGATCCTAGCATATTTTTTTCAGTTTTTTTTAACAGTTTGTTTTATTATCACTTCACTTGTTTACAGTTCATTTCCGAATGAATTAATATATGAAATAATATATATTAATATAATACATTAATATTTTAATTTAAATATAACGAATGGGACAACTGTTTAAGTGGTAATCTACTGCGAGTAACCCATTTTAAAACAATAAATATAAATTTATAATCGGATTGCGGTCAAAAAAGCATTAATCATAAATATTAGACTCATTTTTCACGAATAGTTTTTTTTTAAATACCACTAGAAGACAGAAAAAATTGTATGTGTATATATTGGTTATTATTATAGGAGAGGGGCAAAATGCTGAAATACCGAATGTAAAAAGGACCAGAACGCCTTTCCAATTTTGTTTTTTTTTCTCGAATTTTTTTGTTAAAAAATGCGTTTTGAAAATAGCTGAAAATCATATCGATGTATATATATATGCATTACGGAACGTCTTTTCAGTCCAATTCAGTTCAATTCAATGTCAGGCATCTTCCAAAACTTTTTCGATATCTCGGCCCTGTCTGTGCTAGGAGAGTGCCTTATCAATATTTTTTTTTTCACGAGCTCTCACTGCTTAAAACCGTTTTCTTTATAAACAGTTGTCTGTTTATTTTGCATTTAACCTATAATTTGAAACCTGGAATAAATTTTTTTCTGATATTTGTTTTTACCAAGATACCTTAATTAAATGGTATCTTTAACACCCATATCTTATACTACTTCAACCAACACTTTTCGAATGCCACTGGGTGTCAGAGCTTCAATTTTTGCTTTATTATCTTATCGCATTTCTATTTCTAGGTATTATATTGTTATATAAGGTAAACTTTAGAAGTGCGAAAAATAAAGACGTGAATTCTCTTCTTCGCTTTTTAATGCGATTAAACTTTTTCGACTTTATGTTATCGAAATACGTAAGAATTTAGCCTACTGCCTATTTAATTCCTAGCAACATTGAAAAAAAAATACAATGACAACAAAATCGATGACAGTCTGCAAACTGGCAAAGCAGCAACTCGAATAACAATGCAAATTTTCGAAACAAATAATCACGTACATTCTGAAGTTCGTTTGCATGAACTAATCTGTGCTGTGCATAAACAACTACATTTTCTCCCACCTGTCTTAATTACGGCATGCAATATGCATGTGCAAAGATTTTTGCTGCCTCGGTATTGCAAAGAGAAACGGACTTCCAGTTTACTAATTTTTTTCCTGTCAAGAATTTTTATGCTACTTTCATATGATGTTTAATTCATATTTAAATACTCGGCGTGTTGTTTTCCTATCCCTTTGTTTAATTTGTCTTCTTTCAACTTTTTCCTATACATCTGTTCTTGCAGGTAACTGACATAATAATTTATTTATATTGCAAGAAGGCGAGAAAATGTATTTATTTAAATTTCGAATATATGAAAAAGAAAGGTAGATAGAAAGGTCAATAAAATAATAAAAACCCATATTTCTATTCAGAATTAGTTAATATATGTGGCGCAAGTCCTGCTGCATCTGCTAGATTTGGGATATTGTTCTTAAAAGATCTTACTTTTAATGGTAGAAATGACGCCAAGAAATGAAAAGTTGCAGGCTGGATCGACTACCGGGAAAATGGGATAGTCATCCAGACCCCCGCGCTTATGAGACCCCGCAGTTGAAGGCTTCACCGCTTGAACCAGGGCCGGTTCAAGCTATACCTAAGAGACAAAACATTATGACCACCTGCCAATTATGATGTTGGTCCTCCATGTGTCTCCAAAACAGCTTTTATCCGGTGAGGCATGGGTGTTGCAATGGATGTCTTGTGGTATCTGGTACCAGCACGTTACCAGCATATCCTTTAACTCTTATAAATATGTGGTTGAGCCGACGCAGATTGGATATGCTGTTCCAGCACAAACCACAAATGCTCGATGGGATTGATGTCTGGAGAATTTGGAGACCAGGTCAATACCTGGAAGTTTTCCTCATGTTCCGCAAACCATTCTCGAACAATCCGGGCAATGTGGCATGGTGCATTATCCTGCTGAAAGAAGGCACTACTAGAGGAGAATACCGTTGCAATGAAAGGATACACCTGGTCTGCAATGATGTTTATGTAGGTGGTAAACGTCATAGTTTCCGGCACATTAATGACTGGACTCAGGGTTTCCCAGCAAAACATTGCCCAAAGCATTACACTTCCTTCACTGGTTTGTTTTCGTCCCACGGTGCATCCTGGTGCCAACATTTTCCCATGTAAACGATGTACACATACCCGGCCATCCACATGGTGCAACAGAAACGAGATTCATCGGACCATACCACCTACTTACAATCATTAAAGGTCCAGTTTTAATGCTTTCATTCGAGGCGCTTTCGACAGTGAACCGAGGTTAGCATGGGCACTCGGATCAGCCTGCGGCTATGCAGCACCATTTTCAGCAGCGTTATATTATGAGTGGTGGTACGAGCTATCCCGGTGGTACGAGCCGACTACGGCTCGTACCACCGGGATAGCCTTCGCTCACCTCTAACATCGATGAGCTGTAGTCGGCCAACACCTTGCCGGCAGTTCCTGGTTTTTCCTTCCTCCGACCACTTTTTGAAGGTACTAATCACGGCTGACTCTGAGCAACCCACAAACCTTGCCATCTCGGAAATTCTCTGATCCAGTCGTCTGGCCATTACAATTTAGCCTTTGTCAAACTCACTTAATCCGCTGCCTTTCCCATCTGAAGAACAAGAATAAGACTGATTAACAGAGCTCAGTATCAGGAGTTATTTATACCGTTTCATGATCACACGCGCCGTCGTTTACCTGCACTGCTTCGATTTGCATAAAGACACGCTGGTCATATTATTTTTCCTCTTTGGTGTATATATGCGCCTCGATGCAAAGTTCCTTTTTAGCGCTTTTCAGCACTCCTATTCAGACATTTTACAGACGCCCCGATGCAGTGCTTCTTTCGCTTACGGGATTGAACCTGCGCTGCCTAGAGCCTTGCAATGCAACGTTCTTGATGTGCCGATTGAAAATCTCTGCTGTACATGATAACTTTCTAGTTTGCAGTTTTCTTATTTTACACATGAACTGCATGTTTTGGTGCATAATGGACTGAATTCCTAGCTTATTTATGATAGATTCTCTAAACTGTCATGGAATCAGTGGCATACAGAAAAGGATATCGAAGCTTGCACTAAAAATGTCGTCTTCGCCATTGTCTTCTCTAAGAAAATTTTTAAGGAAGAGAGAATACATTTTTGATCCTCATCTGAAACGCATATTTCTGGATGAGAATCCAGATAAAAACCACCTCCATTCTTTGTTATTTCTCTTCTAGGATCATAATATGTGGAATTGCTTCAATGAGGTTAAAGCAGTTAACCTAATACATTTTTTCCTTAACATTTTCTCACATTTCTATTTCTTTGTTTTCTTCCCTTTTTTTATGGTCAAAAGCTCCCTGCTATCTCCTCCTTAAAATTGGCCGTGATCTCTTTTCTAAACCAAATCATTGCAAAAACACTTTAGCATTGTGTCAATCAAGTCATGAAAAGTATGTTAGACGTGAATTCTTAGAGAATTACGTCACAGTGGGAAGTCTTCCATATCAAAATTAGAAAAGATAAGAAATGAGAGATATAAAATTCGAAGACTCTTGTCCAGGCCCTTTCAGCAAGTTCTTATTCAACAAGATATCAATAATTTTAATGAAAGATCAACTACGCGTAATGTAGCACCACGGGAATGGTCGCCTTTCCAAGCCCTTCTATGTTTCCCCTTCTCCCCTAGGACATATCGCGAGAAAGGATGACGTCTGTGAGTGAGGGCTCTAAAGATGGCAATTTGAACATGTAACCTTAGTTGAAATTCAGTTTCATTCAGGATTTCAGGTTGGATTTGAAGCTCTGCAAACTCCAGTATTTTAAGAGCCTGGAAGAAATGTTTGTAGAATAAAAACTTAAAATATTCTTCATAAAGTTATTACGGAAGCTTAAAAATTTTGTAAGAAATGTATATAAACAAAAGATTCCTCAAAGTGTGGATATCGGCTAGGATGAGGCCCCTGTGAACCATAAATATAAAGTCAGGGGAAAATGTAAATGATAAAAAGTCTGGAGCTAGTGTAACAAAATTCAAAACAAGGAACCATTAAAATTAAAATACTACTTCAGAATTTTTTGTTAAACCTTCTGATCCCAATACACTTTCACTAATTATTTATTAATATGAAATAATTTCACGAACTCGAAAGAGCACGCAAATATTCCTTGAAGCTAAAAGAAATGCCTGGAGAAACGGAATTTTTTCAAATATTCTTCCCAAGCATCAATAAGTGTACCCACTTTACTGAAACTCTCACATCCAGATCTCCCACATAAACACGTACTTTTTTGTTTATTTTAAAGTTAAATCACCATATTTTTAAGCGAGCAAAACTCGCCTTACCATTTATGATCTGGATGATTTGGAAAACCGTGTTGAGCGTAGTTCCGATCAATAAAACGTTACTCTTTATGTCTCTGTCAGTCAAACTACCTAAGGGATAATGGAGATACGTGACTCACTCAGAAACTGAAAAAAAAAAAAGAAAACTTTTAGGATATGGAACAGAGTCGCTTTATGAGATTTTAGCGCAAAACCTTCGAGCAGGTTGCTTCTCCAACGAAGGATTTGTCGTCTCCGTTGTCCTCGGAATTCGGCTTTTATCAACGTCCAACAACGGGCTGTGAAGCATCATCAAGGACCTTGTTCTTCAAATATTCATGAGGATAACGAATGGAAGGCGGTTTTCTCCGCAATGCGTGCTCTCGATTCAGCACATGGTGTATAATAGAGGTCTCGTGTCCGTGAGGAAACACCATTTTATTCACCAATGAAGAACTGTGAAATATTCAAGAAAATATTTCAACCCATAATTAAATTGCTGGTATTGAAATTTGTATTCACTAAAAGCATACCTGCTAGAATCGATAAACCAAACAGTTTTAAGGGCATGTAAATATGGCTTATTTTTCGTGCGTGAGCGTTGACAATAAATTAGTAGTCCCGTGTTTTGTCACGGAATAACAAGTTCGACTCAAAATAATTTAATTATGGAAATGTGGACGTCAGTCGAGCAATATTTGAGAGCTACATTAAGCCTACCTCAATATTTGGTTTGTTCTATGTTCTTTCGTTATTTAAAGGCATATGGAATTTGAATTCTTTAAGAGCAGCTTTAAAACATTTACAAAAGCTATTTTACATATTTTAAAGTATAAAATAGTACGAAAGCTATTTTGTTGCAGCATAGCGAAATGTCAGTATAACGAACGCCAGAATAACAGAATATTCAGTACAAGTTTAATTTTAACGAATACCAGTAAAACGAAAACATCAGTTTAACAAAATAAAAATTTAACTCGATATAAAAAGAAAAAGACCAGTATAACGAAATGTTTAAAAGGAAAAATCCTTAAAAAAAATATGCAAAATTTATATTTTGGCATATGGCAACGATGCAATGATTTAAAATAAAATAAATAAAAATAAATACCTCCCTCAAACAGCTACTTGCCACAGAGGTCTGACAAGAGAGTGTCAATTTATATGCCATATTAGAAAGTCTGTGAGGATAACAGGGCAATATGAAATAATAAACAGTCACACAGCTATTAATCACGTGCTATTGAGTATCGGGCGCACGCATTTTTGTCGGTCACTCACTTTCAAAGCAGTTCCAATCCACGCATTTTACTTTATCATTCGTTAAATTTAAGTTATTTTTATATTTATTCGTTATTATTATTATTTTAGTTAACTTCGTTAATTAATTTCGTTATTATCAGCAAATATGGCACGGAAAGACATTCTGGCAAATGTCGTACAGAGTTGCGAAATCATTTAAGAATTCACCGAAAGATGCTTGTTGATACAGACAGTTGAAAACGTTACTGACTTTTTTAAGAAGTAAATTCTAATACACAGAAAATTTCTTTGATATTGATTATTATGTAACTGTCAAAGCACGTTTTTTATTGCCTTTCAGTATAACGAATATACATACCTTGGTCACTCGCTCGATTTCGTTATACTGACATTTCATTGTATTCCCTTAATTGTTCGCATTTCATGTCTCTTCCATTATAGGGGATAATTTAGAAATGTACTGTGCTTTATTAGGCGTCGCCTGTTACAAGCAAACAAAGTTGAAAACGATATTTACACTTTCAGAGTGAAAAACAGTAAAAATATGAGTTGCTATTGGCAAAATGGCTATTGTTTAAATTTTATTTGATCACTTTTGCCGATATGTAACATAACTTTCTCTTTAATAGTGAATATTTGATGTTGATCTGATATTTCATAAATTCATAAATTAAAACTTGTAAAAACATCTAAGAACAAAAGTTAAACTTATAAATTAATGAAAATGAACAGTAACACCCAACATATCAAGCTAATGACATCCAAGTTAGTTTTTTAATTTATTTTAGTGTTTCAAAATAGAAACTAAACTCCACTAACCACTAATTCACATACCTTCATATTTCAGAAACGTTGCATAAAAATGCCTAAATGTTTGCAGTGATATGTTCCTAATAAAAAAAAACTGCGATATCAATAAATATAAATATACTTTTTGTAGTGGAAAGTTTTTTCACTATTTTAGACACAGTTTGATTCGTTTGCGTTATATTTCGTTTGGAGTTGAGTTATTTTTTTCCTCTGAGCAGCACGTTTTGCACACAGTGGACTAAATGGGCAGGTCGTAAGAACGCTAAGGGCTCAGGGAATGTTAGGGAAGGGGACCCACTCTGCAGATGTTAGGATATTGATGAAAGCCTCCCGTCAAGATCATCCAGCATATTCTTTAACGGGCACAGTGTATGACTCGCCTGTAAATGGAACCTCAGCTTAACGTTCCATCTGATGGACGACGTCCATTCCAAGTGCACCGTCTCCCATCCTTTCCAAGTACACCGTCTCCCCTTTTCCATCGAGGGGATAATTGGGTTAGCGGAGAATATTCACAATGCAGGCACAGTCCGAAATGAAACTCGGGTACTGCAGATTATGGGCTTAGCCAACCGCCTACGACCTGACCATTTTACAATTTCTTTTGTAGGTCCTAATCTACAAAAAATATAGGATAAGGAATGGCATAACAGTAATGGACTAAAACTCTGCTCGATTATTTTCACTTAATAGTGCAATGCACATTTTAGTACCTCTCATAAGTATATTTTAGTGATCGTTTAATAACATTCTTTGAAAACACCGACAATAAATATGTTTGCTGCTATTTTTTGTCTCGTTCCGGTTATTAGATTAATGCAAGAGGCGGAGAAAAATTTTCAACTGCCGATTATGAAGAGAGGGGGTCACACCCTTTGAAATCTCAACCTGTTTATCATCAACTACACTTCTCTTTGTTCAGATAACATCTTATACTCTTTCATTTATTGCACACTTTAAGGGTGCACTTGTTATGATTTAATACTACAAGACTACGATTATCAGCGGCAATTAATGACGACTAACAACAGGTGAATATTAGCGACACCAATAACCATCATTCTCTATTCTACCAACATTTCCAAGCCCCTCCCATAATCTCACTCGTCAACCTTCTCTGAGTCCTCGAGGTCTTTGTGACCTGGCCATTCAGCCCATTAAATGTAAAAAAAGTGTCGGTCAGAAGTAAAACTACCCAATCACATTTCATAAAACAGAGACACACTTCCTACAATACACAGAAGATTATTAATTGCAAAATATGTTTTATTTTGTCCAGTGTGTAATTTAACCAGTATCGCATTACATTTTACAATGCATTTTACCCTAGGTTGGATGGTTGGGTTGTTTTACCTCTGAGCGGCACTTTTTTGCACACAATGGGCTAAATGGCGACCATTTCACATGGACCCCGAAGGCTCAGAGAGGGTTGGGGGAGGGGACCCACTGGAATAGCTGTTGGGAGACAGATGGTAGCCTCCCGTCAAGGCAATCCAGCGTGTTCTTTAACGTGCACAGGGTATGGCTGTCCCGCACACGGGGCCACGGCTTAACGCCCCATCCGACGGACGGCGGCCTTTCCAAGCCCATCAGTGTCCCCTACTGACCGTGGGCAGGGCGGGGAATTTTGCGGAGATAAATCTCAACGCTGACCCAGCTGGGACTCGAACCTGGGAACTACAGATTAAGAGCCTGGCGAGCTACCGACTGACCCCCCCCCCCTCAGTTGGATGGAGTTTGTGATTTGTGTAGCATAATTTTGTGATACAAATTTCAGAGCTGCGCGTAACGAATGATTAATATTTCCTCACACATATTATCAAACAAAAAGCAAATAAAACAAACTGTTCAATTCCTGTTTTAATTTAAGAGATTCCTGTTTACTACCAAAAAATGTGATCACACATCTCGTCTTTCAGATTTGCGATGACACTTTCCAAGGAGAAATAAGCAATACAATGTTAGTGCAATTACACCACGTGAACCACTTGAAGGGCAGTCTTTAACCTCTACTGATGCAAGGTAGGGTGCTCAACAGCTCTGGTGCTGCCATTCCTCTAAAAAGGATGCAACATATGTAAAACCTTTGAACATTTTTTAAAGTGCTTCTAGAGTTCATTGAAAGACAGTGAACATCGAAGAAAATCAATGTGAAGATTTGTCTACGATAGCAGAAAATATACTTAGGACTAATATCTGTTGGTAATGTTCCTAATATTTTTCATCACCAAAGGCTTATGCTAATGGTATCTTAGTAGTACTGTTTCTATTTTTTATTATAACCAGAAAAAATTTAAATGTGATATTAGAAAAAAATATTAAAAACTTCTTAGTAAAATTAAAGATTGCTAGGCAAGAGTTTATGAACAAATTTCACACCGCATAGGTCTTAAATAAGGGTAATACCGTGTCACTCTGTAAAATTAGCCAAATTTATTCGGATCTGAAAATCTATAAAATAAAGAGCTACTTATTTTGCTTAATTCGCTTAATGATTATATTTCAAAAAATGAGGACGAAAAGAATCTATTCTTAAATATACCAGCCATTTCTCTCTTATCGATAATTACAAATTAAAGGTGCTGCGTTTAAGCCCATCGAGTCTCTAATGAAGTTAATTTCATCAGAGTAGTCTTAAAGCTAAATTGTCAGTTTGCACAAAAAAAATTCACTAATTTATTTCTCTTTTCCGTCTTATCCTGTGTCACCTGATCTCGAATTTCGGAAATCAATTTATCTGAAAGCGACAAATGGTCTCTTCATTATTGGCCAATATGAACTTATTAGTTAAAAAAAAACTTGCGAAATTAACTCAATGAGGAAATAAAATCTTGCCTACTATAATTTTAGTGTCCTAAGCATCTAATTGACTGTGATGTCAACTTGTTAACATTAGAGTCAGTTTTTTTCTCTACGAAAATGCTATGAGAGATAAACGCAGAAATATTTTAATAAGTGCCTGAAATATTTCATAATAAATAGATAACATTATTTGTGCAGTTAGATATGTAAAATAAATGGCACTAGTTTTAATTAGGAAGAGCTGTTTCGGAATAAAAAAAAACTAAAACTTATTTCATTATAAGGCAGTTTTTGTTTTCAAGAACTTTTGTGCTCTTAGCAGCTATTTCATTTCAAAAATAAAAACCTGCTTAACAATTTCTTAGCAGTTCGTTTGAAAAAATCAGCTAAATTTTTTACCTTCTCTGTCCGTCGGTAGACATTCAACTTTTTTGTTTTCAGAGGTAATTTTTTAATAAAATTAGGAGTTTCATAAGTATTGATGAAATATTAGGATTTCCATTTTTCTAATCGCTCGATAACCATGAACAGGGCCCTTTAACGGTGGAAAAAGTTGGAAAATAGCAAACGTTTACACCAATATTACAAACAATCTAATCTAGAAATTTTAAAATTTGAATGCGATGGTAAAGTGGTTTACATTGGTAGTAATCATTTGCCGCTTTTCCCCAAGGAAAGGCAGGAACACTCAACTTCTATGTTTTAAGAACTAAACGGAAAAGTATTTATTATGATGCATAGATTGCAATAAAATATTATTTGGATTTTTCATATCATCCCCTAATTAAAAATATCTGCTCTTAGGAGGTACTAAAAACAAAAAATAAAAATAATTCCAATAGCCTTCTAACGGTGGAAAAAGTTTAGAAAATGCAATAACTTTAAATGAGTATTATAAACAATCTATTTGTGCTGGATATTTGAAAATTTGGTGGTAAAGTATGATGGTAACAATTTGGTCACTTACCCTAGTAGTGTTTTGTTTCAAGAGAAAAAAAAATAAAATTAATGTTTAATAGGCATTAATAAAATATTACTATTTGGATTTTACCAATCACCTTTAGTTCGAAATTTCACCATTACAGGGTGCTAAAGGCAGAAAATAAAAAACTTTATTCTTTTTGATAATGTTCCGTATTAGCCAGAGGCGATATATATCTTTCTAGTTAAAGATAGATTTTAAAATTTTTCCTCATTATTCGGGCAATTTGCAATTCGCTTTTGAATAATTTGTTTCGAAAGGTACTAACGGTCTGCACAACGAGAAGGCGGGGTCGGGCTGTAGACGCTAGGATTGGTCGGCTCTCTGCATCATCACAGGGGATTAATACACAGCTTTACTTCTAGTGTATGTTTAGGCACCATTTTCAGACAAGAGTTTTGTTAATAGAAGACATTTTTTCATTTAAAAGTGCTTTAGTTATGCTTTAGTTAAGAAACAAAACAATAAAAAAATTATTTTCAATGTCATTTCACTGAAATTCATTTTATGCTTAGCTAACATTTTGCAGACGTGAGCATAATAGAGATTTTTTTTAACATACTAGCAAACGTTGAAACCATTAGTAAAATTGCTTGCTTTTTTACTATTGTTGGCCTTTATTGGAATATTAAAAATTGCATTTACGCAATTGCGCATATTACATATTGCGAATACGTGAATATTTTCCATTGTTTTCACTTATAAAATATACTAAATACTCTATAAAATCCGTGAAACGTTTTTATTGTACGAGAGCATTTAATGCGTGCAAAACCAATTTACTTATTATCATTGACGAAGTGTATGGTAATGGGAAAAAATGCTGAATGTAAAAAAAAAACAAATTTTCGCATAAAAGCAAGCAAACATTTTATGCAAGAAAATTCATTTATTTCAGATGTGGTCCCGATTTCCATGAAGTTTCTCTTTTTAGTCGCCCTTCAAATAAAATTGAACCAATATTTAAAAATGTTCAATAACTAAAGATACCAGAAAAGCAAAAATGACTGAAAAATCTAAAGAATCAGTAACTGCAAAAACAAGTTTTAGGCATTAAAACATTTACTTTATTCAGATTGCCATTTGCGATTAAAAGGAACGTTGTTAGGCCTAAAAGGAAAAAAAAAGCGTAAAAAAGATAACAGAGCACAGGAAATATAATAATAATGACGATAACAAGAAAGATACTAGATGATGATGATGATCACCACTACTGCCTCTACCATCATCATCATCATGATGAAAAGCGCTGGCGGTTCCTGATCGATGGAGTGGTGATCCGGACTTGATACAGTGAGAGACGATAAATGATGCAGGAGCCGAGAGAAGCAGGTCCCGATTGCCAGGGGTGACCCAGATAGAGAATTTCCTTCTCCATCATCGCACAACATATCGATTCTCCGACGCACGGTGGACAGTTTTGACGAAATGCATTTCTCATAATTCGTTGCTCTTCTTTTTGTTTTGTTATCCTCTTTTCAAGAACAATGGCGCTTAAGAGAGCAATAAAAAAAAGTCCCCTCTTGTGATTGTTGGGAACCAGAAATGAACCCGTAGAATAAATGTGACGGTGATTAATGAGAAACATAATATGATGACGTAGATTAATTTTGCTTATACAATGGTTTTATATGTAATATATTACATTGGTTTCCATAAATTAAGGAAAACTCCTACGTTAAGTCAATGGGAAGCTAACGTCAAAGCTATATAATTTCTAAAATAAGTTTTTTGTTTTGAAAAATGTGATTGCAGATAAAGAACTCAATCAAATAAATCAATATCTGATTTTCAACAATATTCGTTCAGTATTTAATGAGTTATCGAAATTTGAATATTTAGCGATAACAATGCCAGCCACAAAATTGACTTCAGAAGTTAATTATAAGTAATAATTATTGGATCAAAATGTTTAATAAAATAAGTTTGTAGTTTAGAACTTTGTGTAAAGAATTATTTCACTATTCTTCAGTTTTGTATAAGTTTCTTAAGACTGGCATTGCTGTTGTTAAACATTCACACTTCCATAACTCATTAAATACTGAACGAATATTATTGAAAATCGAGATATTGATTTATTTGATTGAGATCTTTATCTGCAATCACATGTTTGAAAACAAAAATAAAACTTATTTTAGAAGTTATAGAGCTTTGACGTTAGCTTCCCATTTACTCAACATAGGGATTTTCTTTAATTTATGAAAACCAGTGTATATATGCAGGGCCGGATCTAGGGGTAGAAAGAGGATCATGCCCCCCTTTTTTTTTAGAATGCTAGTAAGAGTAAAGGAGGCCACAAATTATTAAACTCATGCATATTTCAAGCATGTTTCAAGAATATTTTTGAAAACCTCTAAAGCGAAGAGGAAATTGTTATAGTATAATGGATACTCAGTTTCTTGCCCCTCTCTTGCCATTTTGAGGCTGGATTGCATCGATTTCAACCCCCTCGTTTTTATTCTGGATCCGACCTATATATATGTATATCACTTATATCTATGCATATCTGTCTAGGGGCGAGGGTTAGTTCAGTCGGTTCAGTCACCTGACTCCTAATAATTGTGGGTGGGTCCTCTTTCGCAATCTTCTCTGAGCCCTTCATTTCGTCCTTTGCCTGCAAAATAACGCCTTTCAGAAGTGAAATAGTTCAATCCTGTCTGAATGTCTCCCTATCTATCTGACCCAATGACTTTTCTGTGTCTTTGTTTTATTTTTCATAGTTATTCCTCCTCTCTCTGTGTCTGTTAACTCGTTCTGTTAGCCCCACTATCTGTAAACTGATAAATTCAAAAATTCGTAAAACGAACAAAATGTCAAATAACCCGAAAATATATGTCCTTATTATATAAAAACAATGTTTTTCCTGCAAGTAACAAATAAATCATGAAAACATTCCTAGATATGTTGCAAATAATAATAATGGAAAGGCGCATGTATAAAAGGGAAATATATTTCAATCGCACATGTAATAACTTCTCTGACACGGAAAAGGACGCAGAGAAAATAAATCACAAGATGTTAAATATCTACTTTAAACTTAGAGTTGAACAGTTTCTTCGAATCGACACTTATAATGGTTAAGAACATTTTTACTACTAGATTCCAGGAAGAAACATAAGCAAAGTTTGAGATAGTAGATGCATGCATATATCTATATCTCATTTTGTATGCACGTTTCCTCTTCTACTGTTTGCCAAGTTCAAACACAGAGATTTATGATGCAATCTTGTGAATGGGTTCCGCATAAATAAAATGCAAATAGCATCTTGAAAGATATAATACTTTCCTTCTGATGTATAGATTTGTACGGTCTACCACTCCCTTTATAAATCTGGGCAAGTGAGTGTCTGTTTTATGACTTCCCACTGAAACCATTCATCGTGCCAAACGAACATAGAAACATTTCCATGTCTCCCAAATATCTAAGTCGTGACCATTGTGAAGAGGGTGAATGACTGTCTTGTAATTCGTCAAAGCTCCCAAAACATTCTTTTTGTCACAACCTCGTAGCGCCGTTAAGAATCTACATTTCTCACGCAACGCCCCAAATATAAAAAAAAAGGGAAAGAAGAGAAAAAAGGCAATAGCAAACACGCAAAAAAGAAGAATTGCGAAAAGACATAAGGGGTGGGGGGGGGATACGAGATATTGCGTGTTTTCAAAAGCAACATCTTTCAAATCCTTTCCACTCGACTTCAGATAATAACAAGGCCTTATCCTCATCACTTTTCACCATGGCGTGGCCGATGCTAACGCGATAATGTCCCTAATCTGTGTGCTAGGCTCCGGACATTCGCCCTGTCGTCTATATGAGACCGTCTACTCACCCCCATTCTCCGCATGTGCCTCTCCCTCTTCATCCTCACTTTCTCTCTTCACCCCACTCTCCTCTCGCCCCCACGGTACAGCGTTTTTCCCTCTTGTGCTCCCAAAGCAATGCACTCAACCCCCTCAACCATCCCTTCACCCTTCGTGCTGCAGCTGATCCTCTCTACCGCCAGCTGTGCCAGAGGCTCTTGCGCACAGACGGGCCATTTGCTCTTATTCCGTTTAAATATTGCTCAGGCTTGTCGGTACCTCAATCATTATCGTGGCAGGCATGTAACGAAGCGGCAAGATCACTAAACAAATGATTTCCCTGCTGAGAGTTTCTTCATAACCTTAGTCTTTCCGAAGCTTCACCATCGCGTTATCTTCCTTTCCAGCTACTCTATCTCTCATACATATTTTTTCTTATCCTTTCCGACTTTCCTTTTTGTCCCTTCTGGTACTGTTCTTCCCCTGCAGTGGCATGTATAACTCGACGGAGTAGTTCTATTTTGGGAAGCGTTAACTGTCTACTGTAGCTGGCTCACTAGTCGTCCGACAGTGTGCTGCAAGGAAGAAACTGGTGAGTATGTGCGTACGTTTGAAGGATGCCGAGATATAACTGTAAAAACTGACGGTGACCGAATTGGCTATGACCCACAAGAACTTCTCTTGCTATGTCTTGCAGTATTTATGCTGAGTTGGGGAATGGTGTATCTTATGTTACCTCTTAGTGGTTTTGGAAGAATGGGTGCTTTACGGTTCGCTCACTTGATTCAAAACCAAACGGGACAAGAAGACAATAGCATTTAAATTAGATTGTTTATGAATGTATTGAATTATGAATTAAACTTAATTAGCATATGGAAAGTTAATGTACCAGCAAGATCTAAAGGACGTGGAGCACAGTTTCATAAAGTGAAAATCGTGAGATCTATATTCCAAAGATTTAACATTTTACACTACATGTATTTTAAATAATTTTATAATTAGAAATTACCTTTAGGAAGTGAAAACATATCTTTTCATAGTTTTTCTTTTACATATGAAAAAAAGGACAGCATAATTTCAAGACTGCGCTTTATTTGATATTCAGCAAATAGTATTTATAATTATTTAATGAATGCATTTATAGACCACAGTTAAATCTTGAAATTTGCAAGTTTAATGCGTCCTAAGAAGCATAATTTATATGCAAATATACTTGATTAGTTTTTATTGAAGAGCATGAATACAAAAACGTCATATAGAAAGGGCAATCAAGGTTGTACACTAAACGTTAATATTCATATCAATAACCATTGATTTTGGACATCGTCCATTTTAATCTGTATCTCTCTTTATTTCCCTGCAAGAGTTTGGTTAAGCCAGTAGCGCTTCAGGCTCCTAATCTGCGGTCCTCACCTTCCAATCCCAACTGTGCCTGCAATGAGAATTCTCTCTGCTAACTCTCATTCTGGTGAGGAAATGGACACCGCTGAAGTGAAAATATAACCATCCGTCAATTGGGAAGTTAACCCGTTAGGCCGTGTGCCGAAGAGCCATACCCTGTGCATATTAAGTAACAAGCTGGATGTCTTTGACAGGAGGCTTCCATCGACTCCTACCAGTTGTCGAGACCGATGGGCTTGAAAAGGCCGCCGTCCGTCGGATGGGACGTTAAGCCGTGGCCCCGTGTGCGGGAGAGCCATACCTTGTGCACGTTAAAGAACACGCTGGATGGCCTTGACGGGAGGCTACCATCTGTCTCCCAACATCTGTTCCAGTGGGTCCCCTCCCCCAACCTTCTCTGAGCCTTCGGGGTCCTTGTGGCCTGGCCATTTAGCCCATGGTGTGCAAAAAAAGTGCCGCTCAGAGGTAAAACAATCCAATCCAAAAACCAATTGTCGAGTGGGTCCTCTTCCCGAACCTTCTTCGAGCCCTTGGAGTTTTTATAATATTAAAGCCCATGTATAAAAATGTGCAACTCAGGCAATAAAAAAAAACATCTTCAAAGGTTCTTTTTTATTAATAATGAGTATTCAAACAAATCGCAGTTACTCCTAGCCTCAATAACTCGCCTTTAACAAGACTATTCACTATTCGATTTCACAATTTCGATCTCTACAATGGAAATAGAATCATGCTATCTCTCCCTGTGTAAGATCTTACACGAGGAATAATTTAGTGAATTCGTCAAGCATCATCAGGAAAGTTATTGTCCACTTCATCTAATATAATTATAGTAACAATATCAAACCATCTAATACCAAAGAGCCTTCTTAATCAGTGTCGTGCCTAAAAAGTTATAATCGAAAGGGTTGGATTGTTTTAGCTCTTAGTTGCACTTTTTTGCATACAATGGGCTAAATGTCCAGGTCACAAGGACCTCGAAGGCTCAGAGAAGATTGTGGGACCCACTGCGCAGCTGTTAGGAGATGTATGCTATCCTCCCGTCAAGACCATACAGCGTGTTCTTTAACGTGCACAGTGTATGGCTCTCCCGTACACGGGACCATGGCTTTATGTCCCATTCGACGGAGGCGGCGTTTCCAATTCAATCGGTGTCCCTACTGACCATGGGCAGGACTGGGAGTTTTTGTGGATATAAATCTCAACACTGGCTCAGCTGGGACTTGAACCTGGAAACTGCTGATTATGAGCCTAGCGCACTATCGACTGAGCCACCTCCACTACTAATCGAGAGGGGCTGGGGGATATAAATGAATGTTTGAGTCTAATAGTTTGAAAGGGCACATGCTTGAGTCTTGTGATTTTTATACAGGATTACCTTGGAATATATACAGGGTAAATCTGAAAAAGTGGGCAAAACTTTACGGGGTGGTAGAACGCAGCTATACGAGCAATATTCGTCATAGAATGTATGGTCGGAACGCAAGCGGTGAGAAGTTAAAAGGTAGTTTTCCACTGTCACATTTAAAGAATGAACACAAGAAGGAGAGGAGATACTTCAGAAAACATTTTATTAACAGGAATGTAATTGAGGTACATGCTCAAAGAAATTGCTCAAAAGAGCTGCCGCCAGCTGTAATGCAGGCTTCACACCTGCAGGATAGGGATCGACGCACATTTGCGAAGACACCAGGCATTTCCCGAATATCGCCGGCAACAACGGCGATCCTGGCGACTAGATCCATATCGGTTTCAATGGGGCACTCGTAGATTAGGCACAAAGTGCATATCCGCCATTTCGTGGTTAGTATAACCAGCCATCCTCTCGGCAATCCACGGTAGAAATGCCGTTGGGTGCGAGGACCGACCCTTTTATACCATTTCCAACGCCACCTAGCGGCTCGCCCTTTGCGTTCCGACCATACATTCTATGACGAATATTGCTCGTATAGCTGCGTTCTACCACCCCGTAAAGTTTTGCCCACTTTTTCAGATTCACCCTGTATATGCTATTCAAGCCCTCAAGAAATGGGATTTACAACTCTATAATATCCTTCCTACTAGGAGTCAAAATATCAAGCATATTGCTTCTATAAGCATATTTAGCGCATATTAAGCATATAAATTATTTGCTCGTTACTTTTATTTCGCTTATTAGTTTTTAATTTCGCCTGGTATAAAAATGCCCATAAATTTCAAATAACATAAAAGCGATCAAAAATATATTACCTTAAACTTAATATTTCAAATGGATTTTTATTTACTCTTCTTGACTGAAGGAAAACTTGCTAAAACGGTAATTCAAAAATCTTGAAGTTTTTACATTTGTTGGAATTTCTGAAGAACTAAAATTAGAAAAATAACAGAGGGTATGTAAGGAAACTTTTATACAAAAGATTAATCGTCATCGTTTTTTGTTCTAATTAATAAAGTGGTACAAATATTACTTTTCTACTGAATTCTATGACATTCAGCTATGATTTATGATTAGGGATCTTTTCTTATGCTCTATGTGATTCGATTGATTCAAGAACTACCTTTGCCCAATTAATCTTCAATTAAATCTTCAAAGTAAAGTAATAACCAAATAACAGTCAAAAAATTATCTTTTCGAAAAACAATAACTACCAAATTCCATTAGCAGCTAGAACTGTTTATATTTTAGCTGATATATATCAGAAATTTCTCATTGCTTTGGTTTACATTCCATGTAAACATTTTATTAACTATTATAATTTATTATATATATTTAACTATAATAAACTATATTATTTATCTATTATATTTCATTAACTATAATAAACTTAATTATTATTTGGTTTCCATTAGCTCTGAATTAAGTTAACATATTAAGTATTTAATAAAAATGTTATAAAAAATAACATCTCTTTCCAAGGTAGCACTAAAAGTTAACCTAGACTACGGAAGCTTTATTATCATACATATATAAAACGAGTGTCTATTTAGAGTTCTATTAACATGACTCTAGGTGTGTCTGTCGTTCTCCCTAGCAATCCTCAAGGGTAAATGGGTGAAAATGAGACAGATTGTCTTTATCTCATGAAATTTTGATAAGAAGGAGGGTGGATTCTCTCCCCCATCGGCGCATATCTCACTCTATTGTAGAGCGTCTATAAATTACCATTTTAATTTCACCTAAGCCCCAATTCGAGCCTCTTGTTATGGAGGGTCTGTTCGCGCCCATCCAGCTGACCCGACCCCAGGGTAATTGAAATGAATCATCCATTTTTTTCTCTCTCTAAACTCTGCACCTGATTACCATCTTCTCAATGAGAGGAGGATTGATGGTGTTCTGCTATCATATGGTAATGCGTAAGAGAGATATTTAACCTTGCTTTTATTATTCTATGCCTAAAAGACTTGTAGCATTTTCTAACCGTTGAAGTTAATATTATGCTTGAAAATGTGGTATAGTTGAATCAACGTGTAAAAAGCGTAGTAGGACAGATGAAATATGTTTGCTGTTCTCTTGTAGTTTCAGAAATATATTCATGATAATGATACTAAGCAGGTGAAAGAGCTAAGATATGAGATTCATGGATACAGGTCAGGATCAAGACAAAAATTGAGATGAAGGGAAAGAATTGTACTGAATGGATCAAACGCAGTTCCTCTATATTTTTTCAGAATTATTATTGTCAAAGAATGCTTTACGTGTCTGTTTTCCTCCGTTCTGATAGCATTTTTGGAAAATAATCTTCAAACACATGTGACAGACACACATATCAAACGGTTAATGCATAACAATCACATCTCCAAAATACGTAATTTTTTATGATGTTTTCTGAATTTTAATTTGCAAAAAACAATCGCATTTACAGCAATCTGTTTTACAAAACTGTTGCTCTATGTTGCAAAGTGTTAAGCAAAATAATTGACATGAAATTGTGTGATTTTCAGACACATTTAAAATATGAAAGTTGCCTTTTAACGAAATGCATGCTTTTCTGATGTGAATTCCCTGATGCGTTACACTAACAGTACTTTATCTAATCTAGTACTTTTCGTTTTTAATCTCAGTTCCGGGTAATAAGGTATTCTTGAGGAGGAGGTGACCCTCTGGCTCTCCTTCCTAAGAAATACATGATATATATGTGAAATTTAAGCTCTATCACTTTAAAAGTATTGCAGGCATAAGCACGAATCATCCGTCGTAGTTTTTGCATTGTTTGCACAAAGTAGAGACTTGCAAATGTAATTGAGAGAAATATAATGATTTTGTAGAACTGATCTTTTAAAATTCAAACACGTGGTTTGGAATTAAACAGACAAACACGAACATATAAACTAGAAAGTTTATAAATATATCCACAGAGTTATTTAAATCTACATTAGTTTTTCCACATGAAAATATAAATACAATAGAGACCGCCTTATATTCGGTTAGATACAACACGATAAGATAAATGGTTTTCACATAAATCTGTAAAAAAATTAAATCATACAAAAATTTCTAATTATGACCTAGTTAAAATTAAATTTCTTTATGCAAAGAGCCATCTACATTCATGTCAACTGATGCAAATTCACAGACGCTTTTCTGAATTATGCAGCAGAGTTTCTGGTTGAATAGTTTAGCTCTATGAATCACTGTCTGTCATCTGTTAGGTTTTCACTTTTTTAACCACTGATAACGCAGAATTACACATTACCCTAAAGGCTTTTAAAATTACCTCCATATTTCAACAAATGCAGGCAAATACTGACTGTTCTATAAAATGTGAAGGAAAAAAAAGGCTTTTGAATGAGACAAAATGGTTGTGCGTTTACTGCAAACCTAAAACATATTCCTCACGAATAGCGTATGGGACTACGCATTTGTGTTTCAGTATTGTGTTGTTGCCAAGTCATAAGTCATGGGTCACAGTAATGAAGGCGTTATCTCATGCAATGCAAGAGACTGTGAAAAGTAAAAGGATTCTGTAGAAGGTTCTGGAAAAGCGGAAGAAATATAAAGTAATCCAATGCTTAACCTTATTTGTTTAAGGCGAATGCAATTATCCCTCTATTTACACAGTATTTGATTTACGTGGTTTCAGTTTTACACAGTCAAGAAAATACAACGAGTTTTGTTTTATACAGTTTCGGTTTTAGGCCCTGAATACAGTAAAATTTATAACAAAGTGCAAAATAAATCACACGGAGAATCGGTAGCACTAATAGTTGCCTTAATCTAGCATTTTTCGCTCAAAATTAACATTAAGCTTCTGTAATTACAAGCACTACTGAGAGCTATTTCATTAAATATTAGTGATCTTGGTATTTATTTTAAAGTAACATTCATCTCTTTTATTTTGGTTATCTTTTATTCTTTCATTTTAGTTCATTAAAGTTAAGACTACTAGTTTAAGAAAATTTGCTCTCAGCAAATTGTTATCTGGCTTTGAGTGATTTCTGTTAAGTTTTCTATTTTAGTTCAAGAGTTCAGTATGATAATAATCTCAATGCCCTTGAAAAAAATATAATTTCATTTTATAAAGTTCGAACTATTAAAGCTTATTATACCGATGAAGTTATAGTATCGATCCCACTGGAAGAATTTAAGCGTGCTTAAACCAAATAATATATTTATCATCTTGAACCTGTATAAAGAGTGACGATACAAACAATAATAAAACTTTTCATGAAAGTAATTAAAATATTCTAGAAATTTTATTCACTTCGCCTGAGGTTGATAACAATGCATGTTTTGTATTAACACGAATTAAAATTTATATAAAATCGTAAAATAATTAAAGGAAAAGAAACATAAACAGGTCCTTATTTATCATAGATTTTGGTATCATTTATATGGTTTTGATTTGCATTATGTTTCTTCGGAATCATATTACAGTGTAAATCAAGAAATTCGTGTATTTTGATATTAGTAAGTAAGTATTTCGGTTTTGCAATTCTTTTACTCAACAAGCGACTGCAAAATAATCGATTTTTTGAAGCTTTTTCTCTACTATATTTTCTTTCATTTCCATTTTTTTTCTTTATCCGTTGCAATAACGTTAATCCAGAATCCCCTGTTCTTGAATTAGAATTCTCCTAAAATTAATAGGTTGAACGTATTAGAATATTTGGTTTACTTTTATTTTGTTTCTTGGAAAATGTTTGGATTTTTACATGTGTAAATAATGGCAGTGATGATAGTAGAAATGTTTCGGATAATGATTATTCGGGTGAAAATTCAACATATCAAACTCTAGCCTCCATTACTTATAGTTTTAAAGAAATGACGATTATAGAAAGAAAACAATAATTAAATGTCACATAAAAAAAGTGTAATTGGTTGAATACAGGCCTTAGTAGAATGACACTGAAAACTTTATTGTATTATTATTCTTACTAATGGTACTTTTAATTTGAACTCATTAATTTTGTTCTATGATCAAGCACGTTGCCGCAATACATTTGAAACAATCTGTGGAAAACTATTTTCTTTATACAGGCTTTTTTTTTAAAACATAATCCAACACATTTTTGCAGAATTAGGATTTCAGTAATGTCTGAGGTAATGAAGGTTTTAAATATCAAACATTTTTCAAATCATCATTATCGTCATTATTTCCACCATTTGTTTCTCTCATAGGTTATTCCATGAAACTTCATCAGCTATTTACGATAGAAAAAAACTTATCTAAAGCCCTATAATATCACATCAAAAATAATCTTTCATCATAATCTTTAATCACATTCCGAAATATTCCACTGTCGGCAAAAAAAGTCTACAAAAGTTTTGCTATTACAAAATCTTCAAAGTTGACTTACCGTATCATCAATCATTAATAAAGTGACTGGAATTTTCCTTTTCATTTCTTCATACCATTATAAAGCCACTACATAGGTTGTAGAAAATGTTCCAATATACACAATGACAATAAAGTTGTCATTATCGAATTATTTTAATTTTA
Organism: Ryuthela nishihirai; assembly: GCA_038380435.1. Classification (NCBI taxonomy): domain Eukaryota; kingdom Metazoa; phylum Arthropoda; class Arachnida; order Araneae; family Heptathelidae; genus Ryuthela; species Ryuthela nishihirai. The sequence goes on from JAWZYU010000011.1 coordinate 19,756,961, forward strand.
ACCTGTTATGATTATTGAGCGATACTATTTGAATTAATGTATCCTGTGAGTCTTATAATCAATTATGCCTTAATCGCTTTGTAAAGAAGTGATTAATAATTTTTAAGGTATATCCAAATGTTATATTTCGAGCTGAGATCATTAAGTTTTCTTTTTCACGATTTATCTAATCATTGATTCCCCCCTCATTCCCAAGTAATTTATTTATATTCTGAAGCGCAAATTTTTCGTTCCATGTACCATGTATCAATCTTTCCTTCATTCAACAATTTATGATATAGTGTACACATCCAAAACTGTTACCTCTGTAAAATTCCTCAAATAGGGGAAGACGAATTCAGTTTCGAGGTTGGCATATTCAGCATTATTCACATTACGTTCTGCTGTCCTCTGAGATAAATGTAAGGCAACATCTTGACACTTCAGAAACTCAACTTCGTGCAACTGGTGATCAATCTACATAAATCCAACTGTTGAACGTGTATATTCTAATATATTATCTGAGACAGAAACTTAATGGAAGAGTATACTGAGTTCTGCTACGTGACTTTAAACTTATATGAAATAAAAGTGTTTACAGTTCTTTTTTAAAAGAATTATATCATTTTTGAAATCCAAAATCCCTGACTTTTCTCAGACTCAAAACAGAGTGATTTAAAGACAATCACTATTAGTGAAAGAAAACATTGATATACCTTTTTGCTTCGCAGCACATTAAAAGTAAAACATTATTTTTTTGGATAATACTAAACACAATCTGAATGATTTAGCCATAACCATAAACAACAGAATGTATAACCCTAGCCGATGGAAAATTGAGCTTCTTAGATATAACTTTTTTTTGTGAAATTACGATCGAAATTTGAATTTTTAGCAAACTCTTTAAAATTAATGTTTTTCGACCTCTACGAAAAAATTTAGAGTCCTAAAGCAGACGGACAATTCCTCGAATAAAAAAAAAATGAAAAGATAAATTCACGTTTCTTTAGTAAAGGCCATAGAGGACTATATATCAAAAGCATGCGTTATTGCGGAGAGCATTTTTTTAAATAGTTGATAAAGTCTCGTGAAATAATCCACGGTTCTCCTGTGATAGATTATTAGGCTAAAAGTTCAACTTGTGAAACTCCAGCCTCCATTTCTCATAATCTTTGAAGAAAAAAATGTTTACCAGAATACTAGTAACCGAATATTATATAAAATGAGTAAAAATGAAGTAATTGCAAAGAAGAAAAAATAATAACTACTGATTAAAAAAAAAAATTTCGCATCTCTTAATTCTTTCCCTCCGCCTCCTAAGTCTGTAGAGCCCCAGATTAGTAACGTGAATTTTATTATTTCAGTTTCAGATTCGTAACGTGAATTTCATTGTTTGAGTCTCAGATTCGTAACGTGAATTTCATTGTTTGAGTCTCAGATTCGTAGCATGAATTTCATTGTTTCTGTACCAGACTTTGCCGGTATTTTAAGAATTCCTTTCCTTCACTGTGGACTTCCTTCTATTAGCAAGTAGCCACCTTTTTAGTTTTAAAAAAGGAAGATGGTACTTCCCTAATCAAAAGACTGAGATAACCTAGATTTTAGGGGTTCTCAACGTGGGATACGTGGTAAAATGTTTTTGGTGTACGCCGTGAGAGCTTAAAAGTCGCAGATACATGTTATCTATAAATATGCATACTATAGTTTCATCTATCTATATAAGAAGTACGCCAGTTAGATACACATTTTCAGGGGATACGTGAAGCATAAAATGTTGAGAACCACTGACCTAGAAGCTATATTAGGCTTGTTCTGGCATTTCATACAACATACAAACACTTACACAAGGACATGCCCTGCTGGTCGTAGTCGTGAGGTACGCTAACCACTAGACCAGATAGGGTCTTTGATGGTTTTGTAAAAGCCACCTTCCTTTAAATAGAATTTCAACTCTTTACTAGTTTGCAGAAGAGACTAACCCTGAGCACATTTAAAAGCAAGGTGATCTGAATTCAAATTCCCTTTGCCGCAATTGCTTAACGGTGGTAAGTTTTATTGATTTTGTCTGGGATTCTGTCAATTCAGCAATGCGAGACTCTCTATCTCCTTATAATCATAAGATAAAATTGGTTGTTGATGGGATAAGAATTTCTGAAGCATCTGATTTTTTCACTCAAATGTTTAGATTCAAATTACAAAAGAAATGTCAAATGAACAGCCGGTAGAGAACTAAAGATATAATCTATTTCTGGGACTTTTAGGAAGTCCTCACTACGAGTATCTATATTTTAGTTCATCCTTATCAAACAATGATGGAAAGAGAGTCTGCAGAAAGAACGAGAATGCGCAGGGGGAAGGGGGGAGCATGGCATCGAAAAGGTTGAAATCACTGGTTTAGTGTGTTCTTAATTCGCTCGCCAATATTTTTGTGTCTTTGCGGCCAAACTATTATTTTGGAACCTAAAATGTGTTACACTAGGAATAACGATGCAAACACTCTGTTCTGATAACATTTCTATTTTGTTTATATTATGATTCTGCTTAGCTGGAATAAACGGGGCTAAGGAAGGTTTTCCGAATTCCCAAAAATACGAATAAACCAGAAAAGTCACGAAACCTGTTAAAGTGTTATGTTTACATACCTCAAGTTGGAGAAGTATAGTTGAAAAATAATTTTTTACTATGTGCATTGCGCAGTAGGCGATCAAAATATGTTGGGTTGTTTCATCTCTGAGCAGCACTTTTTCCCCACAATGGGCTAAACGGCCAGGTCACAAAGATCACTAGTGCTCAGAGAAGATTTGGATGAAGGGACCCACTTAACAGCTACTGGGAGACAGATGGTAGCTTCCCCGTCAAGGACATCCAGAGTGTTCTTTAATGTGCACAGCTCTTCTGCATATGGTGCCACCGCTGAACGTCTCATCCGAGGGACAGCAGCTTTTCCAAATCCATCAGTATCCCCAAATAACCGAGGGTTTTTGCGGAGATAAATCTCAACGCTGACCCAGCGGGACTCGAACCTGGGAACTGCAGATAACGAACCTGACACGTTACCGATTGAGCCACCCCCGCCTCATCAAAGTACGTAAACTACAGAATATTAACATATACTTTGCATTATTTGTACATGAAGTAATACACTTTTGAATAATAAATACACCGAGTTACCTGTTTGACATAGAAGTCAATAGATCAATAAATAAGTTAGTTTTTGTGAAAAAAAAAATGAGTTTTCTCGATGTGCTTGAATTTCTCCAGATTCTTTCCAGAAAGTTATAACCACCAAATTAACATCATTTTTAATACAATACACTTTTATTTGAGAATAATCAAAAATTAAATAAATCACCCCTCAAGCAGCTGCTTGCCACAGAGGTCTGACAGGAGCCTGGCAGTTTAGTATGCCAAAGTAGAAGATCTGAGAGGATGGCAGGACCTCAGCAGAAAAACATTACATACATCCGTGCCTTACCCGGGGCTCGAACCCAGGTCTCTTAGAACAGTAGCAAATATTGTTTTTTAATTTAGAATTATTTATTTCTTCACGATTTCCAAATTTTAAGTTCATGAGTTTAGACGACGGATTATTTAAAATACTATATATAGAGCATCACCTGCATTCTTGACCTTAAACTAGTTTATCAATTAATAACTCTTTTAAAATGTATTTTGCAGTTTTTTTTTAATCTTCTAGATTGTGCAAAACTAAAGATGATTTGGATGTTATAAGTAGGAATGCCCCACAATTTGTTTATTAAGTTGTTCACTTGCAACTATATACAAAGTATACTAAATAAAATTAATGCATCTTTCTACAAAAGTATAAAGTACTCCTAATAGAAAATTATTAATAGAATTAAAACTGGCAAACCAACACAGTTTGTGTTCATTTCTTTCCAACTGTTAATTTTTTCTTACTGTTGCACCTTGAAGGATCTTCCTCAAGTGTTCCGTATTTCCAAAGTCTAAATTAAGTCTTGCAAGATGGGTCGAATAAATATGTTACATAGCAGAGCAAGTACATTCTCATTCTTCTCTGCTTCCCTTCTGTCCTCTGACTCACTTAACTCTGTGTGCAAAGAAGAAGAAAAAAAGTTAAAACAGCAGCTTAAGTAATCGTCAGTTCAAAATGCAGACGTCATAAACTAAGTGCCTAGCATAGCTGCTCTCCAAACACAGTTGGGGGTGGACCTGCTGAAACCGCGCCTGTTTATTTCGGTTACTGGACAAGACTTTGGAAAAAGAACACGATTCTATAGTTAGAACTGTAACTGTGTGTAGTTGGAGATGACTCAATAATCCCTCTCCTCCACCAATTTTTTTGGCTTCGCCCCAAACAAATACATGGCGAGGGAAAAAGCAGACGTAAACATTGCTCTTCAGTTTGTTTGGTTCGGCGAACTTGACATAACAAAGCTTTGTTGCCTGCATATCTAACCTTTTTTCAAATTGTCGTGTTTTATTTAAAGGCAAGTAAAATGATACATGAAATGGACATAAAAATGCCTCTGATGTATCAGTTTCTAATACATTTCAGGTATTAAGGTAGGTCATAGATTAGTTGATGTTGGCTATTTCACATAAAAATCTAGTTCGTTAAGTTTTAGAAGTCTAATAAATTATGAGAAGTAAAATTTTAAATAAGAGTATATGAAATCTCATACATTTAGCTGTTTTATTTGATATGACTTTATCACATTGTAAAGTTAAGTAAAACAGTTTTTATTATGCATGCACAGTAAATGAAGTTTAAGAAACATAAAGATTTAAACATAAGGGCACCATTTCTTCACCAGGGAACAAAGAAGCTGGAAGCCCCTTTAGATGATCTAAAAGTATCTGAAGGCAAAAAAATTAAGTAAGTTTAAACCAATCCATTAAAGTCCGAAACAATTGCAGGTGTAGCCAAAGCAACGACATGATGGTCGTAATCCCTATATAATTTTAAAATTTCATTATAAAATATTACTGCAGAGACAAGCTTTAACTGAAGAGCCAAGCGATATACTGCATCTGAAAGTCCATTTCAAGATATCTTATTCGTGCAGACGTAATATACTTTAATGCGAGCAACCCTTAGTAGCCCAGCAACACCTAACTGAACTTCTAGCTATCTGCTTTCCAACAAGCCTTGTTAACTATTGCGATTGCATCAGTGATACGAATTTTCAGGAGGATTAACAATTCGTCCACTGAACGTGTACACTTTGTATTTGCAAATCCTCACAAGAAAAATTCAAGAGGTGCATTCCGACATTATTGTCAGATGTGTTGGAAATGCCCTTTCTTTTTCGACCAAGAACGATGTCTATTTCCAGGACTTTCTTGGGCTGTACTCTGGTAGAACTTTGTGCAAAAATTTCTCTGTACTTGAATGTCTGATTTGGTTTAAAAAAAAAAACCTATGCAGATAGTCCATCCATAGTAAATACACAGATTACCTGTAGAAATAGAATGATCTTCTCATTATCATCTAAATCATTACCAACAATTGGAGAAGTTGCCTCTCCTGAAGTATAGATGGCTCAAGGTCCGCCACATCGCAGTGAAAGATTTATAAGTCTTATTCTGAAACATTATACCGTTTGATGCGTGGTGTAATGGTAGCGCAATCTGGAGAGTTGCGGGTTCGATTCCCTCCGCTTCGGCGATAATTTTTTCCAGAAGTTTTAACTACGCAGATAGTTTTCACCAGTGGACTCGGCATTGCACACTTTGACCCATTTGCACTGCACCAGCACCATCTACCGAGATACAGTATGCACCAAATACTCCTGAGTTGATACTTCTTGTAAGTATTTATTTGAAAATTCAGTTATTAGGTTGTCTAGGGACTTTTGGCCAACCCTGTATTATTTTCCATTGCGAACAATGCTAATATGCAGAATATAACCAGAGTATGAGAGTATAAAGTCTGATAGTTATGGTGTGACACCGGGATAAATTTATACCATAACGTAAATTCAAATTAATGATTTATTGTTTAAACCAGAAATAGGAAAACTGCTGCCTTTTGTGTTACTCAATACGACCGTTTGCGTACTAGACTTAAAATACTCAAACTGGGAAATCAATTAAAATTGAAGACAGCGATGATGGAATCGGACATCAAGTTCTTATCTCATAACAAACAGTCGCAAAAAATCATTAAATTGTGTTTGCCTTTATTTTAAATTTGATAAATATGAATGGACGCACCGTTTATATTTACAAGTACTAAATTGTTTTAACCCCTTCAAAGATTTTAAAACGTTAGTAAATATGAAGAAGTAAAAATCTTTTGTTTTACATCTGGTCATGCATTCTGAGAAAAATGAATAATTTTTAGAACTTATATTATTATTTCGATGTCCATGATACCTTGATTATTTGCAGCCTGATGGAGATTAATTGGAGTAACGTTTCGTCATCCAATGAGAAAACGTTTCCTATCCCTGGTTTAAATAATACTGAAAAGAAGTATTCAACTACATTATTATAGTATATGTTCAGCTTCCATCTTCTCCTAAACTTTAATAATTTTAATACAATTCGACGAAACTGTTTCATGATATTTGAATTCTTTTTTGTGCCGATGTTAAATTTAACACTTTATGCACTTATTGATTGGTTAGTAAACTTCTCTCAATGTGTGATGAGAGTCTATAGAATGCCTAATGCCAAAAGTTTCAATATTCAAGTTCTATCAGTGCTGGAGAGAAATAGCTTCCATTTGTCAGTTTTTCTTCCGTTTGAGAGAAAGGAAACACTGATGAGCTTTGGAAAGTTGCCGTCGGTCTGATGCGATATCAAACTACCGTTCTTGCGTAGAAAAGTCATATATTTGAACCTTAAAACTCACTGGAATTTAAAAAACTAATGATGTCCTTTCCATCTCTCCTTAGATCTTCGATGATTCCCATCCCGAACTTCTACCTGAGCGTTCGGCATTTTTCAATCCGGCCTTTACAGAGAAAAACGGTTTAAGTAATTCACAAAATTAGTTAGATTATAAGGTAAAGTTGATACATATTCATTGTGTGAGTGATTCATGTTTTAGCTTTCATCATTAATGTGAATGATTCATGTTTTAGCTTTCATCATTAATGTGAGTGATTCATGTTTTAGCTTTCATCATTAATGTGAGTGACTCAGTTTGGGCAAGCTCGTAATCTGATGTTTCCAGATTCCGGTCCCCACTGTGTCGGCATTGAAATTTTCTACGCTCATCACTATTACGCCATCAATGAAAAAACGGACATAGCTGGGGTTGAAAAGTGGTCCGTCGGATGCGACGTTGGAGAAATGGTCGTGGTCTCTTAGAGAAAGTCGTAGATCTGAAAACACTAGATAGACTTTAACGGAGGTTTCCATCTTTCTTCTAATAGCTCCTAATAGTTAATATCCCTAAATAGCTTCCCCTACTCATCTCTGAGCCCTTGGGTCCTTGTGACCTAACCGTATATAGAAAAGAGTGGCAAAAATTGTCTTTTAGAAGTAAAGCGACGTAATTGTAATTCACTAGCATAAGATGTGGATGATTTTATTAATCCCAATCTAAGTGTTTGTGCTACATCATACATCAGAAAAAATTTCTAATTAAAAAAAAAAGTTCTTGTTAAATTTTTCATTCTATTTCGTGTAATTTTATGCATCGTATTCATATGATTATTAAACGAAACTTCATATGTTTGAAATCTTCATAAAGTGCCGCCGTTTCCACTAGTTCGTTGTTGCCATGGACTTTTTTTCCGGAAATACTATAAAATACATCGTAATCTCTCTTATCGTTCTAGCCGAATAATCAGCTTCTCTTTGAGCCAAGTACACTTTAAAAACAGTAAATAACAGTCGCAGCGTGTAATGTTTTTTTTTGCAACGTAAAGATTGCCCTACGGTTCGCGGTCAGGCCAAAACCGGAACGTAAAGGAAGGCAACACTGAACCCGGTGACCTTGGTGAAGGTTGTAATCAAACAGACATCAACACTTAGTCACGTGATCGTGGAGGACAACCCGTAATCCAGATAAGTGAGATAAACATCAAGAACACGTTCCCTCATTGCCACGCGACAAGATGATGAGTTGGCTGTTGAGGGAATTTTTTTCTTCCTTCAATGCTGTTATCCGTAAGACTTATGAACGCGACAATCTTGTTCATTATCTTTTATTCATTCCGTTTCCCTCGTTTCATTCTTTATTAATGGATTTTTCCTTTTTTGGAATTTTTCCTTTTTTCCTTTCAAAAAAGTTATTATATTTAGCTTTCATTATGAAAAGATATCTCTAAATGTAATAAAGGTGAGAAGTACACCTTTCTGCAGGTCCTTATTTTTGTCAAAAAAAAAGAGTTTATACGTTTGTTTACATTAACAATGACACCTAACTATTAATAATAACAATTAACAATGATCCTACCTTCATTCTTTTTTTTATTCACTTAATTCGTTTTTTTTTTCTTTCTCTAAATTGATTTATTGATGAAAATGTTCTGATGAAGGGTATCAGGGTTGTTTTATCTCTGAGCTGTTCTTTTTGCTAAAAATGGCCTAAATGACCAGTTCACAAGATCCCCAAGGACTCAGAAGTAAGTAAGGAAAGAGAATCCATTGGATTGATTTATTACCCTTTCAGTAGTTTTTTTAGCATGCAATGAGCTAAATGGCCAGGTCGGGGGGACTGTAAAAGCTCAAATATCTGTACGGAAAGATTTTCACTGTCCTGTTACTAGGAGACAGATATAACTCCACATCAAGGCTATCCAGCGCGTTCGAACTATGAGCTCTCAACACATCTGACCATGTCTCAAAGTTCCACCCGACGAACGGCGGCTTTTTCAAGCTCATCGTCCCTCCTTTCACCGAGGGTAAGGTGGGGGTTGGATATAAATCTCAACACTAGCGCAGTTGGGATTCAAATCTGGGACAGCAACCTTTCCAAGCCATCAATGTCTCCTTTTCACCAAAAGGCAAAGCGGAAATCATCGGAGAAAAATCTAAATATAGGACAGTAAGAACTCAAACCTGAGAACTCGTCATCGTACCTGATGTGATGCAAGCTGGCAGCGCTTACTGGCGGAACCAACCCCATTTCTAGAATTAATGAGGCATAAAGGAAATTATATTAACTTTAATTTGAGGTTTGTCCTGCAACATGGGGGTGGCTCAGTCGGTAGCGCGCTAGGCTCGTAATCTGTAGTTCCCAGGTTCGAGTCCCAGCTGGGTCAGCGTTGAGATTTATCTCCGCAAAATTCCCCGCCTTGCCCACGGTCAGTAGGGGACACCGATGGACTTGGAAAGGCCGCCGTCCGTCGGATGGGACGTTAAGCCGTGGCCCGTGTGCGGGAGAGCCATACCCTGTGCACGTTAAAGAACACGCTAGATGGATTGACGGGAGGCTACCATCTGTCTCCCAACAGCTGTTCCAGTGGGTCCCCTCCCCCAACCTTCTCTGAGCCTTCGGGTCCATGTGACCTGCCCATTTAGCCCATGGTGTGCAAAAAAGTGCCGCTCAGAGGTAAAACAACCCAACCCAATCCAACTTGTCCTGCAACATAAAACATTATCCGTCATTAATTAAACTGGTGGATTCCTGGTAGGTTACGATGGCAAGTGGTTGCTTGAGGAGAATCTTCATATCGTTGAACTGAAAGAATGCTTTTGTTCTATAGTTTAATTAAGAGTTCAAAGACTTTAAACGTTTAGACATCATTTTAAATTGGACAAAACACTACAGATAAAAGAAATAACTGATGAACTGTCTCATTTTATTGTGCATGTAAATATTTTTCCCATCGAATAGGCCAAGATGGTAATCTTGGCGCGCTATCGCCAAAATGAATCAATATCTCGAATCCTGGAACTGAAGATCCAGGATTCGAAACCCAATTGTACCAGCATTGATATTTATCTTCGCTAATCCCCACTTTGGAGAAAGGAAACACCGAAGGGCTTGGAAAAGCCGACGTCAATCTATTTAGATCTATACTCTGTGCACGTTAAAGAACACACTGGATGGCCTTGACTGTCTCCTAACAGTTGTTCCAGTGGGTCCCTTTCCCCAACCTTCTCTGAGGCCTTGGGTTTCTTGTGATCTTACCATTTAGACAGTTTAGCCCATTGTGCGCAAAAAAGTGCCGCTCAAAGGTAACCCATCGAATAGAGAGAGTTTTTATAAAATATATGTCATCGAAAAACCATGTTTAGATTAAATAATAACGGAATTTTGCTTCCTCGTTGGTCTATCATTTGATCTTTATCAGATGAATGTCAATTAAATTAAATGTCATGTTTTTTCAAATAAGCTACTGATAAATATGAAATATCAATCAGTGACAAACGAATACTAACACAATTTCACTGGGTCAAAAATTAGTTTTCTTTCAATTTCTTGTTTCTAATACAAACAAAAGCTCTGTATGTTGGTTAAAAAATTTAGTACACCCCAGCCACATAATATATATTTTAACTTAAAAGGGATTCTAAAAATGATTTTACCGCTGTTTTGACATTTACATTAGGTTAGTCCTTTAAAATGTGTTGGAGACCTTTGCCTGATCTAATAATTTTAATCAAATATCAACATTAGAACTGGATGAGTAGTAATAATTTTATAACTCAAAACGAAATGGCAAAATATGCCTTACGTTACTTATTTTGTCCCAAAGCCTTTCACACTCTCATGATCAAAATATGCTATTTTTCGAGGGATTTTTTTTTAATGTAGCATTTGGTTAATGATGTAGTCGCAAAGCTTATCTTTCCAGTTGGCATATTTGTGGCTCCCTTTGTGACTCTAATCGAGAGAGGAGCGATCACCTGACGAAATGAATTATTCGACGCATAAGCTGTAATGCGGTAACTAAGCAGCCGTGTAACGCAAGTTACCGCAGCCACCACGAGTTCTACGCTTGTTGATTCAACTGCCAATGCAACTTTACTTAACGAGAAATTTGAGGTGTACGGTTAGATGGACCAATATCAAATTGCTTTCCAGTCTACCTATTTAAAGCCATCTGAGAAGGTTGCTTGTGAATAGAATCAGCTGAGTATACACGATTCGTAGACCAGCATTGATTGCCTATGAATCTATTTAAATTGATTTCTGGCTGTTGATTCTGAATTGGATCATCTTACGGACAAATAAATGCACTATCTAAATTAAATAGCATTACTTTAGAGAAAATATACATGCATGCAGGGAAGGATATAGGCTGGGTCAAAGGGTTGTGCACTTTTTTGCAGACAATGGGCTAAATGGCCAGGTCACAAAGACCTCGAAGGCTAAGAGACGGTTAAGGGAAGGGACCCACTGGACAGCTGTTAGAAAATAGATGGTAACCTCCCATCAAGGCCATCTACCGTGTTCTTTAACGTGCACGTAGTATGGCTCTCCCACACACGGAGTCACGCTTAATGTCCCATCCTGGGAACTGCAGATTGTAAGCCTGGTATGGTAACGACTGAGACACCCCCCGCCTCAACGGGGCCATGCTGTCCACACACCCCTTTGAAAATTCTATCAAACTTGTGCATATTTCACGCATTGTTCAAGATTTTTTTAAACCTATATAAAGAAAGGGGAAAATGTTACATTGCAATGAAAATCCAGGCTCTTGATTGCCCCCCACCTTTTGATTTTTTCAGGCTCGATTGCATAGTTTGTTTCTCCCCCCCACGCCCACTTTATTATTTTCAAAATTCGGACATGTATGCATATAAAAAATGGTTTTAAGTCTACGTTTGTTTAAGATATGATTAACTGAAAATTAAAATGCAAACGTGATATTTAACAATTAACACAGTACGTTTAAGATATTTTGAAGTTTTGAATTGACGTTATGTTAATAGTCACTCAATCAAGTTTTCATTTCTAGTGTGTTAAAGATATACTATAAATTGGCCCATTATTTTTCACTCAGAGCCTGCTTCTAATGGAATGCAAAGAATATGCTGTACAGGGCTCAAACATTAAAGAAGACACTACTTTGTGTTACCACTGGGTAAAATACTGTTATTAAGCCGACAAAATACGAATGAACTGCTTTGATAGTAGAGTTTAAATCTGGTCTCAAAAACAAGCTTTCTTTTTCATTCTGATTTATTAATATATCATTTCATAACTATAGTCTTCTGGCTTGAGAATGATTTATTTTCATTTATATAAAGCTTTTAATAACCGCTAAAGTATAAAAGACCAGGCGGAAAAATACCTGTGATATCAATAAACAAAATTATTGAAGTCAAGAAAAGTTTCTGTTATATGTTGGGTTGTTATACCTCTGAGAGGCACTTTTTTACCACTCATATTTAACTAAATGGCCAGGTCACAAGGATCTAAAGGGCTCAGAGGAGGCTGAGGAAGGGAATCCACCGGAAAACTGTTAGGAGACAAATAGAAGCCTTCCGTAAATGTCATCCATCGTGTTATTTAAAAATCTCAGGGAATTGTGTCCTGCACTCGGAGACACGTCTTACGGCCCACCTGACGGACGTCGGCCTTTCCAAGCCCATAGATATCCTCTTTCTGACAGAATGTAGGATTGGAGTTTAGCAGAGATAAATCTTAACGCTGGTACAGTCGGGATTCGAACCTGAGAACTGCAGATCACCACAAACCTGGCGCACTACCGACTGAGCCAACTTCCACCCCTCCATCAATAAGTATGAATATGCAATGATTGTTTAATTTTTTTACCCTGAGCCTAAAGTTATCCAAGCGTGATTACAATGATGATGATCTCATTTCACTTATATCGAATGCTACACCTCTGTTACATGCGTTACTTTCCCATCTCATGATATTTTGCTGCTGCGATGTTCCAATTTACTTCTTGTCGCTAATAACATCGTTCTCTATTTCCCGGAATGCAAACACTATAACGCCTGAAGACAATTTCCGTCACTTCTAAGACTGCAAATGTCTGCAAATCGTTTAGCATTCCATGACATCCAAAACTGATAGCGCATTAACCTTTAAGGACTTCTGTCGTAGCTACTACGGCGGGTACTGACTGATTGACTGTTGGGGGACAACAAGCTGTTCGGCCACGTGTGAGTCTATGGTTGGTTAAGCGACTTGACGTGTCGCTCAAGTTAAGCCGATATTAATGACTTGTACATTTCTAGTCGTGCTCTCTGTTAAATAGCATTTATACATCTTTCATGACCTTCAAATGCACGCAAGGTTTCTGTCCCGATTGTTTTCTGGACTCACGGCAAAGGAATAGCTCATAACCGAACGTGTATTGCATTTAGAACTCGATGCTTTTTCATACACGTGTACGGATACATTGGGATACAAAGTCAGTAAATTGAGACGATGCGGAACGATAGAGAACCATTAGAAGCTGGTATAAGCACAATGTAGGGGCATGAACCAGATAGTTAAAATTTAAAGGTAAAGTAAATGAATTATTCAGACGGTTCGCTAGTGGTGTGGCGGATAAAACTGAATGGAATGGATAGTCCTTTTCCCGCTTCGCATACACAGTGTGATATAGTTGCCGTGATTGGTTGATACGTTCATTTATATATATTTCAACTTTCAATAGCGAATCAACTGTGAGCAACTAAATAATAATTTTTGCCTCACATCATGAAATTAATATGCTGATGATACGTTAATGCGTTTGATAATTAAAAATTACAGTTATGTTAGAAGATGCAAATTTTCAGAAATTAAATTTCAAAAAGCACGTTAATTATTTTTTGATCTCCAATACGAATTTTTTGATTCACGTCTTCAAAAACTTATGAATAATTTAAAGTCGTACTTTAATTGAAATATCATAAAATGTGCCGTTTCCATATGTAGATTCATACCATAAGCGATGTAACACGAGTGGAAATTTATTACAGTAGACTTGGAGACAACGCTTTTGTCGTTTCGACAGTTCATCTGAGACTAGAATGTTTGGGACTTTAGTAGATTATATGACTGTACTTTTGACGCTTCCATTGTTCATCTTAGACTAAATACTGTAGTCAAATTTCTTCCCAGTTCGGCAAAGGCATCACAAACAGAAAACCACTCTAGCTAAACTTTGTTTTTTTTTTTAAATTAATAATACAATTTTAACCATTTATTTTTCTGTTCTTTGCTCCAAAAGGAAGTAATTACTCTAGGGTAAAATATCTCTACTTTCTTATAAGGAATTTAGTGTCCGGTTCCTTGTTAAACAAAAAAAATTGAAATTTATCATTTGTAAAACGATAAAAATTAACGTTGTGTCTACAGCAATAATTTCTAAATTTTCTATAATGACTCCACCTCAGCAAAGATTTCATCTCACCCACAATGTACGTGCAGAAGAATGTCAACTGTTGATACATTGCGGCAGAAAAAAATTACTGAAAATGCAGGTAACATTGTTGCCAACTATGAAAAAAAAACTCATACAATACTAGATGAAATAATATTTACCCTGAATAAAAATTTACGAGTATTTTTCATCTAGGAGTTTCTAAAACTGGTATACAAAATAGGTACATTTAGATTAATCTAAGAATTATTCGCTGTTTTATTTAATCTTTTTCTGCCGAAAAACTCAAGAAAACTCCGCCTCCAAGTTTGTTTTTCTCGCCACTTTTTGCCGTGAGAGAATGTTGGAAGACAATGGACAATATTTTATTTAAATAAGGATATTGAGTTACATGATCAGAAAAATAAAAGCTTGTACAAAATGGGAACAGAAGGGTTTAATTAAATTCTTCTTGATCTTGTGTTATTTCTTTCCATAAGACTAATCTCACCATTACTGCTGATGTTACACCACGGCCATTTAGCTAGCAATAATGCCCAAACAGTAGTCAAACTAAATATTAACCCTAGAAAAGGTTTCAACCAACCTTGAGAAGCAACAAAATGCAATTTTTCTATAATAATATATTCCTACAGACCACTGACATTCTGGAGGTATCCAGAACACCAGACGACATTTAAAATGGCAAAAGACCATCTTAGGATCCATTGTTCTCTATCGGTTGCTTTGAGGATAACGTTGTTGTATAACAAGTTCAAGTTTATTATCGTCAGAAATTCTGCATTAAATTTAATGAACATATAAACAACTCAAAAGCAAAAGCTTGAATCGGTTGTTTTAGTATATATGCATTATGATAAATAATTAACACACGATAATGATAATTATTTAACAGGTCAATTTAATAAGTTAACGACGACAATGATCCGTATACGGGTAACAATCGAATTTATATGAAATGTCAAAAGTAGGCGATATATTTATATAGTAGATATTGAAATCAAAAATAAAAGCACTCTTAATAATTGCAGATTATTTTGAATTCCTATTACTATCGATCGATTTGAATCAATCATAGATCAGAAATGGATACTGTTTTTCATTTTTTACTAGCAATTGCCAATAATTTCTTGGCATTTTTCTGCTCCATATATGATCTTCGAAACTACAGGTGTGTCCTCCATATGCGAAACGTTTAAGAAGTAACCAGACAAATGTATTTGCGTTATTCGGCTTTTTATTGAAATAATATAATTTTGGAAATTTTTAGACTATTATTAAAATATTAGCAAAACTTATAGTTAAAGAAATAAGTATCAAGAAAAAAATAAACGTATGTAAAGCAAGGCATAACATTATATCAAATAGATCTATATAATTTTTTAACAGATTTTGCTTTATAATTACTGACGAATTATTGAGAACAACTCGGATGATTGTTTCTACAATTGTATTTAAAGAATCTGATTAATATTTATTCGAAATTGAATTCAACTTCAAGGATTATTTATTAAAATAGGAAGCGATCCGTACATTCGTTCAGAAGTTATTGCAGGATAAACGCCACAATGATGTGCCTGTTAAAGAGAAAACATGCTTCTGAAAGCATAAAAAACGGTTTTTAAAGAGAAGCTGAAATGACTTTTATTGAGATTAGGTTTCATTTAGCATTCAGTGAAAAGAACGATGATAAGAAAAATAAAGTTCGAAAAAAAGAAACTTTAAGTTTTTTTTTCTCCCAGAAGTTTTCCATTAAAAGTGAAAAAGTGAGTTATCTATTTCCGACTCTTAATTTAGGAACAGAACTGTTTAAGGACCGAGACAGAATTCCGAGTTTAAACCTAAATAATCACCGAAGAAAATAATAAGACGAGAAAAAGGTTAAATCTATTTCTCACTTTCTCACACCTAATCTTTCACTCGCATCGATTCCCAGAGGACAAAAGATTTTAGTAAATAAATGGCCATTTCACTTTGCCCTTCCCCCACTATTGCCACAGCTGAGTAATCCACATGCGATGTAATTACTCCCCTTCAAAGGCCTTAGCTCGCCACTGGCGGTGCTTGCGACGTCACGAGTTTGAGAGAGAAAGGCTCTTCCTAAGTATATCGGTGCTTCCAAGTATACCACCAACTGACAGTTACCACCACTGCACCAGGTAGTGCGATAATGCTTTTCTGCAGTTCGCTATAATTACGACTTAGATCGCCCAGTAATCAGCTTCTGTCGCAAAGGCCAGCTGCCCTTGCTGCTTTGGTTTGCACTGGACGATAGCGAAAAGCGCCTCTTTTGAACACGGAACGTAGCTGCTCACGAAAAATCGCGAAGGCGTGTTGTCGACTCTGGTTGTTCACGCAACCGAGGAATTTAATTATAACGTACTCTGCCTCTTCTGCTGACGCTTGAGGAAAGCGAAAAGGGGGCGCCACACGAACAAATAAATCAATCGCGTGCATGTCGACACCTGACTTGAGATTCTTACCTGTAATTAAAGAGTGTAACTCGAAAGTACCCGAGATTCTGGCGTTTCAGGGTGAGAGATGAGCTATGAATGCGTGAGAGTCGAAGAAGAGAGGAATAATATTGGATTAAAAAGGAAAACGTAAGAAGATCGTGACGTATTTCTGATTTGTATTCTGAGTTGAAGTATTCGAAAGAAAATTAAACGATTTGGATTTAGAGAAATACAGCAATTCACGTATTTTTTACCAAAGTGTTTGAGGTGAAATTGGTAAAAGATTATACACGAAAATATCAAAGATCATATCGAATTTTAACTTAACATATTTGAACGAAAGTGAATGCACCTGCTGCAGGAAAATAATTCGCAATTTTTATCACTTTAAATCAAAATTGTGAAAGAATAATGAAAAGGAAAATGTAGGAGATCATAACGATTATTTGATTTAAAATATTTATTAAATATTTATACTTTCTGATTGAAAATAAAGTGCGGTGAATGTACAAAACTATTTGACATATTTTAATTGGAGGGCCTGAAATCGAATTTAAATAAGACTTGAAAGAAAAGCGTACAAAATTCGCAACTAATTTTTCAAGTAAAATGTTTTAATGTAGGAAAATAATTCACTTTTTGATCAAAGGACTTGAAGTCGAATTCTTGTCAGATTTAAAAGAAAACAAGTACAAGATGGTGAAAAATTCTGACTTCAAATATTTGAATAAAATGAAGCTCAAGGAAAGTAGAAAACAAATTCTATTTTTCGTTTTATTAAATGGCCTGAAGTCGAATAAGATTACGAATGTTTAAACCATTAGGTTTATTTACGTTGGAGAATTTAAAGCGAAAAGAAATGAATTGTTCGTTGAATATTTTGCAATAAAAACAGAATATTTTGTAATGGAATTTTGAAAAGCAAATTTAGAGAAGGATGAGATCAAGCATAACTTTTCAGAAAGTAATAAATTTCCAAACTTATATTTAGAACTATAATCGTAAGGGAGGAAAGATTTCATTTGCTATCCAACACAAAACTTTAGGTGAAATTGCCTCAAAAACAAATAACAAAGAAAAGATAGCTTTTAGACCCATGTGCTAGGAAAGCTTAAGCACATACATTAAAAAAAACTTGCTTAAATGGCCACTATTGCGAGTTAAATCTATGGGGAAAAATCAATTTTCTACTGATTACACTAGATAACAAATTGAAGCATTTTTTATAACATTGGTAAATAGGATGCTTTTAACTAATTTTGGGGTGCTGAATTCAAACAAAAAGGAATTTTATTGCAATCGTAAGGTGCATGTTAAAATTCACCAATATTGATTATTAATGGAATGTTTTGGCTGTAGAAACGTAATTAGTCCGGTCTCTACAATCCGGTTTGTTGAACATCCTGGGCGGGGGTGGATCAGTCGGTAGCGCGCCAGGCTCGTAATCTTTAGTTCCCAGGTTCGAGTCCTAGCTGGGTCAGCGTTGAGATTTATCTCCGCAAAACTCCCCGCCCTGCCCATGGTCAGTAGGGGACACCGATGGGCTTGGAAAGGACGCCGTCCGTCGGATGGGACGTTAACCCGTGGTCCCGTGTGCGGGAGAGCCATACCCTGTGCACGTTAAAGAACACGCTGGATGGCCTTGACAGGAATCTACCATCTGTCTCCCAACAGCTGTTCCAGTGGGTCCCCTCCCCCAACCTTCTCTGAGCCTTCGGGGTCCATTTGACCTGGCCATTTAGCCCATGGTGTGCAAAAAAGTGCCGCTCAGAGGTAAAACAACACAAAACAGCAAAGTTGAACATCCAGAAGGATTTTTTTTTCGTACGACATCATTCTAGATTTATTGAAATCCGACAATCAAAGTTTAATTGTATTTGTTTAGACAAAAACACTGAAAATAACTTTCTTCTTAATAGGCAGAGTAACATTTTCTACCGTGAGCAAGTTCTCAAAGCCAAAGGGATTGCCAATATCAGAGAGAAAATTTTCACAAGGGACATGTAGAAAAGTCTTGAATAGACCTTAGAAAGCTTCAGCGTACTATTTCCTTGAATACCTCTTCTTTAAGGGAAAACGTATTTCAACTTCACGAGTACTAGCAATCACACATATTCTCACTTCACAGCTGAGAGGAGGTTGGCCGATAAAGAGATTCTCAGCTTTATCTCTCTCACAAAGTGGGAAAAGATGTTCGGGACAACGTTACAACGTTCCTACTACTTGACAATGTGTTC
This sequence comes from Ryuthela nishihirai, assembly GCA_038380435.1. Taxonomy (NCBI): domain Eukaryota; kingdom Metazoa; phylum Arthropoda; class Arachnida; order Araneae; family Heptathelidae; genus Ryuthela; species Ryuthela nishihirai. Next base: position 19,775,876 of record JAWZYU010000011.1, read on the forward strand.
TGTGTCTCCGATGTATTCAATAAAATTTCACAAAATCGTAAAATGATGTTACACTCACCAAAAATGCTTTGGTTTCAAAACAAACGTTGGAATTAGAACTAATATTCTCTTTTGCTATGTCTAATTACACTTATATAGTATGTTTCGTATTTTTACTTTTTTTTCATTGATCTTTTTTGAAAATAAATACAGTTCTTTCTTTTTCTCCCATTCTCAGTCACAGACAAAATTTACTTCACACCTTCCATTGTCGTAGCCCTATGGTATACAATGAAACCATCGAAGAACACGCAGCATTTACCTTTAAGTTAAATTGGGTTGTTTTGTCTCTGAGTGACACTTCTAGGTATACAACGAGCTGAATGACCAGGTCACACAGGCTAAAGGGCTCAGCGTTGGGTAAGGAAAATGAATCTATTGGACAACTATTAAGAGACAGATGGAAGTTTTCTATCAAGAACATTCAGAGTATAAAATGTACAGGGCTTGACTCTACCTGTATCTTCAGAGGAGTTAAGAGAGAAATTTTGAAAGAACGCACAATGTGGACTCGAATCAGGGAGCATTTCATTACGAGCCTTAGCTCGGTACCAACTGAGTCAACCAGTTCTCGCACTTCCTTAGAAACATGAAGGATTTTTCAGAATTTATCATGATATTAGGGTGCAATGGAAATGTCATTTCGTAGTGATAAACAGATGGAACTTCTTTAAAAAAAACTTAAGACGAATCTATATTTTAACACTCCCAAAATAATACCATCTAGAAACCTATATCAATTTATAGTAATGATGCATCCATGATGAAGTACAGGGTGACATCAATGTTTTGCTAATATTTCTCACACATCAGACAAAAGATTTGCGTTACTAAGGCGTTAAGGCAAAATATAGAATAAAAATACTTCTTCCTCAAATGTATTTTTAAAACCCTTTAAATAGCATAGGATTGTATTAAGAAAGAATAAAAAAAAGTGAGCTCTTACTCTCTTCTTCATTATATCCTATTTCACTCTTTATAGTTTTCATTCCAAACTGTGGTAAGTACAGTATTAAATTCAGATCCCAACGGCGCCATCGTTTAGATTGTTTCTCCAATCAAAGCACTGTTCTCTGTGGGAGAGAAAATATCGATTCTCTTGAAATGACTGCCATTTGAGGAGGAACGGTAAATTGGGTGAAAGAAAGTGAGAAGAAAATTGTTCATGTTAGAAAATATATAAATCAAAAATTTAAAAACTAAACAATCAAAAATTTAAAAACTAAACAATCAAAAATTTAAAAAAAGATTATAATCTTAATGCTCCCGAAAAAGTAAAAAATAAAAGTAAACATATTGATGATGAAATCACTTACCCAATTTGTATTAAATTCAACCGAAGGTAGGGTGCCGAAAAATTTTATTCAATTCGTAACAGAAACTAGTTTTGGTGCACTATATTTTTTGGTTCATATGAATTGAATAAGTGATTTTCTAACTGGTAAGTTATATTTTTATTTGTTTTTTTCAAGCACATATATGAATATAGGTGTTTTATTATATTTTTTAATTATATATATATTAATATTTAGTCGCAAGTTCAGAGGGAATTTTGTTATAAAACCTCCATCTTCTTCCTGCTTCGGAGGACAAAATCGTTATATTCTCCATTCTTCATGTTATTTTGTACTTTGTAGCTTTTATTTAGCATATAACTCATAGAGAGCGACTCCGTAAATATCAAACATCCTTCTCCTTATTTTCGTCGCGGGTGAGTTGAGAAAGAGCGGTATAATGTGAGGCATTGAAGACAGTTTCGATTTGAGATATAATTCGTTGCGATTGATCTCCATGAAACCACCACTGCCCTTTCTCTTCGAAAAGGAAGAAGTATATGAACTTACGATAGCCGATAATAATCTCCATGTCACAAGCTTTCATTTGACATAATTTGTTTGCACTCAGCTCCCGCTTTCGAAAGATATTGTTGAACAATCCTTTATAACAGTGATTCTCCAAACCTTTTTACACACTATATTTCTCCTTGAATACTCGCGGCACCCTAAAAAATTGTTGACAACACTACAGGAGACTCGCGCATGCACAGTTCGCCTTCAATAATAGCCATTTCTGTGCAGTTGTTTGTAAACGCAAAACTATTCTGTTCAAATTCTGACGTGTGTTTAGGTTAATGCTACGCCATATATGTTATGGGTATATTTGCGTTAATTTTGATTTTAACCTTAAGCTTTAATATGGAAAAGTTTTTGATTAAATGGAAAAAAGTTAGATGAAGAATCAGTGGCAGAAAGTAACAACAAACTAGTTTATAAATTTCCTTTTATCTGCAATATCACTCGAAATTTCGCGGCACTCCCTTTGAGAACCACTGGTTTATAACTTTCCGCATTTTTGGAGGAGTAGACGAAAGTATGGGTGGTCTGCTTTATAGTCTATGGCAGTCATGTTCGAAAGATATAGTTGACAAAACGTTTGCAAGTGTACTGTATTTTTGGGATAGAAAGTATGAGAGTAAATATGGGGATAATTGTTTATAACCTAGGACACTCCCCACCTCATAAGCATTCTTTTGGTTCGTAATGCGTTACGATCATTCAACGGGTTTGTAAAATTTGGTGCAATAACCATTTTAACAAATGTACAAACAAACTGATAAGCACATTAACAGACAAAATGACAGTTAAATCGAAAAAGAGCCGACAAGTAAATCAATAAAAAGGGAGAGGGATGATGAAGAACGAAACGTAATATAAGATAGATAGCAAGATCAGGTGTTCTTAATAACTTTCTAGTGAGATACCTGCTTTTGTCGTATTCTGAACATTGTAAACCTTGAATCTAGCCGATTCAACTACATTGTAAGTGAAACTTTCCTTTCCTGCTCTGGGAAACTAAATCAGAATTCAATATTATTGCTGTCTTTTCAAATGTTTTCTATCGTTCCCAAGCTCGGAAGAAAAAGGTAAAGTGAGGGAGGGGGAAAAAGTAGACAGAAAATTAATAGGAGGAGGGATAAGTGATTATATAGAGCTGAAAAAAATATAAGGGTGGAGGGAACAAGTGACTATATGCAGCAGAAAAAATAAATAGGGTGATAGACAAATGATTATATCGAGCTGAAAAATTATAAGAGGTGAACAACTGACTGTGTCGAGCTGAAAAAATAATAGGAGGAGAAACAAGTGATTAAATAGAGTTGAAAATTATAAGAGCTTGGAGGACAAGTGATTATATCGAGCTGAAACAATGGAAAGGGGTAGTATGTGTGTCTGCGTGTGAAAATTGTACACTTCCAGTTATATTTTTCATACACCTATTTTCAATGTTTCTGCTCGGAACACTGGAAAGTATTAAATACTGGAAGTGTAAAATAAAAAATTATACACTTCCAGTATATTAAAAACGGAGAGAAAAATTATATACTTCATATAAATTTCTCTCCGTTTTGCAGTCTTAAATATTTTTCTTGAAAAATGCATGTGTTGATATATATAGGTATATATATATATGTTTAGTAATTTTTCGCCCTTCAGAATATATATAATTCTACTCAACGAATCGTTTAATTTTGTTTACTTTCACATTATTTTCGTTTCTCTCAGACTTCAGATTTACATTACTACAAACGGTGCAATTTCAAACGAGAGCTGTCTCCGCTTCCTAGTAATCCTCTAATAAATCACTTTATTTTACTTTTATCGTTTAAACCAACGGTTTCAGGAAGTCACCTCGAACAATTTCATCACTTCGTTCGGGTTGAAATAGATTTTGCTGAGATACGCATACATCCCTAGACGTTAAAGACGATTGCGAGCTGTGTTCTGACTTCTTCCTGTTTCAACGCCTAAGGATTGCTTTACCACAGAGTCAAGCGGTGCTTACCCACCGCTTGACTCTACGTTTTCCATGGCGTTCACTATCAACAAAATGGGTAATGACTGAAAGTTTTAAAAGCATCAAGGATATGGTTTCGAAATTTTTACGGTAGCTGACATTTTCTAAGCGTTGTAGTCATGAATCGGCAAAGCGTTTTGACGTAAATAATGCAATGAATGCTCAACAAAGTGTTGATGGTTAAAGTGACTGTCGATAAAATTTACTTCCTAAATTAGAAATTATAATATATGTGTATTTATAGCATATAGCGTTAATAAAATAACACATCTGGAAGCTTCCACACCTTTAAAATTCTTGAATTCATTCATTTTCATTCATTCAAGCAGAATACTGAGCAGAAATGCGAATATAGTCACTTCCCAACAATTTTTAAAACAATATGGTAATGTGTACTTTTCCTAGCTTCAACAAAAATGTGAGATATGTACAAAATATAAAAGCATAGATTTTTGTCTTTTTTCTTAACATCAGGAACAATGTTAAATAACAAAATAAAGTTCGTAAATTTTTTCTCTCCCTTTATTTCCCAATCTATTTTTCAATTAATCTTACATAATACTCTTCACTACAATTTTATCTATTTTTATTTTTGTTTATTTCGTTTATATTTTAGTTTATTCTCTACCAAATTATAGATTACTAACAGACTTGCAAAAAATTCACCTTATATTATTTAGTACTTCAATTTGAAAATATATTTGGCTTTGCGTACTCGATTACTATACAAATCTGTAACATGTATATTCCTCTTAAAGGATTTTTTTTAGAGAAATTCTTTTTCTGGATCGTTACAAAAAGCATCTTCCTGTTACATCCTACTGTTCATGATATATGAACGTCGAGATGAAAAGGAAGCAAGCCAACATCCTCTCAGCACACAGGGATCTTGAGATAAATGTGCTTGATGGTTGACGGGTAAATAGATAGATACATTACACTTTGAAGATGAACGGAAAGAAATAAAAAAAGCTGTCAAGTAGCCCCCTTTCCTAATGAACCGAGTTATGAGGACCTGTTGTTTATGACGTCCCCCCGCTGATCCGTCCGTTCCACGGCAAATTGCCCGTGATCCTCGTGCTCTTCCGTCAGTGTCGTACTGCTCCGGCAGTGCAGCACTGATTCACGGCGAGTGTTCTGTCTGAGTCATCTGCCTGTGGTGTATTATAGTAATTCACAGCGGACCATTACGAATTTCCGACTGCCAGTCGACAGAAGCATCAGCGGCACCCTCTCTATTGTCTGTGCGGAATGAGCGAGAGGAGCCTAGAGTACACACAACGGTTCTGTTGCTTTCAAGCCTTCCTTGCACTGTTTCCTTTGTGCGTAGTTATCAAAGGATTAGGATCTTTTTTTTTTCGTCTCTCGCGTAAAAACTCTTCATCAAATAAATTGCTATCCGGCGTCATTTTTGACTTTTAGCCTTGGGATATTTCAAGTCACGTCAGACCTTATTAGGTGCACTTATTGTCAATTATGTGCGAAAAAATTTATGCCTCAGCCGGTTTTGCTATTCAAAGTAGCAATTTAAAAATTTTGTGGACTTTATTTTTCTCTGTGGGTGTCAAGGAAATGTCGCAAAGATAACATATGCGGGTATTACTTTTTTTTCCTTGGTCAGTATATCATTTCATGAGATAATGTGGAGAAAGCAGGATGTGTGTTAACTAAAAGTAATGGCCAGACAAGTACCTCTTAGTCTTTACATTAAATTTATGAGTAGCTTTAGTTACTTATTTATAAATGCTTGTTATAGGATAATTTGATGCGAGTGTCAGACTTTTGATAAAAATGTGAGGCATTTAGAGATCCACATTAGAGATCCACAGCATAAGCTGCCCCCAAAGAATTCTACATTTGTTTGGACTCTAAAACAAAAATCAAAAACAAATACTTTGTGGAAAGCAAGTGTAAAATTAAACATCATTAATAGATTGACATATCAGAAATTAGTATATAATTAATAGTAAGAGGAAAACAATCTTCACTGTTGTCTTTCGGTAGATTTCACCAAAAATCTAAATGTTTCGGTAACGATATAGTGGTCATAAAAGACTACAACAAGACCCATAATTCGTGGACATTACCAAATACTATGCTCTCGTAGCAATATGGTTCTTAATGCTTCTTTGACGTTTTTATTAAAAGTAGCAGGAGAAAACTTATAAATGTTAAAGTAGTAAGCAAACCTACGATATAACTATATCATCACTAATTTAGATATTTTATACTGTCATTTCCGTAACGTGATTGCGTGGTTAGTGTGTTTGGTTGCTGATCAGAAGGGCCCGGGTAAGACATGGATGTTTTCTCTCTTGTGTTGTCTTCTGAGGAGGTCTCACCTTCCTTACAAAACTCCTCTATGGCGAATTGCACTGACAGGCTCCTGTTAGACTTCTGTGGTAAGCAGCTTATAGTGGGATATTGATATGCTCATTGGCATAGCATAATTTCACCCGGTTTCCAAATAGTTAAAGCGCTTGGCTACTGATCGAACGGACGTGGGTTCGAGCCCCGGATAACATAAGAATGCTATTTTATCTGTTATCCTTCTACTAAGGTCTGGACTTCGGCACAGATCTTCTCTGTGGCGTATTTTAAACTGACAGGCTCCTATCATATTAATGATAAGGTACGTGTGAAAAATTCCACCCTTCGCCTCACGAACTCAGAATCTCCTGGTTAGAGCGCCAGTTGCTTTGTAATTTGATCTAAGACGGGGGCTATTCACACTTGCCTAAGGAATGTTACGATGATTGTACTATGAAGCTTGCCATGTGATTCTATCCTGTCAGATCCTGCCATATCTCTGAGGCAAGCAACTACTTGATGGGTAATTAATTGTTTTTTTGTTTTTAAATTTTTGTAGCGTAGTTACAAAAATCTAGTTAAGTATCATATTCATTATCAACATATTCATTGTTGCATACATCTATAGTTACAGTAGTCGTCAGCCAAGGACAGAGGGTTATGTTCCTGCCTTTTTTGAAGAATCAAAAAAAGGAGAAAATTTTATATTGCATTATTGAACAAAAAGATTTCTGATAAAAAATATATACCAAATTGGTACTCATGTCCATTCAGTTGGCATAGTCCTTCACTGACATAGATCTTCTCCACCCCTAAATATATAGGTACACAAAATTAGGCCCTGAGGTCTCAACAACATCAGGCCTTTCACTCCTTTATAATGAGATTTTCTGACAAGAATGTGAGAATGACATTTCTCGTACAAAATAATTCATAATGTTAATTGATCAGCTGGTGCAATTATAAAAATTGTATTGGATTATTGACAAAGGAGACGCACCAGGTATATACATATATATAATGAGAACTAATTCATATAGCGAGTTCAACACGCACAGTACATGTTTTCTTGTACACGAAGCCAAGGCTTAGTTTCTTATCAGATGGATGGCAGCCTTATTGGTGAATGGAGTAAATATGATCAACTTCATTGATTCTAATACCAAATCAGATTGTAAGAGTAACTGTAATCTTTGTTTTGTTAGAGATAATTAATCACATCTTGTTGATGCTTCATATTTGCATCGTCAGTCGAACGCAATAAACGTTCCCACTCAGTTTCATTGGCTCACTTATAAAAGCTGTTGTGTGTATTTACCATACTCACTGGGACACTGACAGTCTAACTGGTAGTGTGCCAGACATCTGATTGGTGTTCTCAAGTTCAAGTTATCAAAACTGTGTGCAATGGAATTTTCTTCCCTTTTGAATGCTTTTTTCTCTCTTTTTCAAAAGCTGAAACCATCTATCCATTCACCGGATGGGGCGTTAATCACTGGTTCGATATGACTTTCAGTTTTACTACGTGAAAGTTAATAACGTGTCAAATATACTTAAACAGGAGTTCCAACTATCTAAAAATACTTCCTTGTAAGTCATCTTATCCAGCAAAATCATGTGCTTTGCTGGCTTTATGGTCTAGTTATGAAGTACAAAAATTAAATCGACTCGAGAACGAACCAACGCAACCTTTCACATTCATATAATGACATTTTCTTACAGGAATTCAGAAAATATTTCTAGTTACTGAAATATTCATAACGCTAATTACATAGCTAGTGCAACCGTAACACGTGACATGACATAAAGAATTAACAATGTGTCATTTGAAAAGCTTTTAAGTGAAATAAATGAATTAATGTTACTTAGTTAAATATACCATCTAGAATTCTAGAAAAGTGTTAGGTGTAATATGTTAGCACGTCCTCAACTTGATAATGACTTTCTAATAGATCAATATTGCGCTGGCATTTTTTGAAATATATTAAAATAAAATATGCATTCTTTATAAATTCAAAATGGATATATTTTATTTGTAAATATAAAGACTTTAGCTTTTTGACGACACGCAAGTTATTTTCATGAGGACCATCTCAAAATTACAAAATTCTTGTATGAAATTTCTTTTTTTAAGATATTGAAAAGAATCATAGATTCACTTTAAAACCAACATTCGTAATTTCTAAAATTAAGTTATTCCGGGGAATGGGAGTGAAGATAAGTTAAAAAGAGAAAATATAAGCTATTTAAATCTAGTTTTTTTTTAAATATATATACTCTATCTAAGTTTAATATTTTAAAGTTATGGGAGCTAGAAATATCGTTCTTAAGAATTTATCTCAATAGTTGATTAAAATATATAACTTTTATTTATATATTAAACAGCATTTTTATCGATGTACAGAACAATAACATAATACGTAATCTAAAGAATTGTAAAAAAATAAGATATTTAATCCAATATACAAAAATAATAGAATATTGATCAAAGATGTTCAAAAATATTACAAAAGGAGAACATTATATTTTACGCGATGAGGAGAAAAAATCGTATGATATTTAACCTAATGCCCAATAAAATTGCATGATTTTAATAAAATATCCAGTAAAATAATGAGACATTTAAGCAATTTATGATACATGAATATATTAGGGCATTTAGTCGGTATGGAAGAAAATAACAAGATATTTGATACAATTTCCAAAAAAATAATAGGACATTTAATGAAAATTCCATGAAAATACCACACCATTTAATGCAATGATGAGGAATACAACCCTGCATTTGTGTAGGAAATGTCCTTCAAGAGCAAAAGAACTCAACTCAAATGAATGCCCGTATGTTTCGAAGATATATTGATATCCAAATCCAGAAATATACAGGTGTAATTTCAAAAAGATCAACATGACATGCAAACATATCGTGCAGCAGCTGAATCTCGGAATCTTCATCAATTGAAAACCATTAAAGAGACGATGACTATGAAGAACTATGAGTCTCTGAAAAACACCCATTGCTAGAACAACTATTTGTGGAATACGAAGAAATGGATTTAGAACACAACGTCAAGCTCATTTCCTTCCTTTTCAGCTTCTTTTCCCTTAATTTTTCCTTTAGTTAATAAAAAATAACTGTTATTTCTGCCCTTAACGATAGTCATTCGTACCTCGAAGTCCATACACTATCTCCCAATCTTCATTTCTTTCTTCCTTAAACAGCCTTTTTAACCGTTAGAAAAAGACGATATCTGGTCCACCCTATATTCCATTCACTCGATGAATATTAACCAGTCAGTCTGGTGCGTTTTCTCCAGAGATAATTTTCTTCATCTTTTTGAAAGAAAGGTATCCGAGGGTATCGTAAGAAACTTTTTTTCCCATTCTAGCATTTCTACGAAAATTTTAGTTTTTAAAATCTAAATTTACATGCTAGCACATTAACAAAAAGAAGTTGAATAATATTTTATCAATAATCTCTTTAACTTTCAGCTTTTAGAAATCAATCATTATAGCTATATTGATCATTTTTTATATTTAATATTTTTTTCTAGTTACGTTAGATGATCAGCATTTGAAATTCAAAGGATTTTTAAAATGTTTTTCTCTTTGTAAAAATATTGTTGAGAGTGTTAAAATCCATATTGTGTTTTTTTCCTGAAAAGAACTTTTAATTGTCTGTTGCAGAAATAAATTTTCCTTGATGGTCATGAAACAAATATTTTATTCTCACAGGAATATTTTGTATTTTCTTACATTGTATTTTGATTCAGTGAGCTGTGATTGGTTTAGGTGGTAGCGCTCCAGGCTTTTAATCTGCAGTTTCCAGGTTCGAGCACACCCCTGCCAACGTTGAGATTTATCTCTGCAAACCCCACCCTTCCCTCTGTCAGAAATAAGACACTGATGTGCTTGTAAAGGTTTGCCGTCCGTCGGATGTGGCATTACGCCGTGGATTTGTGTGCATGATATTCACTGTTCTCGTTAAATAACATGAGGATGACCTTGATGGGAAGCGCCCACCTGTCTCCTAACAGCTGTCCAGTTACTCCTCTTTCCCGAAACTTTTTTGAGCCCTTAAGATCCTTATGACATGGCTATTTTGCCCATTGTGTGCAAAAATGTGTAGCTCATAGGTAAAATAATCCAACCCATGTCATTTCTAGAGATCATTAAATCGCACCATATTACTCTTGAATACTATAAACACAGAAAAGCAGTCCTACTTATTTTGAAATTGTTATGGTAGAACCTCGATTAACCTAACTATATAGGAAAATGAATATTCCTTATTTTTGCATGCGTTTAGACAGAATCTCTAACAACTTATTTTATTCATACCATCTTCTCGTCTCCTCCACATCATCACTCCATTTCTGCTTCTGCCTTCCCCAATAATAATTGATTTATTAAAAACCGATTTAGGACACGGTCTTGTAAGCGAGATTAACCAGCTTAATCGCGTAATGAGCAAAATGCATTCCAAAGCCGACTTTCGTTGTCTAATATAACTGAAATGCTTCTATATTATAAAAGTGTCTTTAGTGATACATACTCTACCTTATTTTGTAAGTAAAACTAAAAATTTAGCTCCGATTACGTAGCACGATATAGAAGGGTTGATAAAATTTATTTCTTTGTGAAACACCGAGATTCAGCTTTCACCAATCTATTTTTACCTTAGTTTTGCTCTTTGGTTAGTTGCCTTGATCATTATTTGAACTGAAAATGTCTTTATTAACTCTGAGGGCATCACGTAGCTCTACGGTGAATAATAAGCGATAAGCTGCGAAGATTACGCTTACGGTGTAAGGAGTGAGAAGCAAAGCTGAGAATGAGTTATTGTTTGCTCAGTAATCAATCAATAGCTCACAATGGATGCGCCGAGGAATTAGGGCTACTAATCAGGTGATTCACCGCAAACAATGACTAATGACAACGCTAGATTGCTGGGGGCCATCATGTGATTCAACAAAGGAGTTCTCCCCTTCCGTCTCCTGTACCTTAAAAGAGTTACGAAAAGAATTTGAGAATATTCAAAACTGGGATAATGTCGTTATTGGACAGTAAATGGAAGGTTATTCATTACTGTTATTAAGAGAGAGAAAAAAAAATAAATCTCTAGATGAGGTAGAAGGTAATGGATTAAGGGAGTAGTATGCATTATAGTATAGTTCGCAAAATAATGCTAATTCTTCTTACGTTTAAAAAATGAGTTTGCTATACAATGAAGAAACTGAAAAAGAAAAGATTAGTAGTATTAATCTTCGTTTCCCTTATGATAAATGAACATTAAAGGAAAATAAAACTAGAATTGAATATCGATAGATTTAAAACAAAGTTGCATGTAATTGTTGTCAAGAACAGTGGAACTGATAAATTTTTCGATTTAAAATTATGACGCAATCCTATAGCATACCGATCTATTAGATACTGTTGTCGTTGTCGCCAGTGTGTGCAACAATGAATCGCGCGATTGAAGGATTATTTTGAAAACAAATACACTCTTCGACAAAAAAAATTGCAACGTCCATAAAGGATGAATGCAGTGACACCCAATCATTACATCACGCATTACCTCAAGTCCTATGCAAATGATTCCAGTGACGACGCATGACGTCACATGGAACCGGAAATAGAGGCGACTCTGTCGACCCCGAGTCTCTGATAAAAGCCACCGTAGCAGATAGCAGGTAAATCAGTGGAAGTGAAACAATTCGTAACTGTTTCAATTATGTCCAGGTAATGAAAGCGAGCATGTTATCATCATTTAGGCCCGTTCGAACCGTGCCGTGTCATGAAGATGCATGAGTCAGGTTGGTCTGCTTGTATTATAGTCGACCATCTCGGTGGCGCAGTGAGTACTGTAGCATGTTTCTGTGGGCAGTGGAAGAAGACAGGTACCACTTCAGGTCACCATGGCTCAGTGCTCACAGACGTATCACACCATGAAAAGATCGCCTCATCCACCGACAAGCAACCTCTGACCTCTGTGCGACATCTACAGCAAACATGATGAGGTCTGCAATGCATGTGCCAGTATCCACACAAACCATCTGATAACGTTTAAATGAAGCTGAATTACAAGCATGGCGTCCCCTGGACAGTTTTCCTGACTGTTAATCATTGCCAGGCATGTCATCTGTGGTGAGTAATAAAGTAAACTCCCCATGAGCATGTGTCATGGGAAGGGAAATGGTATCACATTGTCTTCTAGAATTAGTCACACTTCTGTTTAGGTGCAGATGATGGTCGCATCAGGGTTTGAGATCGGCACGAATTGCAGCAGGATCTGCCACACATCCGGGAGCCCAGAGTGTCTTGCACCCACCGTTCTGGTGTGGGGTGCCATCAGTTATAACTCCACAACACATTTAGTGTTTATCCAGGGAACTTCGATGGCTCTACATTCATTGATGGCATTCAGGTGCCTCATTGTCTACCTTTCCTGTGGAGCTCTCCTAGTGCCATTTTTCAGCAAGATAATGCATGTCCTCATATGACATACATTCTTCCAACAGTGTCAATGAGATGGCAACACCTCACCTTTGCTCGCTATGTCCTCTGATTTCTCTTCCTGGGGCGGGGGTGGCTCAGTCGGTAGCGCGCCAGGCTCGTAATCTGTAGTTCCCAGGTTCGAGTCCCAGCTGGGTCAGCGTTGAGATTCATCTCCGCAAAAAATTCCCCGCCCTGCCCTCAGTCAGTAGGGGACACCGATGGGCTTGAAAAGGCCGCTGTCCGTCGGATGGGACGTTAAGCCCTGGCTCCGTGTGTGGGAGAGCCATACCCTGTGCACGTTAAAGAACACGCTGGATGGCCTTGACGGGAGGCTATCATCTGTCTCCCAACAGCTGTTCCAGTGGGTCCCTTCCCCAACCTTCTCTGAGCCTTCGGGGTCCATGTGACCTGGCCATTTAGCCCATGGTGTGCAAAAAAGTGCCGCTCAGAGGTAAAACAACCCAAATCAACCCAATTCCTCTTCTATAGAACACGTATGGGGTATGCTCAGTCATGGTTGCTGACAGCATCCACAGCCAACAAACACACTGGATACCTTGCATCTCCATTTAAAGGACGAGTGAAGAAAAGTGTCTTAGGACACTATTAGTGACCTTTACACATCGATACTTCGATATGTGGCTGCATGCATCGCCACTAATGAGGGTATCAACTTCATTACACTAAGGTACTGAGACCCCACATAAGGGGTCCCTAAACACACCCTTGATATGTACGCAGGTGATTTTGTGATTACTACCTTGTGACATGCTCTACCACTCTGCTCAGTTTTATTTAAATTCCAGGCTTGCTTCAAGGTGTTGTAATTTTTGTGTCCATGACTGCATATTCAGAATTCAAGGTAGGAGTTTGGCAATAGAGATCAAGACTTACTTGCATTTTCTGGTCCTCATCTTATTCTACATCCCTTTCATTTGTTACTCTACATTCTCTTTGAGAAAAACCACCCATACAATCCACAAATTTTCAGCGTCAATATGAACACGTTCCCATTTAATCTCCTAGAAGTTAGACTACGCAACGTAGTCATGGGCTGTCAGAAAGGTGGGCTCGATAATATACTGTCATTATAAAAGAACAACTATTTTAGAATGTATCTCCCACGTATTATATATTAAAAAAATATATATAGTGCTATTTTTCTAAAATTAAAGAATTACTTTTATAATGTTTTTCCCTTGTATTAAACTGTTATATTTTATGAAATAATTATGTAACAAATGTGCACTGCACGACACTGAAATTGCCCCACCCAGAAGAAGTGGGGGGATAGTGGTGAAAGGTACCACACACATAACAATACATATTAGCTTACCATGATTTAATTTGCAGCCACTTACAGCAGTTAGAAGATGAGATAATGCAGCAGAATATGACTGCCTCAGTAGGTGGTTGCACCGCCATGAACGACAATACAGGTAGCAATACGGCGTGGCATGGAATCATACAGTCGACCGATATGGTCCTGAGGAATTGCACACCAAGCAACATTGACTTGCTCCCATAATTCATTGAGATTCCGCTGAGATTCCACTTTGGCCGGTGATTCCACACATGTCGTCTAATGTGGTCCCACAGATTTCCTATTGAGGAGAAATCTGGAGATCGTGGTGGCCATGGCAATACTTGAACATGTTGCAAACATTGTCTGGAGACCCTAGCAGTGTGTACATGGGCGTTGTCATGCTGGAAAATGGGCTGCTGCATGCCTCCCAGGAACAGTAACAAAACGGGATGCAGAACCACGCTAATCATGCAGCTATCAGTGTTCCCATAATACAGACAAGAGGTGACCTGCTGTCATATCCAATAACACCCAATACCATTATGCCTGGATGACAGTGGTGTGCCGGTCACAAACAAAAGCTGGATCTGTCCTCTCGCATGGTTGTTGCCATACACAGAACAATCAATCGTCAGCAGCCATACAGAAACGGGGTTCATCACTAAACTCAACAGTGTTCCATTCGTGACCCTAGTTTGCACAACTTCAGCACCAAGCAGACGATCGCTGCGATGGTTGCAGTCAATGACAGTCAATGCAAGAGTTACCTAGTGCGCAGGTGTGCCTCATGCAACCTTCGGTTTACTGTTCGGGTCGTTATGGGGACATCCATGGTTGCTGACACAGTCAGTCGAAATTTCTCCTGCGTGCCCTGTGCTGACGAACGAGCATGTAGAACAATGGTCCCTCTGCGACTCACACTAGAACCTTAATTTCGTCACTGTTGCCAACAGCGTCCAACAGTTCTTGCATCCCGATGAACATGGGCAGCGAACTGACATGTAGTCCATCCAGCTTCACATAGGCCTATAATTCTTCCTCGCTCAAAAGCATCCAAATGGCGATAAACATGCCGATGGCGTGTACAGTCGCTCAAAAAAGTATCCGAACGCTATGGTTGATTTCAGAATTCAGAAAAAATATCTGGCAACGATTTTTTTAGAAATTAGTGATCTGGAACCCTTCGTGTCACGTGACACAAAGGGTGCCAGATCACTAATTTCTAAAAAAATCGTTGCCAGATATTTTTTCTGAATTCTGAAATCAACCATAGCGTTCGGATACTTTTTTGAGCGACTGTACCAGGCATTTTCAGCCTTCACTGAACCATTTCCAAGTGGAGCCATCTAATCTCAACCAATCGCACGACTTCCAGCTGAATAAACACAATACCAACCCTGTTCCTTCTTGCCCCTTTTATCCCATGAGACACACATGTCATTGGTTCCAAATTATCATCATTTACATATATCAACTGCGAACACCCACCCTTCTATTTGCATGCTTGTACATGTCCTTCTGGATGGAGCATTTTCAATGTCGAGCAGTGTAATTGTGTTCCAAAATGTGAAAAAACTCAAAATTTTCTACATATAACGTCGTCTCGAACCTGATTTCCGAAACGCTGGATTAGTAGAGTTGGACTACCTTATGATTTCCAAGAAGTCTCTATTTGACACCATGTGACTTCTTTTTTGCGAGGGATACATTGCAAACATCGTTTATTGCGAAATAATTCGTGGTCTATAGCATTTAAAGGTAAGAATCGCTATAGCTCTTGCAAGCGTTACAGCAGACATGCTGAATATAGAGGAAGTTGAATTCTTGACATTTTGTACAGACAGTTGCTTTTGTTACTTAATCATTTAACAAAATACAGCATTTTGAAATATGGGTATTCTTTTTAATAATCCTGTATTTAAATTACCTTTCACTTCAGAAAGTGTCTATTGACTTACAACTATGTTAATACGATTTATTTCCAATTACCATCTTTAAGAAAAGATCCACCGCTGGCTTTGACAAAAAAAAAATTTCCGCTAGATGAAACATTCAGTCTGTACAAGAGAGCCATACACGTTGTCTATTAGATAACACTCTGAGTGGTGTTAATGAGTTTTCCATCTATTCCTAACAAATGCCCATTGGTACTTTCTCGTAATTCCTCAATCTCAGAATCCTTACTAACTGGCAACGTAGTCTATCGTGAAACGACAAAAGATTGTTCCAGTTCTGTTAGCGAGTTTTAAAGAAGTAGAGGACGGATTCCGATACCTTTAAAATATATGCATTCAGCTATACTGTTTCTGCAATAGCAAAGATAAATTTTTCTATCCTTTCGGAAAGAAACTGCTTATGCCGGTGGCCATTTGTTTCATATTTGGAAAGCGAGCGTCCTGCATAAACTTCATTGATCTTTTACCTTCCCGATTTTGACTTGGTAACACTAAAGTATCATGCGCATTGGCCCCAAACCAAACTCAATTCTGTAACAGACTTTTCAGAATGCTCCAAGCTTTCACCGTTACATTTTAAGGGTGAATCCTAGTTACGGAGTTCATTTCATATTTCGCTTTTGCAAGCTTTACTGAATACCCATCGTAAAAACTGGTTCCTGCCTTGGCTTGGATAGTAAATGTCTATCGAGACGTTAGAGGTGGTCATTTCTACCTTCTCATTTGCCATTCGTTCCGAATCAGTATATCCTTAACACGTACTATGAGATGGGCAGTTCTATTGGATATTCGAGGCAGTTTCTTTTATGGTAAAATGTATTGATTTGGCATGACTATTTTGTTTCTAGGTTAAGCTTTTAGATTCTGTTAGTATATTTGCATCAGACAATTTTTTTTACTTGATGTCATTTTCATTTTTTTTACTTCATATAAATCAATGCCATTCAAACTTGGCTACATTAAGTTATTCCAAGGGGTAAACAAAAGATTTAGTTATAAATATGTTTATAAAAAATTTCGTATTGAAGATGTTCCTTTCGTCATATGTTTAAGGTTAACTATAAAAAAAAAACGTAAAAAAGTCAAGAGCATTTGACAATACAGATTAAGATGAGCTAGAAGGAAGTGAAAGTTACTACTGATTTACCCTACTACATTATGCAATATATATATACATTAGATTGGCTAAATTTCTAGGTCATAAAGTCACAGAGTCTGCCCTACCAAAATATTACAGAATTTCCATGTTATGTAAAAGGGATTCTAACTTCGAAACTCTATACTTCTAAAATATGCACTTAGTGAAAAAAATGGAATGAAGAGAAAGATCATAATCAAATCTACTTAAAGTTCGATTTTCTGTAATATTTATTCAGTATTTTATATGAGCTATGCAAGCTAGAACAATAATCTTGTTTTATTAAAATCATTCATAACTTTCCAATATTAACTAATCGTTACGAAAGCTTCTTAAATGCGTATTCATTTAATTTAATGTTTATAAAAAATACTTATTATTTTAGTTTTAATAAATTTCTAATATAAATAATCATGATGCTAAATATAATACTCAAATAACTAAATATTCCAACTTCCATAACCCTTTAAATGCCCAATGAATAATGTTGAAAATCGATATTTAAATTGATTTGATTATGATCTTTAAAATATAGAAGTCAAATTTTTGCATTAAATGCATATTTTACAAGTTATAGACCTTCAACGTTAAAATCCCATTGATATAACGTAGGAATTCTTTAATATTTTGGTAGGGCTATGTATATATTATGTTTTGTTAATATTATGACATTATCAGATACATAAGGATTGGCAGAATAGGCTCAACGAACTCGTGGGCCAAAGTTTTTTAATTGCACTTGGCAGAGCTACCACATTAAAAATAAGAAGGAAAAAATGAAAGTTCCTTGTAGTCGGCAAAGAGTATTTTATTTATTTTCAACCTGACGTCGTTCCGTGGCCGAGTGGTTAGCGTGCATGGTTACTGACCAAATGGAATCTGAGTTCGAGCCACGTGTAAGGCATGAATGTTTTTGCTGTTTTTTCTCCTGAGGTCCTGCCATCCTCAAAGACCTTCTACTAAGGCGTATTGAACTGACAGTCTCTTGTCAGAACTCTGTGGCAAGCAGCTGCTTGAGGGATTTTTATTTATATTTATTTACACATCATGATGAGCAAAGAGCATATACGAAGGACATCCAACATGTTACCTCTCGCAAAACGATTGGATTTCTTGCAAATTTGAACACGGCTTTAAGTCCGTGAAAAGTTAAAAGTTTAAGTCCGTTACCCATCCGAAGGAAGGTAATATACATTTCTAACTCAACAGATATCTTAATTCTCAAGCAGGGTTTATCGATGACAAAAACATAAACACGTGAAGTCTTTGCGATTCAAATCTTAGAAATTCTGACTTCTAGCCTAGCACGCTATCGGTGCTACATGCGTGTTTCAAGACTAGGTAATATTTAGCTGAGTAATTTATCTGAGAAAGAATCCAGAATAGCTCTTTTGAATTCAGCAATCCATATCATCAAATTCTATAAAAGTTTGCGACATATTCCTACTAAAAGAATGAATATAAACCCGAAGACTTCCTTTCTGAATACGCCCTTTGAATTTTTCAATATGATTGCGGCAATTTCATAAGCGTACGCAAAATTCGAGTATTTCAGGAGAACATTTAGAAAATGAATCTCTTTTAGTCGCTGAAAGTACTGACAATGGAAGAGACGAAGCCTTATATTATGATTCTGTTGCTGGAATATCGGGCTTTAATATTTTAAAAAGGATTCTTCTTTTTGCCTCTAGTCACTACTTGTAACGACTTTCGTGAAAACCCATTAGGTATGACAAGATCTGAAAGAGATATACTCTACTTAATTGAAAACGAACGCAATCTCGTATGATTTTAAATCGATCTGTTTCTGGGTGTGCATATGTATGGATAATGACACTTTATAACAAGCTTGGGCCCCAGTGGGTTCATCAGAGTTTTATCTCCTACATTACATACGTTAAAGTGGCAAAGTTACAATTATATTCGACAATGTAGTTAACTGCTATAGGCTGTGTGGTAAAGAAGGGGAAACTATCGAAGTACAGGGATAATCAGTTTTATCTCAGAAAAACCCAAAGTTCTGGTTACGTAGTTTAAAAATGTCTGTAGTATGATATATAATAAACACCTGAATATTACGGAAAGTAAATTGTAAAGTAGAAACACAAGTGCAAACGTCGTTAATAATAAATGATGATTTCAGTTAATAATTTTCAAATTTAACTTTTTTGAGCAGATATCTGTCAAAACAATGGTTATAACCGTAACACATTTAGATATTAAATCTTGTTACAAAGTGTCATCCAGTTTCATTACATATTTCTTCCAGCATCTCTGTGGAGACTTTGGCAATAACAACACTAATTCAGGCGCGTAACGTCAGAAAATCTGGCTTACTATTGGACTAAACAACGCCTTTAATTAGCCCCCAAAAAGAAACCTAGCACTGATTACAATATGTTGTCAACCAATGACTGGTCCCTCATGACCCTCCCAATGATCTGGGAAAATGGCAAACAAAATTCCGTGTACATTCAAATCGTAGTGAAACAGAGCGTCATTTTTACGTGACTAAGTGCTTCATAAACTATACATTTATGGTTACTTATGTTGCAATCCGTTTTCTCGAAAGATAATTGTTTTTGGGTTAATATTTGAAATAGAGATTCTAATAAATGGCCTAACAAGGTGGAAAGGGTTCTAGGCGCCAGACTTCTTTACTGGGTTCTTTACCATAAAATGTTTTTTGAAAAAAGTTTAAATGATTTTTTAATAAAATTTTAAAACCTTTGTTTTATCGTTTTATTAAATTTTTTGTACAATGTACAATAAAAAAAGAGATATATCAATATCATCTATCACTTAAATAATTATAAACATGCACATGCTGGTTTAGAAACTCCCGCGTTCTAGAGCTTTACTTTCGGAAAAATTTATTATAACTGTCAAATTTAATAGCACATTCCTAAACAAAGAAGAAACATGTCGAATGCAGTTGCTATCGACCACGAGGCCTAATTCAACCATTGAAACCACGGTAGCTGTGCCACTGTTTATAATATAAGAAGTCTTCTAAAAATGTTCAAAAGCATATAATCTATTAGATGTAGCTTATTAGACACTGCTAATTAAATCAGATGGAATTTAAATGATTCCGAATACGGCAGCAATGTCTGTGTTGCAGTAGAAGCCACGTGAGAAGACGGTTATTGTTCATCCCTGTGCGCAATGGAGGATACAGAACGCTCAGACATCTCTTGTCGTTAGTCATTATAAATGAACGAAAGGCCACGTAACATTTGAAGCATCGTTTCGTGTGAGCAAACGAACGGGAAAGAGGAAACTGGATACCATAGCAACTATTTCAGCAATGATGGAACTGTTTCCGTGACAATGGGTGCTTCTTGCAGTGGAAACAGAAGACATAATTGTTTTCTTTTCTCTATAGGACGTATATCAGTGTCAGTATCTATCTATTTGTATACCATTTCTTCATCTTCCAGTCATGGTTTCTGTTTACCCCGTCAATAACCAACAAGGCAAGAATAAGGAACGAATTGCAACTGCTTTCAGAGATATTTGTCTCTTGGTGTCAGTTGACAGCATGCTTAAATGTAATGTATACATTTATTCCATTAGTAGTATCAAATACGTTTGTAGCATGAACCCAACTGCTTTTTATACGTAAACTGTTTAAAAAATTTAATCGCTACATTTCATTTCTTCAGAATGCAATTGTTTATTTCTTCCCAAGGCGTAGGTTTATAGAAATAAGTTCGCTATTTTGCAATCGTCAATATAAAAAAATAGGTATTTCGTCACATTCACATAAACTTCGTTGTTTTTTTGTCTTGTTACGAACTGTAAAATTCTACCATACATAAACTTCATTGTGTTTTTTGTCTTGCAACGAACTGTAAAATTCTACCACACAGAATAAAAAAGACGGATTAAAGTTTTTATGTCATTGTTTTTGTTTTAAACGTTAAGAGAGTAGTATGTCATCCTTCTTATAGCCTGAAATTAATAATTTCAACTGAGGGATGGCCATCTTTTGAACTTTGCTGTGATTTTTTCTCAAACAGGGCGGTAATATTAGGGTTATCCAAGTAAATCCTAATTAAAACTCATGTTTACACATGAATAAACGGGAGAGCCTTTATTATCAAAATTATTTTTAAGTGTGGATGAATTTTATGTTGTTCTTTATAATTATATACGAAAAAGTGATATAGCAATAATCAAAATTGCACTCCATCAGAAGAATAGCTTTTACATTAATAGAATAATTCTATTTCTCTTCCTATTACTTTGTGATTGAATTGTAACTGTTTGGGACTGGATTAGCGGGATTTCCAAACCAGCTTTTCACTATCCACCTATTCCAGTAAATCAGTCATAACAAGTCTGAATATATAAATAAGCATATTAAATTCAAACAATCTACCATGAATAGCACTGGGTTAAATAATCATAAAACAAGAAAAAGGATATTAACGCTCTTAAAAATGTTTACTGCAAACTTAAGAATGTATCTTTCAACTGCAGTTCGGGGATCAAGTGCATTTTTGAAAAGAAACGAATAATCTTGCTTTACCTTCCCTCTACGTTTACAAATTTAAGTAAATTTTAATCACCGTAAAAGTGATTTTATGGGCTTTATGACAACAAGTTATATTTAATGGTAGCCTATCGCACGAAGAGTAGCGTATGCTATGAAAAATAATTAACATCCTCTTTTTTGCCCCAAAAAGGATGTAAGTAGATTTTTGTGACAAATTTTCCGAAATTTTCGAAATGCTACGTATAGTGCAGAGTAGTATCCTAGAAGATATTCCTAACTTGTACCAGACTTCGCATGGAAGAATATGCCTTATTAAGATGAAGGCAAAGTTTGTTGACAACTGTTTCAGAACAAGTAAATACAGAACTTGAAAATTTTAAAAGCAATTTCAATACGTTTAAAAGCGGAAGGTTGAAGATAAATACTTATTCATTTAAATGTGGTGTGAATATTTAAAAATAAAAAAATTATTTATCGTTCTATTATTTATCAAATTTAATTTCAAAGAAACATTCGCTTCCAAACTGGTTAATGTTACTCATCTAAAACATTCCTATCTCCCTATTATCCACTCACATAAATTTTTGTAAATGATACACATAATCATAATAATGCAACGAATTGATCATACAACAATAAAGCAAATGTTATATTGCATGACCTCAGAAACCATACCTCAATGTCGATTAGGACCAGGGGCTGTCATAGGTCTCAAGTCTGTAGGTGGGCGTTTAGAGACCTATGAAGGATTGTGCAGTTCAAATATGACATTCTTTGCTAAAGAATTATATAGTAATCGAGATTCTAATAAAAGTAAGATGAAAAAAATGGCGACCAAACACCCACGCCGCTAATTCCTTCAGCAATGCAAAAATGGCTGTTTGTTGAATGAAAAAAAAATAACACTCGCAGGGCTCTTGCAAGGAACCGTAAATCCCTCCTTATGACCGCAACAGTTTAGGCTCTCTATGTGCCTTGAGAAGAAGTTCTTCTGAGTTCTACTTGGCATATATTCTATGAGGTTTGTGTGGCGTGACGTGACGCATTGTTATTGCAATGAGGCAACCTAGTTCCTTCTCGGTGTAGAGGGAAGTAGAGAGAGTATCCCTGTATTCTACGTTCTGTTGCATCCCACAAATTTCCAATGGGACTTAGATCAAAAGACTGGTTGGTCCAGGAAAGATGACTCAATTCTTTATTTCCCCAAACCACTTAGAGACAGATTTTGTACAATGGACTGTTGAATTATCATACATTAGGTGTACCACAGATAGCCACCCCGATTACATAGTATAAATAAACGACATTTACGATAACATAAAATGCCTAGTACCATATTAGGATTTTAATTTTTAATATTTGGAATATATATATACAGTACTGTGCGAATTAGTTGGGACAAGCATCATGAAGTTGCATAAGGAGACAGGGTCCGTGGACAAGTCCGGTAAAGGACATTGTGGAAGAAAAAGAAAAACCACCCCTAGAGATGATAGTCTAATTCGAAGAATTAGTATCATAGACCAGAAGAAGACTAGTGGAGACATCAAAAGGGAGATTGCGTCTCATGGGGTTAATACCGTACTTCGTCGCCCATTAGAAGGCGACGACGTACGGTGGAAAAATTTGTGGGCCCCTCCAAAAAGCAACTTTTGACACCCGCTATGAAGCAAAAAGGCTATCCTGGGGAAAGAAACATCGAGACTGGACTGTGGAGAATTGGGAAAAAGTGATATTTCCCGACGAAACCCACTTTTAGCTGCATGGCTACAGGTCAAATATCGTCCGCCGCTCGCCTGGAGAACCTCTTCCATCCGGCCACATCCAGCAATTCCACAAACATCCACCCAAGGTCATGTTTTGGGGATGTTTCACAGCTTCCGAGCAAACAGACGCTTCACCCCATTGAAGGAATGATGGACAGCAAAAAGTACATAGGCGTTCTGGAGGCGAAAATGGTTCCAACACTGCAGAAGCTGTTTCCTAACGGCGATGGGGGTATTTCAACAGGATCTGGCTCCATGCCACAATTCTAAGCTTGCTAAGAGCTTCTTTACCCAGCAACATTTGAAGGTATTGGAGTGGCCAGGAAATTCACCCGATCTAAACCCCATTGAAAATTTGTGGCCCATTTAAGCGTGCTTTGCCATTTTAAAGATGGATTGCACGACGAAAACCAAAATGATAGAAAGTGTCATGAAAGTGTGGTACCACGACCCTGAAGTGAAGAAGATGTGTGGAAAGCTAGTGGCATCAATGGTTGAGAGGTTCACTATTAACTACACTAATAAACAAATAAATATTTTAGTTGTGTCTTTGTTACTGCATTTTCCTATTGTTCCAACTAATTACAGTACTGTATGAGTTTCAATATTTTAAAATTGTCTCTGTTTAATTTTTATTTAAATTAAACCACATAAAATCACCAAGAAAAGAAAATATTCCTAAAATTTATTCATGCATATTTATAAAAATCACCTTCATTGCATCGAATATTTACGTGACTAAAACACAAACGGTGAACTACAAAAGAACAATAACTTTGAGGCTTAATATTAAAGAATTAATAAAAAACAGAAAACATCTTTTGTTTTGCTATCAATAAAGTAAGAGACATAAGCCTTATACAACAAAGCGACATAATTATTTAGCCACGATGGCTTTATTTTGTGAAAGCCATTCATTTATCCATGAATGACATCCTGGAGCTTTCAGCTTCGTTAAAATGATCTTCCTCCTACTTTAGAGATCGGCAAAGATAACGATTGCAATAACAGCGCGGAGAGCTGAGAGCCGAGAGCACGAAGCATCTACTATCCGATATTGTTTTCCTTCCTGTCGTAAGTTACCTCCAAAGTGCACTGTTCAAAAAGACAAAAGATTGGTTAGTTTCGGTACGAGAATTTCTATAGGATGCTACTGATGGTGCATAGCAATTTCTTAAGGATACTTTAATATTTTGATAAGAACTGAAGAAATAGCATATTTTATGATTTTTATCCCTACGTTTATAGGACGAAAATTAGTGGATATTTTTTGATGAAATTGAGCATTTCGAAAGTTATGTTGTTATACGAAAGACTTACGTATGTTTTTCGAGGTATTAAATTTTCTTAGCCATGCTACGATTTATTTCACGTTTAATTTCAATGATTGGAAGAAGGAACTCTTTCTGTATTTTAAGAGCAACGAAAGCGCTGCCAGCAAGCTTCTATTTACACTAGAATTTGCGGTTGGTATTGAAGCAGAAACTGACAAAGTACATCGTTAAAGTTTTGAGTATTTTTCAAATTAAATCATGAATTAAAAACATATTCTCTTAAGGCAGATTTCTTTCCATGGGTTTGGCTGTTTTTCCTCTTTGTTCAGCGTTTTGCACACAATGGGTTTAATGGCTAGATCGCAAAACTTCAAAGGGCTGAGAGAAGGTTGTGAAGGGACCCGTTAGATAGCAGTTAGGAAACAGATGGGAGTACTCATCAAGGCCATTCATCGTGTTCTTTAACGTGCATAGGGTATGGCCTCCTCACACGGAGCCATGGCTTTACGTCCCATCTGATGGACGGCGGCCTTTCTAAACCCTTCTTGCCGAGGGCAGGGGAGGAGCTTTAGAGGATATAAATCCAGGTGGGACTGGAGCCTGGAAACCATAAATCAGCATCGTGCTACAGACTGGAGCCTTGAAACTACAATCAGTATCTCGCTGATTGTAGTTTTAGGTACAAACCTGAACAATATCGCTCCAAACTCAGGTACAAAACTGAGATTGGCGCGATACTGATTGAGACAAATCTCTTCCCTTACTGCAATGAAAGGTCTATCGATTAAGTTTATGATAAATATTATGAGCCTAATGAAGCATAAGGAAAACCCGTGGAAGAGGCGAGACCACAGAAGATGTTTCAAATAACTATGCCTTATCAGAAGTCGAAACCACGTAAATAAAACTGTTAAACGTTATGTTCATTTACTCCATATGTTTATGTCAGAGTATTATAGGATTCAAATCCTCAATAATGTGTATGGGGCTAGTGATTGCTCACTCGATAGCGCCCCTAATCTGCAGTTTTCAGGTTTGAGTCCCAATTGAGCTAGTGTCAAGATTTATCTCCGCTAATTCTTGTTCTGTCCTCGGTGATAGAGGGGACAAAGATGGCTGACATCCGTCGAAAGGGAGGTTAAGGCGAGATCGCGTGTTTTCACAGACATTCCTGTGAACGTTAAAAATCACGCTTGATAGTCTTGATAGCAGTCATCTGTCTTCTAGTAGCTGTCCAGTGGGTCCTCTTCCACAGCTTTCTCTGAGTCTTTGGGATCTTTATGATCTGACCATTTAGCCCATTGTGTAGACAAAAGTGCCATTCAGAAGTAAAACAAACCAGTTGTATCTAAAAACTAATTTTTTTTTAGCATTTGAAGGACATACGTTAGGAAATGAATGCGGTGCCATTTTTGCTGAAAATAATACAGACTAGTCATTTCAAATAAAGGCAAACGTCTATCCACGTGTTCTTCAGGTATAATAGACGTCTTCCTGGAAACGTGACGTGGGAGAAGAGGCCAAACAATGTCAAGGTAATCACCAGAAGCTCTCCGCGTATTTCTTTGTGTGATTTATCGAAAACAGAGTTTCTAAACCACGTTCCTTTAAAAAAAAGAACACGGAGAGACGTGCCGAAGAACCCGTTGTAATACGCACAGAAGAATATTGTCAAATTCATGATAAGTGATTTTTCTTTGTACAAATCCTCACGAGATACGTGTTGAACAAACTCTACGCACAGTAGAGTTCGTTCTACATCCAACCAGTGGTGGTTTGAAGGCATAGTGTGAGTATCGACTTCAAAGACTGTTCTTTGGAGCTTTAAACGGGAATATTTTAGCTTCAGTTCTCTCCTGGTTCAAAATGCTGTGTGCTTTATTTGAGCGCTATAAACCAGTTAACATTGGGTTTTATATTTACTCTCTAATATTTAATTTCTATCCCTTTTTATTCGGGATTTATCGTTACTCATGAAAATTAATTTAATGATTAAATTCAACTAGATGGTTTTGATGAGCAGGCTAGTTAAATAAAACTTAACCAGGGAATTTAAAATATCTGAAATTTATTACCCTGGAAGAAATCATAAATAAGCATTTTTTAGTAACGTTTACATAGACATCATGTATTATTAATCGCAGAAATCCAAAAGTGTTTTATGTGCTAGAACTTGGCGAAAATTATTTCTTTGGAATGATGCCATCCCGCTTTCAAATTCTGGTATTTTTTACGCTATTCGCTCTGCAGTATTTTATGCAGCTTCATCACTATCTAGTCCAAGAGCAATTTTATGTTCTTTCGTTCAAATGAAGGTCGATAACTGAGTTGCCATGGCACGTCATGTCTTGAAGGAATATGTTCCCAAGCCTTGCAAGATCGGCCTTCTTCGTCACACACTCTCTTAATGTGGTTAACCTCGTGTGCCATCTGCTCTCACCTGCTGCCAGCTATCTGCACGGCACTTCGGTGTATTATGTATAGAGATAAAGAGAAAGGAAACCTTCAGACAGATTCGGTTTAACATCCTGCGTGACAGAATGTGTTGCGTGTCTACATACGATTGAACATTCTCGTAATGCGGTTTCTTAAAATCTGATTAATATACTATGCTTTGTAACAGTGTTAGATTCTCTTCGAATAGTAAACTATTAATACTTATAATGAAAGCTATATCAGAGTGTAGCCTTCTCACTTCAGCATGTGAGGAAGGTTTTAATCTCTTGAATGTAGCATTGAATGTTTCGAGTAAATGTAGTGACGTGCAGATAAAAATAACAGTGAAATGTTTTCGTTTTAAATTTAAAGTTCGACAGGGTGCATAAGGGGTTTATTTTCGACAGGGTGCATTGGGGGGTTATATAGCAAAAGTTGCATAACATGAAACTGGAGATTGCTTTGACGAGTTAGTAGTAATGACGATTAAGGTCACACATTTGATTCTACTGGATTGATATTTCACGCTTGTGTTAGTGGGTGTGTTTGTGAATTCCCAATATCTCTTGCAGACGTGGTTGGCTCAGTCGGTAGCGTGCGCCGGTCTATAAGCAGATGCACTCAGGTCGAGCACTTTCGTGATAGCGTTGAGATTTTCTCCGCAAGTCTTCACTTCTCCTTCTGTGAGAAAAGAGGATTGAGCTTAAAAAGCTACCGTCAGTCGAAGAATATTAAGCATTGGCTACGAATTCAACATAGTCTAACTCAGTGCATGTTAAACAAACACTCTGGTCGATCTTTAAGAGATACTTCATCATCCTGTTAACAACTGAACAGTGGATCTCTTTCCTTTAACCAGCCCTGAATCTTTGGAATTTTTGCTCCTGCACCTTATGTGCAAAATAAGCGCTGCTCACAAGAAAAGCAAACCAGCTCCAAATCGCAGTACTTTTCGAGCTGCTTTAAGTATGGTACTCGATTTTTTATAAAGAAATTTCTTTAAGCGCATGCATACAATTAGAAAGTGATCCGCTTCAATAACAGCAATAGTAGTGGTGTTCGAATGATTCAATAACTGATTCGATAACCAGTGAATAATTAAACCAAATTATTTTCAATTTTATAATACATTATGGACAAACTTTCATCTCATGGTTGCACAGATTTACTGAGCGCGAATATGTGTAGATTTGTCTGGTGAAAAATTACAAGTAGCTATATGGCCGAGTGGTTAGCGCGCTGGGCTACTGATCTAAGGGACCTGTGTTCGATCCCCGGGTAAAACATGGATTTTACCCGGGGTGCCTCTGCTGAAGTCCTGCCATCCTCACAGACCTTCTACTATGGCATTATAAACTGACAGGCTCTTCTCAGACCTCAGTGGCAAGCAGCTGCTTGAGGGGGTATTTATTTTTTATTTATAAAAAAAAATATTATTTGCACAACAAATAAAATTGAACGAGGGCTGTAATATTTTGCGTATATTACAATTCATTATTATTCTGGACTCAAATTTTACAATTGTATAATTATTTTAATATTCAAAAAGGCATAACACTGCTTTGAAACATTGTCCTATTATTATTCATAATATAAACATATTTATTAATAAAAATAATTCCCTTTTAAGTGATTGCTTCCCACAGAGATCTGACAGAACCCTTTCAGTTTAATATGCTACAGGGAAAATATCCGAGAAAAGAGAGACACAAGCGGAAATACAACAAAAAAGAAAACAGCCATACCTTATCTGAGACTCGAACTCAGGTCAAACGCGTTGACCATTTTGCCAAAATAAATATGTAGCAATCACATGTATCTTTCCCTGCTGCAGTATATTTCAATAAAACCGAATAGAAATTAAAAGAAAACTATAATTTTCTAAAAAGAAAAATCTTCAAAAGTAGCGCAACTGAATCTTGTCTCTTAAATCTTTCCGATTCTTCTTTTTTTGGCATTTTTATTCGTCTTATTTCCACTAAAAAGTTGAGAAACCCATTGACACTAGAGATACAATCCAACATACTAGAGAACGTCCGCAATATTCGCCTCCAGTCTTGTCACGTTCTCTCTATCGTTTGTTCGTTTCAGTTCCCTTCTTTTATGACCCGGTACGCTATTTTATACCGGAAGACAGACTCCTAATGAGGGGCAGTAAAGCGGGTTGTAATGTATTTACTTACGGGACACGTTCAGGTGTATGCTCTTTGAGAAAGGCCCAACTCTTTTCAGCAGTAGTATTAGTCTAGTTTTCTCGACTTCCTTTTTTTCCATTTCTCTGTCTCACTATTCGTTTTCTTTTTTATCCTCTTTTTCTCCTCCTCTTTCAACTCTTTCCTGCCACTCCTTCTCTTGCACACACTCTCGCTAAATGACTTTGTTGCCAAGCAGGAGGTTCAGACAATCTGATTTTCTTAAATACTTCTCCTGCAGAAAGTCAGCGAATAATGTAAAGTTTTAATTAAAAACTTCTAGATAGTTTCTTCCGCAAAGACATCTTGAGTGATGTCTTGCTTCGTTCTTTTCTGTGATGCACTAAAGAATGCAAGTTGATGTAAAGTTTTCGGAAGGCAGAAAGATTTAAAACATCTCATCGTCACTTTTTTTCGCAGCTTTTTCCGTTTAAACAAACAGACTTCGCAACATGAAGAACTAGAAGCTTTTATCAGTCGTATCCTTGTTTTTCTTGCAGCATGCAGACACACAAGAACATGATCATTGACTTGGTAATTTGTCATACTTCTCCAAGTTCCACACACAACATAAAGCAGAAACAGGGATATGATCACTTTTTTTATGCAATACATGTGATACCAGGCTCGGATCTAAAAAGAAAATCGAGTAATGTGAGAAGGGGACAAGAGACTGGATTTCCAATGCAGTGTAACATTTCCCCTCGTTGTACAAGTCTTTTAAAAATGTATTAAAATGCATGAAATATAAATAAAAAAAAAATACCCCCTCAAGCAGCTTCTTGCCACAGAGGTCTGACAGGAGCCTGTCAATTTATATGCCAAAGTAGAAGGTCTGAGAGGATGGCAGGACCTCAGCAGAAAAACGACACATACATCCATGCCTTACCCGGGGCTCGAACCCGAGTTCCGTAGATCAATAGCCAATATAAATAGGCTTAATAACGTTTTGTCTCTATTTCCTCTACTACCATTTTGAAAGGGTGGAGGAATGACCCCTTGAACCCTCCCTCTAGCTCTGTCTCTGAGTAGGACTGTATGAATTTAATTTTTTTTTTTGTTTTTTATTGATCAATAATATTTGCTACAACTTATTTCGGTTCAGGATTACGCAGAAAGTTTTCATATTAGTGTTTTATTATTTGGTTTCCATTGAATCAATAAATAGGCAAATGTAACAAATTAAAACAGTAGTTATCCGGTTACACCCTGTAAATTTACTTGGCTATGCGACAGTTACAGCAGATGGGACTTATCAGATAACTAGTGTCCTTTCTGGTTATGATTGACTAAATTATCCGCACGTTTTTCATTTCCCAATTGAAGATCGAATTAATTTCTTCGATTTCCACTTTATTTGTCTGTGTGTTTATGTCTTCTTCAGTGATTCCAAAACTAATGAATAAATCATTTTCATTTCAATATCTAAATGAATTATTTATATAATCATATGTTTCATGTTCCAAAAAAAAAACTATATCCTTCTCGTCGAACACAAAAGGACAGCGACAATCGACTTGGATACAAACAACGAGTTAAAAGCAAACTTTGTAAATCGCCAGATTTTCAACGTATTGGATTGTTTTATCTTTGAGCGGTACTTTTTTTGCACACAATGGGTTAAACGGCCAGGTCACAAGGACCCCCAGAAGGTTGAGGGGAGGGTACCTGCTGGATAGCTTTTAGCAAACAGATAGCAGCTTCCCGTCAAGGCCATTCAACATTCTTCTTTAACGTGCACAGGGTATGGCTCTCCCGCACACGGGGTCACGGCTTAACGTTCCATTCGACAGACGAGGGCCTTTCTAAGCCCATCGCTGCTCCCTACCGACCGAGGGCATTGAGTTTAGAGAAATCTCAACCCTGGCCCAACTGAGACTCGAACCTAGGAACTGCAGTTACGAGCCTGGTGGGCTACCGACTGAGCCACCCCCGCCCCATCAACGTATTGTTGTTTCTTAAAATATCTAGTCATCCGTCAGTTTCATTGAGCACTATCAATAGACTACTTAAGAAGATAACGCTCAATAAATAAATACCGCTCAAGCAGCTGCTTGCCATACAGGTCTGACAGCAGCCTGTCAGTTTATACGACACAGTAGAAGATCTGAGAGGATGGCGAGACCTCAGCAGAAAACAACACAAACATCCATGTCTTATCCGGGGTTCGAACCCAGGTCTCTCAGATCAGTAGCCAAACGCGCTAACCGCTCGACCACGGGACGGCTAACACTTACATGACTGAATATTCTTGTATTTCGACGAATAAAGCATTTTGAATGACTACTAGTGGTAGCGATTCGTCACATCAATTAATCAAAGTCCAATAAACTGTACATAAGCTTAAACTTATACTTTGTCTTCTCTTTATCCCATAATGTGTGCACTTATTCTGTTGTTTCAAGAATATTTTTTTCTCTTTCTCTAAGCGAGTGCGTCACATTCTCTCATCCATCTCCAATTGCAACCAATGATCTTGACAAAGAAAAGTGTGCGCAAAAGATCAGGCCAAAAAACAAAACCATTGCGGCCTTATCTGGCAGCTGCTTCAGCAGAAGAAATGAATTCAGCAAGAAGAACAGAACACGACATGGTAGTTAACGTTTTTAACAACACTTCTGATTAGGGTGATCATCAGTATTAATGAGGCCAAGTGAATGTTCCTCGTAATGGTGTATATTGTGTGCCTCCCGCGTTGCTACCGGGAAACGCTTTGACGATGAGATTGTTCCAGTTAATGTTCCTTGAAAGTTGGACTTACCTGCCATTAATTCTCTTTTTTCTGGGAGAGCGTAGGATTTTATTTGCATATGTTTAAGGGCCAAAGGAAAACAAACGTTCTTCGTGGAGCTCAGTTTACAAGCTTGGGTATTTTCCGTTTAAACTTTTCTCTTGAAATGGTATATGCTAAGTAAAAGTTTACTATTTTTATCCAAATGTTCCCATTTGGAGAATTCAGTTTTACATCTAAATCGATTTTTGTTTACACAATGATTTATTTTACAGCTAAAGGTAATTTGAATCTACTATCAGTTTAACTGAAAAAGATTATTTTCTTTTATTCTTTGAAATATATTTACTATATATATTAGAAACTTTGACAAATGGTTGGTTATAAGCAGTTTAAAAATTCTGAAACAAGTTAGAGTTTGCCTTCAAACTAGCAACCAACGTTATAATTGCATTGTTTTGCATAACTTATGAACTACTTTAGAAAACACTGCAACTAAAAAGCATAAAATAAATCTTATATAAAATTAGCAATGAATAGATGTATATAGTATACTACATTGGACATAATAGTTTTCAACATTCTAGATATATATAAATCTGTGAATTTCGTTGCATCGAGATGAATATATATTTCCGCTAGTGGGAATCTTTACGTATAATTACGAAATAACTCATATAGTAATGATCATTTAACAAATACAGTGGACCCCCGATATAACGCGCATGTCGGGCGGGAAACAACACCCGCGTTATAATGTGAACCGCGTTATACCGAGCGGCGCGGTGGCGACACAATAAATTTCACACTGTAAGCTTTTCTTTTACTCATCATGCATACAATAATTAAACACTATTCAAAATACATGCAGGAACTCAATACATACACAATTACTCAATACGCAGTAACAATAAAATGCGATACTCACTAACGCCGCACTGACCTGTATAAACATGTTTGAACTTATCGCGAACATCGCCCGCGCTATAACCGAGTGCGCGGTATAGCGAGCAGCGCTATAACGAAGGTCTACTGTAATGTGAACAGAGAATATAATAGCTAAGTTAAATAATTAATGAAAATAAGTTTTTAGCACTGTGTAAGTTATAATAAAAATTTATCATTTTCATCTTCTTTGAAGTAAATTGCTACAACGCTGAACAGCAGCAAGAGTTTCTTTACAACTAGAAATGGATAAGGAGAAAGTTAAATTTTAAAAGAGGTTAATCTGAATATGCACATTACTGATTTAAAAACGGCGCTTTCATCATAACAGTTTATACATATCAGTCATTTCAGAAAAATATATTGTAATGCAGTTTGAAATATCTAAAATATATTAATCTATATTCTAAGCTACTAAGCTATTATGCATAACCCTAAAATATGCAATTTATAGATATCCATATCTGTACAGTAATTAGCAAACTTTCGTTTTCATATTATTCGAATGTTTCAGAATTCTTCAAATTCGAACCTCTTCAAATTCTCCAAAATTTGCAGAACTCATGATACGTTGATGAAAAAGTGGACTTTGTTCCTTTACCAGTTTTTGGTGTGAGATTTTATACATATTGAACTCTTTCAGACAAGAACTGATTTGACTAATGTAATAACATTTAGAGCGAGATTGATTGTTCTCTAGACCCTAAAATGTATCTTTTGTAAAATAATGATAACGAAAGAAATAAAGATTTAATTGCCTTTAATCTTATTAAATGCATCCAAACCTTTCCTAAGTGGAAGATGTTTCAAATATTTATTTTAATTATTGGTTTTATATTAATTAAAACTCTTCCATCAGTGTTTCCATACATTCCTGTTAGATACTGCAGATATAGCATAATGGTTTGGACTCACAATGCAGGTCTAGATCTACATTATGATGACAAGGGTGGAAAA
Source organism: Ryuthela nishihirai (assembly GCA_038380435.1). NCBI lineage: Eukaryota > Metazoa > Arthropoda > Arachnida > Araneae > Heptathelidae > Ryuthela > Ryuthela nishihirai. Next base: position 19,809,779 of record JAWZYU010000011.1, read on the forward strand.
CGGAAGTAATTGGAATGAACCAGGACGAATCAGGGTGCTGTTCGGTTCTGGAACGGGAAGACTGGCTTATTCTGTAGCGCGATTGCCTCTTATCTGACTTTTTCAGGTTCGAGTCTCAACTTTGCCTGTGTGAGGGTTTGGAAAGGCCGCCTTGCGTCAGATGGAACGTTAGGCCATAGTCCAGTGTGCAGGAGGGCCTGTGCACGTTAAATAACACGCTGA